>OX392449.1:25660788-26260788 GCA_947623535.1 Coelioxys conoideus | reverse complement strand
CCGTCTGTCTCAGACCGTCTGTCTCAGACCGTCTGTCTCAGACCGTCTGTCTCAGACCGTCTGTCTCAGACCGTCTGTCCCAGACCGCCTGTCTCAGCCCGTCTGTCTCAGCCCGTCTGTCTCAGACCGTCTGTCTCAGACCGTCTGTCTCAGTCCGCCTGTCTCAGACCGTCTGTCTCAGTCCGCCTGTCTCAAACCGTCTGTCGTAGTCCGCCTGTCTCAGACCGTCTGTCTCAGACCGTCTGTCTCGGACCGCCTGTCTCGGACCGTCTGTCTCAGACCGTCTGTCTCAGACCGTCTGTCTCAGACCGTCTGTCTCAGACCGTCTGTCTCAGACCGTCTGTCTCAGACGGTCTGTCTCACACCGCCTGTCTCAGACCGTCTGTCTCAGTCCGTCTGTCTTAGACGTTCTGTCTCAGTCCGTCTGTCTCAATCCGTCTGACTCAGAGGGTCCGTCTCAGACCGTCTGTCTCAGACCGTCTGTCTCAGTCCGCCTGTCTCAGACCGTCTGTCTCAGACCGTCTGTCTCAGACCGCCTGTCTCAGACCGTCTGTCTCAGTCCGCCTGTCTCAGACCGTCTGTCGTAGTCCGCCTGTCTCAGACCGTCTGTCTCAGACCGTCTGTCTCGGACCGCCTGTCTCGGACCGTCTGTCTCAGACCGTCTGTCTCAATCCGTCTGTCTCAGACCGTCTGTCTCAGACCGTCTGTCTCAGACCGTCTGTCTCAGACCGTCTGTCTCAGACCGTCTGTCTCAATCCGTCTGTCTCACCCGTCTATCTCAGACCATCTGTCTCAGACTGTCTGTCTCAGACGGTCTGTCTCAGGCCGTGTGTCTCAGACCGTCTGTCTCAGACCGTTTGTCTCAGCCCGTCTGTCTCAGACCGTCTGTCTCAGACCGCCTGCCTCGGACCGCCTGTCTCGGACCGGCTGTCTCAGACCGTCTGTCTCAGACCGTCTGTCTCAGACCGTCTGTCTCAGACCGTCTGTCTCAGACCGCCTGTCTCAGCCCGCCTGTCTCAGACCGTCTGTCGTAGTCCGCCTGTCTCAGACCGTCTGTCTCAGACCGTCTGCCTCCGACCGCCTGTCTCAGACCGTCTGTCTCAGTCCGTCTGTCTCAGACGGTCTGTATCAGTCCGTCTGTCTCAATCCGTCTGTCTCAGAGCGTCCGTCTCAGACCGTCTGTCTCAGACCGCCTGTCTTAGGCCGTCTGTCTCAGACCGCCTGTCTCAGACCGCCTGTCTTAGGCCGTCTGTCTCAGACCGCCTGTCTCAGACCGTCTGTCTCAGTCCGTCTGTCTTAGACGGTCTGTCTCAGTCCGTCTGTCTCAATCCGTCTGACTCAGAGGGTCCATCTCAGACCGTCTGTCTCAGAGCGTCCGTCTCAGACCGTCTGTCTCAGACCGTCTGTCTCAGACCGTCTGTCTCAGACCGTCTGTCTCAGACCGTCTGTCTCAGACCGTCTGTCTCAGACGGTCTGTCTCAGTCCGTCTGTCTCAATCCGTCTGTCTCAGACCGTCTGTCTCAGACCGTCTGTCTCTTTCCGTCTGACTCACCCGTCTATCTCAGACCATCTGTCTCAGGCAGTCTGTCTCAGCCCGTCTGTCTCAATCCGTCTGTCTCAGAGCGTCTGTCTCTGACTGTCTGTCTCAGACCGTCTGTCTCAATCCGTCTGTGTCAGAGCGTCCGTCTCTGACTGTCTGTCTCAGAGCGTCTGTCTCAGACCGACTGTCTCAGACCGCCTGTCTCAGACCGTCTGTCTCAGTCCGTCTGTCTTAGACGCTCTGTATCAGTCCGTCTGTCTCAATCCGTCAGACTCAGAGGGTCCGTCTCAGACCGTCTGTCTCAGACCGTCTGTCTCAGACCGTCTGTCTCAGACCGTCTGTCTCAGACCGTCTGTCTCAGACCGTCTGTCTCAGACCGTCTGTCTCAGACCGTCTGTCTCAGACCGTCTGTCTTAGACGGTCTGTCTCAGTCCGTCTGTCTCAATCCGTCTGTCTCAATCCGTCTGTCTCAGAGCGTCCGTCTCAGACCGTCTGTCTCAGACCGTCTGTCTCAGACCGTCTGTCTCAGACCGTCTGTCTCAGACCGTCTGTCTCAGACCGTCTGTCTCAGACCGTCTGTCTCAGACCGTCTGTCTCAGACCGTCTGTCTCAGACCGTCTGTCCCAGACCGCCTGTCTCAGCCCGTCTGTCTCAGCCCGTCTGTCTCAGACCGTCTGTCTCAGACCGTCTGTCTCAGTCCGCCTGTCTCAGACCGTCTGTCTCAGTCCGCCTGTCTCAAACCGTCTGTCGTAGTCCGCCTGTCTCAGACCGTCTGTCTCAGACCGTCTGTCTCGGACCGCCTGTCTCGGACCGTCTGTCTCAGACCGTCTGTCTCAGACCGTCTGTCTCAGACCGTCTGTCTCAGACCGTCTGTCTCAGACCGTCTGTCTCAGACGGTCTGTCTCAGACCGCCTGTCTCAGACCGTCTGTCTCAGTCCGTCTGTCTTAGACGTTCTGTCTCAGTCCGTCTGTCTCAATCCGTCTGACTCAGAGGGTCCGTCTCAGACCGTCTGTCTCAGACCGTCTGTCTCAGTCCGCCTGTCTCAGACCGTCTGTCTCAGACCGTCTGTCTCAGACCGCCTGTCTCAGACCGTCTGTCTCAGTCCGCCTGTCTCAGACCGTCTGTCGTAGTCCGCCTGTCTCAGACCGTCTGTCTCAGACCGTCTGTCTCGGACCGCCTGTCTCGGACCGTCTGTCTCAGACCGTCTGTCTCAATCCGTCTGTCTCAGACCGTCTGTCTCAGACCGTCTGTCTCAGACCGTCTGTCTCAGACCGTCTGTCTCAATCCGTCTGTCTCACCCGTCTATCTCAGACCATCTGTCTCAGACGGTCTGTCTCAGACGGTCTGTCTCAGGCCGTGTGTCTCAGACCGTCTGTCTCAGACCGTTTGTATCAGCCCGTCTGTCTCAGACCGTCTGTCTCAGATCGCCTGCCTCGGACCGCCTGTCTCGGACCGGCTGTCTCAGACCGTCTGTCTCAGACCGTCTGTCTCAGACCGTCTGTCTCAGACCGTCTGTCTCAGACCGCCTGTCTCAGCCCGCCTGTCTCAGACCGTCTGTCGTAGTCCGCCTGTCTCAGACCGTCTGTCTCAGACCGTCTGCCTCCGACCGCCTGTCTCAGACCGTCTGTCTCAGTCCGTCTGTCTCAGACGGTCTGTATCAGTCCGTCTGTCTCAATCCGTCTGTCTCAGAGCGTCCGTCTCAGACCGTCTGTCTCAGACCGCCTGTCTTAGGCCGTCTGTCTCAGACCGCCTGTCTCAGACCGCCTGTCTTAGGCCGTCTGTCTCAGACCGCCTGTCTCAGACCGTCTGTCTCAGTCCGTCTGACTTAGACGGTCTGTCTCAGTCCGTCTGTCTCAATCCGTCTGACTCAGAGGGTCCATCTCAGACCGTCTGTCTCAGAGCGTCCGTCTCAGACCGTCTGTCTCAGACCGTCTGTCTCAGACCGTCTGTCTCAGACCGTCTGTCTCAGACCGTCTGTCTCAGACCGTCTGTCTCAGACCGTCTGTCTCAGACCGTCTGTCTCAGACCGTCTGTCTCAGACGGTCTGTCTCAGTCCGCCTGTCTCAATCCGTCTGTCTCAGACCGTCTGTCTCAGACCGTCTGTCTCTTTCCGTCTGACTCACCCGTCTATCTCAGACCATCTGTCTCAGGCAGTCTGTCTCAGCCCGTCTGTCTCAATCCGTCTGTCTCAGAGCGTCTGTCTCTGACTGTCTGTCTCAGACCGTCTGTCTCAATCCGTCTGTGTCAGAGCGTCCGTCTCTGACTGTCTGTCTCAGAGCGTCTGTCTCAGACCGACTGTCTCAGACCGCCTGTCTCAGACCGTCTGTCTCAGTCCGTCTGTCTTAGACGCTCTGTCTCAGTCCGTCTGTCTCAATCCGTCAGACTCAGAGGGTCCGTCTCAGACCGTCTGTCTCAGACCGTCTGTCTCAGACCGTCTGTCTCAGACCGTCTGTCTCAGACCGTCTGTCTCAGACCGTCTGTCTCAGACCGTCTGTCTCAGACCGCCTGTCTCAGCCCGTCTGTCTCAGACCGTCTGCCTCAGACCGCCTGTCTCAGACCGTCTGTCTCAGTCCGTCTGTCTTAGACGGTCTGTCTCAGTCCGTCTGTCTCAATTCGTCTGTCTCAATCCGTCTGTCTCAGAGCGTCCGTCTCAGACCGTCTGTCTCAGACCGTCTGTCTCAGACCGTCTGTCTCAGACCGTCTGTCTCAGACCGTCTGTCTCAGACCGTCTGTCTCAGACCGTCTGTCTCAGACCGTCTGTCTCAGTCCGCCTGTCTCAGACCGTCTGTCGTAGTCCGCCTGTCTCATACCGTCTGTCTCAGACCGTCTGCCTCAGACCGCCTGTCTCAGACCGTCTGTCTCAGTCCGTCTGTCTCAGACGGTCTGTATCAGTCCGTCTGTCTCAATCCGTCTGTCTCAGAGCCTCCGTCTCAGACCGTCTGTCTCAGACCGCCTGTCTTAGGCCGTCTGTCTCAGACCGCCTGTCTCAGACCGCCAGTCTTAGGCCGTCTGTCTCAGACCGCCTGTCTCAGACCGTCTGTCTCAGTCCGTCTGTCTTAGACGGTCTGTCTCAGTCCGTCTGTCTCAATCCGTCTGACTCAGAGCGTCCATCTCAGACCGTCTGTCTCAGAGCGTCCGTCTCAGACCGTCTGTCTCAGACCGTCTGTCTCAGACCGTCTGTCTCAGACCGTCTGTCTCAGACCGTCTGTCTCAGACCGTCTGTCTCAGACCGTCTGTCTTAGACGGTCTGTCTCAGTCCGTCTGTCTCAATCCGTCTATCTCACCCGGCTATCTCAGACCATCTGTCTCAGGCAGTCTGTCTTAGACGGTCTGTCTCAGTCCGTCTGTCTCAATCCGTCTGTCTCAGAGCGTCCGTCTCAGACCGTCGGTCTCAGACCGTCGGTCTCAGACCGTCTGTCTCAGACCGTCTGTCTCAGACCGTCTGTCTCAGACCGTCTATCTCAGACCGTCTGTCTCAGACCGTCTGTCTCAGACGGTCTGTCTCAGTCCGTCTGTCTCAATCCGTCTGTCTCAGACCGTGTGTCTCAGACCGTCTGTCTCAGACCGTTTGTCTCAGCCCGTCTGTCTCAGACCGTCTGTCTCAGACCGCCTGCCTCGGACCGCCTGTCTCGGACCGCCTGTCTCAGACCGTCTGTGTCAGACCGTCTGTCTCAGACCGCCTGTCTCAGCCCGCCTGTCTCAGACCGTCTGTCGTAGTCCGCCTGCCTCAGACCGTCTGTCTCAGACCGTCTGCCTCAGACCGCCTGTCTCAGACCGTCTGTCTCAGTCCGTCTGTCTCAGACGGTCTGTATCAGTCCGTCTGTCTCAATCCGTCTGACTCAGAGGGTCCATCTCAGACCGTCTGTCTCAGAGCGTCCGTCTCAGACCGTCTGTCTCAGACCGTCTGTCTCAATCCGTCTGTCTCAGACCGTCTGTCTCAGACCGTCTGTCTCAGACCGTCTGTCTCAGACCGTCTGTCTCAATCCGTCTGTCTCACCCGTCTATCTCAGACCATCTGTCTCAGACGGTCTGTCTCAGACGGTCTGTCTCAGGCCGTGTGTCTCAGACCGTCTGTCTCAGACCGTTTGTATCAGCCCGTCTGTCTCAGACCGTCTGTCTCAGATCGCCTGCCTCGGACCGCCTGTCTCGGACCGGCTGTCTCAGACCGTCTGTCTCAGACCGTCTGTCTCAGACCGTCTGTCTCAGACCGTCTGTCTCAGACCGCCTGTCTCAGCCCGCCTGTCTCAGACCGTCTGTCGTAGTCCGCCTGTCTCAGACCGTCTGTCTCAGACCGTCTGCCTCCGACCGCCTGTCTCAGACCGTCTGTCTCAGTCCGTCTGTCTCAGACGGTCTGTATCAGTCCGTCTGTCTCAATCCGTCTGTCTCAGAGCGTCCGTCTCAGACCGTCTGTCTCAGACCGCCTGTCTTAGGCCGTCTGTCTCAGACCGCCTGTCTCAGACCGCCTGTCTTAGGCCGTCTGTCTCAGACCGCCTGTCTCAGACCGTCTGTCTCAGTCCGTCTGACTTAGACGGTCTGTCTCAGTCCGTCTGTCTCAATCCGTCTGACTCAGAGGGTCCATCTCAGACCGTCTGTCTCAGAGCGTCCGTCTCAGACCGTCTGTCTCAGACCGTCTGTCTCAGACCGTCTGTCTCAGACCGTCTGTCTCAGACCGTCTGTCTCAGACCGTCTGTCTCAGACCGTCTGTCTCAGACCGTCTGTCTCAGACCGTCTGTCTCAGACGGTCTGTCTCAGTCCGTCTGTCTCAATCCGTCTGTCTCAGACCGTCTGTCTCAGACCGTCTGTCTCTTTCCGTCTGACTCACCCGTCTATCTCAGACCATCTGTCTCAGGCAGTCTGTCTCAGCCCGTCTGTCTCAATCCGTCTGTCTCAGAGCGTCTGTCTCTGACTGTCTGTCTCAGACCGTCTGTCTCAATCCGTCTGTGTCAGAGCGTCCGTCTCTGACTGTCTGTCTCAGAGCGTCTGTCTCAGACCGACTGTCTCAGACCGCCTGTCTCAGACCGTCTGTCTCAGTCCGTCTGTCTTAGACGCTCTGTCTCAGTCCGTCTGTCTCAATCCGTCAGACTCAGAGGGTCCGTCTCAGACCGTCTGTCTCAGACCGTCTGTCTCAGACCGTCTGTCTCAGACCGTCTGTCTCAGACCGTCTGTCTCAGACCGTCTGTCTCAGACCGTCTGTCTCAGACCGCCTGTCTCAGCCCGTCTGTCTCAGACCGTCTGCCTCAGACCGCCTGTCTCAGACCGTCTGTCTCAGTCCGTCTGTCTTAGACGGTCTGTCTCAGTCCGTCTGTCTCAATTCGTCTGTCTCAATCCGTCTGTCTCAGAGCGTCCGTCTCAGACCGTCTGTCTCAGACCGTCTGTCTCAGACCGTCTGTCTCAGACCGTCTGTCTCAGACCGTCTGTCTCAGACCGTCTGTCTCAGACCGTCTGTCTCAGTCCGCCTGTCTCAGACCGTCTGTCGTAGTCCGCCTGTCTCATACCGTCTGTCTCAGACCGTCTGCCTCAGACCGCCTGTCTCAGACCGTCTGTCTCAGTCCGTCTGTCTCAGACGGTCTGTATCAGTCCGTCTGTCTCAATCCGTCTGTCTCAGAGCCTCCGTCTCAGACCGTCTGTCTCAGACCGCCTGTCTTAGGCCGTCTGTCTCAGACCGCCTGTCTCAGACCGCCAGTCTTAGGCCGTCTGTCTCAGACCGCCTGTCTCAGACCGTCTGTCTCAGTCCGTCTGTCTTAGACGGTCTGTCTCAGTCCGTCTGTCTCAATCCGTCTGACTCAGAGCGTCCATCTCAGACCGTCTGTCTCAGAGCGTCCGTCTCAGACCGTCTGTCTCAGACCGTCTGTCTCAGACCGTCTGTCTCAGACCGTCTGTCTCAGACCGTCTGTCTCAGACCGTCTGTCTCAGACCGTCTGTCTTAGACGGTCTGTCTCAGTCCGTCTGTCTCAATCCGTCTATCTCACCCGGCTATCTCAGACCATCTGTCTCAGGCAGTCTGTCTTAGACGGTCTGTCTCAGTCCGTCTGTCTCAATCCGTCTGTCTCAGAGCGTCCGTCTCAGACCGTCGGTCTCAGACCGTCGGTCTCAGACCGTCTGTCTCAGACCGTCTGTCTCAGACCGTCTGTCTCAGACCGTCTATCTCAGACCGTCTGTCTCAGACCGTCTGTCTCAGACGGTCTGTCTCAGTCCGTCTGTCTCAATCCGTCTGTCTCAGACCGTGTGTCTCAGACCGTCTGTCTCAGACCGTTTGTCTCAGCCCGTCTGTCTCAGACCGTCTGTCTCAGACCGCCTGCCTCGGACCGCCTGTCTCGGACCGCCTGTCTCAGACCGTCTGTGTCAGACCGTCTGTCTCAGACCGCCTGTCTCAGCCCGCCTGTCTCAGACCGTCTGTCGTAGTCCGCCTGCCTCAGACCGTCTGTCTCAGACCGTCTGCCTCAGACCGCCTGTCTCAGACCGTCTGTCTCAGTCCGTCTGTCTCAGACGGTCTGTATCAGTCCGTCTGTCTCAATCCGTCTGTCTCAGAGCGTCCGTCTCAGACCGTCTGTCTCAGACCGTCTGTCTCTGACTGTCTGTCTCAGAGCGTCTGTCTCAGACAGTCTGTCTCAGACCGCCTGTCTCTTTCCGTCTGTCTCACCCGTCTATCTCAGACCATCTGTCTCAGCCCGTATGTCTCAATCCGTCTGTCTCAGAGCGACTGTCTCTGACTGTCTGTCTCAGAGCGTCTGTCTCAGACCGTCTGCCTCAGACCGCCTGTCTCAGACCGTCTGTCTCAGTCCGTCTGTCTTAGACGGTCTGTCTCAGTCCGTCTGTCTCAATCCGTCTGTCTCAATCCGTCTGTCTCAGAGCGTCCGTCTCAGACCGTCTGTCTCGGACCGTCTGTCTCAGACCGTCTGTCTCAGACCGTCTGTCTCAGACCGTCTGTCTCAGACCGTCTGTCTCAGACCGTCTGTCTCAGACCGTCTGTCTCAGACCGTCTGTCTCAGACCGTCTGTCTCAGACCGTCTGTCTCAGTCCGCCTGTCTCAGACCGTCTGTCGTAGTCCGCCTGTCTCAGACCGTCTGTCTCAGACCGTCTGCCTCCGACCGCCTGCCTCAGACCGTCTGTCTCAGTCCGTCTGTCTCAGACGGTCTGTATCAGTCCGTCTGTCTCAATCCGTCTGTCTCAGAGCGTCCGTCTCAGACCGTCTGTCTCAGACCGCCTGTCTTAGGCCGTCTGTCTCAGACCGACTGTCTCAGACCGCCTGTCTTAGGCCGTCTGTCTCAGACCGTCTGTCTCAGACCGTCTGTCTCAGACCGTCTGTCTCAGACCGTCTGTCTCAGACCGTTTGTCTCAGACCGTCTGTCTTAGACGGTCTGTCTCAGTCCGTCTGTCTCAATCCGTCTATCTCACCCGTCTATCTCAGACCATCTGTCTCAGTCCGTCTGTCTCAGACGGTCTGTATCAGTCCGTCTGTCTCAATCCGTCTGTCTCAGAGCGTCCGTCTCAGACCGTCTGTCTCAGACCGCCTGTCTTAGGCCGTCTGTCTCAGACCGCCTGTCTCAGACCGCCTGTCTTAGGCCGTCTGTCTCAGACCGCCTGTCTCAGACCGTCTGTCTCAGTCCGTCTGTCTTAGACGGTCTGTCTCAGTCCGTCTGTCTCAATCCGTCTATCTCACGCGTCTATCTCAGACCATCTGTCTCAGGCAGTCTGTCTTAGACGGTCTGTCTCAGTCCGTCTGTCTCAATCCGTCTGTCTCAGAGCGTCCGTCTCAGACCGTCGGTCTCAGACCGTCTGTCTCAGACCGTCTGTCTCAGACCGTCTGTCTCAGACCGTCTGTCTCAGACCGTCTGTCTCAGACCGTCTGTCTCAGGCCGTCTGTCTCAGACCGCCTGTCTCAGACCGCCTGTCTTAGGCCGTCTGTCTCAGACCGCCTGTCTCAGACCGTCTGTCTCAGTCCGTCTGTCTTAGACGGTCTGTCTCAGTCCGTCTGTCTCAATCCGTCTGACTCAGAGGGTCCATCTCAGACCGTCTGTCTCAGAGCGTCCGTCTCAGACCGTCGGTCTCAGACCGTCTGTCTCAGACCGTCTGTCTCAGACCGTCTGTCTCAGACCGTCTGTCTCAGACCGTCTGTCTCAGACCGCCTGTCTCAGACCGTCTGTGTCAGACCGTCTGTCTCAGACCGCCTGTCTCAGCCCGCCTGTCTCAGACCGTTTGTCTCAGCCCGTCTGTCTCAGACCGTCTGTCTCAGACCGCCTGCCTCGGACCGCCTGTCTCAGACCGTCTGTCTCAGACCGTCTGTCTCAGACCGTCTGTCTCAGGCCGTCTGTCTCAGACCGCCTGTCTCAGACCGCCTGCCTCAGACCGCCTGTCTCAGACCGTCTGTCTCAGTCCGTCTGTCTTAGACGGTCTGTCTCAGTCCGTCTGTCTCAATCCGTCTGTCTCAATCCGTCTGTCTCAGAGCGTCCGTCTCAGACCGTCTGTCTCAGACCGTCTGTCTCAGACCGTCTGTCTCAGACCGTCTGCCTCCGACCGTCTGTCTCAGACCGTCTGTCTCAGACCGTCTGTCTCAGACCGTCTGTCTCAGACCGTCTGTCTCAGACGGTCTGTCTCAGTCCGTCTGTCTCAATCCGTCTGTCTCAGACCGTCTGTCTCAGACCGTCTGTCTCTTTCCGTCTGTCTCACCCGTCTATCTCAGACCATCTGTCTCAGGCAGTCTGTCTCAGCCCGTCTGTCTCAATCCGTCTGTCTCAGAGCGTCTGTCTCTGACTGTCTGTCTCAGACCGTCTGTCTCAATCCGTCTGTGTCAGAGCGTCCGTCTCTGACTGTCTGTCTCAGAGCGTCTGTCTCAGACCGTCTGTCTCAGACCGCCTGACTCAGACCGTCTGTCTCAGTCCGTCTGTCTTAGACGGTCTGTCTCAGTCCGTCTGTCTCAATCCGTCTGACTCAGAGGGTCCATCTCAGACCGTCTGTCTCAGAGCGTCCGTGTCAGACCGTCGGTCTCAGACCGTCTGTCTCAGACCGTCTGTCTCAGACCGTCTGTCTCAGACCGTCTGTCTCAGACCGTCTGTCTCAGACCGTCTGTCTCAGACCGCCTGTCTCAGACCGTCTGTGTCAGACCGTCTGTCTCAGACCGCCTGTCGCAGCCCGCCTGTCTCAGACCGTTTGTCTCAGCCCGTCTGTCTCAGACCGTCTGTCTCAGACCGCCTGCCTCGGACTGCCTGTCTCAGACCGTCTGTCTCAGACCGTCTGTCTCAGACCGTCTGTCTCAGGCCGTCTGTCTCAGACCGCCTGTCTCAGACCGCCTGCCTCAGACCGCCTGTCTCAGACCGTCTGTCTCAGTCCGTCTGTCTTAGACGGTCTGTCTCAGTCCGTCTGTCTCAATCCGTCTGTCTCAATCCGTCTGTCTCAGAGCGTCCGTCTCAGACCGTCTGTCTCAGACCGTCTGTCTCAGACCGTCTGTCTCAGACCGTCTGCCTCCGACCGTCTGTCTCAGACCGTCTGTCTCAGACCGTCTGTCTCAGACCGTCTGTCTCAGACCGTCTGTCTCAGACGGTCTGTCTCAGTCCGTCTGTCTCAATCCGTCTGTCTCAGACCGTCTGTCTCAGACCGTCTGTCTCTTTCCGTCTGTCTCACCCGTCTATCTCAGACCATCTGTCTCAGGCAGTCTGTCTCAGCCCGTCTGTCTCAATCCGTCTGTCTCAGAGCGTCTGTCTCTGACTGTCTGTCTCAGACCGTCTGTCTCAATCCGTCTGTGTCAGAGCGTCCGTCTCTGACTGTCTGTCTCAGAGCGTCTGTCTCAGACCGTCTGTCTCAGACCGCCTGACTCAGACCGTCTGTCTCAGTCCGTCTGTCTTAGACGTTCTGTCTCAGTCCGTCTGTCTCAATCCGTCTGACTCAGAGGGTCCGTCTCAGACCGTCTGTCTCAGACCGTCTGTCTCAGACCGTCTGTCTCAGACCGTCTGTCTCAGACCGTCTGTCTCAGACCGTCTGTCTCAGACCGTCTGTCTCAGACCGTCTGTCTCAGACCGTCTGTCTCAGACCGCCTGTCTCAGCCCGTCTGTCTCAGCCCGTCTGTCTCAGACCGTCTGTCTCAGACCGTCTGTCTCAGACCGTCTGTCTCAGACCGTCTGTCTCAGACCGTCTGTCTCAGACCGTCTGTCTCAGACCGTCTGTCTCAGACCGTCTGTCTCAGACCGTCTGTCTCAGACCGTTTGTCTCAGACCGTCTGTCTTAGACGGTCTGTCTCAGTCCGTCTGTCTCAATCCGTCTATCTCACCCGTCTATCTCAGACCATCTGTCTCAGTCCGTCTGTCTCAGACGGTCTGTATCAGTCCGTCTGTCTCAATCCGTCTGTCTCAGAGCGTCCGTCTCAGACCGTCTGTCTCAGACCGCCTGTCTTAGGCCGTCTGTCTCAGACCGCCTGTCTCAGACCGCCTGTCTTAGGCCGTCTGTCTCAGACCGCCTGTCTCAGACCGTCTGTCTCAGTCCGTCTGTCTTAGACGGTCTGTCTCAGTCCGTCTGTCTCAATCCGTCTATCTCACGCGTCTATCTCAGACCATCTGTCTCAGGCAGTCTGTCTTAGACGGTCTGTCTCAGTCCGTCTGTCTCAATCCGTCTGTCTCAGAGCGTCCGTCTCAGACCGTCGGTCTCAGACCGTCTGTCTCAGACCGTCTGTCTCAGACCGTCTGTCTCAGACCGTCTGTCTCAGGCCGTCTGTCTCAGACCGCCTGTCTCAGACCGCCTGTCTTAGGCCGTCTGTCTCAGACCGCCTGTCTCAGACCGTCTGTCTCAGTCCGTCTGTCTTAGACGGTCTGTCTCAGTCCGTCTGTCTCAATCCGTCTGACTCAGAGGGTCCATCTCAGACCGTCTGTCTCAGAGCGTCCGTCTCAGACCGTCGGTCTCAGACCGTCTGTCTCAGACCGTCTGTCTCAGACCGTCTGTCTCAGACCGTCTGTCTCAGACCGTCTGTCTCAGACCGCCTGTCTCAGACCGTCTGTGTCAGACCGTCTGTCTCAGACCGCCTGTCTCAGCCCGCCTGTCTCAGACCGTTTGTCTCAGCCCGTCTGTCTCAGACCGTCTGTCTCAGACCGCCTGCCTCGGACCGCCTGTCTCGGACCGCCTGTCTCAGACCGTCTGTCTCAGACCGTCTGTCTCATACCGTCTGTCTCAGACCGTCTGTCTCAGACCGTCTGTCTCAGACCGTCTGTCTCAGACCGTCTGTCTCAGACCGCCTGTCTTAGACCGTCTGTGTCAGACCGTCTGTCTCAGACCGCCTGTCTCAGCCCGCCTGTCTCAGACCGTCTGTCGTAGTCCGCCTGTCTCAGACCGTCTGTCTCAGACCGTCTGCCTCAGACCGCCTGTCTCAGACCGTCTGTCTCAGTCCGTCTGTCTCAGACGGTCTGTATCAGTCCGTCTGTCTCAATCCGTCTGTCTCAGAGCGTCCGTCTCAGACCGTCTGTCTCAGACCGCCTGTCTTAGGCCGTCTGTCTCAGACCGCCTGTCTCAGACCGCCTGTCTTAGGCCGTCTGTCTCAGACCGCCTGTCTCAGACCGTCTGTCTCAGTCCGTCTGTCTTAGACGGTCTGTCTCAGTCCGTCTGTCTCAATCCGTCTGACTCAGAGGGTCCATCTCAGACCGTCTGTCTCAGAGCGTCCGTCTCAGACCGTCTGTCTCAGACCGTCTGTCTCAGACCGTCTGTCTCAGACCGTCTGTCTCAGTCCGTCTGTCTTAGACGGTCTGTCTCAGTCCGTCTGTCTCAATCCGTCTGACTCAGAGGGTCCATCTCAGACCGTCTGTCTCAGAGCGTCCGTCTCAGACCGTCTGTCTCAGACCGTCTGTCTCAGACCGTCTGTCTCAGACCGTCTGTCTTAGACGTTCTGTCTCAGTCCGTCTGTCTCAATCCGTCTGACTCAGAGGGTCCGTCTCAGACCGTCTGTCTCAGACCGTCTGCCTCAGACCGCCTGTCTCAGACCGTCTGTCTCAGTCCGTCTGTCTCAGACGGTCTGTATCAGTCCGTCTGTCTCAATCCGTCTGTCTCAGAGCGTCCGTCTCAGACCGTCTGTCTCAGACCGCCTGTCTTAGGCCGTCTGTCTCAGACCGCCTGTCTCAGACCGCCTGTCTTAGGCCGTCTGTCTCAGACCGCCTGTCTCAGACCGTCTGTCTCAGTCCGTCTGTCTTAGACGGTCTGTCTCAGTCCGTCTGTCTCAATCCGTCTGACTCAGAGGGTCCATCTCAGACCGTCTGTCTCAGAGCGTCCGTCTCAGACCGTCTGTCTCAGACCGTCTGTCTCAGACCGTCTGTCTCAGACCGTCTGTCTAAGACCGTCTGTCTCAGACGGTCTGTCTCAGTCCGTCTGTCTCAATCCGTCTGTCTCAGACCGTCTGTCTCAGACCGCCTGTCTCTTTCCGTCTGTCTCACCCGTCTATCTCAGACCATCTGTCTCAGGCAGTCTGTCTCAGCCCGTCTGTCTCAATCCGTCTGTCTCAGAGCGTCTGTCTCTGACTGTCTGTCTCAGACCGTCTGTCTCAATTCGTCTGTGTCAGAGCGTCCGTCTCTGACTGTCTGTCTCAGAGCGTCTGTCTCAGACCGTCTGTCTCAGACCGCCTGTCTCAGACCGTCTGTCTCCGTCCGTCTGTCTTAGACGTTCTGTCTCAGTCCGTCTGTCTCAATCCGTCTGACTCAGAGGGTCCGTCTCAGACCGTCTGTCTCAGACCGTCTGTCTCAGACCGTCTGTCTCAGACCGTCTGTCTCAGACCGTCTGTCTCAGACCGTCTGTCTCAGACCGTCTGTCTCAGACCGTCTGTCTCAGACCGTCTGTCTCAGACCGTCTGTCTCAGACCGTCTGTCTCAGACCGTCTGTCTCAGACCGTCTGTCTCAGACCGTCTGTCTCAGACGGTCTGTCTCAGACCGTCTGTCTCAGACCGTCTGTCTCAGACCGTCTGTCTCAGACCGTCTGTCTCAGAGCGTCTGTCTCAGACCGCCTATCTCAGCCCGTCTGTCTCAGCCCGTCTGTCTCAGACCGTCTGTCTCAGACCGTCTGTCTCAGTCCGCCTGTCTCAGACCGTCTGTCTCAGTCCGCCTGTCTCAGACCAACTGTCGTAGTCCGCCTGTCTCAGACCGTCTGTCTCAGACCGTCTGTCTCAGACCGTTTGTCTCAGACCGTCTGTCTTAGACGGTCTGTCTCAGTCCGTCTGTCTCAATCCGTCTATCTCACCCGTCTATCTCAGACCATCTGACTCAGTCCGTCTGTCTCAGACGGTCTGTATCAGTCCGTCTGTCTCAATCCGTCTGTCTCAGAGCGTCCGTCTCAGACCGTCTGTCTCAGACCGCCTGTCTTAGGCCGTCTGTCTCAGACCGCCTGTCTCAGACCGCCTGTCTTAGGCCGTCTGTCTCAGACCGCCTGTCTCAGACCGTCTGTCTCAGTCCGTCTGTCTTAGACGGTCTGTCTCAGTCCGTCTGTCTCAATCCGTCTATCTCACGCGTCTATCTCAGACCATCTGTCTCAGGCAGTCTGTCTTGGACGGTCTGTCTCAGTCCGTCTGTCTCAATCCGTCTGTCTCAGAGCGTCCGTCTCAGACCGTCTGTGTCAGACCGTCTGTCTCAGACCGCCTGTCTCAGCCCGCCTGTCTCAGACCGTCTGTCGTAGTCCGCCTGTCTCAGACCGTCTGTCTCAGACCGTCTGCCTCAGACCGCCTGTCTCAGACCGTCTGTCTCAGTCCGTCTGTCTCAGACGGTCTGTATCAGTCCGTCTGTCTCAATCCGTCTGTCTCAGAGCGTCCGTCTCAGACCGTCTGTCTCAGACCGCCTGTCTTAGGCCGTCTGTCTCAGACCGCCTGTCTCAGACCGCCTGTCTTAGGCCGTCTGTCTCAGACCGCCTGTCTCAGACCGTCTGTCTCAGTCCGTCTGTCTTAGACGGTCTGTCTCAGTCCGTCTGTCTTAGACGGTCTGTCTCAGTCCGTCTGTCTCAATCCGTCTGACTCAGAGGGTCCATCTCAGACCGTCTGTCTCAGAGCGTCCGTCTCAGACCGTCTGTCTCAGACCGTCTGTCTCAGACCGTCTGTCTCAGACCGTCTGTCTCAGACCGTCTGTCTCAGACGGTCTGTCTCAGTCCGTCTGTCTCAATCCGTCTGTCTCAGACCGTCTGTCTCAGACCGCCTGTCTCTTTCCGTCTGTCTCACCCGTCTATCTCAGACCATCTGTCTCAGGCAGTCTGTCTCAGCCCGTCTGTCTCAATCCGTCTGTCTCAGAGCGTCTGTCTCTGACTGTCTGTCTCAGACCGTCTGTCTCAATTCGTCTGTGTCAGAGCGTCCGTCTCTGACTGTCTGTCTCAGAGCGTCTGTCTCAGACCGTCTGTCTCAGACCGCCTGTCTCAGACCGTCTGTCTCCGTCCGTCTGTCTTAGACGTTCTGTCTCAGTCCGTCTGTCTCAATCCGTCTGACTCAGAGGGTCCGTCTCAGACCGTCTGTCTCAGACCGTCTGTCTCAGACCGTCTGTCTCAGACCGTCTGTCTCAGACCGTCTGTCTCAGACCGTCTGTCTCAGACCGTCTGTCTCAGACCGTCTGTCTCAGACCGTCTGTCTCAGACCGCCTGTCTCAGCCCGTCTGTCTCAGCCCGTCTGTCTCAGACCGTCTGTCTCAGACCGTCTGTCTCAGACCGTCTGTCTCAGACCGTCTGTCTCAGACCGTCTGTCTCAGACCGTCTGTCTCAGACCGTCTGTCTCAGACCGTCTGTCTCAGACCGTCTGTCTCAGACCGTTTGTCTCAGACCGTCTGTCTTAGACGGTCTGTCTCAGTCCGTCTGTCTCAATCCGTCTATCTCACCCGTCTATCTCAGACCATCTGTCTCAGTCCGTCTGTCTCAGACGGTCTGTATCAGTCCGTCTGTCTCAATCCGTCTGTCTCAGAGCGTCCGTCTCAGACCGTCTGTCTCAGACCGCCTGTCTTAGGCCGTCTGTCTCAGACCGCCTGTCTCAGACCGCCTGTCTTAGGCCGTCTGTCTCAGACCGCCTGTCTCAGACCGTCTGTCTCAGTCCGTCTGTCTTAGACGGTCTGTCTCAGTCCGTCTGTCTCAATCCGTCTATCTCACGCGTCTATCTCAGACCATCTGTCTCAGGCAGTCTGTCTTAGACGGTCTGTCTCAGTCCGTCTGTCTCAATCCGTCTGTCTCAGAGCGTCCGTCTCAGACCGTCGGTCTCAGACCGTCTGTCTCAGACCGTCTGTCTCAGACCGTCTGTCTCAGACCGTCTGTCTCAGGCCGTCTGTCTCAGACCGCCTGTCTCAGACCGCCTGTCTTAGGCCGTCTGTCTCAGACCGCCTGTCTCAGACCGTCTGTCTCAGTCCGTCTGTCTTAGACGGTCTGTCTCAGTCCGTCTGTCTCAATCCGTCTGACTCAGAGGGTCCATCTCAGACCGTCTGTCTCAGAGCGTCCGTCTCAGACCGTCGGTCTCAGACCGTCTGTCTCAGACCGTCTGTCTCAGACCGTCTGTCTCAGACCGTCTGTCTCAGACCGTCTGTCTCAGACCGCCTGTCTCAGACCGTCTGTGTCAGACCGTCTGTCTCAGACCGCCTGTCTCAGCCCGCCTGTCTCAGACCGTTTGTCTCAGCCCGTCTGTCTCAGACCGTCTGTCTCAGACCGCCTGCCTCGGACCGCCTGTCTCGGACCGCCTGTCTCAGACCGTCTGTCTCAGACCGTCTGTCTCATACCGTCTGTCTCAGACCGTCTGTCTCAGACCGTCTGTCTCAGACCGTCTGTCTCAGACCGTCTGTCTCAGACCGCCTGTCTTAGACCGTCTGTGTCAGACCGTCTGTCTCAGACCGCCTGTCTCAGCCCGCCTGTCTCAGACCGTCTGTCGTAGTCCGCCTGTCTCAGACCGTCTGTCTCAGACCGTCTGCCTCAGACCGCCTGTCTCAGACCGTCTGTCTCAGTCCGTCTGTCTCAGACGGTCTGTATCAGTCCGTCTGTCTCAATCCGTCTGTCTCAGAGCGTCCGTCTCAGACCGTCTGTCTCAGACCGCCTGTCTTAGGCCGTCTGTCTCAGACCGCCTGTCTCAGACCGCCTGTCTTAGGCCGTCTGTCTCAGACCGCCTGTCTCAGACCGTCTGTCTCAGTCCGTCTGTCTTAGACGGTCTGTCTCAGTCCGTCTGTCTCAATCCGTCTGACTCAGAGGGTCCATCTCAGACCGTCTGTCTCAGAGCGTCCGTCTCAGACCGTCTGTCTCAGACCGTCTGTCTCAGACCGTCTGTCTCAGACCGTCTGTCTCAGACCGTCTGTCTCAGTCCGTCTGTCTTAGACGGTCTGTCTCAGTCCGTCTGTCTCAATCCGTCTGACTCAGAGGGTCCATCTCAGACCGTCTGTCTCAGAGCGTCCGTCTCAGACCGTCTGTCTCAGACCGTCTGTCTCAGACCGTCTGTCTCAGACCGTCTGTCTTAGACGTTCTGTCTCAGTCCGTCTGTCTCAATCCGTCTGACTCAGAGGGTCCGTCTCAGACCGTCTGTCTCAGACCGTCTGCCTCAGACCGCCTGTCTCAGACCGTCTGTCTCAGTCCGTCTGTCTCAGACGGTCTGTATCAGTCCGTCTGTCTCAATCCGTCTGTCTCAGAGCGTCCGTCTCAGACCGTCTGTCTCAGACCGCCTGTCTTAGGCCGTCTGTCTCAGACCGCCTGTCTCAGACCGCCTGTCTTAGGCCGTCTGTCTCAGACCGCCTGTCTCAGACCGTCTGTCTCAGTCCGTCTGTCTTAGACGGTCTGTCTCAGTCCGTCTGTCTCAATCCGTCTGACTCAGAGGGTCCATCTCAGACCGTCTGTCTCAGAGCGTCCGTCTCAGACCGTCTGTCTCAGACCGTCTGTCTCAGACCGTCTGTCTCAGACCGTCTGTCTAAGACCGTCTGTCTCAGACGGTCTGTCTCAGTCCGTCTGTCTCAATCCGTCTGTCTCAGACCGTCTGTCTCAGACCGCCTGTCTCTTTCCGTCTGTCTCACCCGTCTATCTCAGACCATCTGTCTCAGGCAGTCTGTCTCAGCCCGTCTGTCTCAATCCGTCTGTCTCAGAGCGTCTGTCTCTGACTGTCTGTCTCAGACCGTCTGTCTCAATTCGTCTGTGTCAGAGCGTCCGTCTCTGACTGTCTGTCTCAGAGCGTCTGTCTCAGACCGTCTGTCTCAGACCGCCTGTCTCAGACCGTCTGTCTCCGTCCGTCTGTCTTAGACGTTCTGTCTCAGTCCGTCTGTCTCAATCCGTCTGACTCAGAGGGTCCGTCTCAGACCGTCTGTCTCAGACCGTCTGTCTCAGACCGTCTGTCTCAGACCGTCTGTCTCAGACCGTCTGTCTCAGACCGTCTGTCTCAGACCGTCTGTCTCAGACCGTCTGTCTCAGACCGTCTGTCTCAGACCGTCTGTCTCAGACCGTCTGTCTCAGACCGTCTGTCTCAGACCGTCTGTCTCAGACCGTCTGTCTCAGACGGTCTGTCTCAGACCGTCTGTCTCAGACCGTCTGTCTCAGACCGTCTGTCTCAGACCGTCTGTCTCAGAGCGTCTGTCTCAGACCGCCTATCTCAGCCCGTCTGTCTCAGCCCGTCTGTCTCAGACCGTCTGTCTCAGACCGTCTGTCTCAGTCCGCCTGTCTCAGACCGTCTGTCTCAGTCCGCCTGTCTCAGACCAACTGTCGTAGTCCGCCTGTCTCAGACCGTCTGTCTCAGACCGTCTGTCTCAGACCGTTTGTCTCAGACCGTCTGTCTTAGACGGTCTGTCTCAGTCCGTCTGTCTCAATCCGTCTATCTCACCCGTCTATCTCAGACCATCTGACTCAGTCCGTCTGTCTCAGACGGTCTGTATCAGTCCGTCTGTCTCAATCCGTCTGTCTCAGAGCGTCCGTCTCAGACCGTCTGTCTCAGACCGCCTGTCTTAGGCCGTCTGTCTCAGACCGCCTGTCTCAGACCGCCTGTCTTAGGCCGTCTGTCTCAGACCGCCTGTCTCAGACCGTCTGTCTCAGTCCGTCTGTCTTAGACGGTCTGTCTCAGTCCGTCTGTCTCAATCCGTCTATCTCACGCGTCTATCTCAGACCATCTGTCTCAGGCAGTCTGTCTTGGACGGTCTGTCTCAGTCCGTCTGTCTCAATCCGTCTGTCTCAGAGCGTCCGTCTCAGACCGTCTGTGTCAGACCGTCTGTCTCAGACCGCCTGTCTCAGCCCGCCTGTCTCAGACCGTCTGTCGTAGTCCGCCTGTCTCAGACCGTCTGTCTCAGACCGTCTGCCTCAGACCGCCTGTCTCAGACCGTCTGTCTCAGTCCGTCTGTCTCAGACGGTCTGTATCAGTCCGTCTGTCTCAATCCGTCTGTCTCAGAGCGTCCGTCTCAGACCGTCTGTCTCAGACCGCCTGTCTTAGGCCGTCTGTCTCAGACCGCCTGTCTCAGACCGCCTGTCTTAGGCCGTCTGTCTCAGACCGCCTGTCTCAGACCGTCTGTCTCAGTCCGTCTGTCTTAGACGGTCTGTCTCAGTCCGTCTGTCTTAGACGGTCTGTCTCAGTCCGTCTGTCTCAATCCGTCTGACTCAGAGGGTCCATCTCAGACCGTCTGTCTCAGAGCGTCCGTCTCAGACCGTCTGTCTCAGACCGTCTGTCTCAGACCGTCTGTCTCAGACCGTCTGTCTCAGACCGTCTGTCTCAGACGGTCTGTCTCAGTCCGTCTGTCTCAATCCGTCTGTCTCAGACCGTCTGTCTCAGACCGCCTGTCTCTTTCCGTCTGTCTCACCCGTCTATCTCAGACCATCTGTCTCAGGCAGTCTGTCTCAGCCCGTCTGTCTCAATCCGTCTGTCTCAGAGCGTCTGTCTCTGACTGTCTGTCTCAGACCGTCTGTCTCAATTCGTCTGTGTCAGAGCGTCCGTCTCTGACTGTCTGTCTCAGAGCGTCTGTCTCAGACCGTCTGTCTCAGACCGCCTGTCTCAGACCGTCTGTCTCCGTCCGTCTGTCTTAGACGTTCTGTCTCAGTCCGTCTGTCTCAATCCGTCTGACTCAGAGGGTCCGTCTCAGACCGTCTGTCTCAGACCGTCTGTCTCAGACCGTCTGTCTCAGACCGTCTGTCTCAGACCGTCTGTCTCAGACCGTCTGTCTCAGACCGTCTGTCTCAGACCGTCTGTCTCAGACCGTCTGTCTCAGAGCGTCTGTCTCAGACCGCCTATCTCAGCCCGTCTGTCTCAGCCCGTCTGTCTCAGACCGTCTGTCTCAGACCGTCTGTCTCAGTCCGCCTGTCTCAGACCGTCTGTCTCAGTCCGCCTGTCTCAGACCGCCTGTCGTAGTCCGCCTGTCTCAGACCGTCTGTCTCGGACCGCCTGTCTCGGACCGTCTGTCTCGGACCGTCTGTCTCAATCCGTCTGTCTCAGACCGTCTGTCTCAGACCGTCTGTCTCAGACCGTCTGCCTCAGACCGTCTGTCTCAGACCGTCTGTCTCAGACCGTCTGTCTCAGACCGTCTGTCTCAGACCGTCTGTCTTAGACGGTCTGCCTCAGTCCGTCTGTCTCAATCCGTCTGTCTCACCCGTCTATCTCAGACCATCTGTCTCAGGCAGTCTGTCTTAGACGGTCTGTCTCAGTCCGTCTGTCTCAATCCGTCTGTCTCAGAGCGTCCGTCTCAGACCGTCGGTCTCAGACCGTCTGTCTCAGACCGTCTGTCTCAGACCGTCTGTCTCAGACCGTCTGTCTCAGACGGTCTGTCTCAGTCCGTCTGTCTCAATCCGTCTGTCTCAGACCGTGTGTCTCAGACCGTTTGTCTCAGACCGTTTGTCTCAGCCCGTCTGTCTCGGACCGTCTGTCTCAGACCGCCTGTCTCGGACCGCCTGTCTCGGACCGTCTGTCTCAGACCGTCTGTCTCAGACCGTCTGTCTCAGACCGTCTGTCTCAGACCGTCTGTCTCAGACCGTCTGTCTCAGACCGTCTGTCTCAGACCGTCTGTCTCAGACCGTCTGTCTCAGACCGTCTATCTCAGACCGTCTGTCTCAGACCGTCTGTCTCAGACCGTCTGTCTCAGACCGTCTGTCTCAGACCGTCTGTCTCAGACCGTCTGTCTCAGACCGTCTGTCTCAGACCGTCTGTCTCAGAGCGTCTGTCTCAGTCCGCCTTTCTCAGCCCGTCTGTCTCAGCCCGTCTGTCTCAGACCGTCTGTCTCAGACCGTCTGTCTCAGTCCGCCTGTCTCAGACCGCCTGTCGTAGTCCGCCTGTCTCAGACCGTCTGTCTCAGACCGTCTGTCTCGGACCGCCTGTCTCGGACCGTCTGTCTCGGACCGTCTGTCTCAATCCGTCTGTCTCAGACCGTCTGTCTCAGACCGTCTGTCTCAGACGGTCTGTCTCAGTCCGTCTGTCTCAATCCGTCTGTCTCAGACCGTCTGTCTCAGACCGCCTGTCTCTTTCCGTCTGTCTCACCCGTCTATCTCAGACCATCTGTCTCAGGCAGTCTGTCTCAGCCCGTCTGTCTCAATCCGTCTGTCTCAGAGCGTCTGTCTCTGACTGTCTGTCTCAGACCGTCTGTCTCAATTCGTCTGTGTCAGAGCGTCCGTCTCTGACTGTCTGTCTCAGAGCGTCTGTCTCAGACCGTCTGTCTCAGACCGCCTGTCTCAGACCGTCTGTCTCCGTCCGTCTGTCTTAGACGTTCTGTCTCAGTCCGTCTGTCTCAATCCGTCTGACTCAGAGGGTCCGTCTCAGACCGTCTGTCTCAGACCGTCTGTCTCAGACCGTCTGTCTCAGACCGTCTGTCTCAGACCGTCTGTCTCAGAGCGTCTGTCTCAGACCGCCTATCTCAGCCCGTCTGTCTCAGCCCGTCTGTCTCAGACCGTCTGTCTCAGACCGTCTGTCTCAGTCCGCCTGTCTCAGACCGTCTGTCTCAGTCCGCCTGTCTCAGACCGTCTGTCTCAGTCCGCCTGTCTCAGACCGTCTGTCTCAGTCCGCCTGTCTCAGACCGCCTGTCGTAGTCCGCCTGTCTCAGACCGTCTGTCTCGGACCGCCTGTCTCGGACCGTCTGTCTCGGACCGTCTGTCTCAATCCGTCTGTCTCAGACCGTCTGTCTCAGACCGTCTGTCTCAGACCGTCTGTCTCAGACCGTCTGTCTCAGACCGTCTGTCTCAGACCGTCTGTCTCAGACCGTCTGTCTCAGACCGTCTGTCTTAGACGGTCTGCCTCAGTCCGTCTGTCTCAATCCGTCTGTCTCACCCGTCTATCTCAGACCATCTGTCTCAGGCAGTCTGTCTTAGACGGTCTGTCTCAGTCCGTCTGTCTCAATCCGTCTGTCTCAGAGCGTCCGTCTCAGACCGTCGGTCTCAGACCGTCTGTCTCAGACCGTCTGTCTCAGACCGTCTGTCTCAGACCGTCTGTCTCAGACGGTCTGTCTCAGTCCGTCTGTCTCTATCCGTCTGTCTCAGACCGTGTGTCTCAGACCGTTTGTCTCAGACCGTTTGTCTCAGCCCGTCTGTCTCGGACCGTCTGTCTCAGACCGCCTGTCTCGGACCGCCTGTCTCGGACCGTCTGTCTCAGACCGTCTGTCTCAGACCGTCTGTCTCAGACCGTCTGTCTCAGACCGTCTGTCTCAGACCGTCTGTCTCAGACCGTCTGTCTCAGACCGTCTGTCTCAGACCGTCTGTCTCAGACCGTCTGTCTCAGACCGTCTGTCTCAGACCGTCTGTCTCAGACCGTCTGTCTCAGACCGTCTGTCTCAGACCGTCTGTCTCAGACCGTCTGTCTCAGACCGTCTGTCTCAGACCGTCTGTCTCAGACCGTCTGTCTCAGAGCGTCTGTCTCAGTCCGCCTTTCTCAGCCCGTCTGTCTCAGCCCGTCTGTCTCAGACCGTCTGTCTCAGACCGTCTGTCTCAGTCCGCCTGTCTCAGACCGCCTGTCGTAGTCCGCCTGTCTCAGACCGTCTGTCTCAGACCGTCTGTCTCGGACCGCCTGTCTCGGACCGTCTGTCTCGGACCGTCTGTCTCAATCCGTCTGTCTCAGACCGTCTGTCTCAGACCGTCTGTCTCAGACGGTCTGTCTCAGTCCGTCTGTCTCAATCCGTCTGTCTCAGACCGTCTGTCTCAGACCGCCTGTCTCTTTCCGTCTGTCTCACCCGTCTATATCAGACCATCTGTCTCAGGCAGTCTGTCTCAGCCCGTCTGTCTCAATCCGTCTGTCTCAGAGCGTCTGTCTCTGACTGTCTGTCTCAGACCGTCTGTCTCAATTCGTCTGTGTCAGAGCGTCCGTCTCTGACTGTCTGTCTCAGAGCGTCTGTCTCAGACCGTCTGTCTCAGACCGCCTGTCTCAGACCGTCTGTCTCCGTCCGTCTGTCTTAGACGTTCTGTCTCAGTCCGTCTGTCTCAATCCGTCTGACTCAGAGGGTCCGTCTCAGACCGTCTGTCTCAGACCGTCTGTCTCAGACCGTCTGTCTCAGACCGTCTGTCTCAGACCGTCTGTCTCAGACCGTCTGTCTCAGACCGTCTGTCTCAGACCGTCTGTCTCAGACCGTCTGTCTCAGACCGTCTGTCTCAGACCGTCTGTCTCAGAGCGTCTGTCTCAGACCGCCTATCTCAGCCCGTCTGTCTCAGCCCGTCTGTCTCAGACCGTCTGTCTCAGACCGTCTGTCTCAGTCCGCCTGTCTCAGACCGTCTGTCTCAGTCCGCCTGTCTCAGACCGCCTGTCGTAGTCCGCCTGTCTCAGACCGTCTGTCTCAGACCGTCTGTCTCGGACCGCCTGTCTCGGACCGTCTGTCTCGGACCGTCTGTCTCAATCCGTCTGTCTCAGACCGTCTGTCTCAGACCGTCTGTCTCAGACCGTCTGTCTCAGACCGTCTGTCTCAGACCGTCTGTCTTAGACGGTCTGCCTCAGTCCGTCTGTCTCAATCCGTCTGTCTCACCCGTCTATCTCAGACCATCTGTCTCAGGCAGTCTGTCTTAGACGGTCTGTCTCAGTCCGTCTGTCTCAATCCGTCTGTCTCAGAGCGTCTGTCTCAGACCGTCTGTCTCAGACCGTCTGTCTCAGAGCGTCTGTCTCAGACCGCCTATCTCAGCCCGTCTGTCTCAGCCCGTCTGTCTCAGACCGTCTGTCTCAGACCGTCTGTCTCAGTCCGCCTGTCTCAGACCGTCTGTCTCAGTCCGCCTGTCTCAGACCGCCTGTCGTAGTCCGCCTGTCTCAGACCGTCTGTCTCAGACCGTCTGTCTCGGACCGCCTGTCTCGGACCGTCTGTCTCGGACCGTCTGTCTCAATCCGTCTGTCTCAGACCGTCTGTCTCAGACCGTCTGTCTCAGACCGTCTGTCTCAGACCGTCTGTCTCAGACGGTCTGTCTCAGTCCGTCTGTCTCAATCCGTCTGTCTCAGACCGTGTGTCTCAGACCGTCTGTCTCAGACCGTTTGTCTCAGACCGTTTGTCTCAGCCCGTCTGTCTCGGACCGTCTGTCTCAGACCGCCTGTCTCGGACCGCCTGTCTCGGACCGTCTGTCTCAGACCGTCTGTCTCAGACCGTCTGTCTCAGACCGTCTGTCTCAGACCGTCTGTCTCAGACCGTCTGTCTCAGACCGTCTGTCTCAGACCGTCTGTCTCAGACCGTCTGTCTCAGACCGTCTGTCTCAGACCGTCTGTCTCAGACCGTCTGTCTCAGACCGTCTGTCTCAGACCGTCTGTCTCAGACCGTCTGTCTCAGAGCGTCTGTCTCAGTCCGCCTTTCTCAGCCCGTCTGTCTCAGCCCGTCTGTCTCAGACCGTCTGTCTCAGACCGTCTGTCTCAGTCCGCCTGTCTCAGACCGCCTGTCGTAGTCCGCCTGTCTCAGACCGTCTGTCTCAGACCGTCTGTCTCGGACCGCCTGTCTCGGACCGTCTGTCTCGGACCGTCTGTCTCAATCCGTCTGTCTCAGACCGTCTGTCTCAGACCGTCTGTCTCAGACGGTCTGTCTCAGTGCGTCTGTCTCAATCCGTCTGTCTCAGACCGTCTGTCTCAGACCGCCTGTCTCTTTCCGTCTGTCTCACCCGTCTATCTCAGACCATCTGTCTCAGGCAGTCTGTCTCAGCCCGTCTGTCTCAATCCGTCTGTCTCAGAGCGTCTGTCTCTGACTGTCTGTCTCAGACCGTCTGTCTCAATTCGTCTGTGTCAGAGCGTCCGTCTCTGACTGTCTGTCTCAGAGCGTCTGTCTCAGACCGTCTGTCTCAGACCGCCTGTCTCAGACCGTCTGTCTCCGTCCGTCTGTCTTAGACGTTCTGTCTCAGTCCGTCTGTCTCAATCCGTCTGACTCAGAGGGTCCGTCTCAGACCGTCTGTCTCAGACCGTCTGTCTCAGACCGTCTGTCTCAGACCGTCTGTCTCAGACCGTCTGTCTCAGACCGTCTGTCTCAGACCGTCTGTCTCAGACCGTCTGTCTCAGAGCGTCTGTCTCAGACCGCCTATCTCAGCCCGTCTGTCTCAGCCCGTCTGTCTCAGACCGTCTGTCTCAGACCGTCTGTCTCAGTCCGCCTGTCTCAGACCGTCTGTCTCAGTCCGCCTGTCTCAGACCGCCTGTCGTAGTCCGCCTGTCTCAGACCGTCTGTCTCAGACCGTCTGTCTCGGACCGCCTGTCTCGGACCGTCTGTCTCGGACCGTCTGTCTCAATCCGTCTGTCTCAGACCGTCTGTCTCAGACCGTCTGTCTCAGACCGTCTGTCTCAGACCGTCTGTCTCAGACCGTCTGTCTCAGACCGTCTGTCTCAGACCGTCTGTCTCAGACCGTCTGTCTCAGACCGTCTGTCTCAGACCGTCTGTCTCAGACCGTCTGTCTTAGACGGTCTGCCTCAGTCCGTCTGTCTCAATCCGTCTGTCTCACCCGTCTATCTCAGACCATCTGTCTCAGGCAGTCTGTCTTAGACGGTCTGTCTCAGTCCGTCTGTCTCAATCCGTCGGTCTCAGAGCGTCCGTCTCAGACCGTCGGTCTCAGACCGTCTGTCTCAGACCGTCTGTCTCAGACCGTCTGTCTCAGACCGTCTGTCTCAGACCGTCTGTCTCAGACGGTCTGTCTCAGTCCGTCTGTCTCAATCCGTCTGTCTCAGACCGTGTGTCTCAGACCGTCTGTCTCAGACCGTTTGTCTCAGACCGTTTGTCTCAGCCCGTCTGTCTCGGACCGTCTGTCTCAGACCGCCTGTCTCGGACCGCCTGTCTCGGACCGTCTGTCTCAGACCGTCTGTCTCAGACCGTCTGTCTCAGACCGTCTGTCTCAGACCGTCTGTCTCAGACCGTCTGTCTCAGACCGTCTGTCTCAGACCGTCTGTCTCAGACCGTCTGTCTCAGACCGTCTGTCTCAGACCGTCTGTCTCAGACCGTCTGTCTCAGACCGTCTGTCTCAGACCGTCTGTCTCAGACCGTCTGTCTCAGAGCGTCTGTCTCAGTCCGCCTTTCTCAGCCCGTCTGTCTCAGCCCGTCTGTCTCAGACCGTCTGTCTCAGACCGTCTGTCTCAGTCCGCCTGTCTCAGACCGTCTGTCTCAGAGCGTCTGTCTCAGTCCGCCTTTCTCAGCCCGTCTGTCTCAGCCCGTCTGTCTCAGACCGTCTGTCTCAGACCGTCTGTCTCAGTCCGCCTGTCTCAGACCGCCTGTCGTAGTCCGCCTGTCTCAGACCGTCTGTCTCAGACCGTCTGTCTCGGACCGCCTGTCTCGGACCGTCTGTCTCGGACCGTCTGTCTCAATCCGTCTGTCTCAGACCGTCTGTCTCAGACCGTCTGTCTCAGACGGTCTGTCTCAGTCCGTCTGTCTCAATCCGTCTGTCTCAGACCGTCTGTCTCAGACCGCCTGTCTCTTTCCGTCTGTCTCACCCGTCTATCTCAGACCATCTGTCTCAGGCAGTCTGTCTCAGCCCGTCTGTCTCAATCCGTCTGTCTCAGAGCGTCTGTCTCTGACTGTCTGTCTCAGACCGTCTGTCTCAATTCGTCTGTGTCAGAGCGTCCGTCTCTGACTGTCTGTCTCAGAGCGTCTGTCTCAGACCGTCTGTCTCAGACCGCCTGTCTCAGACCGTCTGTCTCCGTCCGTCTGTCTTAGACGTTCTGTCTCAGTCCGTCTGTCTCAATCCGTCTGACTCAGAGGGTCCGTCTCAGACCGTCTGTCTCAGACCGTCTGTCTCAGACCGTCTGTCTCAGACCGTCTGTCTCAGACCGTCTGTCTCAGACCGTCTGTCTCAGACCGTCTGTCTCAGACCGTCTGTCTCAGACCGTCTGTCTCAGACCGTCTGTCTCAGACCGTCTGTCTCAGACCGTCTGTCTCAGAGCGTCTGTCTCAGACCGCCTATCTCAGCCCGTCTGTCTCAGCCCGTCTGTCTCAGACCGTCTGTCTCAGACCGTCTGTCTCAGTCCGCCTGTCTCAGACCGTCTGTCTCAGTCCGCCTGTCTCAGACCGCCTGTCGTAGTCCGCCTGTCTCAGACCGTCTGTCTCAGACCGTCTGTCTCGGACCGCCTGTCTCGGACCGTCTGTCTCGGACCGTCTGTCTCAATCCGTCTGTCTCAGACCGTCTGTCTCAGACCGTCTGTCTCAGACCGTCTGTCTCAGACCGTCTGTCTCAGACCGTCTGTCTCAGACCGTCTGTCTCAGACCGTCTGTCTTAGACGGTCTGCCTCAGTCCGTCTGTCTCAATCCGTCTGTCTCACCCGTCTATCTCAGACCATCTGTCTCAGGCAGTCTGTCTTAGACGGTCTGTCTCAGTCCGTCTGTCTCAATCCGTCTGTCTCAGAGCGTCCGTCTCAGACCGTCGGTCTCAGACCGTCTGACTCAGACCGTCTGTCTCAGACCGTCTGTCTCAGACCGTCTGTCTCAGACCGTCTGTCTCAGACGGTCTGTCTCAGTCCGTCTGTCTCAATCCGTCTGTCTCAGACCGTGTGTCTCAGACCGTCTGTCTCAGACCGTTTGTCTCAGACCGTTTGTCTCAGCCCGTCTGTCTCGGACCGTCTGTCTCAGACCGCCTGTCTCGGACCGCCTGTCTCGGACCGTCTGTCTCAGACCGTCTGTCTCAGACCGTCTGTCTCAGACCGTCTGTCTCAGACCGTCTGTCTCAGACCGTCTGTCTCAGACCGTCTGTCTCAGACCGTCTGTCTCAGACCGTCTGTCTCAGACCGTCTGTCTCAGACCGTCTGTCTCAGACCGTCTGTCTCAGACCGTCTGTCTCAGACCGTCTGTCTCAGACCGTCTGTCTCAGACCGTCTGTCTCAGAGCGTCTGTCTCAGTCCGCCTTTCTCAGCCCGTCTGTCTCAGCCCGTCTGTCTCAGACCGTCTGTCTCAGACCGTCTGTCTCAGTCCGCCTGTCTCAGACCGCCTGTCGTAGTCCGCCTGTCTCAGACCGTCTGTCTCAGACCGTCTGTCTCGGACCGCCTGTCTCGGACCGTCTGTCTCGGACCGTCTGTCTCAATCCGTCTGTCTCAGACCGTCTGTCTCAGACCGTCTGTCTCAGACGGTCTGTCTCAGTCCGTCTGTCTCAATCCGTCTGTCTCAGACCGTCTGTCTCAGACCGCCTGTCTCTTTCCGTCTGTCTCACCCGTCTATCTCAGACCATCTGTCTCAGGCAGTCTGTCTCAGCCCGTCTGTCTCAATCCGTCTGTCTCAGAGCGTCTGTCTCTGACTGTCTGTCTCAGACCGTCTGTCTCAATTCGTCTGTGTCAGAGCGTCCGTCTCTGACTGTCTGTCTCAGAGCGTCTGTCTCAGACCGTCTGTCTCAGACCGCCTGTCTCAGACCGTCTGTCTCCGTCCGTCTGTCTTAGACGTTCTGTCTCAGTCCGTCTGTCTCAATCCGTCTGACTCAGAGGGTCCGTCTCAGACCGTCTGTCTCAGACCGTCTGTCTCAGACCGTCTGTCTCAGACCGTCTGTCTCAGACCGTCTGTCTCAGACCGTCTGTCTCAGACCGTCTGTCTCAGACCGTCTGTCTCAGACCGTCTGTCTCAGAGCGTCTGTCTCAGACCGCCTATCTCAGCCCGTCTGTCTCAGCCCGTCTGTCTCAGACCGTCTGTCTCAGACCGTCTGTCTCAGACCGTCTGTCTCAGTCCGCCTGTCTCAGACCGTCTGTCTCAATCCGTCTGTCTCAGACCGTCTGTCTCAGACCGTCTGTCTCAGACGGTCTGTCTCAGTCCGTCTGTCTCAATCCGTCTGTCTCAGACCGTCTGTCTCAGACCACCTGTCTCTTTCCGTCTGTCTCACCCGTCTATCTCAGACCATCTGTCTCAGGCAGTCTGTCTCAGCCCGTCTGTCTCAATCCGTCTGTCTCAGAGCGTCTGTCTCTGACTGTCTGTCTCAGACCGTCTGTCTCAATTCGTCTGTGTCAGAGCGTCCGTCTCTGACTGTCTGTCTCAGAGCGTCTGTCTCAGACCGTCTGTCTCAGACCGCCTGTCTCAGACCGTCTGTCTCCGTCCGTCTGTCTTAGACGTTCTGTCTCAGTCCGTCTGTCTCAATCCGTCTGACTCAGAGGGTCCGTCTCAGACCGTCTGTCTCAGACCGTCTGTCTCAGACCGTCTGTCTCAGACCGTCTGTCTCAGACCGTCTGTCTCAGACCGTCTGTCTCAGACCGTCTGTCTCAGACCGTCTGTCTCAGACCGTCTGTCTCAGACCGTCTGTCTCAGACCGTCTGTCTCAGACCGTCTGTCTCAGAGCGTCTGTCTCAGACCGCCTATCTCAGCCCGTCTGTCTCAGCCCGTCTGTCTCAGACCGTCTGTCTCAGACCGTCTGTCTCAGTCCGCCTGTCTCAGACCGCCTGTCGTAGTCCGCCTGTCTCAGACCGTCTGTCTCAGACCGTCTGTCTCGGACCGCCTGTCTCGGACCGTCTGTCTCGGACCGTCTGTCTCAATCCGTCTGTCTCAGACCGTCTGTCTCAGACCGTCTGTCTCAGACCGTCTGTCTCAGACCGTCTGTCTCAGACCGTCTGTCTCAGACCGTCTGTCTCAGACCGTCTGTCTTAGACGGTCTGCCTCAGTCCGTCTGTCTCAATCCGTCTGTCTCACCCGTCTATCTCAGACCATCTGTCTCAGGCAGTCTGTCTTAGACGGTCTGTCTCAGTCCGTCTGTCTCAATCCGTCTGTCTCAGAGCGTCCGTCTCAGACCGTCGGTCTCAGACCGTCTGTCTCAGACCGTCTGTCTCAGACCGTCTGTCTCAGACCGTCTGTCTCAGACCGTCTGTCTCAGACGGTCTGTCTCAGTCCGTCTGTCTCAATCCGTCTGTCTCAGACCGTGTGTCTCAGACCGTCTGTCTCAGACCGTTTGTCTCAGACCGTTTGTCTCAGCCCGTCTGTCTCGGACCGTCTGTCTCAGACCGCCTGTCTCGGACCGCCTGTCTCGGACCGTCTGTCTCAGACCGTCTGTCTCAGACCGTCTGTCTCAGACCGTCTGTCTCAGACCGTCTGTCTCAGACCGTCTGTCTCAGACCGTCTGTCTCAGACCGTCTGTCTCAGACCGTCTGTCTCAGACCGTCTGTCTCAGACCGTCTGTCTCAGACCGTCTGTCTCAGACCGTCTGTCTCAGACCGTCTGTCTCAGAGCGTCTGTCTCAGTCCGCCTTTCTCAGCCCGTCTGTCTCAGCCCGTCTGTCTCAGACCGTCTGTCTCAGACCGTCTGTCTCAGTCCGCCTGTCTCAGACCGCCTGTCGTAGTCCGCCTGTCTCAGACCGTCTGTCTCAGACCGTCTGTCTCGGACCGCCTGTCTCGGACCGTCTGTCTCGGACCGTCTGTCTCAATCCGTCTGTCTCAGACCGTCTGTCTCAGACCGTCTGTCTCAGACGGTCTGTCTCAGTCCGTCTGTCTCAATCCGTCTGTCTCAGACCGTCTGTCTCAGACCGCCTGTCTCTTTCCGTCTGTCTCACCCGTCTATCTCAGACCATCTGTCTCAGGCAGTCTGTCTCAGCCCGTCTGTCTCAATCCGTCTGTCTCAGAGCGTCTGTCTCTGACTGTCTGTCTCAGACCGTCTGTCTCAATTCGTCTGTGTCAGAGCGTCCGTCTCTGACTGTCTGTCTCAGAGCGTCTGTCTCAGACCGTCTGTCTCAGACCGCCTGTCTCAGACCGTCTGTCTCCGTCCGTCTGTCTTAGACGTTCTGTCTCAGTCCGTCTGTCTCAATCCGTCTGACTCAGAGGGTCCGTCTCAGACCGTCTGTCTCAGACCGTCTGTCTCAGACCGTCTGTCTCAGACCGTCTGTCTCAGACCGTCTGTCTCAGACCGTCTGTCTCAGACCGTCTGTCTCAGACCGTCTGTCTCAGAGCGTCTGTCTCAGACCGCCTATCTCAGCCCGTCTGTCTCAGCCCGTCTGTCTCAGACCGTCTGTCTCAGACCGTCTGTCTCAGACCGTCTGTCTCAGTCCGCCTGTCTCAGACCGTCTGTCTCATTCCGCCTGTCTCAGACCGCCTGTCGTAGTCCGCCTGTCTCAGACCGTCTGTCTCAGACCGTCTGTCTCGGACCGCCTGTCTCGGACCGTCTGTCTCGGACCGTCTGTCTCAATCCGTCTGTCTCAGACCGTCTGTCTCAGACCGTCTGTCTCAGACCGTCTGTCTCAGACCGTCTGTCTCAGACCGTCTGTCTCAGACCGTCTGTCTCAGACCGTCTGTCTCAGACCGTCTGTCTTAGACGGTCTGCCTCAGTCCGTCTGTCTCAATCCGTCTGTCTCACCCGTCTATCTCAGACCATCTGTCTCAGGCAGTCTGTCTTAGACGGTCTGTCTCAGTCCGTCTGTCTCAATCCGTCTGTCTCAGAGCGTCCGTCTCAGACCGTCGGTCTCAGACCGTCTGTCTCAGACCGTCTGTCTCAGACCGTCTGTCTCAGACCGTCTGTCTCAGACCGTCTGTCTCAGACGGTCTGTCTCAGTCCGTCTGTCTCAATCCGTCTGTCTCAGACCGTGTGTCTCAGACCGTCTGTCTCAGACCGTTTGTCTCAGACCGTTTGTCTCAGCCCGTCTGTCTCGGACCGTCTGTCTCAGACCGCCTGTCTCGGACCGCCTGTCTCGGACCGTCTGTCTCAGACCGTCTGTCTCAGACCGTCTGTCTCAGACCGTCTGTCTCAGACCGTCTGTCTCAGACCGTCTGTCTCAGACCGTCTGTCTCAGACCGTCTGTCTCAGACCGTCTGTCTCAGACCGTCTGTCTCAGACCGTCTGTCTCAGACCGTCTGTCTCAGACCGTCTGTCTCAGACCGTCTGTCTTAGACGGTCTGTCTCAGTCCGTCTGTCTCAATCCGTCTGTCTCACCCGTCTATCTCAGACCGTCGGTCTCAGACCGTCTGTCTCAGACCGTCTGTCTCAGTCCGTCTGTCTCAGACCGTCTGTCTCAGACCGTCTGTCTCAGACCGTCTGTCGCAGACGGTCTGTCTCAGACGGTCTGTCTCAGACCGTGTGTCTCAGACCGTCTGTCTCAGACCGTGTGTCTCAGCCCGTCTGTCTCAGACCGTCTGTCTCAGACCGCCTGCCTCGGACCGCCTGTCTCGGATCGGCTGTCTCAGACCGTCTGTCTCAGACCGTCTGTCTCAGACCGTCTGTCTCAGACCGTCTGTCTCAGACCGTCTGTCTCAGACCGTCTGTGTCAGACCGTCTGTCTCAGACCGCCTGTCTCAGCCCGCCTGTCTCAGACCGTCTGTCGTAGTCCGCCTGTCTCAGACCGTCTGTCTCAGACCGTCTGCCTCAGACCGCCTGTCTCAGACCGTCTGTCTCAGTCCGTCTGTCTCAGACGGTCTGTATCAGTCCGTCTGTCTCAATCCGTCTGTCTCAGAGCGTCCGTCTCAGACCGTCTGTCTCAGACCGTCTGTCTCTGACTGTCTGTCTCAGAGCGTCTGTCTCAGACAGTCTGTCTCAGACCGCCTGTCTCTTTCCGTCTGTCTCACCCGTCTATCTCAGACCATCTGTCTCAGCCCGTCTGTCTCAATCCGTCTGTCTCAGAGCGACTGTCTCTGACTGTCTGTCTCAGACCGTCTTTCTCAGACCGTCTGCCTCAGACCGCCTGTCTCAGACCGTCTGTCTCAGTCCGTCTGTCTTAGACGGTCTGTCTCAGTCCGTCTGTCTCAGTCCGTCTGGCTTAGACGGTCTGTCTCAGACCGTCTGTCTCAGACCGTCTGTCTCAGTCCGTCTGTCTCAGACCGTCTGTCTCAGACCGTCTGTCTCAGACCGTCTGTCTCAGACCGTCTGTCTCAGACCGTCTGTCTCAGACCGTCTGTCTCTTTCCGTCTGTCTCACCCGTCTATCTCAGACCATCTGTCTCAGCCCGTCTGTCTCAATCCGTCTGTCTCAGAGCGTCTGTCTCTGACTGTCTGTCTCAGACCGTCTGTCTCCTTCCGTCTGTCTCACCCGTCTATCTCAGACCATCTGTCTCAGCCCGTCTGTCTCAATCCGTCTGTCTCAGAGCGTCCGTCTCAGACCGTCTGTCTCAGACCGTCTGTCTCAGTCCGCCTGTCTCAGACCGTCTGTCTCAGTCCGCCTGTCTCAGACCGTCTGTCTTAGACGGTCTGTCTCAGTCCGTCTGTCTCAATCCGTCCGTCTCACCCGTCTATCTCAGACCATCTGTCTCAGGCAGTCTGTCTTAGACGGTCTGTCTCAGTCCGTCTGTCTCAAGCCGTCTGTCTCAGAGCGTCCGTCTCAGACCGTCGGTCTCAGACCGTCTGTCTCAGACCGTCTGTCTCAGACCGTCTGTCTCAGACCGTCTGTCTCAGACCGTCTGTCTCAGACCGTCTGTCTCAGACCGTCTGTCTCAGACTGCCTGTCTCAGCCCGTCTGTCTCAGCCCGTCTGTCTCAGACCGTCTGTCTCAGACCGTCTGTCTCAGTCCGCCTGTCTCAGACCGTCTGTCTCAGTCCGCCTGTCTCAGACCGTCTGTCGTAGTCCGCCTGTCTCAGACCGTCTGTCTCAGACCGTCTGTCTCGGACCGCCTGTCTCGGACCGTCTGTCTCAGACCGTCTGTCTCAATCCGTCTGTCTCAGACCGTCTGTCTCAGACCGTCTGTCTCAGACCGTCTGTCTCAGACCGTCTGTCTCAGACCGTTTGTCTCAGCCCGTCTGTCTCAGACCGTCTGTCTCAGACCGCCTGCCTCGGACCGCCTGTCTCGGACCGCCTGTCTCAGACCGTCTGTCTCAGACCGTCTGTCTCAGACCGTCTGTCTCAGACCGTCTGTCTCAGACCGTCTGTCTCAGACCGTCTGTCTCAGACCGTCTGTCTCAGACCGTCTGTCTCAGACCGTCTGTTTCAGACCGTCTGCCTCAGACCGCCTGTCTCAGACCGTCTGTCTCAGTCCGTCTGTCTCAGACGGTCTGTATCAGTCCGTCTGTCTCAATCCGTCTGTCTCAGAGCGTCCGTCTCAGACCGTCTGTCTCAGACCGTCTGTCTCTGACTGTCTGTCTCAGAGCGTCTGTCTCAGACAGTCTGTCTCAGACCGCCTGTCTCTTTCCGTCTGTCTCACCCGTCTATCTCAGACCATCTGTCTCAGCCCGTCTGTCTCAATCCGTCTGTCTCAGAGCGACTGTCTCTGACTGTCTGTCTCAGACCGTCTGTCTCAGACCGTCTGCCTCAGACCGCCTGTCTCAGACCGTCTGTCTCAGTCCGTCTGTCTTAGACGGTCTGTCTCAGTCCGTCTGTCTCAGTCCGTCTGGCTTAGACGCTCTGTCTCAGACCGTCTGTCTCAGACCGTCTGTCTCAGTCCGTCTGTCTCAGACCGTCTGTCTCAGACCGTCTGTCTCAGACCGTCTGTCTCAGACCGTCTGTCTCAGACCGTCTGTCTCAGACCGTCTGTCTCAGACCGTCTGTCTCAGACCGTCTGTTTCAGACCGTCTGTCTCAGAGCGTCTGTCTCTGACTGTCTGTCTCAGACCGTCTGTCTCCTTCCGTCTGTCTCACCCGTCTATCTCAGACCATCTGTCTCAGCCCGTCTGTCTCAATCCGTCTGTCTCAGAGCGTCCGTCTCAGACCGTCTGTCTCAGACCGTCTGTCTCAGTCCGCCTGTCTCAGACCGTCTGTCTCAGTCCGCCTGTCTCAGACCGTCTGTCTTAGACGGTCTGTCTCAGTCCGTCTGTCTCAATCCGTCCGTCTCACCCGTCTATCTCAGACCATCTGTCTCAGGCAGTCTGTCTTAGACGGTCTGTCTCAGTCCGTCTGTCTCAAGCCGTCTGTCTCAGAGCGTCCGTCTCAGACCGTCGGTCTCAGACCGTCTGTCTCAGACCGTCTGTCTCAGACCGTCTGTCTCAGACCGTCTGTCTCAGACCGTCTGTCTCAGACCGTCTGTCTCTTTCCGTCTGTCTCACCCGTCTATCTCAGACCATCTGTCTCAGCCCGTCTGTCTCAATCCGTCTGTCTCAGAGCGTCTGTCTCTGACTGTCTGTCTCAGACCGTCTGTCTCTTTCCGTCTGTCTCACCCGTCTATCTCAGACCATCTGTCTCAGCCCGTCTGTGTCAGACCGTCTGTCTCAGACCGCCTGTCTCAGACCGTCTGTCTCAGTCCGTCTGTCTCAATCCGTCTGTCTCAATCCGTCTGCCTCAGACCGCCTGTCTCATACCGTCTGTCTCAGTCCGTCTGTCTTAGACGGTCTGTCTCAGTCCGTCTGTCTCAATCCGTCTGTCTCAATCCGTCTGTCTCAGAGCGTCCGTCTCAGACCGTCTGTCTCAGACCGTCTGTCTCAGACCGTCTGTCTCAGACCGTCTGTCTCAGACCGTCTGTCTCAGACCGCCTGTCTCAGCTCGCCTGTCTCAGACCGTCTGTCGTAGTCCGCCTGTCTCAGACCGTCTGTCTCAGACCGTCTGCCTCAGACCGCCTGTCTCAGACCGTCTGTCTCAGAGCGTCTGTCTCAGACAGTCTGTCTCACCCGTCTATCTCAGACCATCTGTCTCAGCCCGTCTGTCTCAATCCGTCTGTCTCAGAGCGACTGTCTCTGACTGTCTGTCTCAGAGCGTCTGTCTCAGACCGTCTGCCTCAGACCGCCTGTCTCAGACCGTCTGTCTCAGTCCGTCTGTCTTAGACGGTCTGTCTCAGTCCGTCTGTCTCAATCCGTCTGTCTCTATCCGTCTGTCTCAGAGCGTCCGTCTCAGACCGTCGGTCTCAGACCGTCTGTCTCAGACCGTCTGTCTCAGACGGTCTGTATCAGTCCGTCTGTCTCAATCCGTCTGTCTCAGAGCGTCCGTCTCAGACCGTCTGTCTCAGACCGCCTGTCTTAGGCCGTCTGTCTCAGACCGCCTGTCTCAGACCGCCTGTCTTAGGCCGTCTGTCTCAGTCCGCCTGTCTCAGACCGTTTGTCTCAGCCCGTCTGTCTCAGACCGTCTGTCTCCGACCGCCTGCCTCGGACCGCCTGCCTCGGACCGCCTGTCTCAGACCGTCTGTCTCAGACCGTCTGTCTCAGACCGTCTGTCTCAGACCGTCTGTCTCAGACCGTCTGTCTCAGACCGTCTGTCTCAGACCGCCTGTCTCAGACCGTCTGTGTCAGACCGTCTGTCTCAGACCGCCTGTCTCAGCCCGCCTGTCTCAGACCGTCTGTCGTAGTCCGCCTGTCTCAGACCGTCTGTCTCAGACCGTCTGCCTCAGACCGCCTGTCTCAGACCGTCTGTCTCAGTCCGTCTGTCTCAGACGGTCTGTATCAGTCCGTCTGTCTCAATCCGTCTGTCTCAGAGCGTCCGTCTCAGACCGTCTGTCTCAGACCGCCTGTCTTAGGCCGTCTGTCTCAGACCGCCTGTCTCAGACCGCCTGTCTTAGGCCGTCTGTCTCAGACCGCCTGTCTCAGACCGTCTGTCTCAGTCCGTCTGTCTTAGACGGTCTGTCTCAGTCCGTCTGTCTCAATCCGTCTGACTCAGAGGGTCCATCTCAGACCGTCTGTCTCAGAGCGTCCGTCTCAGACCGTCTGTCTCAGACCGTCTGTCTCAGACCGTCTGTCTCAGACCGTCTGTCTCAGACCGTCTGTCTCAGACCGTCTGTCTCAGACGGTCTGTCTCAGTCCGTCTGTCTCAATCCGTCTGTCTCAGACCGTCTGTCTCAGACCGTCTGTCTCTTTCCGTCTGTCTCACCCGTCTATCTCAGACCATCTGTCTCAGGCAGTCTGTCTCGGCCCGTCTGTCTCAATCCGTCTGTCTCAGAGCGTCTGTCTCTGACTGTCTGTCTCAGACCGCCTGTCTCAATTCGTCTGTGTCAGAGCGTCCGTCTCTGACTGTCTGTCTCAGAGCGTCTGTCTCAGACCGTCTGTCTCAGACCGCCTGTCTCAGACCGTCTGTCTCAGTCCGTCTGTCTTAGACGTTCTGTCTCAGTCCGTCTGTCTCAATCCGTCTGACTCAGAGGGTCCGTCTCAGACCGTCTGTCTCAGACCGTCTGTCTCAGACCGTCTGTCTCAGACCGTCTGTCTCAGACCGTCTGTCTCAGACCGTCTGTCTCAGACCGTCTGTCTCAGACCGTCTGTCTCAGACCGTCTGTCTCTGAGCGTCTGTCTCAGACCGCCTATCTCAGCCCGTCTGTCTCAGCCCGTCTGTCTCAGACCGTCTGTCTCAGACCGTCTGTCTCAGTCCGCCTGTCTCAGACCGTCTGTCTCAGACCGCCTGTCTCAGACCGCCTGTCGTAGTCCGCCTGTCTCAGACCGTCTGTCTCAGACCGTCTGTCTCGGACCGCCTGTCTCGGACCGTCTGTCTCAGACCGTCTGTCTCAATCCGTCTGTCTCAGACCGTCTGTCTCAGACCGTCTGTCTCAGACCGTCTGTCTCAGACCGTCTGTCTCAGACCGTCTGTCTCAGACCGTCTGTCTCAGACCGTCTGTCTCAGACCGTCTGTCTCAGACCGTCTGTCTTAGACGGTCTGTCTCAGTCCGTCTGTCTCAATCCGTCTGTCTCACCCGTCTATCTCAGACCATCTGTCTCAGGCAGTCTGTCTTAGACGGTCTGTCTCAGTCCGTCTGTCTCAATCCGTCTGTCTCAGAGCGTCCGTCTCAGACCGTCGGTCTCAGACCGTCTGTCTCAGACCGTCTGTCTCAGACCGTCTGTCTCAGACCGTCTGTCTCAGACCGTCTGTCTCAGACCGTCTGTCTCAGAGCGTCTGTCTCAGACCGCCTGTCTCAGCCCGTCTGTCTCAGCCCGTCTGTCTCAGACCGTCTGTCTCAGACCGTCTGTCTCAGTCCGCCTGTCTCAGACCGTCTGCCTCAGTCCGCCTGTCTCAGACCGCCTGTCGTAGTCCGCCTGTCTCAGACCGTCTGTCTCAGACCGTCTGTCTCAGTCCGTCTGTCTCAGACCGTCTGTCTCAGACCGTCTGTCTCAGACGGTCTGTCTCAGACGGTCTGTCTCAGACCGTGTGTCTCAGACCGTCTGTCTCAGACCGTTTGTCTCAGCCCGTCTGTCTCAGACCGTCTGTCTCAGACCGCCTGCCTCGGACCGCCTGTCTCGGATCGGCTGTCTCAGACCGTCTGTCTCAGACCGTCTGTCTCAGACCGTCTGTGTCAGACCGTCTGTCTCAGACCGCCTGTCTCAGCCCGCCTGTCTCAGACCGTCTGTCGTAGTCCGCCTGTCTCAGACCGTCTGTCTCAGACCGTCTGCCTCAGACCGCCTGTCTCAGACCGTCTGTCTCAGTCCGTCTGTCTCAGACGGTCTGTATCAGTCCGTCTGTCTCAATCCGTCTGTCTCAGAGCGTCCGTCTCAGACCGTCTGTCTCAGACCGTCTGTCTCTGACTGTCTGTCTCAGAGCGTCTGTCTCAGACAGTCTGTCTCAGACCGCCTGTCTCTTTCCGTCTGTCTCACCCGTCTATCTCAGACCATCTGTCTCAGCCCGTCTGTCTCAATCCGTCTGTCTCAGAGCGACTGTCTCTGACTGTCTGTCTCAGAGCGTCTGTCTCAGACCGTCTGCCTCAGACCGCCTGTCTCAGACCGTCTGTCTCAGTCCGTCTGTCTTAGACGGTCTGTCTCAGTCCGTCTGTCTCAATCCGTCTGTCTCAATCCGTCTGTCTCAGAGCGTCCGTCTCAGACCGTCTGTCTCAGACCGTCTGTCTCAGACCGTCTGTCTCAGACCGTCTGTCTCAGACCGTCTGTCTCAGACCGTCTGTCTCAGACCGTCTGTCTCAGACCGTCTGTCTCAGTCCGCCTGTCTCAGACCGTCTGTCTCAGACCGTCTGTCTCAGACCGTCTGTCTCAGACCGTCTGTCTCAGACCGTCTGTCTCAGACCGTCTGTGTCAGACCGTCTGTCTCAGACCGTCTGTCTTAGACGGTCTGTCTCAGTCCGTCTGTCTCAATCCGTCTATCTCACCCGTCTATCTCAGACCATCTGTCTCAGTCCGTCTGTCTCAGACGGTCTGTATCAGTCCGTCTGTCTCAATCCGTCTGTCTCAGAGCGTCCGTCTCAGACCGTCTGTCTCAGCCCGTCTGTCTCAGACCGTCTGTCTCAGACCGTCTGTCTCAGTCCGCCTGTCTCAGACCGTCTGTCTCAGACCGCCTGTCTCAGACCGCCTGTCGTAGTCCGCCTGTCTCAGACCGTCTGTCTCAGACCGTCTGTCTCGGACCGCCTGTCTCGGACCGTCTGTCTCAGACCGTCTGTCTCAATCCGTCTGTCTCAGACCGTCTGTCTCAGACCGTCTGTCTCAGACCGTCTGTCTCAGACCGTCTGTCTCAGACCGTCTGTCTCAGACCGTCTGTCTCAGACCGTCTGTCTCAGACCGTCTGTCTCAGACCGTCTGTCTCAGACCGTCTGTCTCAGACCGTCTGTCTTAGACGGTCTGTCTCAGTCCGTCTGTCTCAATCCGTCTGTCTCACCCGTCTATCTCAGACCATCTGTCTCAGGCAGTCTGTCTTAGACGGTCTGTCTCAGTCCGTCTGTCTCAATCCGTCTGTCTCAGAGCGTCCGTCTCAGACCGTCGGTCTCAGACCGTCTGTCTCAGACCGTCTGTCTCAGACCGTCTGTCTCAGACCGTCTGTCTCAGACCGTCTGTCTCAGACCGTCTGTCTCAGAGCGTCTGTCTCAGACCGCCTGTCTCAGCCCGTCTGTCTCAGCCCGTCTGTCTCAGACCGTCTGTCTCAGACCGTCTGTCTCAGTCCGCCTGTCTCAGACCGTCTGCCTCAGTCCGCCTGTCTCAGACCGCCTGTCGTAGTCCGCCTGTCTCAGACCGTCTGTCTCAGACCGTCTGTCTCAGTCCGTCTGTCTCAGACCGTCTGTCTCAGACCGTCTGTCTCAGACGGTCTGTCTCAGACGGTCTGTCTCAGACCGTGTGTCTCAGACCGTCTGTCTCAGACCGTTTGTCTCAGCCCGTCTGTCTCAGACCGTCTGTCTCAGACCGCCTGCCTCGGACCGCCTGTCTCGGATCGGCTGTCTCAGACCGTCTGTCTCAGACCGTCTGTCTCAGACCGTCTGTCTCAGACCGTCTGTCTCAGACCGTCTGTGTCAGACCGTCTGTCTCAGACCGCCTGTCTCAGCCCGCCTGTCTCAGACCGTCTGTCGTAGTCCGCCTGTCTCAGACCGTCTGTCTCAGACCGTCTGCCTCAGACCGCCTGTCTCAGACCGTCTGTCTCAGTCCGTCTGTCTCAGACGGTCTGTATCAGTCCGTCTGTCTCAATCCGTCTGTCTCAGAGCGTCCGTCTCAGACCGTCTGTCTCAGACCGTCTGTCTCTGACTGTCTGTCTCAGAGCGTCTGTCTCAGACAGTCTGTCTCAGACCGCCTGTCTCTTTCCGTCTGTCTCACCCGTCTATCTCAGACCATCTGTCTCAGCCCGTCTGTCTCAATCCGTCTGTCTCAGAGCGACTGTCTCTGACTGTCTGTCTCAGAGCGTCTGTCTCAGACCGTCTGCCTCAGACCGCCTGTCTCAGACCGTCTGTCTCAGTCCGTCTGTCTTAGACGGTCTGTCTCAGTCCGTCTGTCTCAATCCGTCTGTCTCAATCCGTCTGTCTCAGAGCGTCCGTCTCAGACCGTCTGTCTCAGACCGTCTGTCTCAGACCGTCTGTCTCAGACCGTCTGTCTCAGACCGTCTGTCTCAGACCGTCTGTCTCAGACCGTCTGTCTCAGTCCGCCTGTCTCAGACCGTCTGTCTCAGACCGTCTGTCTCAGACCGTCTGTCTCAGACCGTCTGTCTCAGACCGTCTGTCTCAGACCGTCTGTGTCAGACCGTCTGTCTCAGACCGTCTGTCTTAGACGGTCTGTCTCAGTCCGTCTGTCTCAATCCGTCTATCTCACCCGTCTATCTCAGACCATCTGTCTCAGTCCGTCTGTCTCAGACGGTCTGTATCAGTCCGTCTGTCTCAATCCGTCTGTCTCAGAGCGTCCGTCTCAGACCGTCTGTCTCAGACCGCCTGTCTTAGGCCGTCTGTCTCAGACCGCCTGTCTCAGACCGCCTGTCTTAGGCCGTCTGTCTCAGACCGCCTGTCTCAGACCGTCTGTCTCAGTCCGTCTGTCTCAGACCGCCTGTCTCAGACCGCCTGTCGTAGTCCGCCTGTCTCAGACCGTCTGTCTCAGACCATCTGTCTCAGTCCGTCTGTCTCAGACGGTCTGTATCAGTCCGTCTGTCTCAATCCGTCTGTCTCAGAGCGTCCGTCTCAGACCGTCTGTCTCAGCCCGTCTGTCTCAGACCGTCTGTCTCAGACCGTCTGTCTCAGTCCGCCTGTCTCAGACCGTCTGTCTCAGACCGCCTGTCTCAGACCGCCTGTCGTAGTCCGCCTGTCTCAGACCGTCTGTCTCAGACCGTCTGTCTCGGACCGCCTGTCTCGGACCGTCTGTCTCAGACCGTCTGTCTCAATCCGTCTGTCTCAGACCGTCTGTCTCAGACCGTCTGTCTCAGACCGTCTGTCTCAGACCGTCTGTCTCAGACCGTCTGTCTCAGACCGTCTGTCTCAGACCGTCTGTCTCAGACCGTCTGTCTTAGACGGTCTGTCTCAGTCCGTCTGTCTCAATCCGTCTGTCTCACCCGTCTATCTCAGACCATCTGTCTCAGGCAGTCTGTCTTAGACGGTCTGTCTCAGTCCGTCTGTCTCAATCCGTCTGTCTCAGAGCGTCCGTCTCAGACCGTCGGTCTCAGACCGTCTGTCTCAGACCGTCTGTCTCAGACCGTCTGTCTCAGACCGTCTGTCTCAGAGCGTCCGTCTCAGACCGTCTGTCTCAGACCGTCTGTCTCTGACTGTCTGTCTCAGAGCGTCTGTCTCAGACAGTCTGTCTCAGACCGCCTGTCTCTTTCCGTCTGTCTCACCCGTCTATCTCAGACCATCTGTCTCAGCCCGTCTGTCTCAGACCGTCTGTCTCAGACCGTCTGTCTTAGACGGTCTGTCTCAGTCCGTCTGTCTCAATCCGTCTGTCTCACCCGTCTATCTCAGACCATCTGTCTCAGGCAGTCTGTCTTAGACGGTCTGTCTCAGTCCGTCTGTCTCAATCCGTCTGTCTCAGAGCGTCCGTCTCAGACCGTCGGTCTCAGACCGTCTGTCTCAGACCGTCTGTCTCAGACCGTCTGTCTCAGACCGTCTGTCTCAGAGCGTCCGTCTCAGACCGTCTGTCTCAGACCGTCTGTCTCTGACTGTCTGTCTCAGAGCGTCTGTCTCAGACAGTCTGTCTCAGACCGCCTGTCTCTTTCCGTCTGTCTCACCCGTCTATCTCAGACCATCTGTCTCAGCCCGTCTGTCTCAATCCGTCTGTCTCAGAGCGACTGTCTCTGACTGTCTGTCTCAGAGCGTCTGTCTCAGACCGTCTGCCTCAGACCGCCTGTCTCAGACCGTCTGTCTCAGTCCGTCTGTCTTAGACGGTCTGTCTCAGTCCGTCTGTCTCAATCCGTCTGTCTCAATCCGTCTGTCTCAGAGCGTCCGTCTCAGACCGTCTGTCTCAGACCGTCTGTCTCAGACCGTCTGTCTCAGACCGTCTGTCTCAGACCGTCTGTCTCAGACCGTCTGTCTCAGACCGTCTGTCTCAGTCCGCCTGTCTCAGACCGTCTGTCTCAGACCGTCTGTCTCAGACCGTCTGTCTCAGACCGTCTGTCTCAGACCGTCTGTCTCAGACCGTCTGTGTCAGACCGTCTGTCTCAGACCGTCTGTCTTAGACGGTCTGTCTCAGTCCGTCTGTCTCAATCCGTCTATCTCACCCGTCTATCTCAGACCATCTGTCTCAGTCCGTCTGTCTCAGACGGTCTGTATCAGTCCGTCTGTCTCAATCCGTCTGTCTCAGAGCGTCCGTCTCAGACCGTCTGTCTCAGACCGCCTGTCTTAGGCCGTCTGTCTCAGACCGCCTGTCTCAGACCGCCTGTCTTAGGCCGTCTGTCTCAGACCGCCTGTCTCAGACCGTCTGTCTCAGTCCGTCTGTCTCAGTCCGTCTGTCTCAATCCGTCTGACTCAGAGGGTCCATCTCAGACCGTCTGTCTCAGAGCGTCCGTCTCAGACCGTCTGTCTCAGACCGTCTGTCTCAGACCGTCTGTCTCAGACCGTCTGTCTCAGACCGTCTGTCTCAGACGGTCTGTCTCAGTCCGTCTGTCTCAATCCGTCTGTCTCAGACCGTCTGTCTCAGACCGTCTGTCTCTTTCCGTCTGTCTCACCCGTCTATCTCAGACCATCTGTCTCAGGCAGTCTGTCTCAGCCCGTCTGTCTCAATCCGTCTGTCTCAGAGCGTCTGTCTCTGACTGTCTGTCTCAGACCGTCTGTCTCAATCCGTCTGTGTCAGAGCGTCCGTCTCTGACTGTCTGTCTCAGAGCGTCTGTCTCAGACCGTCTGTCTCAGACCGCCTGTCTCAGACCGTCTGTCTCAGTCCGTCTGTCTTAGACGTTCTGTCTCAGTCCGTCTGTCTCAATCCGTCTGACTCAGAGGGTCCGTCTCAGACCGTCTGTCTCAGACCGTCTGTCTCAGACCGTCTGTCTCAGACCGTCTGTCTCAAACCGTCTGTCTCAGACCGTCTGTCTCAGACCGTCTGTCTCAGACCGTCTGTCTCAGACCGTCTGTCTCATACCGTCTGTCTCAGACCGTCTGTCTCAGACCGTCTGTCTCAGACCGCCTGTCTCAGCCCGTCTGTCTCAGCCCGTCTGTCTCAGACCGTCTGTCTCAGACCGTCTGTCTCAGTCCGCCTGTCTCAGACCGTCTGTCTCAGTCCGCCTGTCTCAGACCGTCTGTCGTAGTCCGCCTGTCTCAGACCGTCTGTCTCAGACCGTCTGTCTCGGACCGCCTGTCTCGGACCGTCTGTCTCAGACCGTCTGTCTCAGACCGTCTGTCTCAATCCGTCTGTCTCAGACCGTCTGTCTCAGACCGTCTGTCTCAGACCGTCTGTCTCAGACCGTCTGTCTCAGACCGTCTGTCTCAGACCGTCTGTCTCAGACCGTCTGTCTTAGACGGTCTGTCTCAGTCCGTCTGTCTCAATCCGTCTATCTCACCCGTCTATCTCAGACCATCTGTCTCAGGCAGTCTGTCTTAGACGGTCTGTCTCAGTCCGTCTGTCTCAATCCGTCTGTCTCAGAGCGTCCGTCTCAGACCGTCGGTCTCAGACCGTGTGTCTCAGACCGTCTGTCTCAGACCGTCTGTCTCAGACCGTCTGTCTCAGGCCGTCTGTCTCAGACCGCCTGTCTCAGACCGCCTGTCTTAGGCCGTCTGTCTCAGACCGCGTGTCTCAGACCGTCTGTCTCAGTCCGTCTGTCTTAGACGGTCTGTCTCAGTCCGTCTGTCTCAATCCGTCTGACTCAGAGGGTCCATCTCAGACCGTCTGTCTCAGAGCGTCCGTCTCAGACCGTCTGTCTCAGACCGTCTGTCTCAGACCGTCTGTCTCAGACCGTCTGTCTCAGACCGTCTGTCTCAGACCGTCTGTCTCAGACCGCCTGTCTCAGACCGTCTGTGTCAGACCGTCTGTCTCAGACCGCCTGTCTCAGCCCGCCTGTCTCAGACCGTTTGTCTCAGCCCGTCTGTCTCAGACCGTCTGTCTCCGATCGCCTGCCTCGGACCGCCTGTCTCGGACCGCCTGTCTCAGACCGTCTGTCTCAGACCGTCTGTCTCAGACCGTCTGTCTCAGACCGTCTGTCTCAGACCGTCTGTCTCAGACCGTCTGTCTCAGACCGTCTGTCTCAGACCGTCTGTGTCAGACCGCCTGTCTCAGACCGTCTGTGTCAGACGGTCTGTCTCAGACCGCCTGTCTCAGACCGTCTGTCGTAGTCCGCCTGTCTCAGACCGTCTGTCTCAGACCGTCTGCCTCAGACCGCCTGTCTCAGACCGTCTGTCTCAGTCCGTCTGTCTCAGACGGTCTGTATCAGTCCGTCTGTCTCAATCCGTCTGTCTCAGAGCGTCCGTCTCAGACCGTCTGTCTCAGACCGCCTGTCTTAGGCCGTCTGTCTCAGACCGCCTGTCTCAGACCGCCTGTCTTAGGCCGTCTGTCTCAGCCCGCCTGTCTCAGACCGTCTGTCTCAGTCCGTCTGTCTTAGACGGTCTGTCTCAGTCCGTCTGTCTCAATCCGTCTGACTCAGAGGGTCCATCTCAGACCGTCTGTCTCAGAGCGTCCGTCTCAGACCGTCTGTCTCAGACCGTCTGTCTCAGACCGTCTGTCTCAGACCATCTGTCTCAGACCGTCTGTCTCAGACGGTCTGTCTCAGTCCGTCTGTCTCAATCCGTCTGTCTCAGACCGTCTGTCTCAGACCGTCTGTCTCTTTCCGTCTGTCTCACCCGTCTATCTCAGACCATCTGTCTCAGGCAGTCTGTCTCAGCCCGTCTGTCTCAATCCGTCTGTCTCAGAGCGTCTGTCTCTGACTGTCTGTCTCAAACCGTCTGTCTCAATTCGTCTGTGTCAGAGCGTCCGTCTCTGACTGTCTGTCTCAGAGCGTCTGTCTCAGACCGTCTGTCTCAGACCGCCTGTCTCAGACCGTCTGTCTCAGTCCGTCTGTCTTAGACGTTCTGTCTCAGTCCGTCTGTCTCAATCCGTCTGACTCAGAGGGTCCGTCTCAGACCGTCTGTCTCAGACCGTCTGTCTCAGACCGTCTGTCTCAGACCGTCTGTCTCAGACCGTCTGTCTCAGACCGTCTGTCTCAGACCGTCTGTCTCAGACCGTCTGTCTCAGACCGTCTGTCTCAGACCGTCTGTCTCTTTCCGTCTGTCTCACCCGTCTATCTCAGACCATGTGTCTCAGGCAGTCTGTCTCAGCCCGTCTGTCTCAATCCGTCTGTCTGAGAGCGTCTGTCTCTGACTGTCTGTCTCAGACCGTCTGTCTCAATCCGTCTGTCTCAGAGCGTCCGTCTCTGACTGTCTGTCTCAGAGCGTCTGTCTCAGACCGTCTGTCTCAGTCCGCCTGTCTCAGACCGCCTGTCGTAGTCCGCCTGTCTCAGACCGTCTGTCTCAGACCGTCTGTCTCGGACCGCCTGTCTCGGACCGTCTGTCTCAGACCGTCTGTCTCAATCCGTCTGTCTCAGACCGTCTGTCTCAGACCGTCTGTCTCAGACCGTCTGTCTCAGACCGTCTGTCTCAGACCGTCTGTCTCAGACCGTCTGTCTCAGACCGTCTGTCTCAGACCGTCTGTCTCAGACCGTCTGTCTCAGACCGTCTGTCTCAGACCGTCTGTCTCAGACCGTCTGTCATAGACGGTCTGTCTCAGTCCGTCTGTCTCAATCCGTCTGTCTCACCCGTCTATCTCAGACCATCTGTCTCAGGCAGTCTGTCTTAGACGGTCTGTCTCAGTCCGTCTGTCTCAATCCGTCTGTCTCAGAGCGTCCGTCTCAGACCGTCGGTCTCAGACCGTCTGTCTCAGACCGTCTGTCTCAGACCGTCTGTCTCAGACCGTCTGTCTCAGACCGTCTGTCTCAGACCGTCTGTCTCAGACCGTCTGCCTCAGACCGTCTGTCTCAGACGGTCTGTCTCAGTCCGCCTGTCTCAATCCGTCTGTCTCAGACCGTGTGTCTCAGACCGTGTGTCTCAGACCGTCTGTCTCAGACCGTTTGTCTCAGCCCGTCTGTCTCGGACCGTCTGTCTCAGACCGCCTGTCTCGGACCGCCTGTCTCGGACCGCCTGTCTCAGACCGTCTGTCTCAGACCGTCTGTCTCAGACCGTCTGTCTCAGACCGTATGTCTCAGACCGTCTGTCTCAGACCGTCTGTCTCAGACCGTCTGTCTCAGACCGTCTGTCTCAGACCGTCTGTCTCAGACCGTCTGTCTCAGACCGTCTGTCTCAGAGCGTCTGTCTCAGACCGCCTGTCTCAGCCCGTCTGTCTCAGCCCGTCTGTCTCAGACCGTCTGTCTCAGACCGTCTGTCTCAGTCCGTCTGTCTCAGACCGTCTGTCTCAGACCGTCTGTCTCAGAGCGTCTGTCTCAGACCGCCTGTCTCAGCCCGTCTGTCTCAGCCCGTCTGTCTCAGACCGTCTGTCTCAGACCGTCTGTCTCAGTCCGCCTGTGTCAGACCGTCTGTCTCAGTCCGCCTGTCTCAGACCGCCTGTCGTAGTCCGCCTGTCTCAGACCGTCTGTCTCAATCCGTCTGTCTCAGAGCGTCCGTCTCTGACTGTCTGTCTCAGAGCGTCTGTCTCAGACCGTCTGTCTCAGTCCGCCTGTCTCAGACCGCCTGTCGTAGTCCGCCTGTCTCAGACCGTCTGTCTCAGACCGTCTGTCTCGGACCGCCTGTCTCGGACCGTCTGTCTCAGACCGTCTGTCTCAATCCGTCTGTCTCAGACCGTCTGTCTCAGACCGTCTGTCTTAGACGGTCTGTCTCAGTCCGTCTGTCTCAATCCGTCTGTCTCACCCGTCTATCTCAGACCATCTGTCTCAGGCAGTCTGTCTTAGACGGTCTGTCTCAGTCCGTCTGTCTCAATCCGTCTGTCTCAGAGCGTCCGTCTCAGACCGTCGGTCTCAGACCGTCTGTCTCAGACCGTCTGTCTCAGACCGTCTGTCTCAGACCGTCTGTCTCAGACGGTCTGTCTCAGTCCGCCTGTCTCAATCCGTCTGTCTCAGACCGTGTGTCTCAGACCGTCTGTCTCAGACCGTTTGTCTCAGCCCGTCTGTCTCGGACCGTCTGTCTCAGACCGCCTGTCTCGGACCGCCTGTCTCGGACCGCCTGTCTCAGACCGTCTGTCTCAGACCGTCTGTCTCAGACCGTCTGTCTCAGACCGTATGTCTCAGACCGTCTGTCTCAGACCGTCTGTCTCAGACCGTCTGTCTCAGACCGTCTGTCTCAGACCGTCTGTCTCAGACCGTCTGTCTCAGACCGTCTGTCTCAGACCGTCTGTCTCAGAGCGTCTGTCTCAGAGCGTCTGTCTCAGACCGCCTGTCTCAGCCCGTCTGTCTCAGCCCGTCTGTCTCAGACCGTCTGTCTCAGACCGTCTGTCTCAGTCCGCCTGTCTCAGACCGTCTGTCTCAGTCCGCCTGTCTCAGACCGTCTGTCTCAGACCGTCTGTCTCAGACCGTCTGTCTCAATCCGTCTGTCTGAGAGCGTCTGTCTCTGACTGTCTGTCTCAGACCGTCTGTCTCAGACCGTCTGTCTCGGACCGCCTGTCTCGGACCGTCTGTCTCAGACCGTCTGTCTCAATCCGTCTGTCTCAGACCGTCTGTCTCAGAGCGTCTGTCTCAGACCGCCTGTCTCAGCCCGTCTGTCTCAGCCCGTCTGTCTCAGACCGTCTGTCTCAGACCGTCTGTCTCAGTCCGCCTGTGTCAGACCGTCTGTCTCAGTCCGCCTGTCTCAGACCGCCTGTCGTAGTCCGCCTGTCTCAGACCGTCTGTCTCAATCCGTCTGTCTCAGAGCGTCCGTCTCTGACTGTCTCAGACCGTCTGTCTCAGACCGTCTGTCTCAGACCGTCTGTCTCAGACCGTCTGTCTCAGAGCGTCTGTCTCAGACCGCCTGTCTCAGCCCGTCTGTCTCAGCCCGTCTGTCTCAGACCGTCTGTCTCAGACCGTCTGTCTCAGTCCGTCTGTCTCAGACCGTCTGTCTCAGACCGTCTGTCTCAGAGCGTCTGTCTCAGACCGCCTGTCTCAGCCCGTCTGTCTCAGCCCGTCTGTCTCAGACCGTCTGTCTCAGACCGTCTGTCTCAGTCCGCCTGTGTCAGACCGTCTGTCTCAGTCCGCCTGTCTCAGACCGCCTGTCGTAGTCCGCCTGTCTCAGACCGTCTGTCTTAGACGGTCTGTCTCAGTCCGTCTGTCTCAATCCGTCTGTCTCACCCGTCTATCTCAGACCATCTGTCTCAGGCAGTCTGTCTTAGACGGTCTGTCTCAGTCCGTCTGTCTCAATCCGTCTGTCTCAGAGCGTCCGTCTCAGACCGTCGGTCTCAGACCGTCTGTCTCAGACCGTCTGTCTCAGACCGTCTGTCTCAGACCGTCTGTCTCAGACGGTCTGTCTCAGTCCGCCTGTCTCAATCCGTCTGTCTCAGACCGTGTGTCTCAGACCGTCTGTCTCAGACCGTTTGTCTCAGCCCGTCTGTCTCGGACCGTCTGTCTCAGACCGCCTGTCTCGGACCGCCTGTCTCGGACCGCCTGTCTCAGACCGTCTGTCTCAGACCGTCTGTCTCAGACCGTCTGTCTCAGACCGTATGTCTCAGACCGTCTGTCTCAGACCGTCTGTCTCAGACCGTCTGTCTCAGACCGTCTGTCTCAGACCGTCTGTCTCAGACCGTCTGTCTCAGACCGTCTGTCTCAGACCGTCTGTCTCAGAGCGTCTGTCTCAGAGCGTCTGTCTCAGACCGCCTGTCTCAGCCCGTCTGTCTCAGCCCGTCTGTCTCAGACCGTCTGTCTCAGACCGTCTGTCTCAGTCCGCCTGTCTCAGACCGTCTGTCTCAGTCCGCCTGTCTCAGACCGTCTGTCTCAGACCGTCTGTCTCAGACCGTCTGTCTCAATCCGTCTGTCTGAGAGCGTCTGTCTCTGACTGTCTGTCTCAGACCGTCTGTCTCAGACCGTCTGTCTCGGACCGCCTGTCTCGGACCGTCTGTCTCAGACCGTCTGTCTCAATCCGTCTGTCTCAGACCGTCTGTCTCAGACCGTCTGTCTCAGACCGCCTGTCTCAGACCGTCTGTGTCAGACCGTCTGTTTCAGACTGCCTGTCTCAGCCCGCCTGTCTCAGGCAGTCTGTCTCAGACCGTCTGTCTCAATCCGTCTGTCTCAGAGCGTCTGTCTCTGACTGTCTGTCTCAGATCGTCTGTCTCTTTCCGTCTGTCTCACCCGTCTATCTCAGACCATCTGTCTCAGGCAGTCTGTCTCCGCCCGTCTGTCTCAATCCGTCTGTCTCCATCCGTCTGTCTCAGAGCGTCCGTCTCTGACTGTCTGTCTCAGGCAGTCTGTCTCAGACCGTCTGTCTCAGACCGTCTGTCTCAGACCGTCTGTCTCTGACTGTCTGTCTCAGACCGTCTGTCTCAGACCGTCTGTCTCAGACGGTCTGTCTCAGTCCGTCTGTCTCAATCCGTCTGTCTCAGACCGTCTGTCTCAGACCGTCTGTCTCTTTCCGTCTGTCTCACCCGTCTATCTCAGACCATGTGTCTCAGGCAGTCTGTCTCAGCCCGTCTGTCTCAATCCGTCTGTCTGAGAGCGTCTGTCTCTGACTGTCTGTCTCAGACCGTCTGTCTCAATCCGTCTGTCTCAGAGCGTCCGTCTCTGACTGTCTGTCTCAGAGCGTCTGTCTCAGACCGTCTGTCTCAGTCCGCCTGTCTCAGACCGCCTGTCGTAGTCCGCCTGTCTCAGACCGTCTGTCTCAGACCGTCTGTCTCGGACCGCCTGTCTCGGACCGTCTGTCTCAGACCGTCTGTCTCAATCCGTCTGTCTCAGACCGTCTGTCTCAGACCGTCTGTCTCAGACCGTCTGTCTCAGACCGTCTGTCTCAGACCGTCTGTCTCAGACCGTCTGTCTCAGCCCGTCTGTCTCAGACCGTCTGTCTCAGACGGTCTGTCTCAGTCCGCCTGTCTCAATCCGTCTGTCTCAGACCGTGTGTCTCAGACCGTCTGTCTCAGACCGTTTGTCTCAGCCCGTCTGTCTCGGACCGTCTGTCTCAGACCGCCTGTCTCGGACCGCCTGTCTCGGACCGCCTGTCTCAGACCGTCTGTCTCAGACCGTCTGTCTCAGACCGTCTGTCTCAGACCGTATGTCTCAGACCGTCTGTCTCAGACCGTCTGTCTCAGACCGTCTGTCTCAGACCGTCTGTCTCAGACCGTCTGTCTCAGACCGTCTGTCTCAGACCGTCTGTCTCAGAGCGTCTGTCTCAGAGCGTCTGTCTCAGACCGCCTGTCTCAGCCCGTCTGTCTCAGCCCGTCTGTCTCAGACCGTCTGTCTCAGACCGTCTGTCTCAGTCCGCCTGTCTCAGACCGTCTGTCTCAGTCCGCCTGTCTCAGACCGTCTGTCTCAGACCGTCTGTCTCAGACCGTCTGTCTCAATCCGTCTGTCTGAGAGCGTCTGTCTCTGACTGTCTGTCTCAGACCGTCTGTCTCAGACCGTCTGTCTCGGACCGCCTGTCTCGGACCGTCTGTCTCAGACCGTCTGTCTCAATCCGTCTGTCTCAGACCGTCTGTCTCAGACCGTCTGTCTCAGACCGCCTGTCTCAGACCGTCTGTGTCAGACCGTCTGTTTCAGACCGCCTGTCTCAGCCCGCCTGTCTCAGGCAGTCTGTCTCAGCCCGTCTGTCTCAATCCGTCTGTCTCAGAGCGTCTGTCTCAGACCGTCTGTCTCCGTCCGTCTGTCTTAGACGTTCTGTCTCAGTCCGTCTGTCTCAATCCGTCTGACTCAGAGGGTCCGTCTCAGACCGTCTGTCTCAGACCGTCTGTCTCAGACCGTCTGTCTCTTTCCGTCTGTCTCACCCGTCTATCTCAGACCATCTGTCTCAGGCAGTCTGTCTCAGCCCGTCTGTCTCAATCCGTCTGTCTCCATCCGTCTGTCTCAGAGCGTCCGTCTCTGACTGTCTGTCTCAGGCAGTCTGTCTCAGACCGTCTGTCTCAGACCGTCTGTCTCAGACCGTCTGTCTCTGACTGTCTGTCTCAGACCGTCTGTCTCAGACCGTCTGTCTCAGACGGTCTGTCTCAGTCCGTCTGTCTCAATCCGTCTGTCTCAGACCGTCTGTCTCAGACCGTCTGTCTCTTTCCGTCTGTCTCACCTGTCTATCTCAGACCATGTGTCTCAGGCAGTCTGTCTCAGCCCGTCTGTCTCAATCCGTCTGTCTGAGAGCGTCTGTCTCTGACTGTCTGTCTCAGACCGTCTGTCTCAATCCGTCTGTCTCAGAGCGTCCGTCTCTGACTGTCTGTCTCAGAGCGTCTGTCTCAGACCGTCTGTCTCAGACCGTGTGTCTCAGACCGTCTGTCTCAGACCGTTTGTCTCAGCCCGTCTGTCTCGGACCGTCTGTCTCAGACCGCCTGTCTCGGACCGCCTGTCTCGGACCGCCTGTCTCAGACCGTCTGTCTCAGACCGTCTGTCTCAGACCGTCTGTCTCAGACCGTATGTCTCAGACCGTCTGTCTCAGACCGTCTGTCTCAGACCGTCTGTCTCAGACCGTCTGTCTCAGACCGTCTGTCTCAGACCGTCTGTCTCAGACCGTCTGTCTCAGAGCGTCTGTCTCAGAGCGTCTGTCTCAGACCGCCTGTCTCAGCCCGTCTGTCTCAGCCCGTCTGTCTCAGACCGTCTGTCTCAGACCGTCTGTCTCAGTCCGCCTGTCTCAGACCGTCTGTCTCAGTCCGCCTGTCTCAGACCGTCTGTCTCAGACCGTCTGTCTCAGACCGTCTGTCTCAATCCGTCTGTCTGAGAGCGTCTGTCTCTGACTGTCTGTCTCAGACCGTCTGTCTCAGACCGTCTGTCTCGGACCGCCTGTCTCGGACCGTCTGTCTCAGACCGTCTGTCTCAATCCGTCTGTCTCAGACCGTCTGTCTCAGACCGTCTGTCTCAGACCGCCTGTCTCAGACCGTCTGTGTCAGACCGTCTGTTTCAGACTGCCTGTCTCAGCCCGCCTGTCTCAGGCAGTCTGTCTCAGACCGTCTGTCTCAATCCGTCTGTCTCAGAGCGTCTGTCTCTGACTGTCTGTCTCAGATCGTCTGTCTCTTTCCGTCTGTCTCACCCGTCTATCTCAGACCATCTGTCTCAGGCAGTCTGTCTCCGCCCGTCTGTCTCAATCCGTCTGTCTCCATCCGTCTGTCTCAGAGCGTCCGTCTCTGACTGTCTGTCTCAGGCAGTCTGTCTCAGACCGTCTGTCTCAGACCGTCTGTCTCAGACCGTCTGTCTCTGACTGTCTGTCTCAGACCGTCTGTCTCAGACCGTCTGTCTCAGACGGTCTGTCTCAGTCCGTCTGTCTCAATCCGTCTGTCTCAGACCGTCTGTCTCAGACCGTCTGTCTCTTTCCGTCTGTCTCACCCGTCTATCTCAGACCATGTGTCTCAGGCAGTCTGTCTCAGCCCGTCTGTCTCAATCCGTCTGTCTGAGAGCGTCTGTCTCTGACTGTCTGTCTCAGACCGTCTGTCTCAATCCGTCTGTCTCAGAGCGTCCGTCTCTGACTGTCTGTCTCAGAGCGTCTGTCTCAGACCGTCTGTCTCAGTCCGCCTGTCTCAGACCGCCTGTCGTAGTCCGCCTGTCTCAGACCGTCTGTCTCAGACCGTCTGTCTCGGACCGCCTGTCTCGGACCGTCTGTCTCAGACCGTCTGTCTCAATCCGTCTGTCTCAGACCGTCTGTCTCAGACCGTCTGTCTCAGACCGTCTGTCTCAGACCGTCTGTCTCAGACCGTCTGTCTCAGACCGTCTGTCTCAGCCCGTCTGTCTCAGACCGTCTGTCTCAGACGGTCTGTCTCAGTCCGCCTGTCTCAATCCGTCTGTCTCAGACCGTGTGTCTCAGACCGTCTGTCTCAGACCGTTTGTCTCAGCCCGTCTGTCTCGGACCGTCTGTCTCAGACCGCCTGTCTCGGACCGCCTGTCTCGGACCGCCTGTCTCAGACCGTCTGTCTCAGACCGTCTGTCTCAGACCGTCTGTCTCAGACCGTATGTCTCAGACCGTCTGTCTCAGACCGTCTGTCTCAGACCGTCTGTCTCAGACCGTCTGTCTCAGACCGTCTGTCTCAGACCGTCTGTCTCAGACCGTCTGTCTCAGAGCGTCTGTCTCAGAGCGTCTGTCTCAGACCGCCTGTCTCAGCCCGTCTGTCTCAGCCCGTCTGTCTCAGACCGTCTGTCTCAGACCGTCTGTCTCAGTCCGCCTGTCTCAGACCGTCTGTCTCAGTCCGCCTGTCTCAGACCGTCTGTCTCAGACCGTCTGTCTCAGACCGTCTGTCTCAATCCGTCTGTCTGAGAGCGTCTGTCTCTGACTGTCTGTCTCAGACCGTCTGTCTCAGACCGTCTGTCTCGGACCGCCTGTCTCGGACCGTCTGTCTCAGACCGTCTGTCTCAATCCGTCTGTCTCAGACCGTCTGTCTCAGACCGTCTGTCTCAGACCGCCTGTCTCAGACCGTCTGTGTCAGACCGTCTGTTTCAGACCGCCTGTCTCAGTCCGCCTGTCTCAGGCAGTCTGTCTCAGCCCGTCTGTCTCAATCCGTCTGTCTCAGAGCGTCTGTCTCAGACCGTCTGTCTCCGTCCGTCTGTCTTAGACGTTCTGTCTCAGTCCGTCTGTCTCAATCCGTCTGACTCAGAGGGTCCGTCTCAGACCGTCTGTCTCAGACCGTCTGTCTCAGACCGTCTGTCTCTTTCCGTCTGTCTCACCCGTCTATCTCAGACCATCTGTCTCAGGCAGTCTGTCTCAGCCCGTCTGTCTCAATCCGTCTGTCTCCATCCGTCTGTCTCAGAGCGTCCGTCTCTGACTGTCTGTCTCAGGCAGTCTGTCTCAGACCGTCTGTCTCAGACCGTCTGTCTCAGACCGTCTGTCTCTGACTGTCTGTCTCAGACCGTCTGTCTCAGACCGTCTGTCTCAGACGGTCTGTCTCAGTCCGTCTGTCTCAATCCGTCTGTCTCAGACCGTCTGTCTCAGACCGTCTGTCTCTTTCCGTCTGTCTCACCTGTCTATCTCAGACCATGTGTCTCAGGCAGTCTGTCTCAGCCCGTCTGTCTCAATCCGTCTGTCTGAGAGCGTCTGTCTCTGACTGTCTGTCTCAGACCGTCTGTCTCAATCCGTCTGTCTCAGAGCGTCCGTCTCTGACTGTCTGTCTCAGAGCGTCTGTCTCAGACCGTCTGTCTCAGTCCGCCTGTCTCAGACCGCCTGTCGTAGTCCGCCTGTCTCAGACCGTCTGTCTCAGACCGTCTGTCTCGGACCGCCTGTCTCGGACCGTCTGTCTCAGACCGTCTGTCTCAATCCGTCTGTCTCAGACCGTCTGTCTCAGACCGTCTGTCTCAGACCGTCTGTCTCAGACCGTCTGTCTCAGACCGTCTGTCTCAGACCGTCTGTCTCAGACCGTCTGTCTCAGACCGTCTGTCTCAGACCGTCTGTCTCAGACCGTCTGTCTCAGACCGTCTGTCTCAGACCGTCTGTCTTAGACGGTCTGTCTCAGTCCGTCTGTCTCAATCCGTCTGTCTCACCCGTCTATCTCAGACCATCTGTCTCAGGCAGTCTGTCTTAGACGGTCTGTCTCAGTCCGTCTGTCTCAATCCGTCTGTCTCAGAGCGTCCGTCTCAGACCGTCGGTCTCAGACCGTCTGTCTCAGACCGTCTGTCTCAGACCGTCTGTCTCAGACCGTCTGTCTCAGACGGTCTGTCTCAGTCCGCCTGTCTCAATCCGTCTGTCTCAGACCGTGTGTCTCAGACCGTCTGTCTCAGACCGTTTGTCTCAGCCCGTCTGTCTCGGACCGTCTGTCTCAGACCGCCTGTCTCGGACCGCCTGTCTCGGACCGTCTGTCTCAGACCGTCTGTCTCAGACCGTCTGTCTCAGACCGTCTGTCTCAGACCGTATGTCTCAGACCGTCTGTCTCAGACCGTCTGTCTCAGACCGTCTGTCTCAGACCGTCTGTCTCAGGCAGTCTGTGTTAGACGGTCTGTCTCAGTCCGTCTGTCTCAATCCGTCTGTCTCAGAGCGTCCGTCTCAGACCGTCGGTCTCAGACCGTCTGTCTCAGACCGTCTGTCTCAGACCGTCTGTCTCAGACCGTCTGTCTCACCCGTCTATCTCAGACCATCTGTCTCAGGCAGTCTGTCTCAGCCCGTCTGTCTCAATCCGTCTGTCTCCATCCGTCTGTCTCAGAGCGTCCGTCTCTGACTGTCTGTCTCAGGCAGTCTGTCTCAGACCGTCTGTCTCAGACCGTCTGTCTCAGACCGTCTGTCTCAGACCGTCTGTCTCAGACCGTCTGTCTCAGACCGTCTGTCTCAGACCGTCTGTCTCAATCCGTCTGTCTCAGACCGTGTGTCTCAGACCGTCTGTCTCAGACCGTTTGTCTCAGCCCGTCTGTCTCGGACCGTCTGTCTCCGACCGCCTGTCTCGGACCGCCTGTCTCGGACCGCCTGTCTCAGACCGTCTGTCTCACACCGTCTGTCTCAGACCGTCTGTCTCAGACCGTCTGTCTCTTTCCGTCTGTCTCACCCGTTATCTCAGACCATCTGTCTCAGGCAGTCTGTCTCAGCCCGTCTGTCTCAATCCGTCTGTCTCCATCCGTCTGTCTCAGAGCGTCCGTCTCTGACTGTCTGTCTCAGGCAGTCTGTCTCAGACCGTCTGTCTCAGACCGTCTGTCTCAGACCGTCTGTCTCAGACCGCCTGTCTCAGACCGTCTGTGTCAGACCGTCTGTTTCAGACCGCTTGTCTCAGCCCGCCTGTCTCAGGCAGTCTGTCTCAGCCCGTCTGTCTCAATCCGTCTGTCTCAGAGCGTCTGTCTCTGACTGTCTGTCTCAGATCGTCTGTCTCTTTCCGTCTGTCTCACCCGTCTATCTCAGACCATCTGTCTCAGGCAGTCTGTCTCAGCCCGTCTGTCTCAATCCGTCTGTCTCCATCCGTCTGTCTCAGAGCGTCCGTCTCTGACTGTCTGTCTCAGGCAGTCTGTCTCAGACCGTCTGTCTCAGACCGTCTGTCTCAGACCGTCTGTCTCTGACTGTCTGTCTCAGACCGTCTGTCTCAATCCGTCTGTCTCAGAGCGTCCGTCTCTGACTGTCTGTCTCAGACCGTCTGTCTCAGACCGTCTGTCTCAGACGGTCTGTCTCAGTCCGTCTGTCTCAATCCGTCTGTCTCAGACCGTCTGTCTCAGACCGTCTGTCTCTTTCCGTCTGTCTCACCCGTCAATCTCAGACCATGTGTCTCAGGCAGTCTGTCTCAGCCCGTCTGTCTCAATCCGTCTGTCTGAGAGCGTCTGTCTCTGACTGTCTGTCTCAGACCGTCTGTCTCAATCCGTCTGTCTCAGAGCGTCCGTCTCTGACTGTCTGTCTCAGAGCGTCTGTCTCAGACCGTCTGTCTCAGACCGCCTGTCTCAGACCGTCTGCCTCAGTCCGTCTGTCTTAGACGGTCTGTCTCAGTCCGTCTGTCTCAATCCGTCTGACTCAGAGGGTCCGTCTCAGACCGTCTGTCTCAGGCCGTCTGTCTCAGACCGTCTGTCTCAGACCGTCTGTCTCAGACCGTCCGTCTCTGACTGTCTGTCTCAGAGCGCCTGTCTCAGACCGTCTGTCTCAGTCCGTCTGTCTTAGACGGTCTGTCTCAGTCCGTCTGTCTCAATCCGTCTGACTCAGAGGGTCCGTCTCAGACCGTCTGTCTCAGACCGTCTGTCTCAGACCGTCTGTCTCAGACCGTCTGTCTCAGACCGTCTGTCTCAGACCGTCTGCCTCAGTCCGTCTGTCTTAGACGGTCTGTCTCAGTCCGTCTGTCTCAATCCGTCTGACTCAGAGGGTCCGTCTCAGACCGTCTGTCTCAGGCCGTCTGTCTCAGACCGTCTGTCTCAGACCGTCTGTCTCAGACCGTCCGTCTCTGACTGTCTGTCTCAGTCCGTCTGTCTCAATCCGTCTGACTCAGAGGGTCCGTCTCAGACCGTCTGTCTCAGACCGTCTGTCTCAGACCGTCTGTCTCAGACCGTCTGTCTCAGACCGTCTGTCTCAGACCGTCTGTCTCAAACCGTCTGTCTCAGACCGTCTGTCTCAGACCGTCTGTCTCAGACCGTCTGTCTCAGACCGTCTGTCTCAGACCGTCTGTCTCAATCCGTCTGTCTCAGACCGTGTGTCTCAGACCGTCTGTCTCAGACCGTTTGTCTCAGCCCGTCTGTCTCGGACCGTCTGTCTCGGACCGCCTGTCTCGGACCGCCTGTCTCGGACCGCCTGTCTCAGGCCGTCTGTCTCAGACCGTCTGTCTCAGACCGTCTGTCTCAGACCGTCTGTCTCAGACCGTCTCTCTCAGACCGTCTGTCTCAGACCGTCTGTCTCAGACCGTCTGTCTCAGACCGTCTGTCTCACCCGTCTATCTCAGACCATCTGTCTCAGGCAGTCTGTCTCAGCCCGTCTGTCTCAATCCGTCTGTCTCCATCCGTCTGTCTCAGAGCGTCCGTCTCTGACTGTCTGTCTCAGGCAGTCTGTCTCAGACCGTCTGTCTCAGACCGTCTGTCTCAGACCGTCTGTCTCAGACCGTCTGTCTCAGACCGTCTGTCTCAGACCGTCTGTCTCAATCCGTCTGTCTCAGACCGTGTGTCTCAGACCGTCTGTCTCAGACCGTTTGTCTCAGCCCGTCTGTCTCGGACCGTCTGTCTCAGACCGCCTGTCTCGGACCGCCTGTCTCGGACCGCCTGTCTCAGACCGTCTGTCTCAGACCGTCTGTCTCAGACCGTCTGTCTCAGACCGTCTGTCTCAGACCGTCTGTCTCAGACCGTCTGTCTCAGACCATCTGTCTCAGACCGTCTGTCTCAGACCGTCTGTCTCAGACCGTCTGTCTCAGACCGCCTGTCTCAGACCGTCTGTGTCAGACCGTCTGTTTCAGACCGCTTGTCTCAGCCCGCCTGTCTCAGGCAGTCTGTCTCAGCCCGTCTGTCTCAATCCGTCTGTCTCAGAGCGTCTGTCTCTGACTGTCTGTCTCAGATCGTCTGTCTCTTTCCGTCTGTCTCACCCGTCTATCTCAGACCATCTGTCTCAGGCAGTCTGTCTCAGCCCGTCTGTCTCAATCCGTCTGTCTCCATCCGTCTGTCTCAGAGCGTCCGTCTCTGACTGTCTGTCTCAGGCAGTCTGTCTCAGACCGTCTGTCTCAGACCGTCTGTCTCAGACCGTCTGTCTCTGACTGTCTGTCTCAGACCGTCTGTCTCAATCCGTCTGTCTCAGAGCGTCCGTCTCTGACTGTCTGTCTCAGACCGTCTGTCTCAGACCGTCTGTCTCAGACGGTCTGTCTCAGTTCGTCTGTCTCAATCCGTCTGTCTCAGACCGTCTGTCTCAGACCGTCTGTCTCTTTCCGTCTGTCTCACCCGTCAATCTCAGACCATGTGTCTCAGGCAGTCTGTCTCAGCCCGTCTGTCTCAATCCGTCTGTCTGAGAGCGTCTGTCTCTGACTGTCTGTCTCAGACCGTCTGTCTCAATCCGTCTGTCTCAGAGCGTCCGTCTCTGACTGTCTGTCTCAGAGCGTCTGTCTCAGACCGTCTGTCTCAGACCGCCTGTCTCAGACCGTCTGCCTCAGTCCGTCTGTCTTAGACGGTCTGTCTCAGTCCGTCTGTCTCAATCCGTCTGACTCAGAGGGTCCGTCTCAGACCGTCTGTCTCAGGCCGTCTGTCTCAGACCGTCTGTCTCAGACCGTCTGTCTCAGACCGTCCGTCTCTGACTGTCTGTCTCAGAGCGCCTGTCTCAGACCGTCTGTCTCAGTCCGTCTGTCTTAGACGGTCTGTCTCAGTCCGTCTGTCTCAATCCGTCTGACTCAGAGGGTCCGTCTCAGACCGTCTGTCTCAGACCGTCTGTCTCAGACCGTCTGTCTCAGACCGTCTGTCTCAGACCGTCTGTCTCAGACCGTCTGTCTCAGACCGTCTGCCTCAGTCCGTCTGTCTTAGACGGTCTGTCTCAGTCCGTCTGTCTCAATCCGTCTGACTCAGAGGGTCCGTCTCAGACCGTCTGTCTCAGGCCGTCTGTCTCAGACCGTCTGTCTCAGACCGTCTGTCTCAGACCGTCCGTCTCTGACTGTCTGTCTCAGAGCGCCTGTCTCAGACCGTCTGTCTCAGTCCGTCTGTCTTAGACGGTCTGTCTCAGTCCGTCTGTCTCAATCCGTCTGACTCAGAGTGTCCGTCTCAGACCGTCTGTCTCAGACCGTCTGTCTCAGACCGTCTGTCTCAGACCGTCTGTCTCAGACCGTCTGTCTCAGACCGTCTGTCTCAGACCGTCTGTCTCAGACCGTCTGTCTCAGACCATCTGTCTCAGGCAGTCTGTCTTAGACGGTCTGTCTCAGTCCGTCTGTCTCAATCCGTCTGTCTCAGAGCGTCCGTCTCAGACCGTCGGTCTCAGACCGTCTGTCTCAGACCGTCTGTCTCAGACCGTCTGTCTCAGACCGTCTGTCTCAGACGGTCTGTCTCAGTCCGCCTGTCTCAATCCGTCTGTCTCAGACCGTCTGTCTCAGACCGTCTGTCTCAGACCGTCTGTCTCACCCGTCTATCTCAGACCATCTGTCTCAGGCAGTCTGTCTCAGCCCGTCTGTCTCAATCCGTCTGTCTCCATCCGTCTGTCTCAGAGCGTCCGTCTCTGACTGTCTGTCTCAGGCAGTCTGTCTCAGACCGTCTGTCTCAGACCGTCTGTCTCAGACCGTCTGTCTCAGACCGTCTGTCTCAGACCGTCTGTCTCTTTCCGTCTGTCTCACCCGTCAATCTCAGACCATGTGTCTCAGGCAGTCTGTCTCAGCCCGTCTGTCTCAATCCGTCTGTCTGAGAGCGTCTGTCTCTGACTGTCTGTCTCAGACCGTCTGTCTCAATCCGTCTGTCTCAGAGCGTCCGTCTCTGACTGTCTGTCTCAGAGCGTCTGTCTCAGACCGTCTGTCTCAGACCGCCTGTCTCAGACCGTCTGCCTCAGTCCGTCTGTCTTAGACGGTCTGTCTCAGTCCGTCTGTCTCAATCCGTCTGACTCAGAGGGTCCGTCTCAGACCGTCTGTCTCAGGCCGTCTGTCTCAGACCGTCTGTCTCAGACCGTCTGTCTCAGACCGTCCGTCTCTGACTGTCTGTCTCAGAGCGCCTGTCTCAGACCGTCTGTCTCAGTCCGTCTGTCTTAGACGGTCTGTCTCAGTCCGTCTGTCTCAATCCGTCTGACTCAGAGGGTCCGTCTCAGACCGTCTGTCTCAGACCGTCTGTCTCAGACCGTCTGTCTCAGACCGTCTGTCTCAGACCGTCTGTCTCAGACCGTCTGCCTCAGTCCGTCTGTCTTAGACGGTCTGTCTCAGTCCGTCTGTCTCAATCCGTCTGACTCAGAGGGTCCGTCTCAGACCGTCTGTCTCAGGCCGTCTGTCTCAGACCGTCTGTCTCAGACCGTCTGTCTCAGACCGTCCGTCTCTGACTGTCTGTCTCAGTCCGTCTGTCTCAATCCGTCTGACTCAGAGGGTCCGTCTCAGACCGTCTGTCTCAGACCGTCTGTCTCAGACCGTCTGTCTCAGACCGTCTGTCTCAGACCGTCTGTCTCAGACCGTCTGTCTCAGACCGTCTGTCTCAGACCGTCTGTCTCAGACCGTCTGTCTCAGACCGTCTGTCTCAGACCGTCTGTCTCAGACCGTCTGTCTCAATCCGTCTGTCTCAGACCGTGTGTCTCAGACCGTCTGTCTCAGACCGTTTGTCTCAGCCCGTCTGTCTCGGACCGTCTGTCTCGGACCGCCTGTCTCGGACCGCCTGTCTCGGACCGTCTGTCTCAGACCGTCTGTCTCAGACCGTCTGTCTCAGACCGTCTGTCTCAGACCGTCTGTCTCAGACCGTCTGTCTCAGACCGTCTGTCTCAGACCGTCTGTCTCAGACCGTCTGTCTCACCCGTCTATCTCAGACCATCTGTCTCAGGCAGTCTGTCTCAGCCCGTCTGTCTCAATCCGTCTGTCTCCATCCGTCTGTCTCAGAGCGTCCGTCTCTGACTGTCTGTCTCAGGCAGTCTGTCTCAGACCGTCTGTCTCAGACCGTCTGTCTCAGACCGTCTGTCTCAGACCGTCCGTCTCAGACCGTCTGTCTCAGGCCGTCTGTCTCAGACCGTCTGTCTCAGACCGTCTGTCTCAGACCGCCTGTCTCAGACCGTCTGCCTCAGTCCGTCTGTCTTAGACGGTCTGTCTCAGACCGTCTGTCTCAGACCGCCTGTCTCAGACCGTCTGTGTCAGACCGTCTGTTTCAGACCGCTTGTCTCAGCCCGCCTGTCTCAGGCAGTCTGTCTCAGCCCGTCTGTCTCAATCCGTCTGTCTCAGAGCGTCTGTCTCTGACTGTCTGTCTCAGATCGTCTGTCTCTTTCCGTCTGTCTCACCCGTCTATCTCAGACCATCTGTCTCAGGCAGTCTGTCTCAGCCCGTCTGTCTCAATCCGTCTGTCTCCATCCGTCTGTCTCAGAGCGTCCGTCTCTGACTGTCTGTCTCAGGCAGTCTGTCTCAGACCGTCTGTCTCAGACCGTCTGTCTCAGACCGTCTGTCTCTGACTGTCTGTCTCAGACCGTCTGTCTCAATCCGTCTGTCTCAGAGCGTCCGTCTCTGACTGTCTGTCTCAGACCGTCTGTCTCAGACCGTCTGTCTCAGACGGTCTGTCTCAGTTCGTCTGTCTCAATCCGTCTGTCTCAGACCGTCTGTCTCAGACCGTCTGTCTCTTTCCGTCTGTCTCACCCGTCAATCTCAGACCATGTGTCTCAGGCAGTCTGTCTCAGCCCGTCTGTCTCAATCCGTCTGTCTGAGAGCGTCTGTCTCTGACTGTCTGTCTCAGACCGTCTGTCTCAATCCGTCTGTCTCAGAGCGTCCGTCTCTGACTGTCTGTCTCAGAGCGTCTGTCTCAGACCGTCTGTCTCAGACCGCCTGTCTCAGACCGTCTGCCTCAGTCCGTCTGTCTTAGACGGTCTGTCTCAGTCCGTCTGTCTCAATCCGTCTGACTCAGAGGGTCCGTCTCAGACCGTCTGTCTCAGGCCGTCTGTCTCAGACCGTCTGTCTCAGACCGTCTGTCTCAGACCGTCCGTCTCTGACTGTCTGTCTCAGAGCGCCTGTCTCAGACCGTCTGTCTCAGTCCGTCTGTCTTAGACGGTCTGTCTCAGTCCGTCTGTCTCAATCCGTCTGACTCAGAGGGTCCGTCTCAGACCGTCTGTCTCAGACCGTCTGTCTCAGACCGTCTGTCTCAGACCGTCTGTCTCAGACCGTCTGTCTCAGACCGTCTGTCTCAGACCGTCTGTCTCAGACCGTCTGCCTCAGTCCGTCTGTCTTAGACGGTCTGTCTCAGTCCGTCTGTCTCAATCCGTCTGACTCAGAGGGTCCGTCTCAGACCGTCTGTCTCAGGCCGTCTGTCTCAGACCGTCTGTCTCAGACCGTCTGTCTCAGACCGTCCGTCTCTGACTGTCTGTCTCAGAGCGCCTGTCTCAGACCGTCTGTCTCAGTCCGTCTGTCTTAGACGGTCTGTCTCAGTCCGTCTGTCTCAATCCGTCTGACTCAGAGTGTCCGTCTCAGACCGTCTGTCTCAGACCGTCTGTCTCAGACCGTCTGTCTCAGACCGTCTGTCTCAGACCGTCTGTCTCAGACCGTCTGTCTCAGACCGTCTGTCTCAGACCGTCTGTCTCAGACCATCTGTCTCAGGCAGTCTGTCTTAGACGGTCTGTCTCAGTCCGTCTGTCTCAATCCGTCTGTCTCAGAGCGTCCGTCTCAGACCGTCGGTCTCAGACCGTCTGTCTCAGACCGTCTGTCTCAGACCGTCTGTCTCAGACCGTCTGTCTCAGACGGTCTGTCTCAGTCCGCCTGTCTCAATCCGTCTGTCTCAGACCGTCTGTCTCAGACCGTCTGTCTCAGACCGTCTGTCTCACCCGTCTATCTCAGACCATCTGTCTCAGGCAGTCTGTCTCAGCCCGTCTGTCTCAATCCGTCTGTCTCCATCCGTCTGTCTCAGAGCGTCCGTCTCTGACTGTCTGTCTCAGGCAGTCTGTCTCAGACCGTCTGTCTCAGACCGTCTGTCTCAGACCGTCTGTCTCAGACCGTCTGTCTCAGACCGTCTGTCTCAATCCGTCTGTCTCAGACCGTGTGTCTCAGACCGTCTGTCTCAGACCGTTTGTCTCAGCCCGTCTGTCTCGGACCGTCTGTCTCCGACCGCCTGTCTCGGACCGCCTGTCTCGGACCGCCTGTCTCAGACCGTCTGTCTCACACCGTCTGTCTCAGACCGTCTGTCTCAGACCGTCTGTCTCTTTCCGTCTGTCTCACCCGTCTATCTCAGACCATCTGTCTCAGGCAGTCTGTCTCAGCCCGTCTGTCTCAATCCGTCTGTCTCCATCCGTCTGTCTCAGAGCGTCCGTCTCTGACTGTCTGTCTCAGGCAGTCTGTCTCCGACCGTCTGTCTCAGACCGTCTGTCTCAGACCGTCTGTCTCAGACCGCCTGTCTCAGACCGTCTGTGTCAGACCGTCTGTTTCAGACCGCTTGTCTCAGCCCGCCTGTCTCAGGCAGTCTGTCTCAGCCCGTCTGTCTCAATCCGTCTGTCTCAGAGCGTCTGTCTCTGACTGTCTGTCTCAGATCGTCTGTCTCTTTCCGTCTGTCTCACCCGTCTATCTCAGACCATCTGTCTCAGGCAGTCTGTCTCAGCCCGTCTGTCTCAATCCGTCTGTCTCCATCCGTCTGTCTCAGAGCGTCCGTCTCTGACTGTCTGTCTCAGGCAGTCTGTCTCAGACCGTCTGTCTCAGACCGTCTGTCTCAGACCGTCTGTCTCTGACTGTCTGTCTCAGACCGTCTGTCTCAATCCGTCTGTCTCAGAGCGTCCGTCTCTGACTGTCTGTCTCAGACCGTCTGTCTCAGACCGTCTGTCTCAGACGGTCTGTCTCAGTCCGTCTGTCTCAATCCGTCTGTCTCAGACCGTCTGTCTCAGACCGTCTGTCTCTTTCCGTCTGTCTCACCCGTCAATCTCAGACCATGTGTCTCAGGCAGTCTGTCTCAGCCCGTCTGTCTCAATCCGTCTGTCTGAGAGCGTCTGTCTCTGACTGTCTGTCTCAGACCGTCTGTCTCAATCCGTCTGTCTCAGAGCGTCCGTCTCTGACTGTCTGTCTCAGAGCGTCTGTCTCAGACCGTCTGTCTCAGACCGCCTGTCTCAGACCGTCTGCCTCAGTCCGTCTGTCTTAGACGGTCTGTCTCAGTCCGTCTGTCTCAATCCGTCTGACTCAGAGGGTCCGTCTCAGACCGTCTGTCTCAGGCCGTCTGTCTCAGACCGTCTGTCTCAGACCGTCTGTCTCAGACCGTCCGTCTCTGACTGTCTGTCTCAGAGCGCCTGTCTCAGACCGTCTGTCTCAGTCCGTCTGTCTTAGACGGTCTGTCTCAGTCCGTCTGTCTCAATCCGTCTGACTCAGAGGGTCCGTCTCAGACCGTCTGTCTCAGACCGTCTGTCTCAGACCGTCTGTCTCAGACCGTCTGTCTCAGACCGTCTGTCTCAAACCGTCTGTCTCAGACCGTCTGTCTCAGACCGTCTGTCTCAGACCGTCTGTCTCAGACCGTCTGTCTCAGACCGTCTGTCTCAATCCGTCTGTCTCAGACCGTGTGTCTCAGACCGTCTGTCTCAGACCGTTTGTCTCAGCCCGTCTGTCTCGGACCGTCTGTCTCGGACCGCCTGTCTCGGACCGCCTGTCTCAGGCCGTCTGTCTCAGACCGTCTGTCTCAGACCGTCTGTCTCAGACCGTCTGTCTCAGACCGTCTGTCTCAGACCGTCTGTCTCACCCGTCTATCTCAGACCATCTGTCTCAGGCAGTCTGTCTCAGCCCGTCTGTCTCAATCCGTCTGTCTCCATCCGTCTGTCTCAGAGCGTCCGTCTCTGACTGTCTGTCTCAGGCAGTCTGTCTCAGACCGTCTGTCTCAGACCGTCTGTCTCAGACCGTCTGTCTCAGACCGTCTGTCTCAGACCGTCTGTCTCAGACCGTCTGTCTCAATCCGTCTGTCTCAGACCGTGATTCTCAGACCGTCTGTCGCAGACCGTTTGTCTCAGCCCGTCTGTCTCGGACCGTCTGTCTCAGACCGCCTGTCTCGGACCGCCTGTCTCGGACCGCCTGTCTCAGACCGTCTGTCTCAGACCGTCTGTCTCAGACCGTCTGTCTCAGACCGTCTGTCTCAGACCGTCTGTCTCAGACCGTCTGTCTCAGACCATCTGTCTCAGACCGTCTGTCTCAGACCGTCTGTCTCAGACCGTCTGTCTCAGACCGCCTGTCTCAGACCGTCTGTGTCAGACCGTCTGTTTCAGACCGCTTGTCTCAGCCCGCCTGTCTCAGGCAGTCTGTCTCAGCCCGTCTGTCTCAATCCGTCTGTCTCAGAGCGTCTGTCTCTGACTGTCTGTCTCAGATCGTCTGTCTCTTTCCGTCTGTCTCACCCGTCTATCTCAGACCATCTGTCTCAGGCAGTCTGTCTCAGCCCGTCTGTCTCAATCCGTCTGTCTCCATCCGTCTGTCTCAGAGCGTCCGTCTCTGACTGTCTGTCTCAGGCAGTCTGTCTCAGACCGTCTGTCTCAGACCGTCTGTCTCAGACCGTCTGTCTCTGACTGTCTGTCTCAGACCGTCTGTCTCAATCCGTCTGTCTCAGAGCGTCCGTCTCTGACTGTCTGTCTCAGACCGTCTGTCTCAGACCGTCTGTCTCAGACGGTCTGTCTCAGTTCGTCTGTCTCAATCCGTCTGTCTCAGACCGTCTGTCTCAGACCGTCTGTCTCTTTCCGTCTGTCTCACCCGTCAATCTCAGACCATGTGTCTCAGGCAGTCTGTCTCAGCCCGTCTGTCTCAATCCGTCTGTCTGAGAGCGTCTGTCTCTGACTGTCTGTCTCAGACCGTCTGTCTCAATCCGTCTGTCTCAGAGCGTCCGTCTCTGACTGTCTGTCTCAGAGCGTCTGTCTCAGACCGTCTGTCTCAGACCGCCTGTCTCAGACCGTCTGCCTCAGTCCGTCTGTCTTAGACGGTCTGTCTCAGTCCGTCTGTCTCAATCCGTCTGACTCAGAGGGTCCGTCTCAGACCGTCTGTCTCAGGCCGTCTGTCTCAGACCGTCTGTCTCAGACCGTCTGTCTCAGACCGTCCGTCTCTGACTGTCTGTCTCAGAGCGCCTGTCTCAGACCGTCTGTCTCAGTCCGTCTATCTTAGACGGTCTGTCTCAGTCCGTCTGTCTCAATCCGTCTGACTCAGAGGGTCCGTCTCAGACCGTCTGTCTCAGACCGTCTGTCTCAGACCGTCTGTCTCAGACCGTCTGTCTCAGACCGTCTGTCTCAGACCGTCTGTCTCAGACCGTCTGCCTCAGTCCGTCTGTCTTAGACGGTCTGTCTCAGTCCGTCTGTCTCAATCCGTCTGACTCAGAGGGTCCGTCTCAGACCGTCTGTCTCAGGCCGTCTGTCTCAGACCGTCTGTCTCAGACCGTCTGTCTCAGACCGTCCGTCTCTGACTGTCTGTCTCAGAGCGCCTGTCTCAGACCGTCTGTCTCAGTCCGTCTGTCTTAGACGGTCTGTCTCAGTCCGTCTGTCTCAATCCGTCTGACTCAGAGGGTCCGTCTCAGACCGTCTGTCTCAGACCGTCTGTCTCAGACCGTCTGTCTCAGACCGTCTGTCTCAGACCGTCTGTCTCAGACCGTCTGTCTCAGACCGTCTGTCTCAGACCGTCTGTCTCAGACCGTCTGTCTCAGACCGTCTGTCTCAGACCGTCTGTCTCAGACCGTCTGTCTCAATCCGTCTGTCTCAGACCGTGTGTCTCAGACCGTCTGTCTCAGACCGTTTGTCTCAGCCCGTCTGTCTCGGACCGTCTGTCTCGGACCGCCTGTCTCGGACCGCCTGTCTCAGGCCGTCTGTCTCAGACCGTCTGTCTCAGACCGTCTGTCTCAGACCGTCTGTCTCAGACCGTCTGTCTCAGACCGTCTGTCTCAGACCGTCTGTCTCAGACCGTCTGTCTCAGACCGTCTGTCTCAGACCGTCTGTCTCAGACCGTCTGTCTCAGACCGTCTGTCTCAGACCGTCTGTCTCAGACCGTCTGTCTCAGACCGTCTGTCTCAGACCGTCTGTCTCAGCCGTCTGTCTTAGACGGTCTGTCTCAGTCCGTCTGTCTCAATCCGTCTGTCTCACCCGTCTATCTCAGACCATCTGTCTCAGGCAGTCTGTCTTAGACGCTCTGTCTCAGTCCGTCTGTCTCAATCCGTCTGTCTCAGAGCGTCCGTCTCAGACCGTCGGTCTCAGACCGTCTGTCTCAGACCGTCTGTCTCAGACCGTCTGTCTCAGACCGTCTGTCTCAGACGGTCTGTCTCAGTCCGCCTGTCTCAATCCGTCTGTCTCAGACCGTGTGTCTCAGACCGTCTGTCTCAGACCGTTTGTCTCAGCCCGTCTGTCTCGGACCGTCTGTCTCAGACCGCCTGTCTCGGACCGCCTGTCTCGGACCGCCTGTCTCAGACCGTCTGTCTCAGACCGTCTGTCTCAGACCGTCTGTCTCAGACCGTATGTCTCAGACCGTCTGTCTCAGACCGTCTGTCTCAGACCGTCTGTCTCAGACCGTCTGTCTCAGACCGTCTGTCTCATACCGTCTGTCTCAGACCGTCTGTCTCAGACCGTCTGTCTCAGACCGTCTGTCTCAGAGCGTCTGTCTCAGACCGCCTGTCTCAGCCCGTCTGTCTCAGCCCGTCTGTCTCAGACCGTCTGTCTCAGACCGTCTGTCTCAGTCCGCCTGTCTCAGACCGTCTGTCTCAGTCCGCCTGTCTCAGACCGCCTGTCGTAGTCCGCCTGTGTCAGACCGTCTGTCTCAGACCGTCTGTCTCAGACCGTCTGTCTCGGACCGCCTGTCTCGGACCGTCTGTCTCAGAACGTCTGTCTCAATCCGTCTGTCTCAGACCGTCTGTCTCAGACCGTCTGTCTCAGACCGTCTGTCTCAGACCGTCTGTCTCAGACCGTCTGTCTCAGACCGTCTGTCTCAGACCGTCTGTCTCAGACCGTCTGTCTCAGACCGTCTGTCTCAGACCGTCTGTCTTAGACGGTCTGTCTCAGTCCGTCTGTCTCAATCCGTCTGTCTCACCCGTCTATCTCAGACCATCTGTCTCAGGCAGTCTGTGTTAGACGGTCTGTCTCAGTCCGTCTGTCTCAATCCGTCTGTCTCAGAGCGTCCGTCTCAGACCGTCGGTCTCAGACCGTCTGTCTCAGACCGTCTGTCTCAGACCGTCTGTCTCAGACCGTCTGTCTCACCCGTCTATCTCAGACCATCTGTCTCAGGCAGTCTGTCTCAGCCCGTCTGTCTCAATCCGTCTGTCTCCATCCGTCTGTCTCAGAGCGTCCGTCTCTGACTGTCTGTCTCAGGCAGTCTGTCTCAGACCGTCTGTCTCAGCCCGTCTGTCTCGGACCGTCTGTCTCGGACCGCCTGTCTCGGACCGCCTGTCTCAGGCCGTCTGTCTCAGACCGTCTGTCTCAGACCGTCTGTCTCAGACCGTCTGTCTCAGACCGTCTGTCTCAGACCGTCTGTCTCAGACCGTCTGTCTCAGACCGTCTGTCTCAGACCGTCTGTCTCAGACCGTCTGTCTCAGACCGTCTGTCTCAGACCGTCTGTCTCAGACCGTCTGTCTCAGACCGTCTGTCTCAGACCGTCTGTCTCAGACCGTCTGTCTCAGACCGTCTGTCTTAGACGGTCTGTCTCAGTCCGTCTGTCTCAATCCGTCTGTCTCACCCGTCTATCTCAGACCATCTGTCTCAGGCAGTCTGTCTTAGACGGTCTGTCTCAGTCCGTCTGTCTCAATCCGTCTGTCTCAGAGCGTCCGTCTCAGACCGTCGGTCTCAGACCGTCTGTCTCAGACCGTCTGTCTCAGACCGTCTGTCTCAGACCGTCTGTCTCAGACGGTCTGTCTCAGTCCGCCTGTCTCAATCCGTCTGTCTCAGACCGTGTGTCTCAGACCGTCTGTCTCAGACCGTTTGTCTCAGCCCGTCTGTCTCGGACCGTCTGTCTCAGACCGCCTGTCTCGGACCGCCTGTCTCGGACCGCCTGTCTCAGACCGTCTGTCTCCGACCGTCTGTCTCAGACCGTCTGTCTCAGACCGTATGTCTCAGACCGTCTGTCTCAGACCGTCTGTCTCAGACCGTCTGTCTCAGACCGTCTGTCTCAGACCGTCTGTCTCATACCGTCTGTCTCAGACCGTCTGTCTCAGACCGTCTGTCTCAGACCGTCTGTCTCAGAGCGTCTGTCTCAGACCGCCTGTCTCAGCCCGTCTGTCTCAGCCCGTCTGTCTCAGACCGTCTGTCTCAGACCGTCTGTCTCAGTCCGCCTGTCTCAGACCGTCTGTCTCAGTCCGCCTGTCTCAGACCGCCTGTCGTGGTCCGCCTGTGTCAGACCGTCTGTCTCAGACCGTCTGTCTCGGACCGTCTGTCTCGGACCGCCTGTCTCGGACCGTCTGTCTCAGACCGTCTGTCTCAATCCGTCTGTCTCAGACCGTCTGTCTCAGACCGTCTGTCTCAGACCGTCTGTCTCAGACCGTCTGTCTCAGACCGTCTGTCTCAGACCGTCTGTCTCAGACCGTCTGTCTCAGGCAGTCTGTCTCAGCCCGTCTGTCTCAATCCGTCTGTCTGAGAGCGTCTGTCTCTGACTGTCTGTCTCAGACCGTCTGTCTCAATCCGTCTGTCTCAGAGCGTCCGTCTCTGACTGTCTGTCTCAGAGCGTCTGTCTCAGACCGTCTGTCTCAGACCGCCTGTCTCAGACCGTCTGCCTCAGTCCGTCTGTCTTAGACGGTCTGTCTCAGTCCGTCTGTCTCAATCCGTCTGACTCAGAGGGTCCGTCTCAGACCGTCTGTCTCAGGCCGTCTGTCTCAGACCGTCTGTCTCAGACCGTCTGTCTCAGACCGTCCGTCTCTGACTGTCCGTCTCAGAGCGCCTGTCTCAGACCGTCTGTCTCAGTCCGTCTGTCTTAGACGGTCTGTCTCAGTCCGTCTGTCTCAATCCGTCTGACTCAGAGGGTCCGTCTCAGACCGTCTGTCTCAGACCGTCTGTCTCAGACCGTCTGTCTCAGACCGTCTGTCTCAGACCGTCTGCCTCAGTCCGTCTGTCTTAGACGGTCTGTCTCAGTCCGTCTGTCTCAATCCGTCTGACTCAGAGGGTCCGTCTCAGACCGTCTGTCTCAGGCCGTCTGTCTCAGACCGTCTGTCTCAGACCGTCTGTCTCAGACCGTCCGTCTCTGACTGTCTGTCTCAGAGCGCCTGTCTCAGACCGTCTGTCTCAGTCCGTCTGTCTTAGACGGTCTGTCTCAGTCCGTCTGTCTCAATCCGTCTGACTCAGAGGGTCCGTCTCAGACCGTCTGTCTCAGACCGTCTGTCTCAGACCGTCTGTCTCAGACCGTCTGTCTCAGACCGTCTGTCTCAGACCGTCTGTCTCAGACCGTCTGTCTCAATCCGTCTGTCTCAGACCGTGTGTCTCAGACCGTCTGTCTCAGACCGTTTGTCTCAGCCCGTCTGTCTCGGACCGTCTGTCTCGGACCGCCTGTCTCGGACCGCCTGTCTCAGGCCGTCTGTCTCAGACCGTCTGTCTCAGACCGTCTGTCTCAGACCGTCTGTCTCAGACCGTCTGTCTCAGACCGTCTGTCTCAGACCGTCTGTCTCAGACCGTCTGTCTCAGACCGTCTGTCTCAGACCGCCTGTCTCAGACCGTCTGTGTCAGACCGTCTGTTTCAGACCGCCTGTCTCAGCCCGCCTGTCTCAGGCAGTCTGTCTCAGCCCGTCTGTCTCAATCCGTCTGTCTCAGAGCGTCTGTCTCTGACTGTCTGTCTCAGATCGTCTGTCTCTTTCCGTCTGTCTCACCCGTCTATCTCAGACCATCTGTCTCAGGCAGTCTGTCTCAGCCCGTCTGTCTCAATCCGTCTGTCTCCATCCGTTTGTCTCAAGCCGTCTGTCTCTGACTGTCTGTCTCAGACCGTCTGTCTCTTTCCGTCTGTCTCACCCGTCTATCTCAGACCATCTGTCTCAGGCAGTCTGTCTCAGCCCGTCTGTCTCAATCCGTCTGTCTCAGAGCGTCTGTCTCTGACTGTCTGTCTCAGACCGTCTGTCTCTTTCCGTCTGTCTCACCCGTCTATCTTAGACCATCTGTCTCAGGCAGTCTGTCTCAGCCCGTCTGTCTCAATCCGTCTGTCTCAATCCGTCTGTCTCAGAGCGTCCGTCTCTGACTGTCTGTCTCAGAGGGTCTGTCTCAGACCGTCTGTCTCAGACCGCCTGTCTCAGACCGTCTGTCTCAGTCCGTCTGTCTTAGACGGTCTGTCTCAGTCCGTCTGTCTCAATCCGTCTGACTCAGAGCGTCCGTCTCAGACCGTCCGTCTCAGACCGTCCGTCTCAGACCGTCCGTCTCAGACCGTCCGTCTCAGACCGTCTGTCTCAGACCATCTGTCTCAGGCAGTCTGTCTCAGCCCGTCTGTCTCAGTCCGTCTGTCTCAGAGCGTCTGTCTATGACTGTCTGTCTCAGACCGGCTGTCTCAGTCCGCCTGTCTCAGACCGTCTGTCGTAGTCCGTCTGTCTCAGACCGTCTGTCTCAGACCGTCTGTCTCAGACCGTCTGTCTCAGACCGTCTGTCTCAGACCGTCTGTCTCAGACCGTCTGTCTCAGACCGTCTGTCTCAGACCGTCTGTCCTAGACGGTCTGTCTCAGTCCGTCTGTCTCAATCCGTCTGTCTCACCCGTCTATCTCAGACCATCTGTCTCAGGCAGTCTGTCTCAGCCCGTCTGTCTCAATCCGTCTGTCTCAATCCGTCTGTCTCAATCCGTCTGTCTCAGAGCGTCCGTCTCTGACTGTCTGTCTCAATCCGTCTGCCTCAGAACGTCTGTCTTAGACGGTCTGTCTCAGTCCGTCTGTCTCAATCCGTCTGTCTCAGAGCGTCCGTCTCAGACCGTCTGTCTCAGACCGTCTGTCTCAGACCGCCTGTCTCAGACCGTCTGTCTCAGTCCGTCTGTCTTAGACGGTCTGTCTCAGTCCGTCTGTCTCAATCCGTCTGACTCAGAGCGTCCGTCTCAGACCGTCCGTCTCAGACCGTCCGTCTCAGACCGCCTGTCTCGGACCGCCTGTCTCGGACCGCCTGTCTCAGACCGTCTGTCTCAGACCGTCTGTCTCAGACCGTCTGTCTCAGACCGTCTGTCTCAGACCGTCTGTCTCAGACCGTCTGTCTCAGACCGTCTGTGTCAGACCGTCTGTTTCAGACCGCCTGTCTCAGCCCGCCTGTCTCAGGCAGTCTGTCTCAGCCCGTCTGTCTCAATCCGTCTGTCTCAGAGCGTCTGTCTCTGACTGTCTGTCTCAGATCGTCTGTCTCTTTCCGTCTGTCTCACCCGTCTATCTCAGACCATCTGTCTCAGGCAGTCTGTCTCAGCCCGTCTGTCTCAATCCGTCTGTCTCCATCCGTCTGTCTCAGAGCGTCCGTCTCTGACTGTCTGTCTCAGGCAGTCTGTCTCAGACCGTCTGTCTCAGACCGTCTGTCTCAGACCGTCTGTCTCAGACCGTCTGTCTCAGACCGTCTGTCTCTGACTGTCTGTCTCAGACCGGCTGTCTCAATCCGTCTGTCTCAGAGCGTCCGTCTCTGACTGTCTGTCTCAGACCGCCTGTCTCAGACCGTCTGTCTCAGACGGTCTGTCTCAGTCCGTCTGTCTCAATCCGTCTGTCTCAGACCCTCTGTCTCAGACCGCCTGTCTCAGACCGTCTGTCTCAGTCCGTCTGTCTTAGACGGTCTGTCTCAGTCCGTCTGTCTCAATCCGTCTGACTCAGAGCGTCCGTCTCAGACCGTCCGTCTCAGACCGTCCGTCTCAGACCGTCCGTCTCAGACCGTCCGTCTCAGACCGTCTGTCTCAGACCATCTGTCTCAGGCAGTCTGTCTCAGCCCGTCTGTCTCAGTCCGTCTGTCTCAGAGCGTCTGTCTATGACTGTCTGTCTCAGACCGTCTGTCTCTTTCCGTCTGTCTCACCCGTCGATCTCAGACCATCTGTCTCAGGCAGTCTGTCTCAGCCCGTCTGTCTCAATCCGTCTGTCGCAATCCGTCTGTCTCAGACCGCCTGTCTCAGACCGTCTGTCTCAGACCGTTTGTCTCAGACCGTCTGTCTCAGACCGTCTGTGTCAGATCGTCTGTCTCAGACCGCCTGTCTCAGCCCGTCTGTCTCAGACCGTCTGTCTCAGACCGGCTGTCTCAGTCCGCCTGTCTCAGACCGTCTGTCGTAGTCCGCCTGTCTCAGACCGTCTGTCTCAGTCCGTCTGTCTTAGACGGTCTGTCTCAGTCCGTCTGTCTCAATCCGTCTGACTCAGAGGGTCCGTCTCAGACCGTCTGTCTCAGACCGTCTGTCTCAGACCGTCTGTCTCAGACCGTCTGTCTCAGACCGTCTGTCTCAGACCGTCTGTCTCAGACCGTCTGTCTCAGACCGTCTGTCTCAGACCGTCTGTCTCAGACCGTCTGTCTCAGACCGTCTGTCTCAGACCGTCTGTCTCAATCCGTCTGTCTCAGACCGTGTGTCTCAGACCGTCTGTCTCAGACCGTTTGTCTCAGCCCGTCTGTCTCGGACCGTCTGTCTCGGACCGCCTGTCTCGGACCGCCTGTCTCGGACCGCCTGTCTCGGACCGTCTGTCTCCGACCGTCTGTCTCAGACCGTCTGTCTCAGACCGTCTGTCTCAGACCGTCTGTCTCAGACCGTCTGTCTCAGACCGTCTGTCTCAGACCGCCTGTCTCAGACCGTCTGTGTCAGACCGTCTGTTTCAGACCGCCTGTCTCAGCCCGCCTGTCTCAGGCAGTCTGTCTCAGCCCGTCTGTCTCAATCCGTCTGTCTCAGAGCGTCTGTCTCTGACTGTCTGTCTCAGATCGTCTGTCTCTTTCCGTCTGTCTCACCCGTCTATCTCAGACCATCTGTCTCAGGCAGTCTGTCTCAGCCCGTCTGTCTCAATCCGTCTGTCTCCATCCGTCTGTCTCAGAGCGTCCGTCTCTGACTGTCTGTCTCAGGCAGTCTGTCTCAGACCGTCTGTCTCAGACCGTCTGTCGCAGACCGTCTGTCTCTGACTGTCTGTCTCAGACCGTCTGTCTCAATCCGTCTGTCTCAGAGCGTCCGTCTCTGACTGTCTGTCTCAGACCGTCTGTCTCAGACCGTCTGTCTCAGACGGTCTGTCTCAGTCCGTCTGTCTCAATCCGTCTGTCTCAGACCGTCTGTCTCAGACCGTCTGTCTCTTTCCGTCTGTCTCACCCGTCTATCTCAGACCATGTGTCTCAGGCAGTCTGTCTCAGCCCGTCTGTCTCAATCCGTCTGTCTGAGAGCGTCTGTCTCTGACTGTCTGTCTCAGACCGTCTGTCTCAATCCGTCTGTCTCAGAGCGTCCGTCTCTGACTGTCTGTCTCAGAGCGTCTGTCTCAGACCGTCTGTCTCAGACCGCCTGTCTCAGACCGTCTGCCTCAGTCCGTCTGTCTTCGACGGTCTGTCTCAGTCCGTCTGTCTCAATCCGTCTGACTCAGAGGGTCCGTCTCAGACCGTCTGTCTCAGGCCGTCTGTCTCAGACCGTCTGTCTCAGACCGTCTGTCTCAGACCGTCTGTCTCAGACCGTTTGTCTCAGACCGTCTGTCTCAGACCGTCTGTGTCAGACCGTCTGTCTCAGACCGCCTGTCTCAGCCCGCCTGTCTCAGGCCGTCTGTCTCAGACCGTCTGTCTCAGACCGTCTGTCTCTTTCCGTCTGTCTCACCCGTCTATCTCAGACCATCTGTCTCAGGCAGTCTGTCTCAGCCCGTCTGTCTCAATCCGTCTGTCTCAGAGCGTCTGTCTCAGACCGCCTGTCTCAGACCGTCTGTCTCTTTCCGTCTGTCTCACCCGTCTATCTTAGACCATCTGTCTCAGGCAGTCTGTCTCAGCCCGTCTGTCTCAATCCGTCTGTCTCAATCCGTCTGTCTCAGAGCGTCCGTCTCTGACTGTCTGTCTCAGAGGGTCTGTCTCAGACCGTCTGTCTCAGACCGCCTGTCTCAGACCGTCTGTCTCAGTCCGTCTGTCTTAGACGGTCTGTCTCAGTCCGTCTGTCTCAATCCGTCTGACTCAGAGCGTCCGTCTCAGACCGTCCGTCTCAGACCGTCCGTCTCAGACCGTCCGTCTCAGACCGTCCGTCTCAGACCGTCTGTCTCAGACCATCTGTCTCAGGCAGTCTGTCTCAGCCCGTCTGTCTCAGTCCGTCTGTCTCAGAGCGTCTGTCTATGACTGTCTGTCTCAGACCGGCTGTCTCAGTCCGCCTGTCTCAGACCGTCTGTCGTAGTCCGTCTGTCTCAGACCGTCTGTCTCAGACCGTCTGTCTCAGACCGTCTGTCTCAGACCGTCTGTCTCAGACCGTCTGTCTCAGACCGTCTGTCTCAGACCGTCTGTCTCAGACCGTCTGTCTCAGACCGTCTGTCTCAGACCGTCTGTCTCAGACCGTCTGTCTCAGACCGTCTGTCTCAGACCGTCTGTCTCAGACCGTCTGTCTCAGACCGTCTGTCTTAGACGGTCTGTCTCAGTCCGTCTGTCTCAATCCGTCTGTCTCACCCGTCTATCTCAGACCATCTGTCTCAGGCAGTCTGTCTCAGCCCGTCTGTCTCAATCCGTCTGTCTCAATCCGTCTGTCTCAGAGCGTCCGTCTCTGACTGTCTGTCTCAATCCGTCTGCCTCAGAGAGTCTGTCTTAGACGGTCTGTCTCAGTCCGTCTGTCTCAATCCGTCTGTCTCAGAGCGTCCGTCTCAGACCGTCTGTCTCAGACCGTCTGTCTCAGACCGCCTGTCTCAGACCGTCTGTCTCAGTCCGTCTGTCTTAGACGGTCTGTCTCAGTCCGTCTGTCTCAATCCGTCTGACTCAGAGCGTCCGTCTCAGACCGTCCGTCTCAGACCGTCCGTCTCAGACCGCCTGTCTCGGACCGCCTGTCTCGGACCGCCTGTCTCAGACCGTCTGTCTCAGACCGTCTGTCTCAGACCGTCTGTCTCAGACCGTCTGTCTCAGACCGTCTGTCTCAGACCGTCTGTCTCAGACCGTCTGTCTCAGACCGCCTGTCTCAGACCGTCTGTGTCAGACCGTCTGTTTCAGACCGCCTGTCTCAGCCCGCCTGTCTCAGGCAGTCTGTCTCAGCCCGTCTGTCTCAATCCGTCTGTCTCAGAGCGTCTGTCTCTGACTGTCTGTCTCAGATCGTCTGTCTCTTTCCGTCTGTCTCACCCGTCTATCTCAGACCATCTGTCTCAGGCAGTCTGTCTCAGCCCGTCTGTCTCAATCCGTCTGTCTCCATCCGTCTGTCTCAGAGCGTCCGTCTCTGACTGTCTGTCTCAGGCAGTCTGTCTCAGACCGTCTGTCTCAGACCGTCTGTCTCAGACCGTCTGTCTCAGACCGTCTGTCTCAGACGGTCTGTCTCAGTCCGTCTGTCTCAATCCGTCTGTCTCAGACCGTCTGTCTCAGACCGCCTGTCTCAGACCGTCTGTCTCAGTCCGTCTGTCTTAGACGGTCTGTCTCAGTCCGTCTGTCTCAATCCGTCTGACTCAGAGCGTCCGTCTCAGACCGTCCGTCTCAGACCGTCCGTCTCAGACCGTCCGTCTCAGACCGTCCGTCTCAGACCGCCTGTCTCAGCCCGCCTGTCTCAGGCAGTCTGTCTCAGCCCGTCTGTCTCAATCCGTCTGTCTCAGAGCGTCTGTCTCTGACTGTCTGTCTCAGATCGTCTGTCTCTTTCCGTCTGTCTCACCCGTCTATCTCAGACCATCTGTCTCAGGCAGTCTGTCTCAGCCCGTCTGTCTCAATCCGTCTGTCTCCATCCGTCTGTCTCAGAGCGTCCGTCTCTGACTGTCTGTCTCAGGCAGTCTGTCTCAGACCGTCTGTCTCAGACCATCTGTCTCAGACCGTCTGTCTCTGACTGTCTGTCTCAGACCGTCTGTCTCAGACCGTCTGTCTCAGACGGTCTGTCTCAGTCCGTCTGTCTCAATCCGTCTGTCTCAGACCGTCTGTCTCAGACCGTCTGTCTCTTTCCGTCTGTCTCACCCGTCTATCTCAGACCATGTGTCTCAGGCAGTCTGTCTCAGCCCGTCTGTCTCAATCCGTCTGTCTGAGAGCGTCTGTCTCTGACTGTCTGTCTCAGACCGTCTGTCTCAATCCGTCTGTCTCAGAGCGTCCGTCTCTGACTGTCTGTCTCAGAGCGTCTGTCTCAGACCGTCTGTCTCAGTCCGCCTGTCTCAGACCACCTGTCGTAGTCCGCCTGTCTCAGACCGTCTGTCTCAGACCGTCTGTCTCGGACCGCCTGTCTCGGACCGTCTGTCTCAGACCGTCTGTCTCAATCCGTCTGTCTCAGACCGTCTGTCTCAGACCGTCTGTCTCAGACCGTCTGTCTCAGACCGTCTGTCTCAGACCGTCTGTCTCAGACCGTCTGTCTCAGACCGTCTGTCTCAGACCGTCTGTCTCAGACCGTCTGTCTTAGACGGTCTGTCTCAGTCCGTCTGTCTCAATCCGTCTGTCTCACCCGTCTATCTCAGACCATCTGTCTCAGGCAGTCTGTCTCAGACGGTCTGTCTCAGTCCGCCTGTCTCAATCCGTCTGTCTCAGACCGTGTGTCTCAGACCGTCTGTCTCAGACCGTTTGTCTCAGCCCGTCTGTCTCGGACCGTCTGTCTCAGACCGCCTGTCTCGGACCGCCTGTCTCGGACCGCCTGTCTCAGACCCTCTGTCTCAGACCGTCTGTCTCAGACCGTCTGTCTCAGACCGTATGTCTCAGACCGTCTGTCTCAGACCGTCTGTCTCAGACCGTCTGTCTCAGACCGTCTGTCTCAGAGCGTCTGTCTCAGACCGCCTGTCTCAGCCCGTCTGTCTCAGCCCGTCTGTCTCAGACCGTCTGTCTCAGACCGTCTGTCTCAGTCCGCCTGTCTCAGACCGTCTGTCTCAGTCCGCCTGTCTCAGACCGCCTGTCGTAGTCCGCCTGTCTCAGACCGTCTGTCTCAGACCGTCTGTCTCGGACCGCCTGTCTCGGACCGTCTGTCTCAGACCGTCTGTCTCAATCCGTCTGTCTCAGACCGTCTGTCTCAGACCGTCTGTCTCAGACCGTCTGTCTCAGACCGTCTGTCTCAGACCGTCTGTCTCAGACCGTCTGTCTCAGACCGTCTGTCTCAGACCGTCTGTCTCAGACCGTCTGTCTCAGACCGTCTGTCTCAGACCGTCTGTCTTAGACGGTCTGTCTCAGTCCGTCTGTCTCAATCCGTCTGTCTCACCCGTCTATCTCAGACCATCTGTCTCAGGCAGTCTGTGTTAGACGGTCTGTCTCAGTCCGTCTGTCTCAATCCGTCTGTCTCAGAGCGTCCGTCTCAGACCGTCGGTCTCAGACCGTCTGTCTCAGACCGTCTGTCTCAGACCGTCTGTCTCAGACCGTCTGTCTCACCCGTCTATCTCAGACCATCTGTCTCAGGCAGTCTGTCTCAGACCGTCTGTCTCAGACCGTCTGTCTCAGACCGCCTGTCTCAGACCGTCTGTCTCAGTCCGTCTGTCTTAGACGGTCTGTCTCAGTCCGTCTGTCTCAATCCGTCTGACTCAGAGCGTCCGTCTCAGACCGTCCGTCTCAGACCGTCCGTCTCAGACCGTCCGTCTCAGACCGTCCGTCTCAGACCGTCTGTCTCAGACCATCTGTCTCAGGCAGTCTGTCTCAGCCCGTCTGTCTCAGTCCGTCTGTCTCAGAGCGTCTGTCTATGACTGTCTGTCTCAGACCGGCTGTCTCAGTCCGCCTGTCTCAGACCGTCTGTCGTAGTCCGTCTGTCTCAGACCGTCTGTCTCAGACCGTCTGTCTCAGACCGTCTGTCTCAGACCGTCTGTCTCAGACCGTCTGTCTCAGACCGTCTGTCTCAGACCGTCTGTCTCAGACCGTCTGTCTCAGACCGTCTGTCTCAGACCGTCTGTCTCAGACCGTCTGTCTCAGACCGTCTGTCTCAGACCGTCTGTCTCAGACCGTCTGTCTCAGACCGTCTGTCTTAGACGGTCTGTCTCAGTCCGTCTGTCTCAATCCGTCTGTCTCACCCGTCTATCTCAGACCATCTGTCTCAGGCAGTCTGTCTCAGCCCGTCTGTCTCAATCCGTCTGTCTCAATCCGTCTGTCTCAATCCGTCTGTCTCAGAGCGTCCGTCTCTGACTGTCTGTCTCAATCCGTCTGCCTCAGAGAGTCTGTCTTAGACGGTCTGTCTCAGTCCGTCTGTCTCAATCCGTCTGTCTCAGAGCGTCCGTCTCAGACCGTCTGTCTCAGACCGTCTGTCTCAGACCGCCTGTCTCAGACCGTCTGTCTCAGTCCGTCTGTCTTAGACGGTCTGTCTCAGTCCGTCTGTCTCAATCCGTCTGACTCAGAGCGTCCGTCTCAGACCGTCCGTCTCAGACCGTCCGTCTCAGACCGCCTGTCTCGGACCGCCTGTCTAGGACCGCCTGTCTCAGACCGTCTGTCTCAGACCGTCTGTCTCAGACCGTCTGTCTCAGACCGTCTGTCTCAGACCGTCTGTCTCAGACCGTCTGTCTCAGACCGTCTGTCTCAGACCGCCTGTCTCAGACCGTCTGTGTCAGACCGTCTGTTTCAGACCGCCTGTCTCAGCCCGCCTGTCTCAGGCAGTCTGTCTCAGCCCGTCTGTCTCAATCCGTCTGTCTCAGAGCGTCTGTCTCTGACTGTCTGTCTCAGATCGTCTGTCTCTTTCCGTCTGTCTCACCCGTCTATCTCAGACCATCTGTCTCAGGCAGTCTGTCTCAGCCCGTCTGTCTCAATCCGTCTGTCTCCATCCGTCTGTCTCAGAGCGTCCGTCTCTGACTGTCTGTCTCAGGCAGTCTGTCTCAGACCGTCTGTCTCAGACCGTCTGTCTCAGACCGTCTGTCTCAGACCGTCTGTCTCAGACGGTCTGTCTCAGTCCGTCTGTCTCAATCCGTCTGTCTCAGACCGTCTGTCTCAGACCGCCTGTCTCAGACCGTCTGTCTCAGTCCGTCTGTCTTAGACGGTCTGTCTCAGTCCGTCTGTCTCAATCCGTCTGACTCAGAGCGTCCGTCTCAGACCGTCCGTCTCAGACCGTCCGTCTCAGACCGTCCGTCTCAGACCGTCCGTCTCAGACCGCCTGTCTCAGCCCGCCTGTCTCAGGCAGTCTGTCTCAGCCCGTCTGTCTCAATCCGTCTGTCTCAGAGCGTCTGTCTCTGACTGTCTGTCTCAGATCGTCTGTCTCTTTCCGTCTGTCTCACCCGTCTATCTCAGACCATCTGTCTCAGGCAGTCTGTCTCAGCCCGTCTGTCTCAATCCGTCTGTCTCCATCCGTCTGTCTCAGAGCGTCCGTCTCTGACTGTCTGTCTCAGGCAGTCTGTCTCAGACCGTCTGTCTCAGACCATCTGTCTCAGACCGTCTGTCTCTGACTGTCTGTCTCAGACCGTCTGTCTCAGACCGTCTGTCTCAGACGGTCTGTCTCAGTCCGTCTGTCTCAATCCGTCTGTCTCAGACCGTCTGTCTCAGACCGTCTGTCTCTTTCCGTCTGTCTCACCCGTCTATCTCAGACCATGTGTCTCAGGCAGTCTGTCTCAGCCCGTCTGTCTCAATCCGTCTGTCTGAGAGCGTCTGTCTCTGACTGTCTGTCTCAGACCGTCTGTCTCAATCCGTCTGTCTCAGAGCGTCCGTCTCTGACTGTCTGTCTCAGAGCGTCTGTCTCAGACCGTCTGTCTCAGTCCGCCTGTCTCAGACCACCTGTCGTAGTCCGCCTGTCTCAGACCGTCTGTCTCAGACCGTCTGTCTCGGACCGCCTGTCTCGGACCGTCTGTCTCAGACCGTCTGTCTCAATCCGTCTGTCTCAGACCGTCTGTCTCAGACCGTCTGTCTCAGACCGTCTGTCTCAGACCGTCTGTCTCAGACCGTCTGTCTCAGACCGTCTGTCTCAGACCGTCTGTCTCAGACCGTCTGTCTCAGACCGTCTGTCTTAGACGGTCTGTCTCAGTCCGTCTGTCTCAATCCGTCTGTCTCACCCGTCTATCTCAGACCATCTGTCTCAGGCAGTCTGTCTCAGACGGTCTGTCTCAGTCCGCCTGTCTCAATCCGTCTGTCTCAGACCGTGTGTCTCAGACCGTCTGTCTCAGACCGTTTGTCTCAGCCCGTCTGTCTCGGACCGTCTGTCTCAGACCGCCTGTCTCGGACCGCCTGTCTCGGACCGCCTGTCTCAGACCCTCTGTCTCAGACCGTCTGTCTCAGACCGTCTGTCTCAGACCGTATGTCTCAGACCGTCTGTCTCAGACCGTCTGTCTCAGACCGTCTGTCTCAGACCGTCTGTCTCAGAGCGTCTGTCTCAGACCGCCTGTCTCAGCCCGTCTGTCTCAGCCCGTCTGTCTCAGACCGTCTGTCTCAGACCGTCTGTCTCAGTCCGCCTGTCTCAGACCGTCTGTCTCAGTCCGCCTGTCTCAGACCGCCTGTCGTAGTCCGCCTGTCTCAGACCGTCTGTCTCAGACCGTCTGTCTCGGACCGCCTGTCTCGGACCGTCTGTCTCAGACCGTCTGTCTCAATCCGTCTGTCTCAGACCGTCTGTCTCAGACCGTCTGTCTCAGACCGTCTGTCTCAGACCGTCTGTCTCAGACCGTCTGTCTCAGACCGTCTGTCTCAGACCGTCTGTCTCAGACCGTCTGTCTCAGACCGTCTGTCTCAGACCGTCTGTCTCAGACCGTCTGTCTTAGACGGTCTGTCTCAGTCCGTCTGTCTCAATCCGTCTGTCTCACCCGTCTATCTCAGACCATCTGTCTCAGGCAGTCTGTGTTAGACGGTCTGTCTCAGTCCGTCTGTCTCAATCCGTCTGTCTCAGAGCGTCCGTCTCAGACCGTCGGTCTCAGACCGTCTGTCTCAGACCGTCTGTCTCAGACCGTCTGTCTCAGACCGTCTGTCTCACCCGTCTATCTCAGACCATCTGTCTCAGGCAGTCTGTCTCAGCCCGTCTGTCTCAATCCGTCTGTCTCCATCCGTCTGTCTCAGAGCGTCCGTCTCTGACTGTCTGTCTCAGGCAGTCTGTCTCAGACCGTCTGTCTCAGACCGTCTGTCTCAGACCGTCTGTCTCAGACCGTCTGTCTCAATCCGTCTGTCTCAGACCGTGTGTCTCAGACCGTCTGTCTCAGGCCGTTTGTCTCAGCCCGTCTGTCTCGGACCGTCTGTCTCAGACCGCCTGTCTCGGACCGCCTGTCTCGGACCGCCTGTCTCAGACCGTCTGTCTCAGACCGTCTGTCTCAGACCGTCTGTCTCAGACCGTCTGTCTCAGACCGTCTGTCTCAGACCGTCTGTCTCAGACCATCTGTCTCAGACCGTCTGTCTCAGACCGTCTGTCTCAGACCGCCTGTCTCAGACCGTCTGTGTCAGACCGTCTGTTTCAGACCGCCTGTCTCAGCCCGCCTGTCTCAGGCAGTCTGTCTCAGCCCGTCTGTCTCAATCCGTCTGTCTCAGAGCGTCTGTCTCTGACTGTCTGTCTCAGATCGTCTGTCTCTTTCCGTCTGTCTCACCCGTCTATCTCAGACCATCTGTCTCAGGCAGTCTGTCTCAGCCCGTCTGTCTCAATCCGTCTGTCTCCATCCGTCTGTCTCAGAGCGTCCGTCTCTGACTGTCTGTCTCAGGCAGTCTGTCTCAGACCGTCTGTCTCAGACCGTCTGTCTCAGACCGTCTGTCTCAGACCGTCTGTCTCTGACTGTCTGTCTCAGACCGGCTGTCTCAATCCGTCTGTCTCAGAGCGTCCGTCTCTGACTGTCTGTCTCAGACCGCCTGTCTCAGACCGTCTGTCTCAGACGGTCTGTCTCAGTCCGTCTGTCTCAATCCGTCTGTCTCAGACCGTCTGTCTCAGACCGCCTGTCTCAGACCGTCTGTCTCAGTCCGTCTGTCTTAGACGGTCTGTCTCAGTCCGTCTGTCTCAATCCGTCTGACTCAGAGCGTCCGTCTCAGACCGTCCGTCTCAGACCGTCCGTCTCAGACCGTCCGTCTCAGACCGTCCGTCTCAGACCGCCTGTCTCAGCCCGCCTGTCTCAGGCAGTCTGTCTCAGGCAGTCTGTCTCAGACCGTCTGTCTCAGACCGTCTGTCTCAGACCGTCTGTCTCAGACCGTCTGTCTCAGACCATCTGTCTCAGACCGTCTGTCTCAGACCGTCTGTCTCAGAGCGTCCGTCTCTGACTGTCTGTCTCAATCCGTCTGCCTCAGAGCGTCTGTCTTAGACGGTCTGTCTCAGTCCGTCTGTCTCAATCCGTCTGTCTCAGAGCGTCCGTCTCAGACCGTCTGTCTCAGACCGTCTGTCTCAGACCGCCTGTCTCAGACCGTCTGTCTCAGTCCGTCTGTCTTAGACGGTCTGTCTCAGTCCGTCTGTCTCAATCCGTCTGACTCAGAGCGTCCGTCTCAGACCGTCCGTCTCAGACCGTCCGTCTCAGACCGCCTGTCTCGGACCGCCTGTCTCGGACCGCCTGTCTCAGACCGTCTGTCTCAGACCGTCTGTCTCAGACCGTCTGTCTCAGACCATCTGTCTCAGACCGTCTGTCTCAGACCGTCTGACTCAGACCGCCTGTCTCAGACCGTCTGTGTCAGACCGTCTGTTTCAGACCGCCTGTCTCAGCCCGCCTGTCTCAGGCAGTCTGTCTCAGCCCGTCTGTCTCAATCCGTCTGTCTCAGAGCGTCTGTCTCTGACTGTCTGTCTCAGATCGTCTGTCTCTTTCCGTCTGTCTCACCCGTCTATCTCAGACCATCTGTCTCAGGCAGTCTGTCTCAGCCCGTCTGTCTCAATCCGTCTGTCTCCATCCGTCTGTCTCAGAGCGTCCGTCTCTGACTGTCTGTCTCAGGCAGTCTGTCTCAGACCGTCTGTCTCAGACCGTCTGTCTCAGACCGTCTGTCTCAGACCGTCTGTCTCTGACTGTCTGTCTCAGACCGGCTGTCTCAATCCGTCTGTCTCAGACGGTCTGTCTCAGTCCGTCTGTCTCAATCCGTCTGTCTCAGACCGTCTGTCTCAGACCGTCTGTCTCTTTCCGTCTGTCTCACCCGTCTATCTCAGACCATGTGTCTCAGGCAGTCTGTCTCAGCCCGTCTGTCTCAATCCGTCTGTCTGAGAGCGTCTGTCTCTGACTGTCTGTCTCAGACCGTCTGTCTCAATCCGTCTGTCTCAGAGCGTCCGTCTCTGACTGTCTGTCTCAGAGCGTCTGTCTCAGACCGTCTGTCTCAGTCCGCCTGTCTCAGACCGCCTGTCGTAGTCCGCCTGTCTCAGACCGTCTGTCTCAGACCGTCTGTCTCGGACCGCCTGTCTCGGACCGTCTGTCTCAGACCGGCTGTCTCAATCCGTCTGTCTCAGACCGTCTGTCTCAGACCGTCTGTCTCAGACCGTCTGTCTCAGACCGTCTGTCTCAGACCGTCTGTCTCAGACCGTCTGTCTCAGACCGTCTGTCTCAGACCGTCTGTCTCAGACCGTCTGTCTCAGACCGTCTGTCTTAGACGGTCTGTCTCAGTCCGTCTGTCTCAATCCGTCTGTCTCACCCGTCTATCTCAGACCATCTGTCTCAGGCAGTCTGTCTTAGACGGTCTGTCTCAGTCCGTCTGTCTCAATCCGTCTGTCTCAGAGCGTCCGTCTCAGACCGTCGGTCTCAGACCGTCTGTCTCAGACCGTCTGTCTCAGACCGTCTGTCTCAGACCGTCTGTCTCAGACGGTCTGTCTCAGTCCGCCTGTCTCAATCCGTCTGTCTCAGACCGTGTGTCTCAGACCGTCTGTCTCAGACCGTTTGTCTCAGCCCGTCTGTCTCGGACCGTCTGTCTCAGACCGCCTGTCTCGGACCGCCTGTCTCGGACCGCCTGTCTCAGACCGTCTGTCTCAGACCGTCTGTCTCAGACCGTCTGTCTCAGACCGTATGTCTCAGACCGTCTGTCTCAGACCGTCTGTCTCAGACCGTCTGTCTCAGACCGTCTGTCTCAGACCGTCTGTCTCATACCGTCTGTCTCAGACCGTCTGTCTCAGACCGTCTGTCTCAGACCGTCTGTCTCAGAGCGTCTGTCTCAGACCGCCTGTCTCAGCCCGCCTGTCTCAGCCCGTCTGTCTCAGCCCGTCTGTCTCAGACCGTCTGTCTCAGACCGTCTGTCTCAGACCGTCTGTCTCAGTCCGCCTGTCTCAGACCGTCTGTCTCAGTCCGCCTGTCTCAGACCGCCTGTCGTAGTCCGCCTGTCTCAGACCGTCTGTCTCAGACCGTCTGTCTCGGACCGCCTGTCTCGGACCGTCTGTCTCAGACCGTCTGTCTCAATCCGTCTGTCTCAGACCGTCTGTCTCAGACCGTCTGTCTCAGACCGCCTGTCTCAGACCGTCTGTCTCAGACCGTCTGTCTCAGACCGTCTGTCTCAGACCGTCTGTCTCAGACCGTCTGTCTCAGACCGTCTGTCTCAGACCGTCTGTCTCAGACCGTCTGTCTCAGACCGTCTGTCTCAGACCGTCTGTCTTAGACGGTCTGTCTCAGTCCGTCTGTCTCAATCCGTCTGTCTCACCCGTCTATCTCAGACCATCTGTCTCAGGCAGTCTGTGTTAGACGGTCTGTCTCAGTCCGTCTGTCTCAATCCGTCTGTCTCAGAGCGTCCGTCTCAGACCGTCGGTCTCAGACCGTCTGTCTCAGACCGTCTGTCTCAGACCGTCTGTCTCAGACCGTCTGTCTCACCCGTCTATCTCAGACCATCTGTCTCAGGCAGTCTGTCTCAGCCCGTCTGTCTCAATCCGTCTGTCTCCATCCGTCTGTCTCAGAGCGTCCGTCTCAGACCGTCTGTCTCAGACCGTCTGTCTCAGACCGCCTGTCTCAGACCGTCTGTCTCAGTCCGTCTGTCTTAGACGGTCTGTCTCAGTCCGTCTGTCTCAATCCGTCTGACTCAGAGCGTCCGTCTCAGACCGTCCGTCTCAGACCGTCCGTCTCAGACCGCCTGTCTCGGACCGCCTGTCTCGGACCGCCTGTCTCAGACCGTCTGTCTCAGACCGTCTGTCTCAGACCGTCTGTCTCAGACCATCTGTCTCAGACCGTCTGTCTCAGACCGTCTGTCTCAGACCGCCTGTCTCAGACCGTCTGTGTCAGACCGTCTGTTTCAGACCGCCTGTCTCAGCCCGCCTGTCTCAGGCAGTCTGTCTCAGCCCGTCTGTCTCAATCCGTCTGTCTCAGAGCGTCTGTCTCTGACTGTCTGTCTCAGATCGTCTGTCTCTTTCCGTCTGTCTCACCCGTCTATCTCAGACCATCTGTCTCAGGCAGTCTGTCTCAGCCCGTCTGTCTCAATCCGTCTGTCTCCATCCGTCTGTCTCAGAGCGTCCGTCTCTGACTGTCTGTCTCAGGCAGTCTGTCTCAGACCGTCTGTCTCAGACCGTCTGTCTCAGACCGTCTGTCTCAGACCGTCTGTCTCTGACTGTCTGTCTCAGACCGGCTGTCTCAATCCGTCTGTCTCAGAGCGTCCGTCTCTGACTGTCTGTCTCAGACCGCCTGTCTCAGACCGTCTGTCTCAGACGGTCTGTCTCAGTCCGTCTGTCTCAATCCGTCTGTCTCAGACCGTCTGTCTCAGACCGCCTGTCTCAGACCGTCTGTCTCAGTCCGTCTGTCTTAGACGGTCTGTCTCAGTCCGTCTGTATCAATCCGTCTGACTCAGAGCGTCCGTCTCAGACCGTCCGTCTCAGACCGTCCGTCTCAGACCGTCCGTCTCAGACCGTCCGTCTCAGACCGCCTGTCTCAGCCCGCCTGTCTCAGGCAGTCTGTCTCAGCCCGTCTGTCTCAATCCGTCTGTCTCAGAGCGTCTGTCTCTGACTGTCTGTCTCAGATCGTCTGTCTCTTTCCGTCTGTCTCACCCGTCTATCTCAGACCATCTGTCTCAGGCAGTCTGTCTCAGCCCGTCTGTCTCAATCCGTCTGTCTCCATCCGTCTGTCTCAGAGCGTCCGTCTCTGACTGTCTGTCTCAGGCAGTCTGTCTCAGACCGTCTGTCTCAGACCGTCTGTCTCAGACCGTCTGTCTCTGACTGTCTGTCTCAGACCGTCTGTCTCAGACCGTCTGTCTCAGACGGTCTGTCTCAGACGGTCTGTCTCAGTCCGTCTGTCTCAATCCGTCTGTCTCAGACCGTCTGTCTCAGACCGTCTGTCTCTTTCCGTCTGTCTCACCCGTCTATCTCAGACCATGTGTCTCAGGCAGTCTGTCTCAGCCCGTCTGTCTCAATCCGTCTGTCTGAGAGCGTCTGTCTCTGACTGTCTGTCTCAGACCGTCTGTCTCAATCCGTCTGTCTCAGAGCGTCCGTCTCTGACTGTCTGTCTCAGAGCGTCTGTCTCAGACCGTCTGTCTCAGTCCGCCTGTCTCAGACCGCCTGTCGTAGTCCGCCTGTCTCAGACCGTCTGTCTCAGACCGTCTGTCTCGGACCGCCTGTCTCGGACCGTCTGTCTCAGACCGGCTGTCTCAATCCGTCTGTCTCAGACCGTCTGTCTCAGACCGTCTGTCTCAGACCGTCTGTCTCAGACCGTCTGTCTCAGACCGTCTGTCTCAGACCGTCTGTCTCAGACCGTCTGTCTCAGACCGTCTGTCTCAGACCGTCTGTCTCAGACCGTCTGTCTCAGACCGTCTGTCTTAGACGGTCTGTCTCAGTCCGTCTGTCTCAATCCGTCTGTCTCACCCGTCTATCTCAGACCATCTGTCTCAGGCAGTCTGTCTTAGACGGTCTGTCTCAGTCCGTCTGTCTCAATCCGTCTGTCTCAGAGCGTCCGTCTCAGACCGTCTGTCTCAGACCGTCTGTCTCAGACCGTCTGTCTCAGACCGTCTGTCTCAGACCGTCTGTCTCAGACGGTCTGTCTCAGTCCGCCTGTCTCAATCCGTCTGTCTCAGACCGTGTGTCTCAGACCGTCTGTCTCAGACCGTTTGTCTCAGCCCGTCTGTCTCGGACCGTCTGTCTCAGACCGCCTGTCTCGGACCGCCTGTCTCAGACCGTCTGTCTCAGACCGTCTGTCTCAGACCGTCTGTCTCAGACCGTATGTCTCAGACCGTCTGTCTCAGACCGTCTGTCTCAGACCGTCTGTCTCAGACCGTCTGTCTCAGACCGTCTGTCTCAGACCGTCTGTCTCATACCGTCTGTCTCAGACCGTCTGTCTCAGACCGTCTGTCTCAGACCGTCTGTCTCAGAGCGTCTGTCTCAGACCGCCTGTCTCAGCCCGCCTGTCTCAGCCCGTCTGTCTCAGCCCGTCTGTCTCAGACCGTCTGTCTCAGACCGTCTGTCTCAGTCCGCCTGTCTCAGACCGTCTGTCTCAGTCCGCCTGTCTCAGACCGCCTGTCGTAGTCCGCCTGTCTCAGACCGTCTGTCTCAGACCGTCTGTCTCGGACCGCCTGTCTCGGACCGTCTGTCTCAGACCGTCTGTCTCAATCCGTCTGTCTCAGACCGTCTGTCTCAGACCGTCTGTCTCAGACCGTCTGTCTCAGACCGTCTGTCTCAGACCGTCTGTCTCAGACCGTCTGTCTCAGACCGTCTGTCTCAGACCGTCTGTCTCAGACCGTCTGTCTCAATCCGTCTGTCTCAGACCGTGTGTCTCAGACCGTCTGTCTCAGACCGTTTGTCTCAGCCCGTCTGTCTCGGACCGTCTGTCTCAGACCGCCTGTCTCGGACCGCCTGTCTCGGACCGCCTGTCTCAGACCGTCTGTCTCAGACCGTCTGTCTCAGACCGTCTGTCTCAGACCGTCTGTCTCAGACCGTCTGTCTCAGACCGTCTGTCTCAGACCGTCTGTCTCACCCGTCTATCTCAGACCATCTGTCTCAGGCAGTCTGTGTTAGACGGTCTGTCTCAGTCCGTCTGTCTCAATCCGTCTGTCTCAGAGCGTCCGTCTCAGACCGTCGGTCTCAGACCGTCTGTCTCAGACCGTCTGTCTCAGACCGTCTGTCTCAGACCGTCTGTCTCACCCGTCTATCTCAGACCATCTGTCTCAGGCAGTCTGTCTCAGCCCGTCTGTCTCAATCCGTCTGTCTCCATCCGTCTGTCTCAGAGCGTCCGTCTCTGACTGTCTGTCTCAGGCAGTCTGTCTCAGACCGTCTGTCTCAGACCGTCTGTCTCAGACCGTCTGTCTCAGACCGTCTGTCTCAGACCGTCTGTCTCAGACCGTCTGTCTCAATCCGTCTGTCTCAGACCGTGTGTCTCAGACCGTCTGTCTCAGACCGTTTGTCTCAGCCCGTCTGTCTCGGACCGTCTGTCTCAGACCGCCTGTCTCGGACCGCCTGTCTCGGACCGCCTGTCTCAGACCGTCTGTCTCAGACCGTCTGTCTCAGACCGTCTGTCTCAGACCGTCTGTCTCAGACCGTCTGTCTCAGACCGTCTGTCTCAGACCGTCTGTCTCAGACCGTCTGTCTCAGACCGTCTGTCTCAGACCGCCTGTCTCAGACCGTCTGTGTCAGACCGTCTGTTTCAGACCGCCTGTCTCAGCCCGCCTGTCTCAGGCAGTCTGTTCTCAGCCCGTCTGTCTCAATCCGTCTGTCTCAGAGCGTCTGTCTCTGACTGTCTGTCTCAGATCGTCTGTCTCTTTCCGTCTGTCTCACCCGTCTATCTCAGACCATCTGTCTCAGGCAGTCTGTCTCAGCCCGTCTGTCTCAATCCGTCTGTCTCCATCCGTCTGTCTCAGAGCGTCCGTCTCTGACTGTCTGTCTCAGGCAGTCTGTCTCAGACCGTCTGTCTCAGACCGTCTGTCTCAGACCGTCTGTCTCTGACTGTCTGTCTCAGACCGTCTGTCTCAATCCGTCTGTCTCAGAGCGTCCGTCTCTGACTGTCTGTCTCAGACCGTCTGTCTCAGACCGTCTGTCTCAGACGGTCTGTCTCAGTCCGTCTGTCTCAATCCGTCTGTCTCAGACCGTCTGTCTCAGACCGTCTGTCTCTTTCCGTCTGTCTCACCCGTCAATCTCAGACCATGTGTCTCAGGCAGTCTGTCTCAGCCCGTCTGTCTCAATCCGTCTGTCTGAGAGCGTCTGTCTCTGACTGTCTGTCTCAGACCGTCTGTCTCAATCCGTCTGTCTCAGAGCGTCCGTCTCTGACTGTCTGTCTCAGAGCGTCTGGCTCAGACCGTCTGTCTCAGACCGCCTGTCTCAGACCGTCTGCCTCAGTCCGTCTGTCTTAGACGGTCTGTCTCAGTCCGTCTGTCTCAATCCGTCTGACTCAGAGGGTCCGTCTCAGACCGTCTGTCTCAGGCCGTCTGTCTCAGACCGTCTGTCTCAGACCGTCTGTCTCAGACCGTCCGTCTCTGACTGTCTGTCTCAGAGCGCCTGTCTCAGACCGTCTGTCTCAGTCCGTCTGTCTTAGACGGTCTGTCTCAGTCCGTCTGTCTCAATCCGTCTGACTCAGAGGGTCCGTCTCAGACCGTCTGTCTCAGACCGTCTGTCTCAGACCGTCTGTCTCAGACCGTCTGCCTCAGTCCGTCTGTCTTAGACGGTCTGTCTCAGTCCGTCTGTCTCAATCCGTCTGACTCAGAGGGTCCGTCTCAGACCGTCTGTCTCAGGCCGTCTGTCTCAGACCGTCTGTCTCAGACCGTCTGTCTCAGACCGTCCGTCTCTGACTGTCTGTCTCAGAGCGCCTGTCTCAGACCGTCTGTCTCAGACCGTCTGTCTCAGACCGTCTGTCTCAGACCGTCTGTCTCAGACCGCCTGTCTCAGACCGTCTGTGTCAGACCGTCTGTTTCAGACCGCCTGTCTCAGCCCGCCTGTCTCAGGCAGTCTGTCTCAGCCCGTCTGTCTCAATCCGTCTGTCTCAGAGCGTCTGTCTCTGACTGTCTGTCTCAGATCGTCTGTCTCTTTCCGTCTGTCTCACCCGTCTATATCAGACCATCTGTCTCAGGCAGTCTGTCTCAGCCCGTCTGTCTCAATCCGTCTGTCTCCATCCGTCTGTCTCAGGCCGTCTGTCTCTGACTGTCTGTCTCAGACCGTCTGTCTCTTTCCGTCTGTCTCACCCGTCTATCTCAGACCATCTGTCTCAGGCAGTCTGTCTCAGCCCGTCTGTCTCAATCCGTCTGTCTCAGAGCGTCTGTCTCTGACTGTCTGTCTCAGACCGTCTGTCTCTTTCCGTCTGTCTCACCCGTCTATCTTAGACCATCTGTCTCAGGCAGTCTGTCTCAGCCCGTCTGTCTCAATCCGTCTGTCTCAATCCGTCTGTCTCAGAGCGTCCGTCTCTGACTGTCTGTCTCAGAGGGTCTGTCTCAGACCGTCTGTCTCAGACCGTCTGTCTCAGACCGCCTGTCTCAGACCGTCTGTCTCAGTCCGTCTGTCTTAGACGGTCTGTCTCAGTCCGTCTGTCTCAATCCGTCTGACTCAGAGCGTCCGTCTCAGACCGTCCGTCTCAGACCGTCCGTCTCAGACCGTCCGTCTCAGACCGTCCGTCTCAGACCGTCTGTCTCAGACCATCTGTCTCAGGCAGTCTGTCTCAGCCCGTCTGTCTCAGTCCGTCTGTCTCAGAGCGTCTGTCTATGACTGTCTGTCTCAGACCGGCTGTCTCAGTCCGCCTGTCTCAGACCGTCTGTCGTAGTCCGTCTGTCTCAGACCGTCTGTCTCAGACCGTCTGTCTCAGACCGTCTGTCTCAGACCGTCTGTCTCAGACCGTCTGTCTCAGACCGTCTGTCTCAGACCGTCTGTCTCAGACCGTCTGTCTCAGACCGTCTGTCTCAGACCGTCTGTCTCAGACCGTCTGTCTCAGACCGTCTGTCTTAGACGGTCTGTCTCAGTCCGTCTGTCTCAATCCGTCTGTCTCACCCGTCTATCTCAGACCATCTGTCTCAGGCAGTCTGTGTTAGACGGTCTGTCTCAGTCCGTCTGTCTCAATCCGTCTGTCTCAGAGCGTCCGTCTCAGACCGTCGGTCTCAGACCGTCTGTCTCAGACCGTCTGTCTCAGACCGTCTGTCTCAGACCGTCTGTCTCACCCGTCTATCTCAGACCATCTGTCTCAGGCAGTCTGTCTCAGCCCGTCTGTCTCAATCCGTCTGTCTCCATCCGTCTGTCTCAGAGCGTCCGTCTCTGACTGTCTGTCTCAGGCAGTCTGTCTCAGACCGTCTGTCTCAGACCGTCTGTCTCAGACCGTCTGTCTCAGACCGTCTGTCTCAATCCGTCTGTCTCAGACCGTGTGTCTCAGACCGTCTGTCTCAGACCGTTTGTCTCAGCCCGTCTGTCTCGGACCGTCTGTCTCAGACCGCCTGTCTCGGACCGCCTGTCTCGGACCGCCTGTCTCAGACCGTCTGTCTCAGACCGTCTGTCTCAGACCGTCTGTCTCAGACCGTCTGTCTCAGGCAGTCTGTTCTCAGCCCGTCTGTCTCAATCCGTCTGTCTCAGAGCGTCTGTCTCTGACTGTCTGTCTCAGATCGTCTGTCTCTTTCCGTCTGTCTCACCCGTCTATCTCAGACCATCTGTCTCAGGCAGTCTGTCTCAGCCCGTCTGTCTCAATCCGTCTGTCTCCATCCGTCTGTCTCAGAGCGTCCGTCTCTGACTGTCTGTCTCAGGCAGTCTGTCTCAGACCGTCTGTCTCAGACCGTCTGTCTCAGACCGTCTGTCTCTGACTGTCTGTCTCAGACCGTCTGTCTCAATCCGTCTGTCTCAGAGCGTCCGTCTCTGACTGTCTGTCTCAGACCGTCTGTCTCAGACCGTCTGTCTCAGACGGTCTGTCTCAGTCCGTCTGTCTCAATCCGTCTGTCTCAGACCGTCTGTCTCAGACCGTCTGTCTCTTTCCGTCTGTCTCACCCGTCAATCTCAGACCATGTGTCTCAGGCAGTCTGTCTCAGCCCGTCTGTCTCAATCCGTCTGTCTGAGAGCGTCTGTCTCTGACTGTCTGTCTCAGACCGTCTGTCTCAATCCGTCTGTCTCAGAGCGTCCGTCTCTGACTGTCTGTCTCAGAGCGTCTGTCTCAGACCGTCTGTCTCAGACCGCCTGTCTCAGACCGTCTGCCTCAGTCCGTCTGTCTTAGACGGTCTGTCTCAGTCCGTCTGTCTCAATCCGTCTGACTCAGAGGGTCCGTCTCAGACCGTCTGTCTCAGGCCGTCTGTCTCAGACCGTCTGTCTCAGACCGTCTGTCTCAGACCGTCCGTCTCTGACTGTCTGTCTCAGAGCGCCTGTCTCAGACCGTCTGTCTCAGTCCGTCTGTCTTAGACGGTCTGTCTCAGTCCGTCTGTCTCAATCCGTCTGACTCAGAGGGTCCGTCTCAGACCGTCTGTCTCAGACCGTCTGTCTCAGACCGTCTGTCTCAGACCGTCTGTCTCAGACCGTCTGCCTCAGTCCGTCTGTCTTAGACGGTCTGTCTCAGTCCGTCTGTCTCAATCCGTCTGACTCAGAGGGTCCGTCTCAGACCGTCTGTCTCAGGCCGTCTGTCTCAGACCGTCTGTCTCAGACCGTCTGTCTCAGACCGTCCGTCTCTGACTGTCTGTCTCAGAGCGCCTGTCTCAGACCGTCTGTCTCAGACCGTCTGTCTCAGACCGTCTGTCTCAGACCGTCTGTCTCAGACCGCCTGTCTCAGACCGTCTGTGTCAGACCGTCTGTTTCAGACCGCCTGTCTCAGCCCGCCTGTCTCAGGCAGTCTGTCTCAGCCCGTCTGTCTCAATCCGTCTGTCTCAGAGCGTCTGTCTCTGACTGTCTGTCTCAGATCGTCTGTCTCTTTCCGTCTGTCTCACCCGTCTATATCAGACCATCTGTCTCAGGCAGTCTGTCTCAGCCCGTCTGTCTCAATCCGTCTGTCTCCATCCGTCTGTCTCAGGCCGTCTGTCTCTGACTGTCTGTCTCAGACCGTCTGTCTCTTTCCGTCTGTCTCACCCGTCTATCTCAGACCATCTGTCTCAGGCAGTCTGTCTCAGCCCGTCTGTCTCAATCCGTCTGTCTCAGAGCGTCTGTCTCTGACTGTCTGTCTCAGACCGTCTGTCTCTTTCCGTCTGTCTCACCCGTCTATCTTAGACCATCTGTCTCAGGCAGTCTGTCTCAGCCCGTCTGTCTCAATCCGTCTGTCTCAATCCGTCTGTCTCAGAGCGTCCGTCTCTGACTGTCTGTCTCAGAGGGTCTGTCTCAGACCGTCTGTCTCAGACCGTCTGTCTCAGACCGCCTGTCTCAGACCGTCTGTCTCAGTCCGTCTGTCTTAGACGGTCTGTCTCAGTCCGTCTGTCTCAATCCGTCTGACTCAGAGCGTCCGTCTCAGACCGTCCGTCTCAGACCGTCCGTCTCAGACCGTCCGTCTCAGACCGTCCGTCTCAGACCGTCTGTCTCAGACCATCTGTCTCAGGCAGTCTGTCTCAGCCCGTCTGTCTCAGTCCGTCTGTCTCAGAGCGTCTGTCTATGACTGTCTGTCTCAGACCGGCTGTCTCAGTCCGCCTGTCTCAGACCGTCTGTCGTAGTCCGTCTGTCTCAGACCGTCTGTCTCAGACCGTCTGTCTCAGACCGTCTGTCTCAGACCGTCTGTCTCAGACCGTCTGTCTCAGACCGTCTGTCTCAGACCGTCTGTCTCAGACCGTCTGTCTCAGACCGTCTGTCTCAGACCGTCTGTCTCAGACCGTCTGTCTCAGACCGTCTGTCTCAGACCGTCTGTCTCAGACCGTCTGTCTCAGACCGTCTGTCTCAGACCGTCTGTCCTAGACGGTCTGTCTCAGTCCGTCTGTCTCAATCCGTCTGTCTCACCCGTCTATCTCAGACCATCTGTCTCAGGCAGTCTGTCTCAGCCCGTCTGTCTCAATCCGTCTGTCTCAATCCGTCTGTCTCAATCCGTCTGTCTCACCCGTCTATCTCAGACCGTCTGTCTCAGACCGGCTGTCTCAGTCCGCCTGTCTCAGACCGTCTGTCGTAGTCCGTCTGTCTCAGACCGTCTGTCTCAGACCGTCTGTCTCAGGCAGTCTGTCTCAGGCAGTCTGTCTCAGTCCGTCTGTCTCAATCCGTCTGTCTCAGACCGTCTGTCTCAGACCGGCTGTCTCAATCCGTCTGTCTCAGAGCGTCCGTCTCTGACTGTCTGTCTCAGACCGCCTGTCTCAGACCGTCTGTCTCAGACGGTCTGTCTCAGTCCGTCTGTCTCAATCCGTCTGTCTCAGACCGCCTGTCTCAGACCGTCTGTCTCAGTCCGTCTGTCTTAGACGGTCTGTCTCAGTCCGTCTGTCTCAATCCGTCTGTCTCAGAGCGTCCGTCTCAGACCGTCCGTCTCAGACCGTCCGTCTCAGACCGTCCGTCTCAGACCGTCCGTCTCAGACCGTCTGTGTCAGATCGTCTGTCTCAGACCGCCTGTCTCAGTCCGTCTGTCTCAGAGCGTCTGTCTATGACTGTCTGTCTCAGACCGTCTGTCTCTTTCCGTCTGTCTCACCCGTCGATCTCAGACCATCTGTCTCAGGCAGTCTGTCTCAGCCCGTCTGTCTCAATCCGTCTGTCGCAATCCGTCTGTCTCAGACCGCCTGTCTCAGACCGTCTGTCTCAGACCGTTTGTCTCAGACCGTCTGTCTCAGACCGTCTGTGTCAGATCGTCTGTCTCAGACCGCCTGTCTCAGCCCGTCTGTCTCAGACCGTCTGTCTCAGACCGGCTGTCTCAGTCCGCCTGTCTCAGACCGTCTGTCGTAGTCCGCCTGTCTCAGACCGTCTGTCTCAGACCGTCTGTCTCGGACCGCCTGTCTCAGACCGTCTGTCTCAGACCGTCTGTCTCAATCCGTCTGTCTCAGACCGTCTGTCTCAGACCGTCTGTCTCAGACCGTCTGTCTCAGACCGTCTGTCTCAGACCGTCTGTCTCAGACCGTCTGTCTCAGACCGTCTGTCTCAGACCGTCTGTCTCAGACCGTCTGTCTCAGACCGTCTGTCTCAGACCGTCTGTCTCAGACCGTCTGTCTCAGACCGTCTGTCTCAGACCGTCTGTCTCAGACCGTCTGTCTTAGACGGTCTGTCTCAGTCCGTCTGTCTCAATCCGTCTGTCTCACCCGTCTATCTCAGACCATCTGTATCAGGCAGTCTGTCTCAGCCCGTCTGTCTCAATCCGTCTGTCTCAGAGCGACCGTCTCTGACTGTCTGTCTCAATCCGTCTGCCTCAGAGCGTCTGTCTTAGACGGTCTGTCTCAGTCCGTCTGTCTCAATCCGTCTGTCTCAGAGCGTCCGTCTCAGACCGTCTGTCTCAGACCGTCTGTCTCAGACCGCCTGTCTCAGACCGTCTGTCTCAGTCCGTCTGTCTTAGACGGTCTGTCTCAGTCCGTCTGTCTCAATCCGTCTGACTCAGAGCGTCCGTCTCAGACCGTCCGTCTCAGACCGTCCGTCTCAGACCGCCTGTCTCGGACCGCCTGTCTCGGACTGCCTGTCTCAGACCGTCTGTCTCAGACCGTCTGTCTCAGACCGTCTGTCTCAGACCGTCTGTCTCAGACCGTCTGTCTCAGACCGTCTGTCTCAGACCGTCTGTCTCAGACCGCCTGTCTCAGACCGTCTGTGTCAGACCGTCTGTTTCAGACCGCCTGTCTCAGCCCGCCTGTCTCAGGCAGTCTGTCTCAGCCCGTCTGTCTCAATCCGTCTGTCTCAGAGCGTCTGTCTCTGACTGTCTGTCTCAGATCGTCTGTCTCTTTCCGTCTGTCTCACCCGTCTATCTCAGACCATCTGTCTCAGGCAGTCTGTCTCAGCCCGTCTGTCTCAATCCGTCTGTCTCCATCCATCTGTCTCAGAGCGTCCGTCTCTGACTGTCTGTCTCAGGCAGTCTGTCTCAGACCGTCTGTCTCAGACCGTCTGTCTCAGACCGTCTGTCTCAGACCGTCTGTCTCAGACCGTCTGTCTCAGACCGTCTGTCTCTGACTGTCTGTCTCAGACCGGCTGTCTCAATCCGTCTGTCTCAGAGCGTCCGTCTCTGACTGTCTGTCTCAGACCGACTGTCTCAGACCGTCTGTCTCAGGCGGTCTGTCTCAGTCCGTCTGTCTCAATCCGTCTGTCTCAGACCGTCTGTCTCAGACCGTCTGTCTCTTTCCGTCTGTCTCACCCGTCTATCTCAGACCATGTGTCTCAGGCAGTCTGTCTCAGCCCGTCTGTCTCAATCCGTCTGTCTGAGAGCGTCTGTCTCTGACTGTCTGTCTCAGACCGTCTGTCTCAATCCGTCTGTCTCAGAGCGTCCGTCTCTGACTGTCTGTCTCAGAGCGTCTGTCTCAGACCGTCTGTCTCAGACCGCCTGTCTCAGACCGTCTGCCTCAGTCCGTCTGTCTTAGACGGTCTGTCTCAGTCCGTCTGTCTCAATCCGTCTGACTCAGAGGGTCCGTCTCAGACCGTCTGTCTCAGGCCGTCTGTCTCAGACCGTCTGTCTCAGACCGTCTGTCTCAGACCGTCCGTCTCTGACTGTCTGTCTCAGAGCGCCTGTCTCAGACCGTCTGTCTCAGTCCGTCTGTCTTAGACGGTCTGTCTCAGTCCGTCTGTCTCAATCCGTCTGACTCAGAGGGTCCGTCTCAGACCGTCTGTCTCAGACCGTCTGTCTCAGACCGTCTGTCTCAGACCGCCTGTCTCAGACCGTCTGTGTCAGACCGTCTGTTTCAGACCGCCTGTCTCAGCCCGCCTGTCTCAGGCAGTCTGTCTCAGCCCGTCTGTCTCAATCCGTCTGTCTCAGAGCGTCTGTCTCTGACTGTCTGTCTCAGATCGTCTGTCTCTTTCCGTCTGTCTCACCCGTCTATCTCAGACCATCTGTCTCAGGCAGTCTGTCTCAGCCCGTCTGTCTCAATCCGTCTGTCTCCATCCGTCTGTCTCAGAGCGTCCGTCTCTGACTGTCTGTCTCAGGCAGTCTGTCTCAGACCGTCTGTCTCAGACCGTCTGTCTCAGACCGTCTGTCTCAGACCGTCTGTCTCAGACCGTCTGTCTCTGACTGTCTGTCTCAGACCGGCTGTCTCAATCCGTCTGTCTCAGAGCGTCCGTCTCTGACTGTCTGTCTCAGACCGCCTGTCTCAGACCGTCTGTCTCAGGCGGTCTGTCTCAGTCCGTCTGTCTCAATCCGTCTGTCTCAGACCGTCTGTCTCAGACCGTCTGTCTCTTTCCGTCTGTCTCACCCGTCTATCTCAGACCATGTGTCTCAGGCAGTCTGTCTCAGCCCGTCTGTCTCAATCCGTCTGTCTGAGAGCGTCTGTCTCTGACTGTCTGTCTCAGACCGTCTGTCACAATCCGTCTGTCTCAGAGCGTCCGTCTCTGACTGTCTGTCTCAGAGCGTCTGTCTCAGACCGTCTGTCTCAGACCGCCTGTCTCAGACCGTCTGCCTCAGTCCGTCTGTCTTAGACGGTCTGTCTCAGTCCGTCTGTCTCAATCCGTCTGACTCAGAGGGTCCGTCTCAGACCGTCTGTCTCAGGCCGTCTGTCTCAGACCGTCTGTCTCAGACCGTCTGTCTCAGACCGTCCGTCTCTGACTGTCTGTCTCAGAGCGCCTGTCTCAGACCGTCTGTCTCAGTCCGTCTGTCTTAGACGGTCTGTCTCAGTCCGTCTGTCTCAATCCGTCTGACTCAGAGGGTCCGTCTCAGACCGTCTGTCTCAGACCGTCTGTCTCAGACCGTCTGTCTCAGACCGTCTGTCTCAGACCGTCTGTCTCAGACCGTCTGTCTCAGACCGTCTGTCTCAGACCGTCTGTCTCAGACCGTCTGTCTCAGACCGTCTGTCTCTGACTGTCTGTCTCAGACCGTCTGTCTCAATCCGTCTGTCTCAGAGCGTCCGTCTCTGACTGTCTGTCTCAGACCGTCTGTCTCAGACCGTCTGTCTCAGACGGTCTGTCTCAGTCCGTCTGTCTCAATCCGTCTGTCTCAGACCGTCTGTCTCAGACCGTCTGTCTCAGACCGTCTGTCTCTTTCCGTCTGTCTCACCCGTCTATCTCAGACCATGTGTCTCAGGCAGTCTGTCTCAGCCCGTCTGTCTCAATCCGTCTGTCTGAGAGCGTCTGTCTCTGACTGTCTGTCTCAGACCGTCTGTCTCAATCCGTCTGTCTCAGAGCGTCCGTCTCTGACTGTCTGTCTCAGAGCGTCTGTCTCAATCCGTCTGTCTCAGAGCGTCCGTCTCTGACTGTCTGTCTCAGAGCGTCTGTCTCAGACCGTCTGTCTCAGACCGCCTGTTTCAGACCGTCTGCCTCAGTCCGTCTGTCTTAGACGGTCTGTCTCAGTCCGTCTGTCTCAATCCGTCTGACTCAGAGGGTCCGTCCCAGACCGTCTGTCTCAGGCCGTCTGTCTCAGACCGTCTGTCTCAGACCGTCTGTCTCAGACCGTCTGTCTCAGACCGTCTGTCTCAGGCCGTCTGTCTCAGACCGTCTGTCTCAGACCGTCTGTCTCAGACCGTTTGTCTCAGACCGTCTGTCTCAGACCGTCTGTGTCAGACCGTCTGTCTCAGACCGCCTGTCTCAGTCCGCCTGTCTCAGGCCGTCTGTCTCAGACCGTCTGTCTCTTTCCGTCTGTCTCACCCGTCTATCTCAGACCATCTGTCTCAGGCAGTCTGTCTCAGCCCGTCTGTCTCAATCCGTCTGTCTCAGAGCGTCTGTCTCTGACTGTCTGTCTCAGACCGTCTGTCTCTTTCCGTCTGTCTCACCCGTCTATCTTAGACCATCTGTCTCAGGCAGTCTGTCTCAGCCCGTCTGTCTCAATCCGTCTGTCTCAATCCGTCTGTCTCAGAGCGTCCGTCTCTGACTGTCTGTCTCAGAGGGTCTGTCTCAGACCGTCTGTCTCAGACCGCCTGTCTCAGACCGTCTGTCTCAGACCGTCTGTCTCTTTCCGTCTGTCTCACCCGTCTATCTCAGACCATCTGTCTCAGGCAGTCTGTCTCAGCCCGTCTGTCTCAATCCGTCTGACTCAGAGCGTCCGTCTCAGACCGTCCGTCTCAGACCGTCCGTCTCAGACCGTCCGTCTCAGACCGTCCGTCTCAGACCGTCCGTCTCAGACCGTCTGTCTCAGACCATCTGTCTCAGGCAGTCTGTCTCAGCCCGTCTGTCTCAGTCCGTCTGTCTCAGACCGTCTGTCTCTTTCCGTCTGTCTCACCCGTCGATCTCAGACCATCTGTCTCAGGCAGTCTGTCTCAGCCCGTCTGTCTCAATCCGTCTGTCGCAATCCGTCTGTCTCAGACCGCCTGTCTCAGACCGTCTGTCTCAGACCGTTTGTCTCAGACCGTCTGTCTCAGACCGTCTGTGTCAGATCGTCTGTCTCAGACCGCCTGTCTCAGCCCGTCTGTCTCAGACCGTCTGTCTCAGACCGTCTGTCTCAGTCCGCCTGTCTCAGACCGTCTGTCGTAGTCCGCCTGTCTCAGACCGTCTGTCTCAGACCGTCTGTCTCGGACCGCCTGTCTCAGACCGTCTGTCTCAGACCGTCTGTCTCAATCCGTCTGTCTCAGACCGTCTGTCTCAGACCGTCTGTCTCAGACCGTCTGTCTCAGACCGTCTGTCTCAGACCGTCCGTTTCAGACCGTCTGTCTCAGACCATCTGTCTCAGTCCGCCTGTCTCAGACCGTCTGTCGTAGTCCGCCTGTCTCAGTCCGTCTATCTCAGACCATCTGTCTCAGGCAGTCTGTCTTAGACCGCCTGTCTCAGACCGTCTGTCTCAGTCCGTCTGTCTTAGACGGTCTGTCTCAGTCCGTCTGTCTCAATCCGTCTGACTCAGAGCGTCCGTCTCAGACCGTCCGTCTCAGACCGTCCGTCTCAGACCGTCCGTCTCAGACCGTCCGTCTCAGACCGTCTGTCTCAGACCATCTGTCTCAGGCAGTCTGTCTCAGCCCGTCTGTCTCAGTCCGTCTGTCTCAGAGCGTCTGTCTATGACTGTCTGTCTCAGACCGTCTGTCTCTTTCCGTCTGTCTCACCCGTCTATCTCAGACCATCTGTCTCGGACCGCCTGTCTCAGACCGTCTGTCTCAGACCGTCTGTCTCAATCCGTCTGTCTCAGACCGTCTGTCTCAGACCGTCTGTCTCAGACCGTCTGTCTCAGACCGTCTGTCTCAGACCGTCTGTCTCAGACCGTCTGTCTCAGACCGTCTGTCTTAGACGGTCTGTCTCAGTCCGTCTGTCTCAATCCGTCTGTCTCACCCGTCTATCTCAGACCATCTGTCTCAGGCAGTCTGTCTCAGCCCGTCTGTCTCAATCCGTCTGTCTCAATCCGTCTGTCTCAATCCGTCCGTCTCAGACCGTCCGTCTCAGACCGTCCGTCTCAGACCGTCTGTCTCAGACCATCTGTCTCAGGCAGTCTGTCTCAGCCCGTCTGTCTCAGTCCGTCTGTCTCAGAGCGTCTGTCTATGACTGTCTGTCTCAGACCGTCTGTCTCTTTCCGTCTGTCTCACCCGTCGATCTCAGACCATCTGTCTCAGGCAGTCTGTCTCAGCCCGTCTGTCTCAATCCGTCTGTCGCAATCCGTCTGTCTCAGACCGCCTGTCTCAGACCGTCTGTCTCAGACCGTTTGTCTCAGACCGTCTGTCTCAGACCGTCTGTGTCAGATCGTCTGTCTCAGACCGCCTGTCTCAGCCCGTCTGTCTCAGACCGTCTGTCTCAGACCGGCTGTCTCAGTCCGCCTGTCTCAGACCGTCTGTCGTAGTCCGCCTGTCTCAGACCGTCTGTCTCAGACCGTCTGTCTCGGACCGCCTGTCTCAGACCGTCTGTCTCAGACCGTCTGTCTCAATCCGTCTGTCTCAGACCGTCTGTCTCAGACCGTCTGTCTCAGACCGTCTGTCTCAGACCGTCTGTCTCAGACCGTCTGTCTCAGACCGTCTGTCTCAGACCGTCTGTCTCAGACCGTCTGTCTCAGACCGTCTGTCTCAGACCGTCTGTCTCAGACCGTCTGTCTCAGACCGTCTGTCTCAGACCGTCTGTCTCAGACCGTCTGTCTCAGACCGTCTGTCTCAGACCGTCTGTCTTAGACGGTCTGTCTCAGTCCGTCTGTCTCAATCCGTCTGTCTCACCCGTCTATCTCAGACCATCTGTATCAGGCAGTCTGTCTCAGCCCGTCTGTCTCAATCCGTCTGTCTCAGAGCGTCCGTCTCTGACTGTCTGTCTCAATCCGTCTGCCTCAGAGCGTCTGTCTTAGACGGTCTGTCTCAGTCCGTCTGTCTCAATCCGTCTGTCTCAGAGCGTCCGTCTCAGACCGTCTGTCTCAGACCGTCTGTCTCAGACCGCCTGTCTCAGACCGTCTGTCTCAGTCCGTCTGTCTTAGACGGTCTGTCTCAGTCCGTCTGTCTCAATCCGTCTGACTCAGAGCGTCCGTCTCAGACCGTCCGTCTCAGACCGTCCGTCTCAGACCGCCTGTCTCGGACCGCCTGTCTCGGACTGCCTGTCTCAGACCGTCTGTCTCAGACCGTCTGTCTCAGACCGTCTGTCTCAGACCGTCTGTCTCAGACCGTCTGTCTCAGACCGTCTGTCTCAGACCGTCTGTCTCAGACCGCCTGTCTCAGACCGTCTGTGTCAGACCGTCTGTTTCAGACCGCCTGTCTCAGCCCGCCTGTCTCAGGCAGTCTGTCTCAGCCCGTCTGTCTCAATCCGTCTGTCTCAGAGCGTCTGTCTCTGACTGTCTGTCTCAGATCGTCTGTCTCTTTCCGTCTGTCTCACCCGTCTATCTCAGACCATCTGTCTCAGGCAGTCTGTCTCAGCCCGTCTGTCTCAATCCGTCTGTCTCCATCCATCTGTCTCAGAGCGTCCGTCTCTGACTGTCTGTCTCAGGCAGTCTGTCTCAGACCGTCTGTCTCAGACCGTCTGTCTCAGACCGTCTGTCTCAGACCGTCTGTCTCAGACCGTCTGTCTCAGACCGTCTGTCTCTGACTGTCTGTCTCAGACCGGCTGTCTCAATCCGTCTGTCTCAGAGCGTCCGTCTCTGACTGTCTGTCTCAGACCGACTGTCTCAGACCGTCTGTCTCAGGCGGTCTGTCTCAGTCCGTCTGTCTCAATCCGTCTGTCTCAGACCGTCTGTCTCAGACCGTCTGTCTCTTTCCGTCTGTCTCACCCGTCTATCTCAGACCATGTGTCTCAGGCAGTCTGTCTCAGCCCGTCTGTCTCAATCCGTCTGTCTGAGAGCGTCTGTCTCTGACTGTCTGTCTCAGACCGTCTGTCTCAATCCGTCTGTCTCAGAGCGTCCGTCTCTGACTGTCTGTCTCAGAGCGTCTGTCTCAGACCGTCTGTCTCAGACCGCCTGTCTCAGACCGTCTGCCTCAGTCCGTCTGTCTTAGACGGTCTGTCTCAGTCCGTCTGTCTCAATCCGTCTGACTCAGAGGGTCCGTCTCAGACCGTCTGTCTCAGGCCGTCTGTCTCAGACCGTCTGTCTCAGACCGTCTGTCTCAGACCGTCCGTCTCTGACTGTCTGTCTCAGAGCGCCTGTCTCAGACCGTCTGTCTCAGTCCGTCTGTCTTAGACGGTCTGTCTCAGTCCGTCTGTCTCAATCCGTCTGACTCAGAGGGTCCGTCTCAGACCGTCTGTCTCAGACCGTCTGTCTCAGACCGTCTGTCTCAGACCGCCTGTCTCAGACCGTCTGTGTCAGACCGTCTGTTTCAGACCGCCTGTCTCAGCCCGCCTGTCTCAGGCAGTCTGTCTCAGCCCGTCTGTCTCAATCCGTCTGTCTCAGAGCGTCTGTCTCTGACTGTCTGTCTCAGATCGTCTGTCTCTTTCCGTCTGTCTCACCCGTCTATCTCAGACCATCTGTCTCAGGCAGTCTGTCTCAGCCCGTCTGTCTCAATCCGTCTGTCTCCATCCGTCTGTCTCAGAGCGTCCGTCTCTGACTGTCTGTCTCAGGCAGTCTGTCTCAGACCGTCTGTCTCAGACCGTCTGTCTCAGACCGTCTGTCTCAGACCGTCTGTCTCAGACCGTCTGTCTCTGACTGTCTGTCTCAGACCGGCTGTCTCAATCCGTCTGTCTCAGAGCGTCCGTCTCTGACTGTCTGTCTCAGACCGCCTGTCTCAGACCGTCTGTCTCAGGCGGTCTGTCTCAGTCCGTCTGTCTCAATCCGTCTGTCTCAGACCGTCTGTCTCAGACCGTCTGTCTCTTTCCGTCTGTCTCACCCGTCTATCTCAGACCATGTGTCTCAGGCAGTCTGTCTCAGCCCGTCTGTCTCAATCCGTCTGTCTGAGAGCGTCTGTCTCTGACTGTCTGTCTCAGACCGTCTGTCACAATCCGTCTGTCTCAGAGCGTCCGTCTCTGACTGTCTGTCTCAGAGCGTCTGTCTCAGACCGTCTGTCTCAGACCGCCTGTCTCAGACCGTCTGCCTCAGTCCGTCTGTCTTAGACGGTCTGTCTCAGTCCGTCTGTCTCAATCCGTCTGACTCAGAGGGTCCGTCTCAGACCGTCTGTCTCAGGCCGTCTGTCTCAGACCGTCTGTCTCAGACCGTCTGTCTCAGACCGTCCGTCTCTGACTGTCTGTCTCAGAGCGCCTGTCTCAGACCGTCTGTCTCAGTCCGTCTGTCTTAGACGGTCTGTCTCAGTCCGTCTGTCTCAATCCGTCTGACTCAGAGGGTCCGTCTCAGACCGTCTGTCTCAGACCGTCTGTCTCAGACCGTCTGTCTCAGACCGTCTGTCTCAGACCGTCTGTCTCAGACCGTCTGTCTCAGACCGTCTGTCTCAGACCGTCTGTCTCAGACCGTCTGTCTCTGACTGTCTGTCTCAGACCGTCTGTCTCAATCCGTCTGTCTCAGAGCGTCCGTCTCTGACTGTCTGTCTCAGACCGTCTGTCTCAGACCGTCTGTCTCAGACGGTCTGTCTCAGTCCGTCTGTCTCAATCCGTCTGTCTCAGACCGTCTGTCTCAGACCGTCTGTCTCAGACCGTCTGTCTCTTTCCGTCTGTCTCACCCGTCTATCTCAGACCATGTGTCTCAGGCAGTCTGTCTCAGCCCGTCTGTCTCAATCCGTCTGTCTGAGAGCGTCTGTCTCTGACTGTCTGTCTCAGACCGTCTGTCTCAATCCGTCTGTCTCAGAGCGTCCGTCTCTGACTGTCTGTCTCAGAGCGTCTGTCTCAATCCGTCTGTCTCAGAGCGTCCGTCTCTGACTGTCTGTCTCAGAGCGTCTGTCTCAGACCGTCTGTCTCAGACCGCCTGTTTCAGACCGTCTGCCTCAGTCCGTCTGTCTTAGACGGTCTGTCTCAGTCCGTCTGTCTCAATCCGTCTGACTCAGAGGGTCCGTCCCAGACCGTCTGTCTCAGGCCGTCTGTCTCAGACCGTCTGTCTCAGACCGTCTGTCTCAGACCGTCTGTCTCAGACCGTCTGTCTCAGGCCGTCTGTCTCAGACCGTCTGTCTCAGACCGTCTGTCTCAGACCGTTTGTCTCAGACCGTCTGTCTCAGACCGTCTGTGTCAGACCGTCTGTCTCAGACCGCCTGTCTCAGTCCGCCTGTCTCAGGCCGTCTGTCTCAGACCGTCTGTCTCTTTCCGTCTGTCTCACCCGTCTATCTCAGACCATCTGTCTCAGGCAGTCTGTCTCAGCCCGTCTGTCTCAATCCGTCTGTCTCAGAGCGTCTGTCTCTGACTGTCTGTCTCAGACCGTCTGTCTCTTTCCGTCTGTCTCACCCGTCTATCTTAGACCATCTGTCTCAGGCAGTCTGTCTCAGCCCGTCTGTCTCAATCCGTCTGTCTCAATCCGTCTGTCTCAGAGCGTCCGTCTCTGACTGTCTGTCTCAGAGGGTCTGTCTCAGACCGTCTGTCTCAGACCGCCTGTCTCAGACCGTCTGTCTCAGACCGTCTGTCTCTTTCCGTCTGTCTCACCCGTCTATCTCAGACCATCTGTCTCAGGCAGTCTGTCTCAGCCCGTCTGTCTCAATCCGTCTGACTCAGAGCGTCCGTCTCAGACCGTCCGTCTCAGACCGTCCGTCTCAGACCGTCCGTCTCAGACCGTCCGTCTCAGACCGTCCGTCTCAGACCGTCTGTCTCAGACCATCTGTCTCAGGCAGTCTGTCTCAGCCCGTCTGTCTCAGTCCGTCTGTCTCAGACCGTCTGTCTCTTTCCGTCTGTCTCACCCGTCGATCTCAGACCATCTGTCTCAGGCAGTCTGTCTCAGCCCGTCTGTCTCAATCCGTCTGTCGCAATCCGTCTGTCTCAGACCGCCTGTCTCAGACCGTCTGTCTCAGACCGTTTGTCTCAGACCGTCTGTCTCAGACCGTCTGTGTCAGATCGTCTGTCTCAGACCGCCTGTCTCAGCCCGTCTGTCTCAGACCGTCTGTCTCAGACCGTCTGTCTCAGTCCGCCTGTCTCAGACCGTCTGTCGTAGTCCGCCTGTCTCAGACCGTCTGTCTCAGACCGTCTGTCTCGGACCGCCTGTCTCAGACCGTCTGTCTCAGACCGTCTGTCTCAATCCGTCTGTCTCAGACCGTCTGTCTCAGACCGTCTGTCTCAGACCGTCTGTCTCAGACCGTCTGTCTCAGACCGTCCGTTTCAGACCGTCTGTCTCAGACCATCTGTCTCAGTCCGCCTGTCTCAGACCGTCTGTCGTAGTCCGCCTGTCTCAGTCCGTCTATCTCAGACCATCTGTCTCAGGCAGTCTGTCTTAGACCGCCTGTCTCAGACCGTCTGTCTCAGTCCGTCTGTCTTAGACGGTCTGTCTCAGTCCGTCTGTCTCAATCCGTCTGACTCAGAGCGTCCGTCTCAGACCGTCCGTCTCAGACCGTCCGTCTCAGACCGTCCGTCTCAGACCGTCCGTCTCAGACCGTCTGTCTCAGACCATCTGTCTCAGGCAGTCTGTCTCAGCCCGTCTGTCTCAGTCCGTCTGTCTCAGAGCGTCTGTCTATGACTGTCTGTCTCAGACCGTCTGTCTCTTTCCGTCTGTCTCACCCGTCTATCTCAGACCATCTGTCTCGGACCGCCTGTCTCAGACCGTCTGTCTCAGACCGTCTGTCTCAATCCGTCTGTCTCAGACCGTCTGTCTCAGACCGTCTGTCTCAGACCGTCTGTCTCAGACCGTCTGTCTCAGACCGTCTGTCTCAGACCGTCTGTCTCAGACCGTCTGTCTTAGACGGTCTGTCTCAGTCCGTCTGTCTCAATCCGTCTGTCTCACCCGTCTATCTCAGACCATCTGTCTCAGGCAGTCTGTCTCAGCCCGTCTGTCTCAATCCGTCTGTCTCAATCCGTCTGTCTCAATCCGTCTGTCTCAGAGCGTCCGTCTCTGACTGTCTGCCTCAATCCGTCTGCCTCAGAGCGTCTGTCTTAGGCGGTCTGTCTCAGTCCGTCTGTCTCAATCCGTCTGTCTCAGAGCGTCCGTCTCAGACCGTCTGTCTCAGACCGTCTGTCTCAGACCGCCTGTCTCAGACCGTCTGTCTCAGACCGTCTGTCTCAGTCCGTCTGTCTTAGACGGTCTGTCTCAGTCCGTCTGTCTCAATCCGTCTGACTCAGAGCGTCCGTCTCAGACCGTCCGTCTCAGACCGTCCGTCTCAGTCCGTCCGTCTCAGACCGTCCGTCTCAGACCGTCTGTCTCAGACCATCTGTCTCAGGCAGTCTGTCTCAGCCCGTCTGTCTCAGTCCGTCTGTCTCAGAGCGTCTGTCTCTGACTGTCTGTCTCTTTCCGTCTGTCTCACCCGTCTATCTCAGGTCATCTGTCTCAGGCAGTCTGTCTCAGCCCGTCTGTCTCAATCCGTCTGTCTCAATCCGTCTGTCTCAGAGCGTCCGTCTCTGACTGTCTGTCTCAATCCGTCTGCCTCAGAGCGTCTGTCACAGACCGTCTGTCTCAGACCGTCTGTCTCAGTCCGTCTGTCTTAGACGGTCTGTCTCAGTCCGTCTGTCTCAGTCCGTCTGTCTCAATCCGTCTGTGTCAGATAGTCTGTCTCAGACCGCCTGTCTCAGCCCGTCTGTCTCAGACCGTCTGTCTCAGACCGTCTGTCTCAGTCCGCCTGTCTCAGACCGTCTGTCGTAGTCCGCCTGTCTCAGACCGTCTGTCTCAGACCGTCTGTCTCGGACCGCCTGTCTCAGACCGTCTGTCTCAGACCGTCTGTCTCAATCCGTCTGTCTCAGACCGTTTGTCTCAGACCGTCTGTCTCAGACCGTCTGTGTCAGATAGTCTGTCTCAGACCGCCTGTCTCAGCCCGTCTGTCTCAGACCGTCTGTCTCAGACCGTCTGTCTCAGTCCGCCTGTCTCAGACCGTCTGTCGTAGTCCGCCTGTCTCAGACCGTCTGTCTTAGACGGTCTGTCTCAGTCCGTCTGTCTCAATCCGTCTGTCTCACCCGTCTATCTCAGACCACCTGTCTCAGGCAGTCTGTCTCAGCCCGTCAGTCTCAATCCGTCTGTCTCAATCCGTCTGTCTCAGAGCGTCCGTCTCTGACTGTCTGTCTCAATCCGTCTGCCTCAGAGCGTCTGTCTTAGACGGTCTGTCTCAGTCCGTCTGTCTCAATCCGTCTGTCTCAGAGCGTCTGTCACAGACCGTCTGTCTCAGACCGTCTGTCTCAGTCCGTCTGTCTTAGACGGTCTGTCTCAGTCCGTCTGTCTCAGTCCGTCTGTCTCAATCCGTCTGTGTCAGATAGTCTGTCTCAGACCGCCTGTCTCAGCCCGTCTGTCTCAGACCGTCTGTCTCAGACCGTCTGTCTCAGTCCGCCTGTCTCAGACCGTCTGTCGTAGTCCGCCTGTCTCAGACCGTCTGTCTCAGACCGTCTGTCTCGGACCGCCTGTCTCAGACCGTCTGTCTCAGACCGTCTGTCTCAATCCGTCTGTCTCAGACCGTTTGTCTCAGACCGTCTGTCTCAGACCGTCTGTGTCAGATAGTCTGTCTCAGACCGCCTGTCTCAGCCCGTCTGTCTCAGACCGTCTGTCTCAGACCGTCTGTCTCAGTCCGCCTGTCTCAGACCGTCTGTCGTAGTCCGCCTGTCTCAGACCGTCTGTCTTAGACGGTCTGTCTCAGTCCGTCTGTCTCAATCCGTCTGTCTCACCCGTCTATCTCAGACCACCTGTCTCAGGCAGTCTGTCTCAGCCCGTCAGTCTCAATCCGTCTGTCTCAATCCGTCTGTCTCAGAGCGTCCGTCTCAGACCGTCTGTCTCAGACCGTCTGTCTCAGACCGCCTGTCTCAGACCGTCTGTCTCAGTCCGTCTGTCTTAGACGGTCGGTCTCAGTCCGTCTGTCTCAATCCGTCTGACTCAGAGCGTCCGTCTCAGACCGTCCGTCTCAGACCGTCCGTCTCAGACCGTCCGTCTCAGACCGTCCGTCTCAGACCGTCTGTCTCAGACCATCTGTCTCAGTCCGCCTGTCTCAGACCGCCTGTCTCAGCCCGTCTGTCTCAGACCGTCTGTCTCAGACCGTCTGTCTCAGTCCGCCTGTCTCAGACCGTCTGTCGTAGTCCGCCTGTCTCAGACCGTCTGTCTCAGGCCGTCTGTCTCGGACCGCCTGTCTCAGACCGTCTGTCTCAGACCGTCTGTCTCAATCCGTCTGTCTCAGACCGTTTGTCTCAGACCGTCTGTCTCTGACCGTCTGTGTCAGATAGTCTGTCTCAGACCGCCTGTCTCAGCCCGTCTGTCTCAGACCGTCTGTCTCAGACCGTCTGTCTCAGCCCGCCTGTCTCAGACCGTCTGTCGTAGTCCGCCTGTCTCAGACCGTCTGTCTTAGACGGTCTGTCTCAGTCCGTCTGTCTCAATCCGTCTGTCTCACCCGTCTATCTCAGACCACCTGTCTCAGGCAGTCTGTCTCAGCCCGTCAGTCTCAATCCGTCTGTCTGAATCCGTCTGTCTCAGAGCGTCCGTCTCTGACTGTCTGTCTCAATCCGTCTGCCTCAGAGCGTCTGTCTTAGACGGTCTGTCTCAGTCCGTCTGTCTCAATCCCTCTGTCTCAGAGCGTCCGTCTCAGACCGTCTGTCTCAGACCGTCTGTCTCAGACCGCCTGTCTCAGACCGTCTGTCTCAGTCCGTCTGTCTTAGACGGTCTGTCTCAGTCCGTCTGTCTCAATCCGTCTGACTCAGAGCGTCCGTCTCAGACCGTCCGTCTCAGACCGTCCGTCTCAGACCGTCCGTTTCAGACCGTCTGTCTCAGACCATCTGTCTCAGTCCGCCTGTCTCAGACCGTCTGTCGTAGTCCGCCTGTCTCAGTCCGTCTATCTCAGACCATCTGTCTCAGGCAGTCTGTCTTAGACCGCCTGTCTCAGACCGTCTGTCTCAGTCCGTCTGTCTTAGACGGTCTGTCTCAGTCCGTCTGTCTCTATCCGTCTGACTCAGAGCGTCCGTCTCAGACCATCTGTCTCAGGCAGTCTGTCTCAGCCCGTCTGTCTCAGACCGTCCGTCTCAGACCGTCTGTCTATGACTGTCTGTCTCAGACCGTCTGTCTCTTTCCGTCTGTCTCACCCGTCTATCTCAGACCATCTGTCTCAGGCAGTCTGTCTCAGCCTGTCTGTCTCAATCCGTCTGTCGCAATCCGTCTGTCGCAATCCGTCTGTCTCAGACCGCCTGTCTCAGACCGTCTGTCTCAGACCGTTTGTCTCAGACCGTCTGTCTCAGACCGTCTGTGTCAGATCGTCTGTCTCAGACCGCCTGTCTCAGCCCGTCTGTCTCAGACCCTCTGTCTCAGTCCGCCTGTCTCAGACCGTCTGTCGTAGTCCGCCTGTCTCAGACCGTCTGTCTCAGACCGTCTGTCTCGGACCGCCTGTCTCAGACCGTCTGTCTCAGACCGTCTGTCTCAATCCGTCTGTCTCAGACCGTCTGTCTCAGACCGTCTGTCTCAGACCGTCTGTCTTAGACGGTCTGTCTCAGTCCGTCTGTCTCAATCCGTCTGTCTCACCCGTCTATCTCAGACCATCTGTCTCAGGCAGTCTGTCTCAGCCCGTCTGTCTCAATCCGTCTGTCTCAATCCGTCTGTCTCAATCCGTCTGTCTCAGAGCGTCCGTCTCTGACCGTCTGTCTCAATCCGTCTGCCTCAGAGCGTCTGTCTTAGGCGGTCTGTCTCAGTCCGTCTGTCTCAATCCGTCTGTCTCAGAGCGTCCGTCTCAGACCGTCTGTCTCAGACCGTCTGTCTCAGACCGCCTGTCTCAGACCGTCTGTCTCAGTCCGTCTGTCTTAGACGGTCTGTCTCAGTCCGTCTGTCTCAATCCGTCTGACTCAGAGCGTCCGTCTCAGACCGTCCGTCTCAGACCGTCCGTCTCAGTCCGTCCGTCTCAGACCGTCCGTCTCAGACCGTCTGTCTCAGACCATCTGTCTCAGGCAGTCTGTCTCAGCCCGTCTGTCTCAGTCCGTCTGTCTCAGAGCGTCTGTCTCTGACTGTCTGTCTCTTTCCGTCTGTCTCACCCGTCTATCTCAGACCATCTGTCTCAGGCAGTCTGTCTCAGCCCGTCTGTCTCAATCCGTCTGTCTCAATCCGTCTGTCTCAGAGCGTCCGTCTCTGACTGTCTGTCTCAATCCGTCTGCCTCAGAGCGTCTGTCACAGACAGTCTGTCTCAGACCGTCTGTCTCAGTCCGTCTGTCTTAGACGGTCTGTCTCAGTCCGTCTGTCTCAGTCCGTCTGTCTCAATCCGTCTGTGTCAGATAGTCTGTCTCAGACCGCCTGTCTCAGCCCGTCTGTCTCAGACCGTCTGTCTCAGACCGTCTGTCTCAGTCCGCCTGTCTCAGACCGTCTGTCGTAGTCCGCCTGTCTCAGACCGTCTGTCTCAGACCGTCTGTCTCGGACCGCCTGTCTCAGACCGTCTGTCTCAGACCGTCTGTCTCAATCCGTCTGTCTCAGACCGTTTGTCTCAGACCGTCTGTCTCAGACCGTCTGTGTCAGATAGTCTGTCTCATACCGCCTGTCTCAGCCCGTCTGTCTCAGACCGTCTGTCTCAGACCGTCTGTCTCAGTCCGCCTGTCTCAGACCGTCTGTCGTAGTCCGCCTGTCTCAGACCGTCTGTCGTAGTCCGCCTGTCTCAGACCGTCTGTCTTAGACGGTCTGTCTCAGTCCGTCTGTCTCAATCCGTCTGTCTCACCCGTCTATCTCAGACCACCTGTCTCAGGCAGTCTGTCTCAGCCCGTCAGTCTCAATCCGTCTGTCTCAATCCGTCTGTCTCAGAGCGTCTGTCACAGACCGTCTGTCTCAGACCGTCTGTCTCAGTCCGTCTGTCTTAGACGGTCTGTCTCAGTCCGTCTGTCTCAGTCCGTCTGTCTCAATCCGTCTGTGTCAGATAGTCTGTCTCAGACCGCCTGTCTCAGCCCGTCTGTCTCAGACCGTCTGTCTCAGACCGTCTGTCTCAGTCCGCCTGTCTCAGACCGTCTGTCGTAGTCCGCCTGTCTCAGACCGTCTGTCTCAGACCGTCTGTCTCGGACCGCCTGTCTCAGACCGTCTGTCTCAGACCGTCTGTCTCAATCCGTCTGTCTCAGACCGTTTGTCTCAGACCGTCTGTCTCAGACCGTCTGTGTCAGATAGTCTGTCTCAGACCGCCTGTCTCAGCCCGTCTGTCTCAGACCGTCTGTCTCAGACCGTCTGTCTCAGTCCGCCTGTCTCAGACCGTCTGTCGTAGTCCGCCTGTCTCAGACCGTCTGTCTTAGACGGTCTGTCTCAGTCCGTCTGTCTCAATCCGTCTGTCTCAATCCGTCTGTCTCACCCGTCTATCTCAGACCACCTGTCTCAGGCAGTCTGTCTCAGCCCGTCAGTCTCAATCCGTCTGTCTCAATCCGTCTGTCTCAGAGCGTCCGTCTCAGACCGTCTGTCTCAGACCGTCTGTCTCAGACCGCCTGTCTCAGACCGTCTGTCTCAGTCCGTCTGTCTTAGACGGTCGGTCTCAGTCCGTCTGTCTCAATCCGTCTGACTCAGAGCGTCCGTCTCAGACCGTCCGTCTCAGACCGTCCGTCTCAGACCGTCCGTCTCAGACCGTCCGTCTCAGACCGTCTGTCTCAGACCATCTGTCTCAGTCCGCCTGTCTCAGACCGCCTGTCTCAGCCCGTCTGTCTCAGACCGTCTGTCTCAGACCGTCTGTCTCAGTCCGCCTGTCTCAGACCGTCTGTCGTAGTCCGCCTGTCTCAGACCGTCTGTCTCAGGCCGTCTGTCTCGGACCGCCTGTCTCAGACCGTCTGTCTCAGACCGTCTGTCTCAATCCGTCTGTCTCAGACCGTTTGTCTCAGACCGTCTGTCTCTGACCGTCTGTGTCAGATAGTCTGTCTCAGACCGCCTGTCTCAGCCCGTCTGTCTCAGACCGTCTGTCTCAGACCGTCTGTCTCAGCCCGCCTGTCTCAGACCGTCTGTCGTAGTCCGCCTGTCTCAGACCGTCTGTCTTAGACGGTCTGTCTCAGTCCGTCTGTCTCAATCCGTCTGTCTCACCCGTCTATCTCAGACCACCTGTCTCAGGCAGTCTGTCTCAGCCCGTCAGTCTCAATCCGTCTGTCTGAATCCGTCTGTCTCAGAGCGTCCGTCTCTGACTGTCTGTCTCAATCCGTCTGCCTCAGAGCGTCTGTCTTAGACGGTCTGTCTCAGTCCGTCTGTCTCAATCCCTCTGTCTCAGAGCGTCCGTCTCAGACCGTCTGTCTCAGACCGTCTGTCTCAGACCGCCTGTCTCAGACCGTCTGTCTCAGTCCGTCTGTCTTAGACGGTCTGTCTCAGTCCGTCTGTCTCAATCCGTCTGACTCAGAGCGTCCGTCTCAGACCGTCCGTCTCAGACCGTCCGTCTCAGACCGTCCGTTTCAGACCGTCTGTCTCAGACCATCTGTCTCAGTCCGCCTGTCTCAGACCGTCTGTCGTAGTCCGCCTGTCTCAGTCCGTCTATCTCAGACCATCTGTCTCAGGCAGTCTGTCTTAGACCGCCTGTCTCAGACCGTCTGTCTCAGTCCGTCTGTCTTAGACGGTCTGTCTCAGTCCGTCTGTCTCTATCCGTCTGACTCAGAGCGTCCGTCTCAGACCATCTGTCTCAGGCAGTCTGTCTCAGCCCGTCTGTCTCAGACCGTCCGTCTCAGACCGTCTGTCTATGACTGTCTGTCTCAGACCGTCTGTCTCTTTCCGTCTGTCTCACCCGTCTATCTCAGACCATCTGTCTCAGGCAGTCTGTCTCAGCCTGTCTGTCTCAATCCGTCTGTCGCAATCCGTCTGTCGCAATCCGTCTGTCTCAGACCGCCTGTCTCAGACCGTCTGTCTCAGACCGTTTGTCTCAGACCGTCTGTCTCAGACCGTCTGTGTCAGATCGTCTGTCTCAGACCGCCTGTCTCAGCCCGTCTGTCTCAGACCCTCTGTCTCAGTCCGCCTGTCTCAGACCGTCTGTCGTAGTCCGCCTGTCTCAGACCGTCTGTCTCAGACCGTCTGTCTCGGACCGCCTGTCTCAGACCGTCTGTCTCAGACCGTCTGTCTCAATCCGTCTGTCTCAGACCGTCTGTCTCAATCCGTCTGTCTCACCCGTCTATCTCAGACCATCTGTCTCAGGCAGTCTGTCTCAGCCCGTCTGTCTCAATCCGTCTGTCTCAATCCGTCTGTCTCAATCCGTCTGTCTCAGAGCGTCCGTCTCTGACCGTCTGTCTCAATCCGTCTGCCTCAGAGCGTCTGTCTTAGGCGGTCTGTCTCAGTCCGTCTGTCTCAATCCGTCTGTCTCAGAGCGTCCGTCTCAGACCGTCTGTCTCAGACCGTCTGTCTCAGACCGCCTGTCTCAGACCGTCTGTCTCAGTCCGTCTGTCTTAGACGGTCTGTCTCAGTCCGTCTGTCTCAATCCGTCTGACTCAGAGCGTCCGTCTCAGACCGTCCGTCTCAGACCGTCCGTCTCAGTCCGTCCGTCTCAGACCGTCCGTCTCAGACCGTCTGTCTCAGACCATCTGTCTCAGGCAGTCTGTCTCAGCCCGTCTGTCTCAGTCCGTCTGTCTCAGAGCGTCTGTCTCTGACTGTCTGTCTCTTTCCGTCTGTCTCACCCGTCTATCTCAGACCATCTGTCTCAGGCAGTCTGTCTCAGCCCGTCTGTCTCAATCCGTCTGTCTCAATCCGTCTGTCTCAGAGCGTCCGTCTCAGACCGTCTGTCTCAGACCATCTGTCTCAGGCAGTCTGTCTCAGCCCGTCTGTCTCAGTCCGTCTGTCTCAGAGCGTCTGTCTCAGTCCGTCTGTCTCACCCGTCTATCTCAGACCATCTGTCTCAGGCAGTCTGTCTCAGACCGCCTGTCTCAGCCCGTCTGTCTCAGACCGTCTGTCTCAGACCGTCTGTCTCAGTCCGCCTGTCTCAGACCGTCTGTCGTAGTCCGCCTGTCTCAGACCGTCTGTCTCAGACCGTCTGTCTCGGACCGCCTGTCTCAGACCGTCTGTCTCAGACCGTCTGTCTCAATCCGTCTGTCTCAGACCGTTTGTCTCAGACCGTCTGTCTCAGACCGTCTGTGTCAGATAGTCTGTCTCATACCGCCTGTCTCAGCCCGTCTGTCTCAGACCGTCTGTCTCAGACCGTCTGTCTCAGTCCGCCTGTCTCAGACCGTCTGTCGTAGTCCGCCTGTCTCAGACCGTCTGTCTTAGACGGTCTGTCTCAGTCCGTCTGTCTCAATCCGTCTGTCTCACCCGTCTATCTCAGACCACCTGTCTCAGGCAGTCTGTCTCAGCCCGTCAGTCTCAATCCGTCTGTCTCAATCCGTCTGTCTCAGAGCGTCCGTCTCTGACTGTCTGTCTCAATCCGTCTGCCTCAGAGCGTCTGTCTTAGACGGTCTGTCTCAGTCCGTCTGTCTCAATCCGTCTGTCTCAGAGCGTCCGTCTCAGACCGTCTGTCTCAGACCGTCTGTCTCAGACCGCCTGTCTCAGACCGTCTGTCTCAGTCCGTCTGTCTTAGACGGTCTGTCTCAGTCCGTCTGTCTCAATCCGTCTGACTCAGAGCGTCCGTCTCAGACCGTCCGTCTCAGACCGTCCGTCTCAGACCGTCCGTCTCAGACCGTCCGTTTCAGACCGTCTGTCTCAGACCATCTGTCTCAGTCCGCCTGTCTCAGACCGTCTGTCGTAGTCCGCCTGTCTCAGTCCGTCTATCTCAGACCATCTGTCTCAGGCAGTCTGTCTTAGACGGTCTGTCTCAGTCCGTCTGTCTCAATCCGTCTGTGTCAGAGCGTCCGTCTCAGACCGTCTGTCTCAGACCGTCTGTCTCAGACGGTCTGTCTCAATCCGTCTGTCTCACCCGTCTATCTCAGACCATCTGTCTCAGGCAGTCTGTCTCAGCCCGTCTGTCTCAATCCGTCTGTCTCAATCCGTCTGTCTCAATCCGTCTGTCTCAGAGCGTCCGTCTCTGACCGTCTGTCTCAATCCGTCTGCCTCAGAGCGTCTGTCTTAGGCGGTCTGTCTCAGTCCGTCTGTCTCAATCCGTCTGTCTCAGAGCGTCCGTCTCAGACCGTCTGTCTCAGACCGTCTGTCTCAGACCGCCTGTCTCAGACCGTCTGTCTCAGTCCGTCTGTCTTAGACGGTCTGTCTCAGTCCGTCTGTCTCAATCCGTCTGACTCAGAGCGTCCGTCTCAGACCGTCCGTCTCAGACCGTCCGTCTCAGTCCGTCCGTCTCAGACCGTCCGTCTCAGACCGTCTGTCTCAGACCATCTGTCTCAGGCAGTCTGTCTCAGCCCGTCTGTCTCAGTCCGTCTGTCTCAGAGCGTCTGTCTCTGACTGTCTGTCTCTTTCCGTCTGTCTCACCCGTCTATCTCAGACCATCTGTCTCAGGCAGTCTGTCTCAGCCCGTCTGTCTCAATCCGTCTGTCTCAATCCGTCTGTCTCAGAGCGTCCGTCTCTGACTGTCTGTCTCAATCCGTCTGCCTCAGAGCGTCTGTCACAGACAGTCTGTCTCAGACCGTCTGTCTCAGTCCGTCTGTCTTAGACGGTCTGTCTCAGTCCGTCTGTCTCAGTCCGTCTGTCTCAATCCGTCTGTGTCAGATAGTCTGTCTCAGACCGCCTGTCTCAGCCCGTCTGTCTCAGACCGTCTGTCTCAGACCGTCTGTCTCAGTCCGCCTGTCTCAGACCGTCTGTCGTAGTCCGCCTGTCTCAGACCGTCTGTCTCAGACCGTCTGTCTCGGACCGCCTGTCTCAGACCGTCTGTCTCAGACCGTCTGTCTCAATCCGTCTGTCTCAGACCGTTTGTCTCAGACCGTCTGTCTCAGACCGTCTGTGTCAGATAGTCTGTCTCATACCGCCTGTCTCAGCCCGTCTGTCTCAGACCGTCTGTCTCAGACCGTCTGTCTCAGTCCGCCTGTCTCAGACCGTCTGTCGTAGTCCGCCTGTCTCAGACCGTCTGTCTTAGACGGTCTGTCTCAGTCCGTCTGTCTCAATCCGTCTGTCTCACCCGTCTATCTCAGACCACCTGTCTCAGGCAGTCTGTCTCAGCCCGTCAGTCTCAATCCGTCTGTCTCAATCCGTCTGTCTCAGAGCGTCCGTCTCTGACTGTCTGTCTCAATCCGTCTGCCTCAGAGCGTCTGTCTTAGACGGTCTGTCTCAGTCCGTCTGTCTCAATCCGTCTGTCTCAGAGCGTCCGTCTCAGACCGTCTGTCTCAGACCGTCTGTCTCAGACCGCCTGTCTCAAACCGTCTGTCTCAGTCCGTCTGTCTTAGACGGTCTGTCTCAGTCCGTCTGTCTCAATCCGTCTGACTCAGAGCGTCCGTCTCAGACCGTCCGTCTCAGACCGTCCGTCTCAGACCGTCCGTCTCAGACCGTCCGTTTCAGACCGTCTGTCTCAGACCATCTGTCTCAGTCCGCCTGTCTCAGACCGTCTGTCGTAGTCCGCCTGTCTCAGTCCGTCTATCTCAGACCATCTGTCTCAGGCAGTCTGTCTTAGACGGTCTGTCTCAGTCCGTCTGTCTCAATCCGTCTGTGTCAGAGCGTCCGTCTCAGACCGTCTGTCTCAGACCGTCTGTCTCAGACGGTCTGTCTCAGTCCGTCTGTCTCAGACCGTCTGTCTCAGACCGCCTGTCTCAGACCGCCTGTCTCAGCTCGCCTGTCTCAGGCAGTCTGTCTCAGCCCGTCTGTCTCAATCCGTCTGTCTCAGAGCGTCTGTCTCTGACTGTCTGTCTCAGATCGTCTGTCTCTTTCCGTCTGTCTCACCCGTCTATCTCAGACCATCTGTCTCAGGCAGTCTGTATCAGCCCGTCTGTCTCAATCCGTCTGTCTCCATCCGTCTGTCTCAGAACGTCTGTCTCGGACCGCCTGTCTCAGACCGTCTGTCTCAGACCGTCTGTCTCAATCCGTCTGTCTCAGACCGTTTGTCTCAGACCGTCTGTCTCAGACCGTCTGTGTCAGATAGTCTGTCGTAGTCCGCCTGTCTCAGACCGTCTGTCTTAGACGGTCTGTCTCAGTCCGTCTGTCTCAATCCGTCTGTCTCACCCGTCTATCTCAGACCACCTGTCTCAGGCAGTCTGTCTCAGCCCGTCAGTCTCAATCCGTCTGTCTCAATCCGTCTGTCTCAGAGCGTCCGTCTCTGACTGTCTGTCTCAATCCGTCTGCCTCAGAGCGTCTGTCTTAGACGGTCTGTCTCAGTCCGTCTGTCTCAATCCGTCTGTCTCAGAGCGTCCGTCTCAGACCGTCTGTCTCAGACCGTCTGTCTCAGACCGCCTGTCTCAGACCGTCTGTCTCAGTCCGTCTGTCTTAGACGGTCTGTCTCAGTCCGTCTGTCTCAATCCGTCTGACTCAGAGCGTCCGTCTCAGACCGTCCGTCTCAGACCGTCCGTCTCAGACCGTCCGTCTCAGACCGTCCGTCTCAGACCGTCTGTCTCAGACCATCTGTCTCAGTCCGCCTGTCTCAGACCGTCTGTCGTAGTCCGCCTGTCTCAGACCGTCTGTCTTAGACGGTCTGTCTCAGTCCGTCTGTCTCAATCCGTCTGTCTCACCCGTCTATCTCAGACCACCTGTCTCAGGCAGTCTGTCTCAGCCCGTCAGTCTCAATCCGTCTGTCTCAATCCGTCTGTCTCAGAGCGTCCGTCTCTGACTGTCTGTCTCAATCCGTCTGCCTCAGAGCGTCTGTCTTAGACGGTCTGTCTCAGACCGTCTGTCTCAGACCGCCTGTCTCAGCCCGCCTGTCTCAGGCAGTCTGTCTCAGCCCGTCTGTCTCAATCCGTCTGTCTCCATCCGTCTGTCTCAGAGCGTCCGTCTCTGACTGTCTGTCTCAGGCAGTCTGTCTCAGACCGTCTGTCTCAGACCGTCTGTCTCAGACCGTCTGTCTCTGACTGTCTGTCTCAGACCGTCTGTCTCAATCCGTCTGTCTCAGAGCGTCTGTCTCAGACCGTCTGTCTCAGACCGCCTGTCTCAGACCGGCTGCCTCAGTCCGTCTGTCTTAGACGGTCTGTCTCAGTCCGTCTGTCTCAATCCGTCTGACTCAGACCGTCCGTCTCAGACCGTCCGTCTCAGACCGTCCGTCTCAGACCGTCCGTCTCAGACCGTCTGTCTCAGACCATCTGTCGCAGGCAGTCTGTCTCAGCCCGTCTGTCTCAGTCCGTCTGTCTCAGAGCGTCTGTCTATGACTGTCTGTCTCAGACCGTCTGTCTCTTTCCGTCTGTTTCACCCGTCTATCTCAGACCATCTGTCTCAGGCAGTCTGTCTCAGCCCGTCTGTCTCAATCCGTCTGTCTCAATCCGTCTGTCTCAGACCGCCTGTCTCAGACCGTCTGTCTCAGACCGTTTGTCTCAGACCGTCTGTCTCAGACCGTCTGTGTCAGATCGTCTGTCTCAGACCGCCTGTCTCAGCCCGTCTGTCTCAGACCGTCTGTCTCAGACCGTCTGTCTCAGTCCGCCTGTCTCAGACCGTCTGTCGTAGTCCGCCTGTCTCAGACCGTCTGTCTCAGACCGTCTGTCTCAGACCGTCTGTCTCAGACCGTCTGTCTCAGACCGTCTGTCTCAGACCGTCTGTCTCAGACCGTCTGTCTCAGACCGTCTGTCTCAGACCGTCTGTCTCAGACCGTCTGTCTCGCACCGCCTGTCTCAGACCGTCTGTCTCAGACCGTCTGTCTCAATCCGTCTGTCTCAGACCGTCTGTCTCAGACCGTCTGTCTCAGACCGTCTGTCTCAGACCGTCTGTCTCAGACCGTCTGTCTCAGACCGTCTGTCTCAGACCGTCTGTCTCAGACCGTCTGTCTCAGACCGTCTGTCTCAGACCGTCTGTCATAGACGGTCTGTCTCAGTCCGTCTGTCTCAATCCGTCCGTCTCACCCGTCTATCTCAGACCATCTGTCTCAGGCAGTCTGTCTCAGTCCGTCTGTCTCAATCCGTCTGTGTCAGAGCGTCCGTCTCAGACCGTCTGTCTCAGACCGTCTGTCTCAATCCGTCTGTCTCACCCGTCTATCTCAGACCACCTGTCTCAGGCAGTCTGTCTCAGCCCGTCAGTCTCAATCCGTCTGTCTCAATCCGTCTGTCTCAGAGCGTCCGTCTCTGACTGTCTGTCTCAATCCGTCTGCCTCAGAGCGTCTGTCTTAGACGGTCTGTCTCAGTCCGTCTGTCTCAATCCGTCTGTCTCAGGGCGTCCGTCTCAGACCGTCTGTCTCAGACCGTCTGTCTCAGACCGCCTGTGTCAGACCGTCTGTCTCAGTCCGTCTGTCTTAGACGGTCTGTCTCAGTCCGTCTGTCTCAATCGGTCTGACTCAGAGCGTCCGTCTCAGACCGTCCGTCTCAGACCGTCCGTCTCAGACCGTCCGTCTCAGACCGTCCGTCTCAGACCGTCTGTCTCAGACCATCTGTCTCAGGCAGTCTGTCTCAGCCCGTCTGTCTCAGTCCGTCTGTCTCAGAGCGTCTGTCTCTGACTGTCTGTCTCAGACCGTCTGTCTCTTTCCGTCTGTCTCACCCGTCTATCTCAGACCATCTGTCTCAGGCAGTCTGTCTCAGCCCGTCTGTCTCAATCCGTCTGTCTCAATCCGTCTGTCTCAGAGCGTCCGTCTCTGACTGTCTGTCTCAATCCGTCTGCCTCAGAGCGTCTGTCACAGACCGTCTGTCTCAGACCGTCTGTCTCAGACCGTCTGTCTCAGACCGTCTGTCTCAGACCGTCTGTCTCAGACCGTCTGTCTCAGACCGTCTGTCTCAGACCGTCTGTCTCAGACCGTCTGTCTCAGACCGTCTGTCTCAGACCGTCTGTCTCAGTCCGCCTGTCTCAGACCGTCTGTCGTAGTCCGCCTGTCTCAGACCGTTTGTCTCAGCCCGTCTGTCTCAGACCGTCTGTCTCGGACCGCCTGTCTCGGACCGCCTGTCTCAGACCGTCTGTCTCGGACCGTCTGTCTCAGACCGTCTGTCTCAGACCGTCTGTCTCAGACCGCCTGTCTCAGACCGTCTGTCTCAGACCGCCTGTCTCAGCTCGCCTGTCTCAGGCAGTCTGTCTCAGCCCGTCTGTCTCAATCCGTCTGTCTCAGAGCGTCTGTCTCTGACTGTCTGTCTCAGATCGTCTGTCTCTTTCCGTCTGTCTCACCCGTCTATCTCAGACCATCTGTCTCAGGCAGTCTGTCTCAGCCCGTCTGTCTCAATCCGTCTGTCTCCATCCGTCTGTCTCAGAGCGTCCGTCTCTGACTGTCTGTCTCAGGCAGTCTGTCTCAGACCGTCTGTCTCAGACCGTCTGTCTCAGACCGTCTGTCTCAGACCGTCTGTCTCTGACTGTCTGTCTCAATCCGTCTGTCTCCATCCGTCTGTCTCAGAGCGTCCGTCTCTGACTGTCTGTCTCAGGCAGGCTGTCTCAGACCGTCTGTCTCAGACCGTCTGTCTCAGACCGTCTGTCTCTGACTGTCTGTCTCAGACCGTCCGTCTCAATCCGTCTGTCTCACCCGTCTATCTCAGACCACCTGTCTCAGGCAGTCTGTCTCAGCCCGTCAGTCTCAATCCGTCTGTCTCAATCCGTCTGTCTCAGAGCGTCCGTCTCTGACTGTCTGTCTCAATCCGTCTGCCTCAGAGCGTCTGTCTTAGACGGTCTGTCTCAGTCCGTCTGTCTCAATCCGTCTGTCTCAGGGCGTCCGTCTCAGACCGTCTGTCTCAGACCGTCTGTCTCAGACCGCCTGTGTCAGACCGTCTGTCTCAGTCCGTCTGTCTTAGACGGTCTGTCTCAGTCCGTCTGTCTCAATCGGTCTGACTCAGAGCGTCCGTCTCAGACCGTCCGTCTCAGACCGTCCGTCTCAGACCGTCCGTCTCAGACCGTCCGTCTCAGACCGTCTGTCTCAGACCATCTGTCTCAGGCAGTCTGTCTCAGCCCGTCTGTCTCAGTCCGTCTGTCTCAGAGCGTCTGTCTCTGACTGTCTGTCTCAGACCGTCTGTCTCTTTCCGTCTGTCTCACCCGTCTATCTCAGACCATCTGTCTCAGGCAGTCTGTCTCAGCCCGTCTGTCTCAATCCGTCTGTCTCAATCCGTCTGTCTCAGAGCGTCCGTCTCTGACTGTCTGTCTCAATCCGTCTGCCTCAGAGCGTCTGTCACAGACCGTCTGTCTCAGACCGTCTGTCTCAGACCGTCTGTCTCAGACCGTCTGTCTCAGACCGTCTGTCTCAGACCGTCTGTCTCAGACCGTCTGTCTCAGACCGTCTGTCTCAGACCGTCTGTCTCAGACCGTCTGTCTCAGACCGTCTGTCTCAGTCCGCCTGTCTCAGACCGTCTGTCGTAGTCCGCCTGTCTCAGACCGTTTGTCTCAGCCCGTCTGTCTCAGACCGTCTGTCTCGGACCGCCTGTCTCGGACCGCCTGTCTCAGACCGTCTGTCTCGGACCGTCTGTCTCAGACCGTCTGTCTCAGACCGTCTGTCTCAGACCGCCTGTCTCAGACCGTCTGTCTCAGACCGCCTGTCTCAGCTCGCCTGTCTCAGGCAGTCTGTCTCAGCCCGTCTGTCTCAATCCGTCTGTCTCAGAGCGTCTGTCTCTGACTGTCTGTCTCAGATCGTCTGTCTCTTTCCGTCTGTCTCACCCGTCTATCTCAGACCATCTGTCTCAGGCAGTCTGTCTCAGCCCGTCTGTCTCAATCCGTCTGTCTCCATCCGTCTGTCTCAGAGCGTCCGTCTCTGACTGTCTGTCTCAGGCAGTCTGTCTCAGACCGTCTGTCTCAGACCGTCTGTCTCAGACCGTCTGTCTCAGACCGTCTGTCTCTGACTGTCTGTCTCAATCCGTCTGTCTCCATCCGTCTGTCTCAGAGCGTCCGTCTCTGACTGTCTGTCTCAGGCAGGCTGTCTCAGACCGTCTGTCTCAGACCGTCTGTCTCAGACCGTCTGTCTCTGACTGTCTGTCTCAGACCGTCCGTCTCAGTCCGTCTGTCTCAGAGCGTCCGTCTCTAACTGTCTGTCTCAGAGCGCCTGTCTCAGACCGTCTGTCTCAGTCCGTCTGTCTTAGACGGTCTGTCTCAGTCCGTCTGTCTCAATCCGTCTGACTCAGAGGGTCCGTCTCAGACCGTCTGTCTCAGACCGTCTGTCTCAGACCGTCTGTCTCAGACCGTCTGTCTCAGACCGTCTGTCTCAGACCGTCTGTCTCAGACCGTCTGTCTCAGACCGTCTGTCTCAGACCGTCTGTCTCAGACCGTCTGTCTCAGACCGTTTGTCTCAGACCGTCTGTCTCAGACCGTCTGTGTCAGACCGTCTGTCTCAGACCGCCTGTCTCAGCCCGCCTGTCTCAGGCCGTCTGTCTCAGACCGTCTGTCTCAGACCGTCTGTCTCTTTCCGTCTGTCTCACCCGTCTATCTCAGACCATCTGTCTCAGGCAGTCTGTCTCAGCCCGTCTGTCTCAATCCGTCTGTCTCAATCCGTCTGTCTCAGAGCGTCCGTCTCTGACTGTCTGTCTCAATCCGTCTGCCTCAGAGCGTCTGTCACAGACCGTCTGTCTCAGACCGTCTGTCTCAGACCGTCTGTCTCAGACCGTCTGTCTCAGTCCGTCTGTCTTAGACGGTCTGTCTCAGTCCGTCTGTCTCAATCCGTTTGTCTCAGAGCGTCCGTCTCAGACCGTCTGTCTCAGACCGTCTGTCTCAGACCGTCTGTCTCAGACCGTCTGTCTCAGACCGTCTGTCTCAGTCCGTCTGTCTCAGACCGTCTGTCTCAGAACGTCTGTCTTAGACGGTCTGTCTCAGTCCGTCTCGCTCAATCCGTCTGTCTCACCCGTCTATGTCAGACCATCTGTCTCAGGCAGTCTGTCTTAGACGGTCTGTCTCAGTCCGTCTGTCTCAGACCGTCTGTCTCAGACCGTCTGTCTCAGTCCGTCTGTCTTAGACGGTCTGTCTCAGTCCGTCTGTCTCAATCCGTTTGACTCAGAGCGTCCGTCTCAGACCGTCTGTCTCAGACCGTCTGTCTCAGACCGTCTGTCTCAGACCGTCTGTCTCAGACCGTCTGTCTCAGACCGTCTGTCTCAGACCGTCTGTCTCAGACCGTCTGTCTCAGACCGTCTGTCTCAGACCGTCTGTCTCAGACCGTCTGTCTCAGACCGTCTGTCTCAGACCGTCTGTCTCAGACCGTCTGACTCAGACGGTCTGTCTCAGTCCGTCTGTCTCAATCCGTCTGTCTCAGACCGCCTGTCTCAGACCGTCTGTCTCAGACCACCTGTCTCAGGCAGTCTGTCTCAGCCCGTCAGTCTCAATCCGTCTGTCTCAATCCGTCTGTCTCAGACCGTCTGTTTCTTTCCGTCTGTCTCACCCGTCTATCTCAGACCATCTGTCTCAGGCAGTCTGTCTCAGCCCGTCTGTCTCAATCCGTCTGTCTCAATCCGTCTGTCTCAGAGCGTCCGTCTCTGACTGTCTGTCTCAATCCGTCTGCCTCAGAGCGTCTGTCACAGACCGTCTGTCTCAGACCGTCTGTCTCAGTCCGTCTGTCTTAGACGGTCTGTCTCAGTCCGTCTGTCTCAATCCGTCTGTCTCAGAGCGTCCGTCTCAGACCGTCTGTGTGAGATAGTCTGTCTCAGACCGCCTGTCTCAGCCCGTCTGTCTCTGACTGTCTGTCTCAGATCGTCTGTCTCTTTCCGTCTGTCTCACCCGTCTATCTCAGACCATCTGTCTCAGGCAGTCTGTCTCAGCCCGTCTGTCTCAATCCGTCTGTCTCCATCCGTCTGTCTCAGAGCGTCCGTCTCTGACTGTCTGTCTCAGGCAGTCTGTCTCAGACCGTCTGTCTCAGACCGTCTGTCTCAGACCGTCTGTCTCTGACTGTCTGTCTCAATCCGTCTGTCTCCATCCGTCTGTCTCAGAGCGTCCGTCTCTGACTGTCTGTCTCAGGCAGGCTGTCTCAGACCGTCTGTCTCAGACCGTCTGTCTCAGACCGTCTGTCTCTGACTGTCTGTCTCAGACCGTCCGTCTCCGTCCGTCTGTCTCAGAGCGTCCGTCTCTAACTGTCTGTCTCAGAGCGCCTGTCTCAGACCGTCTGGCTCAGTCCGTCTGTCTTAGACGGTCTGTCTCAGTCCGTCTGTCTCAATCCGTCTGACTCAGAGGGTGCGTCTCAGACCGTCTGTCTCAGACTGTCTGTCTCAGACCGTCTGTCTCAGACCGTCTGTCTCAGACCGTCTGTCTCAGACCGTCTGTCTCAGACCGTCTGTCTCAGACCGTCTGTCTCAGACCGTCTGTCTCAGACCGTCTGTCTCAGACCGTCTGTCTCAGACCGTCTGTCTCAGACCGTCTGTCTCAGACCGTCTGTCTCAGACCGTCTGTCTCAGACCGTCTGTCTCAGTCCGCCTGTCTCAGACCGTCTGTCGTAGTCCGCCTGTCTCAGACCGTTTGTCTCAGACCGTCTGTCTCAGACCGTCTGTCTCAGACCGTCTGTCTCAGTCCGTCTGTCTCAGACCGCCTGTCTCAGACCGTCTGTCTCAGACCGCCTGTCTCAGCTCGCCTGTCTCAGGCAGTCTGTCTCAGCCCGTCTGTCTCAATCCGTCTGTCTCAGAGCGTCTGTCTCTGACTGTCTGTCTCAGATCGTCTGTCTCTTTCCGTCTGTCTCACCCGTCTATCTCAGACCATCTGTCTCAGGCAGTCTGTCTCAGCCCGTCTGTCTCAATCCGTCTGTCTCCATCCGTCTGTCTCAGAGCGTCCGTCTCTGACTGTCTGTCTCAGGCAGTCTGTCTCAGACCGTCTGTCTCAGACCGTCTGTCTCAGACCGTCTGTCTCTGACTGTCTGTCTCAATCCGTCTGTCTCCATCCGTCTGTCTCAGAGCGTCCGTCTCTGACTGTCTGTCTCAGGCAGGCTGTCTCAGACCGTCTGTCTCAGACCGTCTGTCTCAGACCGTCTGTCTCTGACTGTCTGTCTCAGACCGTCCGTCTCAGTCCGTCTGTCTCAGAGCGTCCGTCTCTAACTGTCTGTCTCAGAGCGCCTGTCTCAGACCGTCTGTCTCAGTCCGTCTGTCTTAGACGGTCTGTCTCAGTCCGTCTGTCTCAATCCGTCTGACTCAGAGGGTCCGTCTCAGACCGTCTGTCTCAGACCGTCTGTCTCAGACCGTCTGTCTCAGACCGTCTGTCTCAGACCGTCTGTCTCAGACCGTCTGTCTCAGACCGTCTGTCTCAGACCGTCTGTCTCAGACCGTTTGTCTCAGACCGTCTGTCTCAGACCGTCTGTGTCAGACCGTCTGTCTCAGACCGCCTGTCTCAGCCCGCCTGTCTCAGGCCGTCTGTCTCAGACCGTCTGTCTCAGACCGTCTGTCTCAGACCGTCTGTCTCTTTCCGTCTGTCTCACCCGTCTATCTCAGACCATCTGTCTCAGACCGTCTGTCTCAGACCGTCTGTCTCAGACCGTCTGTCTCAGACCGTCTGTCTCAGACCGTCTGTCTCAGACCGTCTGACTCAGACGGTCTGTCTCAGTCCGTCTGTCTCAATCCGTCTGTCTCAGACCGCATGTCTCAGACCGTCTGTCTCAGACCACCTGTCTCAGGCAGTCTGTCTCAGCCCGTCAGTCTCAATCCGTCTGTCTCAATCCGTCTGTCTCAGACCGTCTGTTTCTTTCCGTCTGTCTCACCCGTCTATCTCAGACCATCTGTCTCAGGCAGTCTGTCTCAGCCCGTCTGTCTCAATCCGTCTGTCTCAATCCGTCTGTCTCAGAGCGTCCGTCTCTGACTGTCTGTCTCAATCCGTCTGCCTCAGAGCGTCTGTCACAGACCGTCTGTCTCAGACCGTCTGTCTCAGTCCGTCTGTCTTAGACGGTCTGTCTCAGTCCGTCTGTCTCCATCCGTCTGTCTCAGAGCGTCCGTCTCTGACTGTCTGTCTCAGGCAGGCTGTCTCAGACCGTCTGTCTCAGACCGTCTGTCTCAGACCGTCTGTCTCTGACTGTCTGTCTCAGACCGTCCGTCTCCGTCCGTCTGTCTCAGAGCGTCCGTCTCTAACTGTCTGTCTCAGAGCGCCTGTCTCAGACCGTCTGTCTCAGTCCGTCTGTCTTAGACGGTCTGTCTCAGTCCGTCTGTCTCAATCCGTCTGACTCAGAGGGTGCGTCTCAGACCGTCTGTCTCAGACCGTCTGTCTCAGACCGTCTGTCTCAGACCGTCTGTCTCAGACCGTCTGTCTCAGACCGTCTGTCTCAGACCGTCTGTCTCAGACCGTCTGTCTCAGACCGTCTGTCTCAGACCGTCTGTCTCAGACCGTCTGTCTCAGACCGTCTGTCTCAGACCGTCTGTCTCAGACCGTCTGTCTCAGACCGTCTGTCTCAGACCGTCTGTCTCAGTCCGACTGTCTCAGACCGTCTGTCGTAGTCCGCCTGTCTCAGACCGTTTGTCTCAGCCCGTCTGTCTCAGACCGTCTGTCTCGGACCGCCTGTCTCGGACCGCCTGTCTCGGACCGCCTGTCTCAGACCGTCTGTCTCAGACCGTCTGTCTCAGACCGTCTGTCTCAGACCGTCTGTCTCAGACCGCCTGTCTCAGACCGTCTGTCTCAGACCGCCTGTCTCAGCTCGCCTGTCTCAGGCAGTCTGTCTCAGCCCGTCTGTCTCAATCCGTCTGTCTCAGAGCGTCTGTCTCTGACTGTCTGTCTCAGATCGTCTGTCTCTTTCCGTCTGTCTCACCCGTCTATCTCAGACCATCTGTCTCAGGCAGTCTGTCTCAGCCCGTCTGTCTCAATCCGTCTGTCTCCATCCGTCTGTCTCAGAGCGTCCGTCTCTGACTGTCTGTCTCAGGCAGTCTGTCTCAGACCGTCTGTCTCAGACCGTCTGTCTCAGACCGTCTGTCTCTGACTGTCTGTCTCAATCCGTCTGTCTCCATCCGTCTGTCTCAGAGCGTCCGTCTCTGACTGTCTGTCTCAGGCAGGCTGTCTCAGACCGTCTGTCTCAGACCGTCTGTCTCAGACCGTCTGTCTCTGACTGTCTGTCTCAGACCGTCCGTCTCAGTCCGTCTGTCTCAGAGCGTCCGTCTCTAACTGTCTGTCTCAGAGCGCCTGTCTCAGACCGTCTGTCTCAGTCCGTCTGTCTTAGACGGTCTGTCTCAGTCCGTCTGTCTCAATCCGTCTGACTCAGAGGGTCCGTCTCAGACCGTCTGTCTCAGACCGTCTGTCTCAGACCGTCTGTCTCAGACCGTCTGTCTCAGACCGTCTGTCTCAGACCGTCTGTCTCAGACCGTCTGTCTCAGACCGTCTGTCTCAGACCGTCTGTCTCAGACCGTTTGTCTCAGACCGTCTGTCTCAGACCGTCTGTGTCAGACCGTCTGTCTCAGACCGCCTGTCTCAGCCCGCCTGTCTCAGGCCGTCTGTCTCAGACCGTCTGTCTCAGACCGTCTGTCTCAGACCGTCTGTCTCTTTCCGTCTGTCTCACCCGTCTATCTCAGACCATCTGTCTCAGACCGTCTGTCTCAGACCGTCTGTCTCAGACCGTCTGTCTCAGACCGTCTGTCTCAGACCGTCTGTCTCAGACCGTCTGACTCAGACGGTCTGTCTCTGTCCGTCTGTCTCAATCCGTCTGTCTCAGACCGCATGTCTCAGACCGTCTGTCTCAGACCACCTGTCTCAGGCAGTCTGTCTCAGCCCGTCAGTCTCAATCCGTCTGTCTCAATCCGTCTGTCTCAGACCGTCTGTTTCTTTCCGTCTGTCTCACCCGTCTATCTCAGACCATCTGTCTCAGGCAGTCTGTCTCAGCCCGTCTGTCTCAATCCGTCTGTCTCAATCCGTCTGTCTCAGAGCGTCCGTCTCTGACTGTCTGTCTCAATCCGTCTGCCTCAGAGCGTCTGTCACAGACCGTCTGTCTCAGACCGTCTGTCTCAGTCCGTCTGTCTTAGACGGTCTGTCTCAGTCCGTCTGTCTCAATCCGTCTGTCTCAGAGCGTCCGTCTCAGACCGTCTGTGTCAGATAGTCTGTCTCAGACCGCCTGTCGCGGCCCGTCTGTCTCTGACTGTCTGTCTCAGATCGTCTGTCTCTTTCCGTCTGTCTCACCCGTCTATCTCAGACCATCTGTCTCAGGCAGTCTGTCTCAGCCCGTCTGTCTCAATCCGTCTGTCTCCATCCGTCTGTCTCAGAGCGTCCGTCTCTGACTGTCTGTCTCAGGCAGTCTGTCTCAGACCGTCTGTCTCAGACCGTCTGTCTCAGACCGTCTGTCTCTGACTGTCTGTCTCAATCCGTCTGTCTCCATCCGTCTGTCTCAGAGCGTCCGTCTCTGACTGTCTGTCTCAGGCAGGCTGTCTCAGACCGTCTGTCTCAGACCGTCTGTCTCAGACCGTCTGTCTCAGACCGTCTGTCTCTGACTGTCTGTCTCAGACCGTCCGTCTCAGTCCGTCTGTCTCAGAGCGTCCGTCTCTAACTGTCTGTCTCAGAGCGCCTGTCTCAGACCGTCTGTCTCAGTCCGTCTGTCTTAGACGGTCTGTCTCAGTCCGTCTGTCTCAATCCGTCTGACTCAGAGGGTCCGTCTCAGACCGTCTGTCTCAGACCGTCTGTCTCAGACCGTCTGTCTCAGACCGTCTGTCTCAGACCGTCTGTCTCAGACCGTCTGTCTCAGACCGTCTGTCTCAGACCGTCTGTCTCAGACCGTCTGTCTCAGACCGTTTGTCTCAGACCGTCTGTCTCAGACCGTCTGTGTCAGACCGTCTGTCTCAGACCGCCTGTCTCAGCCCGCCTGTCTCAGGCCGTCTGTCTCAGACCGTCTGTCTCAGACCGTCTGTCTCTTTCCGTCTGTCTCACCCGTCTATCTCAGACCATCTGTCTCAGGCAGTCTGTCTCAGCCCGTCTGTCTCAATCCGTCTGTCTCAATCCGTCTGTCTCAGAGCGTCCGTCTCTGACTGTCTGTCTCAATCCATCTGCCTCAGAGCGTCTGTCACAGACCGTCTGTCTCAGACCGTCTGTCTCAGACCGTCTGTCTCAGACCGTCTGTCTCAGACCGTCTGTCTCAGTCCGTCTGTCTTAGACGGTCTGTCTCAGTCCGTCTGTCTCTTTCCGTCTGTCTCAGACCATCTGTCTCAGGCAGTCTGTCTCAGCCCGTCTGTCTCAATCCGTCTGTCTCCATCCGTCTGTCTCAGAGCGTCCGTCTCTGACTGTCTGTCTCAGGCAGTCTGTCTCAGACCGTCTGTCTCAGACCGTCTGTCTCAGACCGTCTGTCTCTGACTGTCTGTCTCAATCCGTCTGTCTCCATCCGTCTGTCTCAGAGCGTCCGTCTCTGACTGTCTGTCTCAGGCAGGCTGTCTCAGACCGTCTGTCTCAGACCGTCTGTCTCAGACCGTCTGTCTCAGACCGTCTGTCTCTGACTGTCTGTCTCAGACCGTCCGTCTCAGTCCGTCTGTCTCAGAGCGTCCGTCTCTAACTGTCTGTCTCAGAGCGCCTGTCTCAGACCGTCTGTCTCAGTCCGTCTGTCTTAGACGGTCTGTCTCAGTCCGTCTGTCTCAATCCGTCTGACTCAGAGGGTCCGTCTCAGACCGTCTGTCTCAGACCGTCTGTCTCAGACCGTCTGTCTCAGACCGTCTGTCTCAGACCGTCTGTCTCAGACCGTCTGTCTCAGACCGTCTGTCTCAGACCGTCTGTCTCAGACCGTCTGTCTCAGACCGTCTGTCTCAGACCGTCTGTCTCAGACCGTTTGTCTCAGACCGTCTGTCTCAGACCGTCTGTGTCAGACCGTCTGTGTCAGACCGTCTGTCTCAGACCGCCTGTCTCAGCCCGCCTGTCTCAGGCCGTCTGTCTCAGACCGTCTGTCTCAGACCGTCTGTCTCTTTCCGTCTGTCTCACCCGTCTATCTCAGACCATCTGTCTCAGGCAGTCTGTCTCAGCCCGTCTGTCTCAATCCGTCTGTCTCAATCCGTCTGTCTCAGAGCGTCCGTCTCTGACTGTCTGTCTCAATCCGTCTGCCTCAGAGCGTCTGTCACAGACCGTCTGTCTCAGACCGTCTGTCTCAGACCGTCTGTCTCAGACCGTCTGTCTCAGACCGTCTGTCTCAGACCGTCTGTCTCAGTCCGTCTGTCTTAGACGGTCTGTCTCAGTCCGTCTGTCTCAATCCGTTTGTCTCAGAGCGTCCGTCTCAGACCGTCTGTCTCAGACCGTCTGTCTCAGACCGTCTGTCTCAGACCGTCTGTCTCAGTCCGTCTGTCTCAGACCGTCTGTCTCAGAACGTCTGTCTTAGACGGTCTGTCTCAGTCCGTCTCGCTCAATCCGTCTGTCTCACCCGTCTATGTCAGACCATCTGTCTCAGGCAGTCTGTCTCAGACCGTCTGTCTCAGACCGTCTGTCTCAGACCGTCTGTCTCAGTCCGTCTGTCTTAGACGGTCTGTCTCAGTCCGTCTGTCTCAATCCGTTTGACTCAGAGCGTCCGTCTCAGACCGTCTGTCTCAGACCGTCTGTCTCAGACCGTCTGACTCAGACGGTCTGTCTCAGTCCGTCTGTCTCAATCCGTCTGTCTCAGACCGCCTGTCTCAGACCGTCTGTCTCAGACCACCTGTCTCAGGCTGTCTGTCTCAGCCCGTCAGTCTCAATCCGTCTGTCTCAATCCGTCTGTCTCAGACCGTCTGTTTCTTTCCGTCTGTCTCACCCGTCTATCTCAGACCATCTGTCTCAGGCAGTCTGTCTCAGCCCGTCTGTCTCAATCCGTCTGTCTCAATCCGTCTGTCTCAGAGCGTCCGTCTCTGACTGTCTGTCTCAATCCGTCTGCCTCAGAGCGTCTGTCACAGACCGTCTGTCTCAGACCGTCTGTCTCAGTCCGTCTGTCTTAGACGGTCTGTCTCAGTCCGTCTGTCTCAATCCGTCTGTCTCAGAGCGTCCGTCTCAGACCGTCTGTGTCAGATAGTCTGTCTCAGACCGCCTGTCTCAGCCCGTCTGTCTCTGACTGTCTGTCTCAGATCGTCTGTCTCTTTCCGTCTGTCTCACCCGTCTATCTCAGACCATCTGTCTCAGGCAGTCTGTCTCAGCCCGTCTGTCTCAATCCGTCTGTCTCCATCCGTCTGTCTCAGAGCGTCCGTCTCTGACTGTCTGTCTCAGGCAGTCTGTCTCAGACCGTCTGTCTCAGACCGTCTGTCTCAGACCGTCTGTCTCAGACCGTCTGTCTCAGACCGTCTGTCTCAGACCGTCTGTCTCTGACTGTCTGTCTCAATCCGTCTGTCTCCATCCGTCTGTCTCAGAGCGTCCGTCTCTGACTGTCTGTCTCAGGCAGGCTGTCTCAGACCGTCTGTCTCAGACCGTCTGTCTCAGACCGTCTGTCTCTGACTGTCTGTCTCAGACCGTCCGTCTCAGTCCGTCTGTATCAGAGCGTCCGTCTCTAACTGTCTGTCTCAGAGCGCCTGTCTCAGACCGTCTGTCTCAGTCCGTCTGTCTTAGACGGTCTGTCTCAGTCCGTCTGTCTCAATCCGTCTGACTCAGAGGGTCCGTCTCAGACCGTCTGTCTCAGACCGTCTGTCTCAGACCGTCTGTCTCAGACCGTCTGTCTCAGACCGTCTGTCTCAGACCGTCTGTCTCAGACCGTCTGTCTCAGACCGTCTGTCTCAGACCGTCTGTCTCAGACCGTCTGTCTCAGACCGTTTGTCTCAGACCGTCTGTCTCAGACCGTCTGTGTCAGACCGTCTGTCTCAGACCGCCTGTCTCAGCCCGCCTGTCTCAGGCCGTCTGTCTCAGACCGTCTGTCTCAGACCGTCTGTCTCTTTCCGTCTGTCTCACCCGTCTATCTCAGACCATCTGTCTCAGGCAGTCTGTCTCAGCCCGTCTGTCTCAATCCGTCTGTCTCAATCCGTCTGTCTCAGAGCGTCCGTCTCTGACTGTCTGTCTCAATCCATCTGCCTCAGAGCGTCTGTCACAGACCGTCTGTCTCAGACCGTCTGTCTCAGACCGTCTGTCTCAGACCGTCTGTCTCAGTCCGTCTGTCTTAGACGGTCTGTCTCAGTCCGTCTGTCTCAATCCGTTTGTCTCAGAGCGTCCGTCTCAGACCGTCCGTCTCAGACCGTCTGTCTCAGACCGTCTGTCTCAGACCGTCTGTCTCAGACCGTCTGTCTCAGACCGTCTGTCTCAGACCGTCTGTCTCAGACCGTCTATCTCAGACCGTCTGTCTCAGACCGTCTGTCTCAGACCGTCTGTCTCAGACCGTCTGTCTCAGACCGTCTGTCTCAGACCGTCTGTCTCAGACCGTCTGTCTCAGACCGTCTGACTCAGACGGTCTGTCTCAGTCCGTCTGTCTCAATCCGTCTGTCTCAGACCGCCTGTCTCAGACCGTCTGTCTCAGACCGTTTGTCTCAGACCGTCTGTCTCAGACCGTCTGTGTCAGATCGTCTGTCTCAGACCGCCTGTCTCAGCCCGTCTGTCTCAGACCGTCTGTCTCAGACCGTCTGTCTCAGTCCGCCTGTCTCAGACCGTCTGTCGTAGTCCGCCTGTCTCAGACCGTCTGTCTCAGACCGTCTGTCTCGGACCGCCTGTCTCAGACCGTCTGTCTCAGACCGTCTGTCTCAATCCGTCTGTCTCAGACCGTCTGTCTCAGACCGTCTGTCTCAGACCGTCTGTCTCAGACCGTCTGTCTCAGACCGTCTGTCTCAGTCCGTCTGTCTCAGACCGTCTGTCTCAGAACGTCTGTCTTAGACGGTCTGTCTCAGTCCGTCTCGCTCAATCCGTCTGTCTCACCCGTCTATGTCAGACCATCTGACTCTGACCGTCTGTCTCAGACCGCCTGTCTCGGACCGCCTGTCTCAGACCGTCTGTCTCAGACCGTCTGTCTCAGACCCTCTGTCTCAGACCGTCTGTCTCAGACCGCCTGTCTCAGACCGTCTGTGTCAGACCGTCTGTCTCAGACCGCCTGTCTCAGCCCGCCTGTCTCAGGCAGTCTGTCTCAGCCCGTCTGTCTCAATCCGTCTGTCTCAGAGCGTATGTCTCTGACTGTCTGTCTCAGATCGTCTGTCTCTTTCCGTCTGTCTCACCCGTCTATCTCAGACCATCTGTCTCAGGCAGTCTGTCTCAGCCCGTCTGTCTCAATCCGTCTGTCTCCATCCGTCTGTCTCAGAGCGTATGTCTCTGACTGTCTGTCTCAGACCGTCTGTCTCAGACCGTCTGTCTCAGACCGTCTGTCTCAGACCGTTTGTCTCAGACCGTCTGTCTCAGACCGTCTGTGTCAGACCGTCTGTCTCAGACCGCCTGTCTCAGACCGCCTGTCTCAGACCGTCTGTCTCAGACCACCTGTCTCAGGCAGTCTGTCTCAGCCCGTCAGTCTCAATCCGTCTGTCTCAATCCGTCTGTCTCAGAGCGTCCGTCTCTGACTGTCTGTCTCAATCCGTCTGCCTCAGAGCGTCTGTCTTAGACGGTCTGTCTCAGTCCGTCTGACTCAATCCGTCTGTCTCAGGGCGTCCGTCTCAGACCGTCTGTCTCAGACCGTCTGTCTCAGACCGCCTGTGTCAGACCGTCTGTCTCAGTCCGTCTGTCTTAGACGGTCTGTCTCAGTCCGTCTGTCTCAATCGGTCTGACTCAGAGCGTCCGTCTCAGACCGTCCGTCTCAGACCGTCCGTCTCAGACCGTCCGTCTCAGACCGTCCGTCTCAGACCGTCTGTCTCAGACCATCTGTCTCAGGCAGTCTGTCTCAGCCCGTCTGTCTCAGTCCGTCTGTCTCAGAGCGTCTGTCTCTGACTGTCTGTCTCAGACCGTCTGTTTCTTTCCGTCTGTCTCACCCGTCTATCTCAGACCATCTGTCTCAGGCAGTCTGTCTCAGCCCGTCTGTCTCAATCCGTCTGTCTCAGACCGTCTGTCTCAGACCGTCTGTCTCAGACCGTCTGTCTCAGACCGTCTGTCTCAGACCGTCTGTCTCAGACCGTCTGTCTCAGACCGTCTGTCTCAGACCGTCTGACTCAGACGGTCTGTCTCAGTCCGTCTGTCTCAATCCGTCTGTCTCAGACCGCCTGTCTCAGACCGTCTGTCTCAGACCGTTTGTCTCAGACCGTCTGTCTCAGACCGTCTGTGTCAGATAGTCTGTCTCAGACCGCCTGTCTCAGCCCGTCTGTCTCAGACCGTCTGTCTCAGACCGTCTGTCTCAGTCCGCCTGTCTCAGACCGTCTGTCGTAGTCCGCCTGTCTCAGACCGTTTGTCTCAGCCCGTCTGTCTCAGACCGTCTGTCTCAGACCGCCTGTCTCGGACCGCCTGTCTCAGACCGTCTGTCTCAGACCGTCTGTCTCAGACCGTCTGTCTCAGACCGTCTGTCTCAGACCGCCTGTCTCAGACCGTCTGTCTCAGACCGCCTGTCTCAGCTCGCCTGTCTCAGGCAGTCTGTCTCAGCCCGTCTGTCTCAATCCGTCTGTCTCAGAGCGTCTGTCTCTGACTGTCTGTCTCAGATCGTCTGTCTCTTTCCGTCTGTCTCACCCGTCTATCTCAGACCATCTGTCTCAGGCAGTCTGTCTCAGCCCGTCTGTCTCAATCCGTCTGTCTCCATCCGTCTGTCTCAGAGCGTCCGTCTCTGACTGTCTGTCTCAGGCAGTCTGTCTCAGACCGTCTGTCTCAGACCGTCTGTCTCAGACCGTCTGTCTCAGACCGTCTGTCTCTGACTGTCTGTCTCAATCCGTCTGTCTCCATCCGTCTGTCTCAGAGCGTCCGTCTCTGACTGTCTGTCTCAGGCAGGCTGTCTCAGACCGTCTGTCTCAGACCGTCTGTCTCAGACCGTCTGTCTCAGACCGTCTGTCTCTGACTGTCTGTCTCAGACCGTCCGTCTCAGTCCGTCTGTCTCAGAGCGTCCGTCTCTAACTGTCTGTCTCAGAGCGCCTGTCTCAGACCGTCTGTCTCAGTCCGTCTGTCTTAGACGGTCTGTCTCAGTCCGTCTGTCTCAATCCGTCTGACTCAGAGGGTCCGTCTCAGACCGTCTGTCTCAGACCGTCTGTCTCAGACCGTCTGTCTCAGACCGTCTGTCTCAGACCGTCTGTCTCAGACCGTCTGTCTCAGACCGTCTGTCTCAGACCGTCTGTCTCAGACCGTCTGTCTCAGACCGTCTGTCTCAGACCGTCTGTCTCAGACCGTTTGTCTCAGACCGTCTGTCTCAGACCGTCTGTGTCAGACCGTCTGTCTCAGACCGCCTGTCTCAGCCCGCCTGTCTCAGGCCGTCTGTCTCAGACCGTCTGTCTCAGACCGTCTGTCTCTTTCCGTCTGTCTCACCCGTCTATCTCAGACCATCTGTCTCAGGCAGTCTGTCTCAGCCCGTCTGTCTCAATCCGTCTGTCTCAATCCGTCTGTCTCAGAGCGTCCGTCTCTGACTGTCTGTCTCAATCCATCTGCCTCAGAGCGTCTGTCACAGACCGTCTGTCTCAGACCGTCTGTCTCAGACCGTCTGTCTCAGTCCGTCTGTCTTAGACGGTCTGTCTCAGTCCGTCTGTCTCAATCCGTTTGTCTCAGAGCGTCCGTCTCAGACCGTCTGTCTCAGACCGTCTGTCTCAGACCGTCTGACTCAGACGGTCTGTCTCAGTCCGTCTGTCTCAATCCGTCTGTCTCAGACCGCCTGTCTCAGACCGTCTGTCTCAGACCGTTTGTCTCAGACCGTCTGTCTCAGACCGTCTGTGTCAGATCGTCTGTCTCAGACCGCCTGTCTCAGCCCGTCTGTCTCAGACCGTCTGTCTCAGACCGTCTGTCTCAGTCCGCCTGTCTCAGACCGTCTGTCGTAGTCCGCCTGTCTCAGACCGTCTGTCTCGGACCGCCTGTCTCAGACCGTCTGTCTCAGACCGTCTGTCTCAATCCGTCTGTCTCAGACCGTCTGTCTCAGACCGTCAGTCTCAGACCGTCTGTCTCAGACCGTCTGTCTCAGACCGTCTGTCTCAGTCCGTCTGTCTCAGACCGTCTGTCTCAGAACGTCTGTCTTAGACGGTCTGTCTCAGACCGTCTGTCTCAGACCGTCTGTCTCAGACCGTTTGTCTCAGCCCGTCTGTCTCAGACCGTCTGTCTCAGACCGCCTGTCTCGGACCGCCTGTCTCAGACCGTCTGTCTCAGACCGTCTGTCTCAGACCCTCTGTCTCAGACCGTCTGTCTCAGACCGCCTGTCTCAGACCGTCTGTGTCAGACCGTCTGTCTCAGACCGCCTGTCTCAGCCCGCCTGTCTCAGGCAGTCTGTCTCAGCCCGTCTGTCTCAATCCGTCTGTCTCAGAGCGTATGTCTCTGACTGTCTGTCTCAGATCGTCTGTCTCTTTCCGTCTGTCTCACCCGTCTATCTCAGACCATCTGTCTCAGGCAGTCTGTCTCAGCCCGTCTGTCTCAATCCGTCTGTCTCAGAGCGTCTGTCTCTGACTGTCTGTCTCAGACCGTCTGTCTCTTTCCGTCTGTCTCACCCGTCTATCTCAGACCATCTGTCTCAGGCAGTCTGTCTCAGGCAGTCTGTCTCAGCCCGTCTGTCTCAATCCGTCTGTCTCAATCCGTCTGTCTCAGAGCGTCCGTCTCTGACTGTCTGTCTCAATCCGTCTGCCTCAGAGCGTCTGTCACAGACCGTCTGTCTCAGACCGTCTGTCTCAGACCGTCTGGCTCAGTCCGTCTGTCTTAGACGGTCTGTCTCAGACCGCCTGTCTCAGCCCGTCTGTCTCAGACCGTCTGTCTCAGACCGTCTGTCTCAGTCCGCCTGTCTCAGACCGTCTGTCGTAGTCCGCCTGTCTCAGACCATCTGTCTCAGACCGTCTGTCTCGGACCGCCTGTCTCAGACCGTCTGTCTCAGACCGTCTGTCTCAATCCGTCTGTCTCAGACCGTCTGTCTCAGACCGTCTGTCTCAGACCGTCTGTCTCAGACCGTCTGTCTCAGACCGTCTGTCTCAGTCCGTCTGTCTCAGACCGTCTGTCTCAGAACGTCTGTCTTAGACGGTCTGTCTCAGTCCGTCTCGCTCAATCCGTCTGTCTCACCCGTCTATGTCAGACCATCTGTCTCAGGCAGTCTGTCTTAGACGGTCTGTCTCAGTCCGTCTGTCTCAATCCGTCTGTCTCAGAGCGTCCGTCTCAGACCGTCTGTCTCAGACCGTCTGTCTCAGACGGTCTGTCTCAGTCCGTCTGTCTCAGACCGTCTGTCTCAGACCGTCTGTCTCAGACCGTCTGTCTCAGACCGTCTGTCTCGGACCGTTTGTCTCAGCCCGTCTGTCTCAGACCGTCTGTCTCAGACCGCCTGTCTCGGACCGCCTGTCTCAGACCGTCTGTCTCAGACCGTCTGTCTCAGACCCTCTGTCTCAGACCGTCTGTCTCAGACCGCCTGTCTCAGACCGTCTGTGTCAGACCGTCTGTCTCAGACCGCCTGTCTCAGCCCGCCTGTCTCAGGCAGTCTGTCTCAGCCCGTCTGTCTCAATCCGTCTGTCTCAGAGCGTATGTCTCTGACTGTCTGTCTCAGATCGTCTGTCTCTTTCCGTCTGTCTCACCCGTCTATCTCAGACCATCTGTCTCAGGCAGTCTGTCTCAGCCCGTCTGTCTCAATCCGTCTGTCTCCATTCGTCTGTCTCAGAGCGTATGTCTCTGACTGTCTGTCTCAGACCGTCTGTCTCAGACCGTCTGTCTCAGACCGTCTGTCTCAGACCGTTTGTCTCAGACCGTCTGTCTCAGACCGTCTGTGTCAGACCGTCTGTCTCAGACCGCCTGTCTCAGCCCGCCTGTCTCAGGCCGTCTGTCTCAGACCGTCTGTCTCAGACCGTCTGTCTCTTTCCGTCTGTCTCACCCGTCTATCTCAGACCATCTGTCTCAGGCAGTCTGTCTCAGCCCGTCTGTCTCAATCCGTCTGTCTCAACCCGTCTGTCTCAGAGCGTCCGTCTCTGACTGTCTGTCTCAATCCGTCTGCCTCAGAGCGTCTGTCACAGACCGTCTGTCTCAGACCGTCTGTCTCAGACCGTCTGTCTCAGTCCGTCTGTCTTAGACGGTCTGTCTCAGTCCGTCTGTCTCAATCCGTTTGTCTCAGAGCGTCCGTCTCAGACCGTCTGTCTCAGACCGTCTGTCTCAGACCGTCTGTCTCAGACCGTCTGTCTCAGACCGTCTGTCTCAGACCGTCTGTCTCAGACCGTCTGTCTCAGACCGTCTGTCTCAGACCGTCTGACTCAGACGGTCTGTCTCAGTCCGTCTGTCTCAATCCGTCTGTCTCAGACCGCCTGTCTCAGACCGTCTGTCTCAGACCGTTTGTCTCAGACCGTCTGTCTCAGACCGTCTGTGTCAGATCGTCTGTCTCAGACCGCCTGTCTCAGCCCGTCTGTCTCAGACCGTCTGTCTCAGACCGTCTGTCTCAGTCCGCCTGTCTCAGACCGTCTGTCGTAGTCCGCCTGTCTCAGACCGTCTGTCTCAGACCGTCTGTCTCGGACCGCCTGTCTCAGACCGTCTGTCTCAGACCGTCTGTCTCAGACCGTCTGTCTCAGGCCGTCTGTCTCAGACCGTCTGTCTCAGACCGTCTGTCTCAGACCGTCTGTCTCAGACCGTCTGTCTCAGACCGTCTGTCTCAGACCGCCTGTCTCGGACCGCCTGTCTCAGACCGTCTGTCTCAGACCGTCTGTCTCAGACCCTCTGTCTCAGACCGTCTGTCTCAGACCGCCTGTCTCAGACCGTCTGTGTCAGACCGTCTGTCTCAGACCGCCTGTCTCAGCCCGCCTGTCTCAGGCAGTCTGTCTCAGCCCGTCTGTCTCAATCCGTCTGTCTCAGAGCGTATGTCTCTGACTGTCTGTCTCAGATCGTCTGTCTCTTTCCGTCTGTCTCACCCGTCTATCTCAGACCATCTGTCTCAGGCAGTCTGTCTCAGCCCGTCTGTCTCAATCCGTCTGTCTCCATCCGTCTTTCTCAGAGCGTATGTCTCTGACTGTCTGTCTCAGACCGTGTGTCTCAGACCGTCTGTCTCAGACCGTCTGTCTCAGACCGTTTGTCTCAGACCGTCTGTCTCAGACCGTCTGTGTCAGACCGTCTGTCTCAGACCGCCTGTCTCAGCCCGCCTGTCTCATGCCGTCTGTCTCAGACCGTCTGTCTCAGACCGTCTGTCTCTTTCCGTCTGTCTCACCCGTCTATCTCAGACCATCTGTCTCAGGCAGTCTGTCTCAGCCCGTCTGTCTCAATCCGTCTGTCTCAATCCGTCTGTCTCAGAGCGTCCGTCTCTGACTGTCTGTCTCAATCCGTCTGCCTCAGAGCGTCTGTCACAGACCGTCTGTCTCAGACCGTCTGTCTCAGACCGTCTGTCTCAGTCCGTCTGTCTTAGACGGTCTGTCTCAGTCCGTCTGTCTCAATCCGTTTGTCTCAGAGCGTCCGTCTCAGACCGTCTGTCTCAGACCGTCTGTCTCAGACCGTCTGACTCAGACGGTCTGTCTCAGTCCGTCTGTCTCAATCCGTCTGTCTCAGACCGCCTGTCTCAGACCGTCTGTCTCAGACCGTTTGTCTCAGACCGTCTGTCTCAGACCGTCTGTGTCAGATCGTCTGTCTCAGACCGCCTGTCTCAGCCCGTCTGTCTCAGACCGTCTGTCTCAGACCGTCTGTCTCAGTCCGCCTGTCTCAGACCGTCTGTCGTAGTCCGCCTGTCTCAGACCGTCTGTCTCGGACCGCCTGTCTCAGACCGTCTGTCTCAGACCGTCTGTCTCAATCCGTCTGTCTCAGACCGTCTGTCTCAGACCGTCAGTCTCAGACCGTCTGTCTCAGACCGTCTGTCTCAGACCGTCTGTCTCAGTCCGTCTGTCTCAGACCGTCTGTCTCAGAACGTCTGTCTTAGACGGTCTGTCTCAGACCGTCTGTCTCAGACCGTCTGTCTCAGACCGTTTGTCTCAGCCCGTCTGTCTCAGACCGTCTGTCTCAGACCGCCTGTCTCGGACCGCCTGTCTCAGACCGTCTGTCTCAGACCGTCTGTCTCAGACCCTCTGTCTCAGACCGTCTGTCTCAGACCGCCTGTCTCAGACCGTCTGTGTCAGACCGTCTGTCTCAGACCGCCTGTCTCAGCCCGCCTGTCTCAGGCAGTCTGTCTCAGCCCGTCTGTCTCAATCCGTCTGTCTCAGAGCGTATGTCTCTGACTGTCTGTCTCAGATCGTCTGTCTCTTTCCGTCTGTCTCACCCGTCTATCTCAGACCATCTGTCTCAGGCAGTCTGTCTCAGCCCGTCTGTCTCAATCCGTCTGTCTCAGAGCGTCTGTCTCTGACTGTCTGTCTCAGACCGTCTGTCTCTTTCCGTCTGTCTCACCCGTCTATCTCAGACCATCTGTCTCAGGCAGTCTGTCTCAGGCAGTCTGTCTCAGCCCGTCTGTCTCAATCCGTCTGTCTCAATCCGTCTGTCTCAGAGCGTCCGTCTCTGACTGTCTGTCTCAATCCGTCTGCCTCAGAGCGTCTGTCACAGACCGTCTGTCTCAGACCGTCTGTCTCAGACCGTCTGTCTCAGTCCGTCTGTCTTAGACGGTCTGTCTCAGACCGCCTGTCTCAGCCCGTCTGTCTCAGACCGTCTGTCTCAGACCGTCTGTCTCAGTCCGCCTGTCTCAGACCGTCTGTCGTAGTCCGCCTGTCTCAGACCATCTGTCTCAGACCGTCTGTCTCGGACCGCCTGTCTCAGACCGTCTGTCTCAGACCGTCTGTCTCAATCCGTCTGTCTCAGACCGTCTGTCTCAGACCGTCTGTCTCAGACCGTCTGTCTCAGACCGTCTGTCTCAGACCGTCTGTCTCAGTCCGTCTGTCTCAGACCGTCTGTCTCAGAACGTCTGTCTTAGACGGTCTGTCTCAGTCCGTCTCGCTCAATCCGTCTGTCTCACCCGTCTATGTCAGACCATCTGTCTCAGGCAGTCTGTCTTAGACGGTCTGTCTCAGTCCGTCTGTCTCAATCCGTCTGTCTCAGAGCGTCCGTCTCAGACCGTCTGTCTCAGACCGTCTGTCTCAGACGGTCTGTCTCAGTCCGTCTGTCTCAGACCGTCTGTCTCAGACCGTCTGTCTCAGACCGTCTGTCTCAGACCGTCTGTCTCGGACCGTTTGTCTCAGCCCGTCTGTCTCAGACCGTCTGTCTCAGACCGCCTGTCTCGGACCGCCTGTCTCAGACCGTCTGTCTCAGACCGTCTGTCTCAGACCCTCTGTCTCAGACCGTCTGTCTCAGACCGCCTGTCTCAGACCGTCTGTGTCAGACCGTCTGTCTCAGACCGCCTGTCTCAGCCCGCCTGTCTCAGGCAGTCTGTCTCAGCCCGTCTGTCTCAATCCGTCTGTCTCAGAGCGTATGTCTCTGACTGTCTGTCTCAGATCGTCTGTCTCTTTCCGTCTGTCTCACCCGTCTATCTCAGACCATCTGTCTCAGGCAGTCTGTCTCAGCCCGTCTGTCTCAATCCGTCTGTCTCCATTCGTCTGTCTCAGAGCGTATGTCTCTGACTGTCTGTCTCAGACCGTCTGTCTCAGACCGTCTGTCTCAGACCGTCTGTCTCAGACCGTTTGTCTCAGACCGTCTGTCTCAGACCGTCTGTGTCAGACCGTCTGTCTCAGACCGCCTGTCTCAGCCCGCCTGTCTCAGGCCGTCTGTCTCAGACCGTCTGTCTCAGACCGTCTGTCTCTTTCCGTCTGTCTCACCCGTCTATCTCAGACCATCTGTCTCAGGCAGTCTGTCTCAGCCCGTCTGTCTCAATCCGTCTGTCTCAATCCGTCTGTCTCAGAGCGTCCGTCTCTGACTGTCTGTCTCAATCCGTCTGCCTCAGAGCGTCTGTCACAGACCGTCTGTCTCAGACCGTCTGTCTCAGACCGTCTGTCTCAGTCCGTCTGTCTTAGACGGTCTGTCTCAGTCCGTCTGTCTCAATCCGTTTGTCTCAGAGCGTCCGTCTCAGACCGTCTGTCTCAGACCGTCTGTCTCAGACCGTCTGTCTCAGACCGTCTGTCTCAGACCGTCTGTCTCAGACCGTCTGTCTCAGACCGTCTGTCTCAGACCGTCTGACTCAGACGGTCTGTCTCAGTCCGTCTGTCTCAATCCGTCTGTCTCAGACCGCCTGTCTCAGACCGTCTGTCTCAGACAGTTTGTCTCAGACCGTCTGTCTCAGACCGTCTGTGTCAGATCGTCTGTCTCAGACCGCCTGTCTCAGCCCGTCTGTCTCAGACCGTCTGTCTCAGACCGTCTGTCTCAGTCCGCCTGTCTCAGACCGTCTGTCGTAGTCCGCCTGTTTCAGACCGTCTGTCTCAGACCGTCTGTCTCGGACCGCCTGTCTCAGACCGTCTGTCTCAGAGCGTCTGTCTCAATCCGTCTGTCTCAGACCGTCTGTCTCAGACCGTCAGTCTCAGACCGTCTGTCTCAGACCGTCTGTCTCAGACCGTCTGTCTCAGTCCGTCTGTCTCAGACCGTCTGTCTCAGAACGTCTGTCTTAGACGGTCTGTCTCAGTCCGTCTCGCTCAATCCGTCTGTCTCACCCGTCTATGTCAGACCATCTGTCTCAGACCGTCTGACTCAGACGGTCTGTCTCAGTCCGTCTGTCTCAATCCGTCTGTCTCAGACCGCCTGTCTCAGACCGTCTGTCTCAGACAGTTTGTCTCAGACCGTCTGTCTCAGACCGTTTGTCTCAGCCCGTCTGTCTCAGACCGTCTGTCTCAGACCGCCTGTCTCGGACCGCCTGTCTCAGACCGTCTGTCTCAGACCGTCTGTCTCAGACCGTCTGTCTCAGACCCTCTGTCTCAGACCGTCTGTCTCAGACCGCCTGTCTCAGACCGTCTGTGTCAGACCGTCTGTCTCAGACCGCCTGTCTCAGCCCGCCTGTCTCAGGCAGTCTGTCTCAGCCCGTCTGTCTCAATCCGTCTGTCTCAGAGCGTATGTCTCTGACTGTCTGTCTCAGATCGTCTGTCTCTTTCCGTCTGTCTCACCCGTCTATCTCAGACCATCTGTCTCAGGCAGTCTGTCTCAGCCCGTCTGTCTCAATCCGTCTGTCTTAGACGGTCTGTCTCAGTCCGTCTGTCTCAATCCGTCTGTCTCAGAGCGTCCGTCTCTGACTGTCTGTCTCAGACCGTCTGTCTCAGACCGTCTGTCTCAGACGGTCTGTCTCAGTCCGTCTGTCTCAATCCGTCTGTCTCAGACCGTCTGTCTCAGACCGTCTGTCTCAGACCGTCTGTCTCTTTCCGTCTGTCTCACCCGTCTATCTCAGACCATCTGTCTCAGGCAGTCTGTCTCAGCCCGTCTGTCTCAGCCCGTCTGTCTCAGACCGTCTGTCTCAGACCGTCTGTCTCAGTCCGCCTGTCTCAGACCGTCTGTCGTAGTCCGCCTGTCTCAGACCGTCTGTCTTAGACGGTCTGTCTCACTGCGTCTGTCTCAATCCGTCTGTCTCACCCGTCTATCTCAGACCACCTGTCTCAGGCAGTCTGTCTCAGCCCGTCAGTCTCAATCCGTCTGTCTCAATCCGTCTGTCTCAGAGCGTCCGTCTCTGACTGTCTGTCTCAATCCGTCTGCCTCAGAGCGTCTGTCTTAGACGGTCTGTCTCAGTCCGTCTGTCTCAATCCGTCTGTCTCAGAGCGTCCGTCTCAGACCGTCTGTCTCAGACCGTCTGTCTCAGACCGCCTGTCTCAGACCGTCTGTCTCAGTCCGTCTGTCTTAGACGGTCTGTCTCAGTCCGTCTGTCTCAATCCGTCTGACTCAGAGCGTCCGTCTCAGACCGTCCGTCTCAGACCGTCCGTCTCAGACCGTCCGTCTCAGACCGTCCGTCTCAGACCGTCTGTCTCAGACCATCTGTCTCAGGCAGTCTGTCTCAGCCCGTCTGTCTCAGTCCGTCTGTCTCAGAGCGTCTGTCTCTGACCTTCTGTCTCAGACCGTCTGTCTCTTTCCGTCTGTCTCACCCGTCTATCTCAGACCATCTGTCTCAGGCAGTCCGTCTCAGCCCGTCTGTCTCAATCCGTCTGTCTCAATCCGTCTGTCTCAGAGCGTCCGTCTCTGACTGTCTGTCTCAATCCGTCTGCCTCAGAGCGTCTGTCACAGACCGTCTGTCTCAGACCGTCTGTCTCAGCCCGTCTGTCTCAATCCGTCTGTCTCAATCCGTCTGTCTCAATCCGTCTGTCTCAGAGCGTCCGTCTCAGACCGTCGGTCTCAGACCGTCTGTCTCAGACCGTCTGTCTCAGACCGTCTGCCTCAGACCGTCTGTCTCAGACCGTCTGTCTCAGACCGTCTGTCTCAGACCGTCTGTGTGAGACCGTCTGTCTCAGACCGTTTGTCTTAGACCGTCTGTCTCAGACCGTATGTCTCAGACCGTCTGTCTCAGACCGTCTGTCTCAGACCGTCTGTCTCAGACCGTCTGTCTCAGACCGTCTGTGTGAGACCGTCTGTCTCAGACCGTTTGTCTTAGAACGTCTGTCTCAGACCGTATGTCTCAGACCGTCTGTCTCAGACCGTCTGTCTCAGACCGTCTGTCTCAGACCGTCTGTCTCAGACCGTCTGTCTCAGACCGTCTGTCTCAGACCGTCTGTCTCAGACCGTCTGTGTGAGACCGTCTGTCTCAGACCGTTTGTCTTAGACCGTCTGTCTCAGACCGTATGTCTCAGACCGTCTGTCTCAGACCGTCTGTCTCAGACCGTCTGTCTCAGGCGGTCTGTCTCAGACCGTCTGTCTCTGTACATCTGTCTATGTCCGTCTGTCTCGCTCTGCTGTCTCAGACCGTCTGCCTCAGACCGTCTGCCTCAGACCGTCTGCCTCAGACCGTCTGCCTCAGACCGTCTGTCTCAGACTGTCTGTCTCAGACCGTCTGTCTCAGACCGTATGTCTCATACCGTCTGTCTCAGACCGTCTGTCTCAGACCGTCTGTATCAGACCGTCTGTATCAGACCGTCTGTCTCAGACGGTCTGTCTCTGTACATCTGTCTATGTCCGTCTGTCTCGCTCTGTCTGTCTCAGACCGTCTGTCTCAGCCCGTCTGTCTCAGACCGTCTGTCTCGGACCGTCTATCTTAGACCGTCTGTCTCAGGCCGTCTGTCTCTGTACATCTGTCTATGTCCGTCTGTCTCGCTCTGTCTGTCGCAGACCGTCTGTCTCAGCCAGTCTGTCTCAGCCCGCCTGCCTCAGTCCCGGTGTCTCATACCGTCTGTCTCTGAACGTCGGTCTTAGGCCGTCTGTCTCAGACCGTCTGTCTCAGACCGTCTGTCTCAGACCGTCTGTCTCAGACCGTCTGTCTCAGACCGTCTGTCTCAGACCGTCTGTCTCTGACCGTTAGTATCGGACCGTCTGTCTCAGACCGTCTGTCTCTGTACATCTGTCTATGTCCGTCTGTCGCTCTGTGTCTGTGTCAGACCGTATGTCCCAGACCGTCTGTCTCAGACCGCCTTTCTCATACCATCTGTCTCAGACCGTCTGTCTCAGACCGTCTGTCTCAGACCGTCTGTGTGAGACCGTCTGTGTGAGACCGTCTGTCTCAGACCGTCTGTCTCAGACCGTCTGTCTCAGACCGTCTGTCTCAGACCGTCTGTCTCAGACCGTCTGTCTCAGACCGTCTGTCTCAGACCGTCTGTCTCAGACCGTCTGTCTCTGACCGTTAGTATCAGACCGTCTGTCTCAGACCGTCTGTCTCTGTACATCTGTCTATGTCCGTCTGTCGGTCTCTGTCTGTGTCAGACCGTATGTCCCAGACCGTCTGTCTCAGACCGCCTTACTCATACCGTCTGTCTCAGACCGTCTGTCTCAGTACGTCTGTCTCAGACCGTCTGTCTCAGACCGTTTGTCTCAGACCGTCTGTCTCAGACCGTCTGTCTCAGACCGTCTGTCTCAGACCGTCTATCTCAGACCGTCTGTCTCAGCCCGTCTGCCTCAGTCCCGTTGTCTCATACCGTCTGTCTCTGAACGTCTGTCTCAGGCCGTCTGTCTCAGACCGTCTGTCTCAGGCCGTCTGTCTCTGTACATCTGTCTATGTCCGTCTGTCTCGCTCTGTCTGTCGCAGACCGTCTGTCTCAGCCCGTCTGTCTCGGCCCGTCGGCCTCAGTCCCGGTGTCTCATACCGTCTGTCTCTGAACGTTGGTCTCAGGCCGTCTGTCTCAGACCGTCTGTCTCAGGCCGTCTGTCTCTGTACATCTGTCTATGTCCGTCTGTCTCGCTCTGTCTGTCGCAGACCGTCTGTCTCAGCCCGTCTGTCTCGGCCCGTCTGCCTCAGTCCCGGTGTCTCATACCGTCTGTCTCTGAACGTCGGTCTCAGGCCGTCTGTCTCAGACCGTCTGTCTCAGACAGTCTGTCTCAGACCGTCTCTTTTAGACCGTCTGTCTCAGACCGTCTGTCTCAGACCGTCTGTCTCAGACCGTCTGTCTGAGACCGCCTGTCTCAGACCGTCTGTCTCAGGCGGTCTGTCTCAGACCGTCTGTGTCTGTGCGTCTGCTGCAGTCCCGGTGTCTCATACCGTCTGTCTCTGAACGTCGGTCTCAGGCCGTCTGTCTCAGACCGTCTGTCTCAGACAGTCTGTCTCAGACCGTCTCTTTTAGACCGTCTGTCTCAGACCGTCTGTCTCAGACCGTCTGTCTCAGACCGTCTGTCTGAGACCGTCTGTCTCAGACCGTCTGTCTCAGACCGTCTGTCTCAGGCGGTCTGTCTCAGACCGTCTGTGTCTGTGCGTCTGCCGCAGTCCCGGTGTCTCATACCGTCTACCTCTGAACGTCGGTCTCAGGCCGTCTGTCTCAGACCGTCTGTCTCAGACCGTCTATCTCAGACCGTCTGTCTCAGCCCGTCTGCCTCAGTCCCGGTGTCTCATACCGTCTGTCTCTGAACGTCTGTCTCAGACCGTCTCTTTTAGACCGTCTGTCTCAGACCGTCTGTCTCAGACCGTCTGTCTCAGACCGTCTGTCTCAGACCGTCTGTCTGAGACCGCCTGTCTCAGACCGTCTGTCTCAGGCGGTCTGTCTCAGACCGTCTGTGTCTGTGCGTCTGCCGCAGTCCCGGTGTCTCATACCGTCTACCTCTGAACGTCGGTCTCAGGCCGTCTGTCTCAGACCGTCTGTCTCAGACCGTCTATCTCAGACCGTCTGTCTCAGCCCGTCTGCCTCAGTCCCGGTGTCTCATACCGTCTGTCTCTGAACGTCGGTCTCAGGCCGTCTGTCTCAGACAGTCTGTCTCAGACCGTCTCTTTTAGACCGTCTGTCTCAGACCGTCTGTCTCAGACCGTCTGTCTCAGACCGTCTGTCTCAGACCGTCTGTCTCAGACCGTCTGTCTCAGACCGTCTGTCTCAGACCGTCTGTCTCAGACCGTCTGTCTGAGACCGTCTGTCTCAGACCGTCTGTCTCAGACCGTCTGTCTCAGACCGTCTGTCTCAGACCGTCTGTCTCAGACCGTCTGTGTGAGACCGTCTGTCTCAGACCGTTTGTCTTAGAACGTCTGTCTCAGACCGTATGTCTCAGACCGTCTGTCTCAGACCGTCTGTCTCAGACCGTCTGTCTCAGACCGTCTGTCTCAGACCGTCTGTCTCAGACCGTCTGTCTCAGACCGTCTGTCTCAGACCGTCTGTCTCAGACCGTCTGTGTGAGACCGTCTGTCTCAGACCGTTTGTCTTAGACCGTCTGTCTCAGACCGTATGTCTCAGACCGTCTGTCTCAGACCGTCTGTCTCAGACCGTCTGTCTCAGGCGGTCTGTCTCAGACCGTCTGTCTCTGTACATCTGTCTATGTCCGTCTGTCTCGCTCTGCTGTCTCAGACCGTCTGCCTCAGACCGTCTGCCTCAGACCGTCTGCCTCAGACCGTCTGCCTCAGACCGTCTGTCTCAGACTGTCTGTCTCAGACCGTCTGTCTCAGTCCGTATGTCTCATACCGTCTGTCTCAGACCGTCTGTCTCAGACCGTCTGTATCAGACCGTCTGTATCAGACCGTCTGTCTCAGACGGTCTGTCTCTGTACATCTGTCTATGTCCGTCTGTCTCGCTCTGTCTGTCTCAGACCGTCTGTCTCAGCCCGTCTGTCTCAGACCGTCTGTCTCGGACCGTCTATCTTAGACCGTCTGTCTCAGGCCGTCTGTCTCTGTACATCTGTCTATGTCCGTCTGTCTCGCTCTGTCTGTCGCAGACCGTCTGTCTCAGCCAGTCTGTCTCAGCCCGCCTGCCTCAGTCCCGGTGTCTCATACCGTCTGTCTCTGAACGTCGGTCTTAGGCCGTCTGTCTCAGACCGTCTGTCTCAGACCGTCTGTCTCAGACCGTCTGTCTCAGACCGTCTGTCTCAGCCCGTCTGTCTCAGACCGTCTGTCTCAGACCGTCTGTCTCAGACCGTCTGTCTCAGACCGTCTGTCTCAGACCGTCTGTCTCAGACCGTCTGTCTCAGACCGTCTGTCTCAGACCGTCTGTCTCAGACCGTCTGTCTGAGACCGTCTGTCTCAGACCGTCTGTCTCAGACCGTCTGTCTCAGGCGGTCTGTCTCAGACCGTCTGTGTCTGTGCGTCTGCCGCAGTCCCGGTGTCTCATACCGTCTACCTCTGAACGTCGGTCTCAGGCCGTCTGTCTCAGACCGTCTGTCTCAGACCGTCTATCTCAGACCGTCTGTCTCAGCCCGTCTGCCTCAGTCCCGGTGTCTCATACCGTCTGTCTCTGAACGTCTGTCTCAGACCGTCTCTTTTAGACCGTCTGTCTCAGACCGTCTGTCTCAGACCGTCTGTCTCAGACCGTCTGTCTCAGACCGTCTGTCTGAGACCGCCTGTCTCAGACCGTCTGTCTCAGGCGGTCTGTCTCAGACCGTCTGTGTCTGTGCGTCTGCCGCAGTCCCGGTGTCTCATACCGTCTACCTCTGAACGTCGGTCTCAGGCCGTCTGTCTCAGACCGTCTGTCTCAGACCGTCTATCTCAGACCGTCTGTCTCAGCCCGTCTGCCTCAGTCCCGGTGTCTCATACCGTCTGTCTCTGAACGTCGGTCTCAGGCCGTCTGTCTCAGACAGTCTGTCTCAGACCGTCTCTTTTAGACCGTCTGTCTCAGACCGTCTGTCTCAGACCGTCTGTCTCAGCCCGTCTGTCTCAGACCGTCTGTCTCAGACCGTCTGTCTCAGACCGTCTGTCTCAGACCGTCTGTCTCAGACCGTCTGTCTCAGACCGTCTGTCTCAGACCGTCTGTCTCAGACCGTCTGTCTCAGACCGTCTGTCTCAGACCGTCTGTCTCAGACCGTCTGTCTCAGACCGTCTGTCGCAGACAGTCTGTCTCAGACAGTCTGTCTCAGACAGTCTGTCTCAGACCGTCTGTCTCAGACCGTCTGTCTCAGACCGTCTGTCTCAGACCGTCTGTCTCAGACCGTCTGTCTCAGCCCGTCTGTCTCAGACCGTCTGTCTCAGACCGTCTGTCTCAGACCGTCTGTCTCAGACCGTCTGTCTCAGACCGTCTGTCTCAGACCGTCTGTCTCAGACCGTCTGTCTCAGACCGTCTGTCTCAGACCGTCTGTCTCAGACCGTCTGTCTCAGACCGTCTGTCTCAGACCGTCTGTCTAAGACCGTCTGTCTCAGACCGTCTGTCTCAGACCGTCTGTCTCAGACCGTCTGTCTCAGACCGTCTGTCTCAGACTGTCTGTCTCAGACCGTCTGTCTGAGACCGGCTGTCTCAGACCGTCTGTCTCAGACCGTCTGTCTCAGGCGGTCTGTCTCAGACCGTCTGTGTCTGTGCGTCTGCCGCAGTCCCGGTGTCTCATACCGTCTACCTAAGAACGCCGGTCTCAGGCCGTCTGTCTCAGACCGTCTGTCTCAGACCGTCTATCTCAGACCGTCTGTCTCAGCCCGTCTGCCTCAGTCCCGGTGTCTCATACCGTCTGTCTCTGAACGTCTGTCTCAGGCCGTCTGTCTCAGACCGTCTGTCTCAGGCCGTCTGTCTCTGTACATCTGTCTATGTCCGTCTGTCTCGCTCTGTCTGTCGCAGACCGTCTGTCTCAGCCCGTCTGTCTCGGCCCGTCGGCCTCAGTCCCGGTGTCTCATACCGTCTGTCTCTGAACGTCGGTCTCAGGCCGTCTGTCTCAGACCGTCTGTCTCAGGCCGTCTGTCTCTGTACATCTGTCTATGTCCGTCTGTCTCGCTCTGTCTGTCGCAGACCGTCTGTCTCAGCCCGTCTGTCTCAGCCCGTCTGCCTCAGTCCCCGTGTCTCATACCGTCTGTCTCTGAACGTCGGTCTCAGGCCGTCTGTCTCAGACCGTCTGTCTCAGACAGTCTGTCTCAGACCGTCTCTTTTAGACCGTCTGTCTCAGACCGTCTGTCTCAGACCGTCTGTCTCAGACCGTCTGTCTCAGACCGTCTGTCTCAGACCGTCTGTCTCAGACCGTCTGTCTGAGACCGTCTGTCTCAGACCGTCTGTCTCAGACCGTCTGTCTCAGGCGGTCTGTCTCAGACCGTCTGTGTCTGTGCGTCTGCCGCAGTCCCGGTGTCTCATACCGTCTACCTCTGAACGTCGGTCTCAGGCCGTCTGTCTCAGACCGTCTGTCTCAGTCCGTCTATCTCAGACCGTCTGTCTCAGCCCGTCTGCCTCAGTCCCGGTGTCTCATACCGTCTGTCTCTGAACGTCTGTCTATGGCCGTCTGTCTCAGACTGTCTGTCTCAGCCCGTCCGCCTCAGTCCCGGTGTCTCATACCGTCTGTCTCTGAACGTCTGTCTCAGGCCGTCTGTCTCAGGCCGTCTGTCTCTGTACATCTGTCTATGTCCGTCTGTCTCGCTCTGTCTGTCGCAGACCGTCTGTCTCAGCCCGTCTGTCTCGGCCCGTCTGCCTCAGTCCCGGTGTCTCATACCGTCTGTCTCTGAACGTCGGTCTCAGGCCGTCTGTCTCAGCCCGTCCGCCTCAGTCCCGGTGTCTCATACCGTCTGTCTCTGAACGTCTGTCTCAGGCCGTCTGTCTCAGGCCGTCTGTCTCTGTACATCTGTCTATGTCCGTCTGTCTCGCTCTGTCTGTCTCAGACCGTCTGTCTCAGACCGTCTGTCTCAGACCGTCTGTCTCAGACCGTCTGTCTCAGACCGTCTGTCTCAGGCGGTCTGTCTCAGACCGTCTGTGTCTGTGCGTCTGCCGCAGTCCCGGTGTCTCATACCGTCTACCTCTGAACGTCGGTCTCAGGCCGTCTGTCTCAGACCGTCTGTCTCAGTCCGTCTATCTCAGACCGTCTGTCTCAGCCCGTCTGCCTCAGTCCCGGTGTCTCATACCGTCTGTCTCTGAACGTCTGTCTATGGCCGTCTGTCTCAGACTGTCTGTCTCAGGCCGTCTGTCTCTGTACATCTGTCTATGTCCGTCTGTCTCGCTCTGTCTGTCGCAGACCGTCTGTCTCAGCCCGTCTGTCTCGGCCCGTCTGCCTCAGTCCCGGTGTCTCATACCGTCTGTCTCTGAACGTCGGTCTCAGGCCGTCTGTCTCAGACCGTCTGTCTCAGACAGTCTGTCTCAGACCGTCTCTTTTAGACCGTCTGTCTCAGACCGTCTGTCTCAGACTGTCTGTCTCATACCGTCTGTCTGAGACCGTCTGTCTCAGACCGTCTGTCTCAGGCGGTCTGTCTCAGACCGTCTGTGTCTGTGCGTCTGCCGCAGTCCCGGTGTCTCATACCGTCTACCTCTGAACGTCGGTCTCAGGCCGTCTGTCTCAGACCGTCTGTCTCAGACCGTCTATCTCAGACCGTCTGTCTCAGCCCGTCTGCCTCAGTCCCGGTGTCTCATACCGTCTGTCTCTGAACGTCTGTCTCAGGCCGTCTGTCTCAGACCGTCTGTCTCAGGCCGTCTGTCTCTGTACATCTGTCTATGTCCGTCTGTCTCGCTCTGTCTGTCGCAGACCGTCTGTCTCAGCCCGTCTGTCTCAGCCCGTCTGCCTCAGTCCCGGTGTCTCATACCGTCTGTCTCTGAACGTCGGTCTCAGGCCGTCTGTCTCAGACAGTCTGTCTCAGACCGTCTCTTTTAGACCGTCTGTCTCAGACCGTCTGTCTCAGACCGTCTGTCTCAGCCCGTCTGTCTCAGACCGTCTGTCTCAGACCGTCTGTCTCAGACCGTCTGTCTCAGACCGTCTGTCTCAGACCGTCTGTCTCAGACCGTCTGTCTCAGACCGTCTGTCTCAGACCGTCTGTCGCAGACAGTCTGTCTCAGACCGTCTGTCTCAGACCGTCTGTCTCAGACCGTCTGTCTCAGACCGTCTGTCTCAGACCGTCTGTCTCAGACCGTCTGTCTCAGCCCGTCTGTCTCAGACCGTCTGTCTCAGACCGTCTGTCTCAGACCGTCTGTCTCAGACCGTCTGTCTCAGACCGTCTGTCTCAGACCGTCTGTCTCAGACCGTCTGTCTCAGACCGTCTGTCTCAGACCGTCTGTCTCAGACCGTCTGTCTCAGACCGTCTGTCTCAGACCGTCTGTCTCAGACCGTCTGTCTCAGACCGTCTGTCTGAGACCGTCTGTCTCAGACCGTCTGTCTCAGACCGTCTGTCTCAGACCGTCTGTCTCAGGCGGTCTGTCTCAGACCGTCTGTGTCTGTGCGTCTGCCGCAGTCCCGGTGTCTCATACCGTCTACCTCTGAACGCCGGTCTCAGGCCGTCTGTCTCAGACCGTCTGTCTCAGGCCGTCTGTCTCTGTACATCTGTCTATGTCCGTCTGTCTCGCTCTGTCTGTCGCAGACCGTCTGTCTCAGCCCGTCTGTCTCGGCCCGTCGGCCTCAGTCCCGGTGTCTCATACCGTCTGTCTCTGAACGTCGGTCTCAGGCCGTCTGTCTCAGACCGTCTGTCTCAGGCCGTCTGTCTCTGTACATCTGTCTATGTCCGTCTGTCTCGCTCTGTCTGTCGCAGACCGTCTGTCTCAGCCCGTCTGTCTCAGCCCGTCTGCCTCAGTCCCGGTGTCTCATACCGTCTGTCTCTGAACGTCGGTCTCAGGCCGTCTGTCTCAGACCGTCTGTCTCAGACAGTCTGTCTCAGACCGTCTCTTTTAGACCGTCTGTCTCAGACCGTCTGTCTCAGACCGTCTGTCTCAGACAGTCTGTCTCAGACCGTCTCTTTTAGACCGTCTGTCTCAGACCGTCTGTCTCAGACTGTCTGTCTCAGACCGTCTGTCTGAGACCGTCTGTCTCAGACCGTTTGTCTCAGGCGGTCTGTCTCAGACCGTCTGTGTCTGTGCGTCTGCCGCAGTCCCGGTGTCTCATACCGTCTACCTCTGAACGTCGGTCTCAGGCCGTCTGTCTCAGACCGTCTGTCTCAGACCGTCTATCTCAGACCGTCTGTCTCAGCCCGTCTGCCTCAGTCCCGGTGTCTCATACCGTCTGTCTCTGAACGTCTGTCTCAGGCCGTCTGTCTCAGACCGTCTGTCTCAGGCCGTCTGTCTCTGTACATCTGTCTATGTCCGTCTGTCTCGCTCTGTCTGTCGCAGACCGTCTGTCTCAGCCCGTCTGTCTCAGCCCGTCTGCCTCAGTCCCGGTGTCTCATACCGTCTGTCTCTGAACGTCGGTCTCAGGCCGTCTGTCTCAGACAGTCTGTCTCAGACCGTCTCTTTTAGACCGTCTGTCTCAGACCGTCTGTCTCAGCCCGTCTGTCTCAGACCGTCTGTCTCAGACCGTCTGTCTCAGACCGTCTGTCTCAGACCGTCTGTCTCAGACCGTCTGTCTCAGACCGTCTGTCTCAGACCGTCTGTCTCAGACCGTCTGTCGCAGACAGTCTGTCTCAGACCGTCTGTCTCAGACCGTCTGTCTCAGACCGTCTGTCTCAGACCGTCTGTCTCAGACCGTCTGTCTCAGACCGTCTGTCTCAGACCGTCTGTCTCAGCCCGTCTGTCTCAGACCGTCTGTCTCAGACCGTCTGTCTCAGACCGTCTGTCTCAGACCGTCTGTCTCAGACCGTCTGTCTCAGACCGTCTGTCTCAGACCCTCTGTCTCAGACCGTCTGTCTCAGACCGTCTGTCTCAGACCGTCTGTCTGAGACCGTCTGTCTCAGACCGTCTGTCTCAGACCGTCTGTCTCAGGCGGTCTGTCTCAGACCGTCTGTGTCTGTGCGTCTGCCGCAGTCCCGGTGTCTCATACCGTCTACCTCTGAACGCCGGTCTCAGGCCGTCTGTCTCAGACCGTCTGTCTCAGACCGTCTATCTCAGACCGTCTGTCTCAGCCCGTCTGCCTCAGTCCCGGTGTCTCATACCGTCTGTCTCTGAACGTCTGTCTCAGGCCGTCTGTCTCAGACCGTCTGTCTCAGGCCGTCTGTCTCTGTACATCTGTCTATGTCCGTCTGTCTCGCTCTGTCTGTCGCAGACCGTCTGTCTCAGCCCGTCTGTCTCGGCCCGTCGGCCTCAGTCCCGGTGTCTCATACCGTCTGTCTCTGAACGTCGGTCTCAGGCCGTCTGTCTCAGACCGTCTGTCTCAGGCCGTCTGTCTCTGTACATCTGTCTATGTCCGTCTGTCTCGCTCTGTCTGTCGCAGACCGTCTGTCTCAGCCCGTCTGTCTCAGCCCGTCTGCCTCAGTCCCGGTGTCTCATACCGTCTGTCTCTGAACGTCGGTCTCAGGCCGTCTGTCTCAGACCGTCTGTCTCAGACCGTCTGTCTCAGACCGTCTGTCTGAGACCGTCTGTCTCAGACCGTCTGTCTCAGACCGTCTGTCTCAGGCGGTCTGTCTCAGACCGTCTGTGTCTGTGCGTCTGCCGCAGTCCCGGTGTCTCATACCGTCTACCTCTGAACGTCGGTCTCAGACCGTCTCTTTTAGACCGTCTGTCTCAGACCGTCTGTCTCAGCCCGTCTGTCTCAGACCGTCTGTCTCAGACCGTCTGTCTCAGGCCGTCTGTCTCTGTACATCTGTCTATGTCCGTCTGTCTCGCTCTGTCTGTCGCAGACCGTCTGTCTCAGCCCGTCTGTCTCAGCCCGTCTGCCTCAGTCCCGGTGTCTCATACCGTCTGTCTCTGAACGTCGGTCTCAGGCCGTCTGTCTCAGACAGTCTGTCTCAGACCGTCTCTTTTAGACCGTCTGTCTCAGACCGTCTGTCTCAGACCGTCTGTCTCAGCCCGTCTGTCTCAGACCGTCTGTCTCAGACCGTCTGTCTCAGACCGTCTGTCTCAGACCGTCTGTCTCAGACCGTCTGTCTCAGACCGTCTGTCTCAGACCGTCTGTCTCAGACCGTCTGTCTCAGACCGTCTGTCTCAGACCGTCTGTCGCAGACAGTCTGTCTCAGACCGTCTGTCTCAGACCGTCTGTCTCAGACCGTCTGTCTCAGACCGTCTGTCTCAGACCGTCTGTCTCAGCCCGTCTGTCTCAGACCGTCTGGCTCAGACCGTCTGTCTCAGACCGTCTGTCTCAGACCGTCTGTCTCAGACCGTCTGTCTCAGACCGTCTGTCTCAGACCGTCTGTCTCAGACCGTCTGTCTCAGACCGTCTGTCTCAGACCGTCTGTCTCAGACCGTCTGTCTCAGACCGTCTGTCTCAGACCGTCTGTCTCAGACCGTCTGTCTCAGACCGTCTGTCTCAGACCGTCTGTCTCAGACCGTCTGTCTGAGACCGTCTGTCTCAGACCGTCTGTCTCAGACCGTCTGTCTCAGACCGTCTGTCTCAGGCGGTCTGTCTCAGACCGTCTGTGTCTGTGCGTCTGCCGCAGTCCCGGTGTCTCATACCGTCTACCTCTGAACGCCGGTCTCAGGCCGTCTGTCTCAGACCGTCTGTCTCAGGCCGTCTGTCTCTGTACATCTGTCTATGTCCGTCTGTCTCGCTCTGTCTGTCGCAGACCGTCTGTCTCAGCCCGTCTGTCTCGGCCCGTCGGCCTCAGTCCCGGTGTCTCATACCGTCTGTCTCTGAACGTCGGTCTCAGGCCGTCTGTCTCAGACCGTCTGTCTCAGGCCGTCTGTCTCTGTACATCTGTCTATGTCCGTCTGTCTCGCTCTGTCTGTCGCAGACCGTCTGTCTCAGCCCGTCTGTCTCAGCCCGTCTGCCTCAGTCCCGGTGTCTCATACCGTCTGTCTCTGAACGTCGGTCTCAGGCCGTCTGTCTCAGACCGTCTGTCTCAGACAGTCTGTCTCAGACCGTCTCTTTTAGACCGTCTGTCTCAGACCGTCTGTCTCAGACCGTCTGTCTCAGACAGTCTGTCTCAGACCGTCTCTTTTAGACCGTCTGTCTCAGACCGTCTGTCTGAGACCGTCTGTCTCAGACCGTTTGTCTCAGGCGGTCTGTCTCAGACCGTCTGTGTCTGTGCGTCTGCCGCAGTCCCGGTGTCTCATACCGTCTACCTCTGAACGTCGGTCTCAGGCCGTCTGTCTCAGACCGTCTGTCTCAGACCGTCTATCTCAGACCGTCTGTCTCAGCCCGTCTGCCTCAGTCCCGGTGTCTCATACCGTCTGTCTCTGAACGTCTGTCTCAGGCCGTCTGTCTCAGACCGTCTGTCTCAGGCCGTCTGTCTCTGTACATCTGTCTATGTCCGTCTGTCTCGCTCTGTCTGTCGCAGACCGTCTGTCTCAGCCCGTCTGTCTCAGCCCGTCTGCCTCAGTCCCGGTGTCTCATACCGTCTGTCTCTGAACGTCGGTCTCAGGCCGTCTGTCTCAGACAGTCTGTCTCAGACCGTCTCTTTTAGACCGTCTGTCTCAGACCGTCTGTCTCAGCCCGTCTGTCTCAGACCGTCTGTCTCAGACCGTCTGTCTCAGACCGTCTGTCTCAGACCGTCTGTCTCAGACCGTCTGTCTCAGACCGTCTGTCTCAGACCGTCTGTCTCAGACCGTCTGTCTCAGACCGTCTGTCGCAGACAGTCTGTCTCAGACCGTCTGTCTCAGACCGTCTGTCTCAGACCGTCTGTCTCAGACCGTCTGTCTCAGACCGTCTGTCTCAGACCGTCTGTCTCAGCCCGTCTGTCTCAGACCGTCTGTCTCAGACCGTCTGTCTCAGACCGTCTGTCTCAGACCGTCTGTCTCAGACCGTCTGTCTCAGACCGTCTGTCTCAGACCGTCTGTCTCAGACTGTCTGTCTCAGACCGTCTGTCTCAGACCGTCTGTCTGAGACCGTCTGTCTCAGACCGTCTGTCTCAGACCGTCTGCCTCAGACCGTCTGTCTCAGGCGGTCTGTCTCAGACCGTCTGTGTCTGTGCGTCTGCCGCAGTCCCGGTGTCTCATACCGTCTACCTCTGAACGCCGGTCTCAGGCCGTCTGTCTCAGACCGTCTGTCTCAGACCGTCTATCTCAGACCGTCTGTCTCAGCCCGTCTGCCTCAGTCCCGGTGTCTCATACCGTCTGTCTCTGAACGTCTGTCTCAGGCCGTCTGTCTCAGACCGTCTGTCTCAGGCCGTCTGTCTCTGTACATCTGTCTATGTCCGTCTGTCTCGCTCTGTCTGTCGCAGACCGTCTGTCTCAGCCCGACTGTCTCGGCCCGTCGGCCTCAGTCCCGGTGTCTCATACCGTCTGTCTCTGAACGTCGGTCTCAGGCCGTCTGTCTCAGACCGTCTGTCTCAGGCCGTCTGTCTCTGTACATCTGTCTATGTCCGTCTGTCTCGCTCTGTCTGTCGCAGACCGTCTGTCTCAGCCCGTCTGTCTCAGCCCGTCTGCCTCAGTCCCGGTGTCTCATACCGTCTGTCTCTGAACGTCGGTCTCAGGCCGTCTGTCTCAGACCGTCTGTCTCAGACCGTCTGTCTCAGACCGTCTGTCTCAGACCGTCTGTCTCAGACCGTCTGTCTGAGACCGTCTGTCTCAGACCGTCTGTCTCAGACCGTCTGTCTCAGGCGGTCTGTCTCAGACCGTCAGTGTCTGTGCGTCTGCCGCAGTCCCGGTGTCTCATACCGTCTACCTCTGAACGTCGGTCTCAGACCGTCTCTTTTAGACCGTCTGTCTCAGACCGTCTGTCTCAGACCGTCTGTCTCAGCCCGTCTGTCTCAGACCGTCTGTCTCAGACCGTCTGTCTCAGACCGTCTGTCTCAGACCGTCTGTCTCAGACCGTCTGTCTCAGACCGTCTGTCTCAGACCGTCTGTCGCAGACAGTCTGTCTCAGACCGTCTGTCTCAGACCGTCTGTCTCAGACCGTCTGTCTCAGACCGTCTGTCTCAGACCGTCTGTCTCAGCCCGTCTGTCTCAGACCGTCTGTCTCAGACCGTCTGTCTCAGACCGTCTGTCTCTGTACATCTGTCTATGTCCGTCTGTCTCGCTCTGTCTGTCGCAGACCGTCTGTCTCAGCCCGTCTGTCTCGGCCCGTCGGCCTCAGTCCCGGTGTCTCATACCGTCTGTCTCTGAACGTCTGTCTCAGGCCGTCTGTCTCAGACCGTCTGTCTCAGGCCGTCTGTCTCTGTACATCTGTCTATGTCCGTCTGTCTCGCTCTGTCTGTCGCAGACCGTCTGTCTCAGCCCGTCTGTCTCGGCCCGTCGGCCTCAGTCCCGGTGTCTCATACCGTCGGTCTCTGAACGTCGGTCTCAGACCGTCTGTCTCAGACCGTCTGTCTGAGACCGTCTGTCTCAGACCGTCTGTCTCAGACCGTCTGTCTCAGGCGGTCTGTCTCAGACCGTCTGTGTCTGTGCGTCTGCCGCAGTCCCGGTGTCTCATACCGTCTACCTCTGAACGTCGGTCTCAGACCGTCTCTTTTAGACCGTCTGTCTCAGACCGTCTGTCTCAGACCGTCTGTCTCAGCCCGTCTGTCTCAGACCGTCTGTCTCAGACCGTCTGTCTCAGACCGTCTGTCTCAGACCGTCTGTCTCAGACCGTCTGTCTCAGACCGTCTGTCTCAGACCGTCTGTCTCAGACCGTCTGTCGCAGACAGTTTGTCTCAGACCGTCTGTCTCAGACCGTCTGTCTCAGACCGTCTGTCTCAGACCGTCTGTCTCAGACCGTCTGTCTCAGCCCGTCTGTCTCAGACCGTCTGTCTCAGACCGTCTGTCTCAGACCGTCTGTCTCAGACCGTCTGTCTCAGACCGTCTGTCTCAGACCGTCTGTCTCAGACCGTCTGTCTCAGACCGTCTGTCTCAGACCGTCTGTCTCAGACCGTCTGTCTGAGACCGTCTGTCTCAGACCGTCTGTCTCAGACCGTCTGTCTCAGGCGGTCTGTCTCAGACCGTCTGTGTCTGTGCGTCTGCCGCAGTCCCGGTGTCTCATACCGTCTACCTCTGAACGCCGGTCTCAGGCCGTCTGTCTCAGACCGTCTGTCTCAGACCGTCTATCTCAGACCGTCTGTCTCAGCCCGTCTGCCTCAGTCCCGGTGTCTCATACCGTCTGTCTCTGAACGTCTGTCTCAGGCCGTCTGTCTCAGACCGTCTGTCTCAGGCCGTCTGTCTCTGTACATCTGTCTATGTCCGTCTGTCTCGCTCTGTCTGTCGCAGACCGTCTGTCTCAGCCCGTCTGTCTCGGCCCGTCGGCCTCAGTCCCGGTGTCTCATACCGTCTGTCTCTGAACGTCGGTCTCAGGCCGTCTGTCTCAGACCGTCTGTCTCAGGCCGTCTGTCTCTGTACATCTGTCTATGTCCGTCTGTCTCGCTCTGTCTGTCGCAGACCGTCTGTCTCAGCCCGTCTGTCTCAGCCCGTCTGCCTCAGTCCCGGTGTCTCATACCGTCTGTCTCTGAACGTCGGTCTCAGGCCGTCTGTCTCAGACCGTCTGTCTCAGACCGTCTGTCTCAGACCGTCTGTCTCAGACCGTCTGTCTCAGACCGTCTGTCTGAGACCGTCTGTCTCAGACCGTCTGTCTCAGACCGTCTGTCTCAGGCGGTCTGTCTCAGACCGTCTGTGTCTGTGCGTCTGCCGCAGTCCCGGTGTCTCATACCGTCTACCTCTGAACGTCGGTCTCAGACCGTCTCTTTTAGACCGTCTGTCTCAGACCGTCTGTCTCAGACCGTCTGTCTCAGCCCGTCTGTCTCAGACCGTCTGTCTCAGACCGTCTGTCTCAGACCGTCTGTCTCAGACCGTCTGTCTCAGACCGTCTGTCTCAGACCGTCTGTCTCAGACCGTCTGTCGCAGACAGTCTGTCTCAGACCGTCTGTCTCAGACCGTCTGTCTCAGACCGTCTGTCTCAGACCGTCTGTGTCTGTGCGTCTGCCGCAGTCCCGGTGTCTCATACCGTCTACCTCTGAACGTCGGTCTCAGACCGTCTCTTTTAGACCGTCTGTCTCAGACCGTCTGTCTCAGACCGTCTGTCTCAGCCCGTCTGTCTCAGACCGTCTGTCTCAGACCGTCTGTCTCAGACCGTCTGTCTCAGACCGTCTGTCTCAGACCGTCTGTCTCAGACCGTCTGTCTCAGACCGTCTGTCTCAGACCGTCTGTCGCAGACAGTCTGTCTCAGACCGTCTGTCTCAGACCGTCTGTCTCAGACCGTCTGTCTCAGACCGTCTGTCTCAGACCGTCTGTCTCAGACCGTCTGTCTCAGCCCGTCTGTCTCAGACCGTCTGTCTCAGACCGTCTGTCTCAGACCGTCTGTCTCAGACCGTCTGTCTCAGACCGTCTGTCTCAGACCGTCTGTCTCAGACCGTCTGTCTCAGACCGTCTGTGTCTGTGCGTCTGCCGCAGTCCCGGTGTCTCATACCGTCTACCTCTGAACGTCGGTCTCAGACCGTCTCTTTTAGACCGTCTGTCTCAGACCGTCTGTCTCAGACCGTCTGTCTCAGCCCGTCTGTCTCAGACCGTCTGTCTCAGACCGTCTGTCTCAGACCGTCTGTCTCAGACCGTCTGTCTCAGACCGTCTGTCTCAGACCGTCTGTCTCAGACCGTCTGTCTCAGACCGTCTGTCGCAGACAGTCTGTCTCAGACCGTCTGTCTCAGACCGTCTGTCTCAGACCGTCTGTCTCAGACCGTCTGTCTCAGACCGTCTGTCTCAGACCGTCTGTCTCAGCCGTCTGTCTCAGACCGTCTGTCTCAGACCGTCTGTCTCAGACCGTCTGTCTCAGACCGTCTGTCTCAGACCGTCTGTCTCAGACCGTCTGTCTCAGACCGTCTGTCTCAGACCGTCTGTCTCAGACCGTCTGTCTCAGACCGTCTGTCTCAGACCGTCTGTCTGAGACCGTCTGTCTCAGACCGTCTGTCTCAGACCGTCTGTCTCAGGCGGTCTGTCTCAGACCGTCTGTGTCTGTGCGTCTGCCGCAGTCCCGGTGTCTCATACCGTCTACCTCTGAACGCCGGTCTCAGGCCGTCTGTCTCAGACCGTCTGTCTCAGACCGTCTATCTCAGACCGTCTGTCTCAGCCCGTCTGCCTCAGTCCCGGTGTCTCATACCGTCTGTCTCTGAACGTCTGTCTCAGGCCGTCTGTCTCAGGCCGTCTGTCTCTGTACATCTGTCTATGTCCGTCTGTCTCGCTCTGTCTGTCGCAGACCGTCTGTCTCAGCCCGTCTGTCTCGGCCCGTCGGCCTCAGTCCCGGTGTCTCATACCGTCGGTCTCTGAACGTCGGTCTCAGGCCGTCTGTCTCAGACCGTCTGTCTCAGGCCGTCTGTCTCTGTACATCTGTCTATGTCCGTCTGCCTCGCTCTGTCTGTCGCAGACCGTCTGTCTCAGCCCGTCTGTCTCAGCCCGTCTGCCTCAGTCCCGGTGTCTCATACCGTCTGTCTCTGAACGTCGGTCTCAGGCCGTCTGTCTCAGACCGTCCGTCTCAGACAGTCTGTCTCAGACCGTCTCTTTTAGACCGTCTGTCTCAGACCGTCTGTCTCAGACCGTCTGTCTCAGACCGTCTGTCTCAGACCGTCTGTCTCAGACCGTCTGTCTCAGACCGTCTGTCTCAGACCGTCTGTCTCAGACCGTCTGTCTGAGACCGTCTGTCTCAGACCGTCTGTCTCAGACCGTCTGTCTCAGGCGGTCTGTCTCAGACCGTCTGTGTCTGTGCGTCTGCCGCAGTCCCGGTGTCTCATACCGTCTACCTCTGAACGTCGGTCTCAGGCCGTCTGTCTCAGACCGTCTGTCTCAGTCCGTCTATCTCAGACCGTCTGTCTCAGCCCGTCTGCCTCAGTCCCGGTGTCTCATACCGTCTGTCTCTGAACGTCTGTCTATGGCCGTCTGTCTCAGACCGTCTGTCTCAGGCCGTCTGTCTCAGACCGTCTATCTCAGACCGTCTGTCTCAGCCCGTCTGCCTCAGTCCCGGTGTCTCATACCGTCTGTCTCTGAACGTCTGTCTCAGGCCGTCTGTCTCAGACCGTCTGTCTCAGGCCGTCTGTCTCTGTACATCTGTCTATGTCCGTCTGTCTCGCTCTGTCTGTCGCAGACCGTCTGTCTCAGCCCGTCTGTCTCGGCCCGTCGGCCTCAGTCCCGGTGTCTCATACCGTCTGTCTCTGAACGTCGGTCTCAGGCCGTCTGTCTCAGACCGTCTGTCTCAGGCCGTCTGTCTCTGTACATCTGTCTATGTCCGTCTGTCTCGCTCTGTCTGTCGCAGACCGTCTGTCTCAGCCCGTCTGTCTCAGCCCGTCTGCCTCAGTCCCGGTGTCTCATACCGTCTGTCTCTGAACGTCGGTCTCAGGCCGTCTGTCTCAGACCGTCTGTCTCAGACCGTCTGTCTCAGACCGTCTGTCTGAGACCGTCTGTCTCAGACCGTCTGTCTCAGACCGTCTGTCTCAGGCGGTCTGTCTCAGACCGTCTGTGTCTGTGCGTCTGCCGCAGTCCCGGTGTCTCATACCGTCTACCTCTGAACGTCGGTCTCAGACCGTCTCTTTTAGACCGTCTGTCTCAGACCGTCTGTCTCAGACCGTCTGTCTCAGCCCGTCTGTCTCAGACCGTCTGTCTCAGACCGTCTGTCTCAGACCGTCTGTCTCAGACCGTCTGTCTCAGACCGTCTGTCTCAGACCGTCTGTCTCAGACCGTCTGTCTCAGACCGTCTGTCTCAGACCGTCTGTCTCAGACCGTCTGTCTCAGACCGTCTGTCTCAGACCGTCTGTCTCAGACCGTCTGTCTCAGCCCGTCTGTCTCAGACCGTCTGTCTCAGACCGTCTGTCTCAGACCGTCTGTCTCAGACCGTCTGTCTCAGACCGTCTGTCTCAGACCGTCTGTCTCAGACCGTCTGTGTCTGTGCGTCTGCCGCAGTCCCGGTGTCTCATACCGTCTACCTCTGAACGTCGGTCTCAGACCGTCTCTTTTAGACCGTCTGTCTCAGACCGTCTGTCTCAGACCGTCTGTCTCAGCCCGTCTGTCTCAGACCGTCTGTCTCAGACCGTCTGTCTCAGACCGTCTGTCTCAGACCGTCTGTCTCAGACCGTCTGTCTCAGACCGTCTGTCTCAGACCGTCTGTCTCAGACCGTCTGTCTCAGACCGTCTGTCGCAGACAGTCTGTCTCAGACCGTCTGTCTCAGACCGTCTGTCTCAGACCGTCTGTCTCAGACCGTCTGTCTCAGACCGTCTGTCTCAGACCGTCTGTCTCAGCCGTCTGTCTCAGACCGTCTGTCTCAGACCGTCTGTCTCAGACCGTCTGTCTCAGACCGTCTGTCTCAGACCGTCTGTCTCAGACCGTCTGTCTCAGACCGTCTGTCTCAGACCGTCTGTCTCAGACCGTCTGTCTCAGACCGTCTGTCTGAGACCGTCTGTCTCAGACCGTCTGTCTCAGACCGTCTGTCTCAGGCGGTCTGTCTCAGACCGTCTGTGTCTGTGCGTCTGCCGCAGTCCCGGTGTCTCATACCGTCTACCTCTGAACGCCGGTCTCAGGCCGTCTGTCTCAGACCGTCTGTCTCAGACCGTCTATCTCAGACCGTCTGTCTCAGCCCGTCTGCCTCAGTCCCGGTGTCTCATACCGTCTGTCTCTGAACGTCTGTCTCAGGCCGTCTGTCTCAGACCGTCTGTCTCAGGCCGTCTGTCTCTGTACATCTGTCTATGTCCGTCTGTCTCGCTCTGTCTGTCGCAGACCGTCTGTCTCAGCCCGTCTGTCTCGGCCCGTCGGCCTCAGTCCCGGTGTCTCATACCGTCGGTCTCTGAACGTCGGTCTCAGGCCGTCTGTCTCAGACCGTCTGTCTCAGGCCGTCTGTCTCTGTACATCTGTCTATGTCCGTCTGCCTCGCTCTGTCTGTCGCAGACCGTCTGTCTCAGCCCGTCTGTCTCAGCCCGTCTGCCTCAGTCCCGGTGTCTCATACCGTCTGTCTCTGAACGTCGGTCTCAGGCCGTCTGTCTCAGACCGTCCGTCTCAGACAGTCTGTCTCAGACCGTCTCTTTTAGACCGTCTGTCTCAGACCGTCTGTCTCAGACCGTCTGTCTCAGACCGTCTGTCTCAGACCGTCTGTCTCAGACCGTCTGTCTCAGACCGTCTGTCTGAGACCGTCTGTCTCAGACCGTCTGTCTCAGACCGTCTGTCTCAGGCGGTCTGTCTCAGACCGTCTGTGTCTGTGCGTCTGCCGCAGTCCCGGTGTCTCATACCGTCTACCTCTGAACGTCGGTCTCAGGCCGTCTGTCTCAGACCGTCTGTCTCAGTCCGTCTATCTCAGACCGTCTGTCTCAGCCCGTCTGCCTCAGTCCCGGTGTCTCATACCGTCTGTCTCTGAACGTCTGTCTATGGCCGTCTGTCTCAGACCGTCTGTCTCAGGCCGTCTGTCTCAGACCGTCTATCTCAGACCGTCTGTCTCAGCCCGTCTGCCTCAGTCCCGGTGTCTCATACCGTCTGTCTCTGAACGTCTGTCTCAGGCCGTCTGTCTCAGACCGTCTGTCTCAGGCCGTCTGTCTCTGTACATCTGTCTATGTCCGTCTGTCTCGCTCTGTCTGTCGCAGACCGTCTGTCTCAGCCCGTCTGTCTCGGCCCGTCGGCCTCAGTCCCGGTGTCTCATACCGTCTGTCTCTGAACGTCGGTCTCAGGCCGTCTGTCTCAGACCGTCTGTCTCAGGCCGTCTGTCTCTGTACATCTGTCTATGTCCGTCTGTCTCGCTCTGTCTGTCGCAGACCGTCTGTCTCAGCCCGTCTGTCTCAGCCCGTCTGCCTCAGTCCCGGTGTCTCATACCGTCTGTCTCTGAACGTCGGTCTCAGGCCGTCTGTCTCAGACCGTCTGTCTCAGACCGTCTGTCTCAGACCGTCTGTCTGAGACCGTCTGTCTCAGACCGTCTGTCTCAGACCGTCTGTCTCAGGCGGTCTGTCTCAGACCGTCTGTGTCTGTGCGTCTGCCGCAGTCCCGGTGTCTCATACCGTCTACCTCTGAACGTCGGTCTCAGACCGTCTCTTTTAGACCGTCTGTCTCAGACCGTCTGTCTCAGACCGTCTGTCTCAGCCCGTCTGTCTCAGACCGTCTGTCTCAGACCGTCTGTCTCAGACCGTCTGTCTCAGACCGTCTGTCTCAGACCGTCTGTCTCAGACCGTCTGTCTCAGACCGTCTGTCTCAGACCGTCTGTCTCAGACCGTCTGTCGCAGACAGTCTGTCTCAGACCGTCTGTCTCAGACCGTCTGTCTCAGACCGTCTGTCTCAGACCGTCTGTCTCAGACCGTCTGTCTCAGACCGTCTGTCTCAGCCCGTCTGTCTCAGACCGTCTGTCTCAGACCGTCTGTCTCAGACCGTCTGTCTTAGACCGTCTGTCTCAGTCCGCCTGTCTCAGGCCGTCTGTCGTAGTCCGCCTGTCTCAGACCGTCTGTCTCAGACCGCCTGTCTCAGACCGTCTGTCTCAGTCCGTCTGTCTCAGACGGTCTGTATCAGTCCGTCTGTCTCAATCCGTCTGTCTCAGAGCGTCCGTCTCAGACCGTCTGTCTCAGACCGACTGTCTCAGACCGTCTGTCTCAGACCGTCTTTCTCTTTCCGTCTGTCTCACCCGTCTATCTCAGACCATCTGTCTCAGGCAGTCTGTCTCAGCCCGTCTGTCTCAATCCGTCTTTCTCAGAGCGTCTGTCTCTGACTGTCTGTCTCAGACCGTCTGTCTCAATCCGTCTCTCTCAGAGCGTCCGTCTCTGACTGTCTGTCTCAGAGCGTCTGTCCCAGACCGCCTGTCTCAGACCGTCTGTCTCAGTCCGCCTGTCTCAGACCGTCTGTCGTAGTCCGCCTGTCTCAGACCGTCTGTCTCAGACCGCCTGTCTCAGACCGTCTGTCTCAGTCCGTCTGCCTCAGACGGTCTGTATCAGTCCGTCTGTCTCAATCCGTCTGTCTCACAGCGTCCGTCTCAGACCGTCTGTCTCAGACCGCCTGTCTTAGGCCGTCTGTCTCAATCCGTCTGTCTCAGAGCGTCCGTCTCAGACCGTCTGTCCCAGACCGTCTGTCTCTGACTGTCTGTCTCAGAGCGTCTGTCTCAGACAGTCTGTCTCAGACCGCCTGTCTCAGACCGTCTGTCTCAGTCCGTCTGTCTTAGACGGACTGTCTCAGTCCGTCTGTCTCAATCCGTCTGTCTCAAACCGTCTGTCTCAGACGGTCTGTCTCAGTCCGTCTGTCTCAATCCGTCTGTCTCACACCGTCTGTCTCAGACCGTCTGTCTCAGACCGTTTGTCTCAGACCGTCTGTCTCAGCCCGTCTGTCTCAATCCGTCTGTCTCAGACCGTCTGTCTCAGACCGTCTGTCTCAGACCGTCTGTCTCAGACCGTCTGTCTTAGACCGTCTGTCTCAGTCCGCCTGTCTCAGGCCGTCTGTCGTAGTCCGCCTGTCTCAGACCGTCTGTCTCAGACCGCCTGTCTCAGACCGTCTGTCTCGGTCCGTCTGTCTCAGACGGTCTGTATCAGTCCGTCTGTCTCAATCCGTCTGTCTCAGAGCGTCCGTCTCAGACCGTCTGTCTCAGACCGACTGTCTCAGACCGTCTGTCTCAGACCGTCTGTCTCTTTCCGTCTGTCTCACCCGTCTATCTCAGACCATCTGTCTCAGGCAGTCTGTCTCAGCCCGTCTGTCTCAATCCGTCTTTCTCAGAGCGTCTGTCTCTGACTGTCTGTCTCAGACCGTCTGTCTCAATCCGTCTGTCTCAGAGCGTCCGTCTCTGACTGTCTGTCTCAGAGCGTCTGTCCCAGACCGCCTGTCTCAGACCGTCTGTCTCAGTCCGCCTGTCTCAGACCGTCTGTCGTAGTCCGCCTGTCTCAGACCGTCTGTCTCAGACCGCCTGTCTCAGACCGTCTGTCTCAGTCCGTCTGCCTCAGACGGTCTGTATCAGTCCGTCTGTCTCAATCCGTCTGTCTCAGAGCGTCCGTCTCAGACCGTCTGTCTCAGACCGCCTGTCTTAGGCCGTCTGTCTCAATCCGTCTGTCTCAGAGCGTCCGTCTCAGACCGTCTGTCCCAGACCGTCTGTCTCTGACTGTCTGTCTCAGAGCGTCTGTCTCAGACAGTCTGTCTCAGACCGCCTGTCTCAGACCGTCTGTCTCAGTCCGTCTGTCTTAGACGGTCTGTCTCAGTCCGTCTGTCTCAATCCGTCTGTCTCAAACCGTCTGTCTCAGACGGTCTGTCTCAGTCCGTCTGTCTCAATCCGTCTGTCTCACACCGTCTGTCTCAGACCGTCTGTCTCAGACCGTCTGTCTCAGTCCGCCTGTCTCAGGCCGTCTGTCGTAGTCCGCCTGTCTCAGACCGTCTGTCTCAGACCGCCTGTCTCAGACCGTCTGTCTCAGTCCGTCTGTCTCAGACGGTCTGTATCAGTCCGTCTGTCTCAATCCGTCGGTCTCAGAGCGTCCGTCTCAGACCGTCTGTCTCAGACCGACTGTCTCAGACCGTCTGTCTCAGGCCGCCTGTCTCAGTCCGTCTGTCTCTATCCGTCTGCCTCAGACCGTCTGTCTCAGACCGTCTGTCTCGGACCGTGTGTCTCAGACCGTCTGTCTCAATCCGTCTGTCTCAATCCGTCTGTCTCAGAGCGTCCGTCTCTGACTGTCTGTCTCAGACCGTCTGTCTCAATCCGTCTGTCTCAGAGCGTCCGTCTCTGACTGTCTGTCTCAGAGCGTCTGTCCCAGACCGCCTGTCTCAGACCGTCTGTCTCAGTCCGCCTGTCTCAGACCGTCTGTCGTAGTCCGCCTGTCTCAGACCGTCTGTCTCAGACCGTCTGTCTCAGTCCGCCTGTCTCAGACCGTCTGTCTCAGACCGTATTGCTCAGACCGTCTGTCTCAGACCGCCTATCTCAGACCGTCTGTCTCAGTCCGTCTCTCTCAGACGGTCTGCCTCAGTCCGTCTGTCTCAATCCGTCTGTCTCAGAGCGTCCGTCTCAGACCGTCTGTCTCAGACCGTCTGTCTCAGACCGTCTGTCTCAGACCGTCTGTCTCAGACCGTCTGTCTCTTTCCGTCTGTCCCACCCGTCTATCTCAGACCATCTGTCTCAGGCAGTCTGTCTCAGCCCGTCTGTCTCAATCCGTCTTTCTCAGAGCGTCTGTCTCTGACTGTCTGTCTCAGACCGTCTGTCTCAATCCGTCTGTCTCAGAGCGTCCGTCTCTGACTGTCTGTCTCAGAGCGTCTGTCCCAGACCGCCTGTCTCAGACCGTCTGTCTCAGTCCGCCTGTCTCAGACCGTCTGACTGCGTCCGTCTGTCTTAGACGGTCTGTCTCAGTCCGTCTGTCTCAATCCGTCTGTCTCAATCCGTCTGTCTCAGAGCGTCCGTCTCAGACCGTCTGTCTCAATCCGTCTGTCTCAGAGCGTCTGTCTCTGACTGTCTGTCTCAGACCGTCTGTCTCAGACCGTCTGTCTCAGACGGTCTGTCACAGTCCGTCTGTCTCAATCCGTCTGTCTCAGACCGTCTGTCTCGGACCGTCTGTCTCTGACCGTCTGTCTCAGACTGTCTGTCTCATACCGTCTGTCTCAGACCGTCTGTCTCAGACCGTCTGTCTCAGACCGTCTGTCTCAGACCGTCTGTCTCAGTCCGTCTGTCTTAGACGGTCTGTCTCAGTCCGTCTGTCTCAATCCGTCTGTCTCAATCCGTCTGTCTCAGAGCGTCCGTCTCAGACCGTCTGTCTCAATCCGTCTGTCTCAGACCGTCTGTCTCGGACCGTGTGTCTCAGACCGTCTGTCTCAATCCGTCTGTCTCAATCCGTCTGTCTCAGAGCGTCCGTCTCAGACCGTCTGTCTCAGACCGTCTGTCTCAGACCGTCTGTCTCAGACGGCCTGTCTCAGACCGTCTGTCTCAGTCCGTCTGTCTTAGACGGTCCGTCTCACTCCGTCTGTCTCAATACGTCTGTCTCAGAGCGTCCGTCTCAGACCGTCTGTCTCAGACCGTCTGTCTCAGACCGTCTGTCTCAGACCGTCTGTCTCAGTCCGCCTGTCTCAGACCGTCTGTCGTAGTCCGCCTGTCTCAGACCGACTGTCTCAGACCGCCTGTCTCAGACCGTCTGTCTCAGTCCGTCTGTCTCAGACGGTCTGTATCAGTCCGTCTGTCTCAATCCGTCTGTCTCAGAGCGTCTGTCTCAGACCGTCTGTCTCAGACCGCCTGTCTTAGGCCGTCTGTCTCAGACCGCCTGTCTCAGACCGCCTGTCTTAGGCCGTCTGTCTCAGACCGCCTGTCTCAGACCGTCTGTCTCAGTCCGTCTGTCTTAGACGGTCTGTCTCAGTCCGTCTGTCTCAATCCGTCTGACTCAGAGGGTCCGTCTCAGACCGTCTGTCTCAGACGGTCTGTCTCAGTCCGTCTGCCTCAATCCGTCTGTCTCCGACCGTCTGTCTCGGGCCGTCTGTCTCTGACCGTCTGTCTCAGACCGTCTGTCTCAGACCGTCTGTCTCAGACCGTCTGTCTCAGACCGTCTGTCTCAGACCGTCTGTCTCAGACCGTCTGTCTCAGACCGTCTGTCTCAGACCGTCTGTCTCAGACCGTCTGTCTCTTTCCGTCTGTCTCACCCGTCTATCTCAGACCATCTGTCTCAGCCCGTCTGTCTCAATCCGTCTGTCTCAGAGCGTCTGTCTCTGACTGTCTGTCTCAGACCGTCTGTCTCAGACCGAATGTCTCAGACCGTCTGCCTCAGACCGTCTGTCTCTTTCCGTCTGTCTCACCCGTCTATCTCAGACCATCTGTCTCAGCCCGTCTGTCTCAATCCGTCTGTCTCAGAGCGTCTGTCTCTGACTGTCTGTCTCAGAGCGTCTGTCTCAGACCGTCTGCCTCAGACCGCCTGTCTCAGACCGTCTGTCTCAGTCCGTCTGTCTTAGACAGTCTGTCTCAGTCCGTCTGTCTCAATCCGTCTGTCTCAGACCGTCTGTCTCAGACCGTCTGTCTCAGACCGTCTGTCTCAGACCGCCTGTCTCAGACCGTCTGTCTGCGTCCGTCTGTCTTAGACGGTCTGTCTCAGTCCGTCTGTCTCAATCCGTCTGTCTCAATCCGTCTGTCTCAGAGCGTCCGTCTCAGACCGTCTGTCTCAATCCGTCTGTCTCAGACCGTCTGTCTCGGACCGTGTGTCTCAGACCGTCTGTCTCAATCCGTCTGTCTCAATCCGTCTGTCTCAGAGCGTCCGTCTCTGAGTGTCTGTCTCAGAGCGTCTGTCTCAGACCGTCTGTCTCAGACGGCCTGTCTCAGACCGTCTGTCTCAGTCCGTCTGTCTTAGACGGTCTGTCTCACTCCGTCTGTCTCAATACGTCTGTCTCAGAGCGTCCGTCTCAGACCGTCTGTCTCAGACCGTCTGTCTCATACCGTCTGTCTCGGACCGTCTGTCTCAGACCGTCTGTCTCAGACGGTCTGTCTCAGTCCGTCTGTCTCAATCCGTCTGTCTCAGACCGTCTGTCTCAGACCGTCTGTCTCAGACCGTCTGTCTCAGACCGCCTGTCTCAGACCCTCTGTCTCAGTCCGTCTGTCTTAGACGGTCTGTCTCAGTCCGTCTGTCTCAATCCGTCTGTCTCAGAGCGTCCGTCTCAGACCGTCTGTCTCAGACCGTCTGTCTCAGACCGTTTGTCTCAGACCGTCTGTCTCAGACCGTCTGTCTCAGACCGTTTGTCTCAGACCGTCTGTCTCAGCCCGTCTGTCTCAATCCGTCTGTCTCAGACCGTCTGTCTCAGACCGTTTGTCTCAGACCGTCTGTCTCAGCCCGTCTGTCTCAATCCGTCTGTCTCAGACCGTCTGTCTCAGTCCGTCTGTCTCAGACAGTCTGTCTCAGTCCGTCTGTCTCAATCCGTCTGTCTCAGAGCGTCCGTCTCAGACCGTCTGTCTCAATCCGTCTGTCTCAGAGCGTCTGTCTCTGACTGTCTGTCTCAGACCGTCTGTCTCAGACCGTCTGTCTCAGACGGTCTGTCACAGTCCGTCTGTCTCAATCCGTCTGTCTCAGACCGTCTGTCTCGGACCGTCTGTCTCTGACCGTCTGTCTCAGACTGTCTGTCTCAGACCGTCTGTCTCAGACCGTCTGTCTCAGACCGTCTGTCTCAGACCGTCTGTCTCAGTCCGTCTGTCTTAGACGGTCTCTCTCAGTCCGTCTGTCTCAATCCGTCTGTCTCAATCCGTCTGTCTCAGAGCGTCCGTCTCAGACCGTCTGTCTCAATCCGTCTGTCTCAGACCGTCTGTCTCAATCCGTCTGTCTCAATCCGTCTGTCTCAGAGCGTCCGTCTCAGACCGTCTGTCTCAGACCGTCTGTCTCAGACCGTCTGTCTCAGACGGCCTGTCTCAGACCGTCTGTCTCAGTCCGTCTGTCTTAGACGGTCCGTCTCACTCCGTCTGTCTCAATACGTCTGTCTCAGAGCGTCCGTCTCAGACCGTCTGTCTCAGACCGTCTGTCTCAGACCGTCTGTCTCAGACCGTCTGTCTCAGTCCGCCTGTCTCAGACCGTCTGTCGTAGTCCGCCTGTCTCAGACCGACTGTCTCAGACCGCCTGTCTCAGACCGTCTGTCTCAGTCCGTCTGTCTCAGACGGTCTGTATCAGTCCGTCTGTCTCAATCCGTCTGTCTCAGAGCGTCTGTCTCAGACCGTCTGTCTCAGACCGCCTGTCTTAGGCCGTCTGTCTCAGACCGTCTGTCGTAGTCCGCCTGTCTCAGACCGACTGTCTCAGACCGCCTGTCTCAGACCGTCTGTCTCAGTCCGTCTGTCTCAGACGGTCTGTATCAGTCCGTCTGTCTCAATCCGTCTGTCTCAGACCGTCTGTCTCAGACCGCCTGTCTTAGGCCGTCTGTCTCAGACCGCCTGTCTCAGACCGCCTGTCTTAGGCCGTCTGTCTCAGACCGCCTGTCTCAGACCGTCTGTCTCAGACCGTCTGTCTCAGACCGTCTGTCTCAGACCGTCTGTCTCAGACCGTCTGTCTCTTTCCGTCTGTCTCACCCGTCTATCTCAGACCATCTGTCTCAGCCCGTCTGTCTCAATCCGTCTGCCTCAGACCGTCTGTCTCTTTCCGTCTGTCTCACCCGTCTATCTCAGACCATCTGTCTCAGCCCGTCTGTCTCAATCCGTCTGTCTCAGAGCGTCTGTCTCTGACTGTCTGTCTCAGAGCGTCTGTCTCAGACCGTCTGCCTCAGACCGCCTGTCTCAGACCGTCTGTCTCAGTCCGTCTGTCTTAGACAGTCTGTCTCAGTCCGTCTGTCTCAATCCGTCTGTCTGAGAGCGTCCATCTCTGACTGTCTGTCTCAGAGCGTCTGTCTCAGACCGCCTGTCTCAGACCGTCTGACTGCGTCCGTCTGTCTTAGACGGTCTGTCTCAGTCCGTCTGTCTCAATCCGTCTGTCTCAATCCGTCTGTCTCAGAGCGTCCGTCTCAGACCGTCTGTCTCAATCCGTCTGTCTCAGACCGTCTGTCTCGGACCGTGTGTCTCAGACCGTCTGTCTCAATCCGTCTGTCTCAATCCGTCTGTCTCAGAGCGTCCGTCTCTGAGTGTCTGTCTCAGAGCGTCTGTCTCAGACCGTCTGTCTCAGACGGCCTGTCTCAGACCGTCTGTCTCAGTCCGTCTGTCTTAGACGGTCTGTCTCACTCCGTCTGTCTCAATACGTCTGTCTCAGAGCGTCCGTCTCAGACCGTCTGTCTCAGACCGTCTGTCTCATACCGTCTGTCTCGGACCGTCTGTCTCAGACCGTCTGTCTCAGACGGTCTGTCTCAGTCCGTCTGTCTCAATCCGTCTGTCTCAGACCGTCTGTCTCAGACCGTCTGTCTCAGACCGTCTGTCTCAGACCGTCTGTCTCAGACCGCCTGTCTCAGACCGTCTGTCTGCGTCCGTCTGTCTTAGACGGTCTGTCTCAGTCCGTCTGTCTCAATCCGTCTGTCTCAATCCGTCTGTCTCAGAGCGTCCGTCTCAGACCGTCTGTCTCAATCCGTCTGTCTCAGACCGTCTGTCTCGGACCGTGTGTCTCAGACCGTCTGTCTCAATCCGTCTGTCTCAATCCGTCTGTCTCAGAGCGTCCGTCTCTGAGTGTCTGTCTCAGAGCGTCTGTCTCAGACCGTCTGTCTCAGACGGCCTGTCTCAGACCGTCTGTCTCAGTCCGTCTGTCTTAGACGGTCTGTCTCACTCCGTCTGTCTCAATACGTCTGTCTCAGAGCGTCTGTCTCAGAGCGTCCGTCTCAGACCGTCTGTCTCAGACCGTCTGTCTCATACCGTCTGTCTCGGACCGTCTGTCTCAGACCGTCTGTCTCAGACGGTCTGTCTCAGACCGTCTGTCTCATACCGTCTGTCTCGGACCGTCTGTCTCAGACCGTCTGTCTCAGACGGTCTGTCTCAGTCCGTCTGTCTCAATCCGTCTGTCTCAGACCGTCTGTCTCAGTCCGTCTGTCTCAATCCGTCTGTCTCAGAGCGTCCGTCTCAGACCGTCTGTCTCAGACCGTCTGTCTCAGACCGTTTGTCTCAGACCGTCTGTCTCAGACCGTCTGTCTCAGACCGTTTGTCTCAGACCGTCTGTCTCAGCCCGTCTGTCTCAATCCGTCTGTCTCAGACCGTCTGTCTCAGACCGTTTGTCTCAGACCGTCTGTCTCAGCCCGTCTGTCTCAATCCGTCTGTCTCAGACCGTCTGTCTCAGTCCGTCTGTCTCAGACAGTCTGTCTCAGTCCGTCTGTCTCAATCCGTCTGTCTCAGAGCGTCCGTCTCAGACCGTCTGTCTCAATCCGTCTGTCTCAGAGCGTCTGTCTCTGACTGTCTGTCTCAGACCGTCTGTCTCAGACCGTCTGTCTCAGACGGTCTGTCACAGTCCGTCTGTCTCAATCCGTCCGTCTCAGACCGTCTGTCTCGGACCGTCTGTCTCTGACCGTCTGTCTCAGACTGTCTGTCTCAGACCGTCTGTCTCAGACCGTCTGTCTCAGACCGTCTGTCTCAGACCGTCTGTCTCAGACCGTCTGTCTCAGTCCGTCTGTCTTAGACGGTCTGTCTCAGTCCGTCTGTCTCAATCCGTCTGTCTCAATCCGTCTGTCTCAGAGCGTCCGTCTCAGACCGTCTGTCTCAATCCGTCTGTCTCAGACCGTCTGTCTCGGACCGTGTGTCTCAGACCGTCTGTCTCAATCCGTCTGTCTCAATCCGTCTGTCTCAGACCGTCTGTCTCAGACCGTCTGTCTCAGTCCGCCTGTCTCAGACCGTCTGTCGTAGTCCGCCTGTCTCAGACCGACTGTCTCAGACCGCCTGTCTCAGACCGTCTGTCTCAGTCCGTCTGTCTCAGACGGTCTGTATCAGTCCGTCTGTCTCAATCCGTCTGTCTCAGACCGTCTGTCTCAGACCGCCTGTCTTAGGCCGTCTGTCTCAGACCGCCTGTCTCAGACCGCCTGTCTTAGGCCGTCTGTCTCAGACCGCCTGTCTCAGACCGTCTGTCTCAGACCGTCTGTCTCAGACCGTCTGTCTCAGACCGTCTGTCTCTTTCCGTCTGTCTCACCCGTCTATCTCAGACCATCTGTCTCAGCCCGTCTGTCTCAATCCGTCTGCCTCAGACCGTCTGTCTCTTTCCGTCTGTCTCACCCGTCTATCTCAGACCATCTGTCTCAGCCCGTCTGTCTCAATCCGTCTGTCTCAGAGCGTCTGTCTCTGACTGTCTGTCTCAGAGCGTCTGTCTCAGACCGTCTGCCTCAGACCGCCTGTCTCAGACCGTCTGTCTCAGTCCGTCTGTCTTAGACAGTCTGTCTCAGTCCGTCTGTCTCAATCCGTCTGTCTGAGAGCGTCCATCTCTGACTGTCTGTCTCAGAGCGTCTGTCTCAGACCGCCTGTCTCAGACCGTCTGACTGCGTCCGTCTGTCTTAGACGGTCTGTCTCAGTCCGTCTGTCTCAATCCGTCTGTCTCAATCCGTCTGTCTCAGAGCGTCCGTCTCAGACCGTCTGTCTCAATCCGTCTGTCTCAGACCGTCTGTCTCGGACCGTGTGTCTCAGACCGTCTGTCTCAATCCGTCTGTCTCAATCCGTCTGTCTCAGAGCGTCCGTCTCTGAGTGTCTGTCTCAGAGCGTCTGTCTCAGACCGTCTGTCTCAGACGGCCTGTCTCAGACCGTCTGTCTCAGTCCGTCTGTCTTAGACGGTCTGTCTCACTCCGTCTGTCTCAATACGTCTGTCTCAGAGCGTCCGTCTCAGACCGTCTGTCTCAGACCGTCTGTCTCATACCGTCTGTCTCGGACCGTCTGTCTCAGACCGTCTGTCTCAGACGGTCTGTCTCAGTCCGTCTGTCTCAATCCGTCTGTCTCAGACCGTCTGTCTCAGACCGTCTGTCTCAGACCGTCTGTCTCAGACCGTCTGTCTCAGACCGCCTGTCTCAGACCGTCTGTCTGCGTCCGTCTGTCTTAGACGGTGTGTCTCAGTCCGTCTGTCTCAATCCGTCTGTCTCAATCCGTCTGTCTCAGAGCGTCCGTCTCAGACCGTCTGTCTCAATCCGTCTGTCTCAGACCGTCTGTCTCGGACCGTGTGTCTCAGACCGTCTGTCTCAATCCGTCTGTCTCAATCCGTCTGTCTCAGAGCGTCCGTCTCTGAGTGTCTGTCTCAGAGCGTCTGTCTCAGACCGTCTGTCTCAGACGGCCTGTCTCAGACCGTCTGTCTCAGTCCGTCTGTCTTAGACGGTCTGTCTCACTCCGTCTGTCTCAATACGTCTGTCTCAGAGCGTCTGTCTCAGAGCGTCCGTCTCAGACCGTCTGTCTCAGACCGTCTGTCTCATACCGTCTGTCTCGGACCGTCTGTCTCAGACCGTCTGTCTCAGACGGTCTGTCTCAGACCGTCTGTCTCATACCGTCTGTCTCGGACCGTCTGTCTCAGACCGTCTGTCTCAGACGGTCTGTCTCAGTCCGTCTGTCTCAATCCGTCTGTCTCAGACCGTCTGTCTCAGTCCGTCTGTCTCAATCCGTCTGTCTCAGAGCGTCCGTCTCAGACCGTCTGTCTCAGACCGTCTGTCTCAGACCGTTTGTCTCAGACCGTCTGTCTCAGACCGTCTGTCTCAGACCGTTTGTCTCAGACCGTCTGTCTCAGCCCGTCTGTCTCAATCCGTCTGTCTCAGACCGTCTGTCTCAGACCGTTTGTCTCAGACCGTCTGTCTCAGCCCGTCTGTCTCAATCCGTCTGTCTCAGACCGTCTGTCTCAGTCCGTCTGTCTCAGACAGTCTGTCTCAGTCCGTCTGTCTCAATCCGTCTGTCTCAGAGCGTCCGTCTCAGACCGTCTGTCTCAATCCGTCTGTCTCAGAGCGTCTGTCTCTGACTGTCTGTCTCAGACCGTCTGTCTCAGACCGTCTGTCTCAGACGGTCTGTCACAGTCCGTCTGTCTCAATCCGTCCGTCTCAGACCGTCTGTCTCGGACCGTCTGTCTCTGACCGTCTGTCTCAGACTGTCTGTCTCAGACCGTCTGTCTCAGACCGTCTGTCTCAGACCGTCTGTCTCAGACCGTCTGTCTCAGTCCGTCTGTCTTAGACGGTCTGTCTCAGTCCGTCTGTCTCAATCCGTCTGTCTCAATCCGTCTGTCTCAGAGCGTCCGTCTCAGACCGTCTGTCTCAATCCGTCTGTCTCAGACCGTCTGTCTCGGACCGTGTGTCTCAGACCGTCTGTCTCAATCCGTCTGTCTCAATCCGTCTGTCTCAGAGCGTCCGTCTCTGATTGTCTGTCTCAGAGCGTCTGTCTCAGACCGTCTGTCTCAGACGGCCTGTCTCAGACCGTCTGTCTCAGTCCGTCTGTCTTAGACGGTCCGTCTCACTCCGTCTGTCTCAATACGTCTGTCTCAGAGCGTCCGTCTCAGACCGTCTGTCTCAGACCGTCTGTCTCATACCGTCTGTCTCGGACCGTCTGTCTCAGACCGTCTGTCTCAGACGGTCTGTCTCAGTCCGTCTGTCTCAATCCGTCTGTCTCAGACCGTCTGTCTCAGACCGTCTGTCTCAGACCGTCTGTCTCAGACCGTCTGTCTCAGACCGCCTGTCTCAGACCCTCTGTCTCAGTCCGTCTGTCTTAGACGGTCTGTCTCAGTCCGTCTGTCTCAATCCGTCTGTCTCAGAGCGTCCGTCTCAGACCGTCTGTCTCAGACCGCCTGTCTCAGACCGTTTGTCTCAGACCGTCTGTCTCAGCCCGTCTGTCTCAATCCGTCTGTCTCAGACCGTCTGTCTCAGACCGTCTGTCTCAGACCGTTTGTCTCAGACCGTCTGTCTCAGCCCGTCTGTCTCAATCCGTCTGTCTCAGACCGTCTGTCTCAGTCCGTCTGTCTCAGACAGTCTGTCTCAGTCCGTCTGTCTCAATCCGTCTGTCTCAGAGCGTCCGTCTCAGACCGTCTGTCTCAATCCGTCTGTCTCAGACCGTCTGTCTCAGTCCGTCTGTCTCAGACAGTCTGTCTCAGTCCGTCTGTCTCAATCCGTCTGTCTCAGAGCGTCCGTCTCTGACCGTCTGTCTCAGACCGTCTGTCTCAGACCGTCTGTCTCAGACCGTCTGTCTCTTTCCGTCTGTCTCACCCGTCTATCTCAGACCATCTGTCTCAGCCCGTCTGTCTCAGACCGTCTGTCTCAGACCGTCTGTCTCTTTCCGTCTGTCTCACCCGTCTATCTCAGACCATCTGTCTCAGCCCGTCTGTCTCAATCCGTCTGTCTCAGAGCGTCTGTCTCTGACTGTCTGTCTCAGAGCGTCTGTCTCAGACCGTCTGCCTCAGACCGCCTGTCTCAGACGGTCTGTCTCAGTCCGTCTGTCTCAATCCGTCTGTCTCAGTCCGTCTGTCTTAGACAGTCTGTCTCAGTCCGTCTGTCTCAATCCGTCTGTCTCAGACCGTCTGTCTCGGACCGTCTGTCTCAGACCGTCTGTCTCTTTCCGTCTGTCTCACCCGTCTATCTCAGACCATCTGTCTCAGCCCGTCTGTCTCAATCCGTCTGTCTCAGACCGTCTGTCTCAGACGGTCTGTCTCAGTCCGTCTGTCTCAATCCGTCTGTCTCAGACCGTCTGTCTCAGACCGTCTGTCTCAGACCGTCTGTCTCAGACCGCCTGTCTCAGACCGTCTGTCTGCGTCCGTCTGTCTTAGACGGTCTGTCTCAGTCCGTCTGTCTCAATCCGTCTGTCTCAATCCGTCTGTCTCAGACCGTCTGTCTCGGACCGTCTGTCTCTGACCGTCTGTCTCAGACTGTCTGTCTCAGACCGTCTGTCTCAGACCGTCTGTCTCAGACCGTCTGTCTCAGACCGTCTGTCTCAGTCCGTCTGTCTCAGACGGTCTGTATCAGTCCGTCTGTCTCAATCCGTCTGTCTCAGACCGTCTGTCTCAGACCGCCTGTCTTAGGCCGTCTGTCTCAGACCGCCTGTCTCAGACCGCCTGTCTTAGGCCGTCTGTCTCAGACCGCCTGTCTCAGACCGTCTGTCTCAGACCGTCTGTCTCAGACCGTCTGTCTCAGACCGTCTGTCTCTTTCCGTCTGTCTCACCCGTCTATCTCAGACCATCTGTCTCAGCCCGTCTGTCTCAATCCGTCTGCCTCAGACCGTCTGTCTCTTTCCGTCTGTCTCACCCGTCTATCTCAGACCATCTGTCTCAGCCCGTCTGTCTCAATCCGTCTGTCTCAGAGCGTCTGTCTCTGACTGTCTGTCTCAGAGCGTCTGTCTCAGACCGTCTGCCTCAGACCGCCTGTCTCAGACCGTCTGTCTCAGTCCGTCTGTCTTAGACAGTCTGTCTCAGTCCGTCTGTCTCAATCCGTCTGTCTGAGAGCGTCCATCTCTGACTGTCTGTCTCAGAGCGTCTGTCTCAGACCGCCTGTCTCAGACCGTCTGACTGCGTCCGTCTGTCTTAGACGGTCTGTCTCAGTCCGTCTGTCTCAATCCGTCTGTCTCAATCCGTCTGTCTCAGAGCGTCCGTCTCAGACCGTCTGTCTCAATCCGTCTGTCTCAGACCGTCTGTCTCGGACCGTGTGTCTCAGACCGTCTGTCTCAATCCGTCTGTCTCAATCCGTCTGTCTCAGAGCGTCCGTCTCTGAGTGTCTGTCTCAGAGCGTCTGTCTCAGACCGTCTGTCTCAGACGGCCTGTCTCAGACCGTCTGTCTCAGTCCGTCTGTCTTAGACGGTCTGTCTCACTCCGTCTGTCTCAATACGTCTGTCTCAGAGCGTCCGTCTCAGACCGTCTGTCTCAGACCGTCTGTCTCATACCGTCTGTCTCGGACCGTCTGTCTCAGACCGTCTGTCTCAGACGGTCTGTCTCAGTCCGTCTGTCTCAATCCGTCTGTCTCAGACCGTCTGTCTCAGACCGTCTGTCTCAGACCGTCTGTCTCAGACCGTCTGTCTCAGACCGCCTGTCTCAGACCGTCTGTCTGCGTCCGTCTGTCTTAGACGGTGTGTCTCAGTCCGTCTGTCTCAATCCGTCTGTCTCAATCCGTCTGTCTCAGAGCGTCCGTCTCAGACCGTCTGTCTCAATCCGTCTGTCTCAGACCGTCTGTCTCGGACCGTGTGTCTCAGACCGTCTGTCTCAATCCGTCTGTCTCAATCCGTCTGTCTCAGAGCGTCCGTCTCTGAGTGTCTGTCTCAGAGCGTCTGTCTCAGACCGTCTGTCTCAGACGGCCTGTCTCAGACCGTCTGTCTCAGTCCGTCTGTCTTAGACGGTCTGTCTCACTCCGTCTGTCTCAATACGTCTGTCTCAGAGCGTCTGTCTCAGAGCGTCCGTCTCAGACCGTCTGTCTCAGACCGTCTGTCTCATACCGTCTGTCTCGGACCGTCTGTCTCAGACCGTCTGTCTCAGACGGTCTGTCTCAGACCGTCTGTCTCATACCGTCTGTCTCGGACCGTCTGTCTCAGACCGTCTGTCTCAGACGGTCTGTCTCAGTCCGTCTGTCTCAATCCGTCTGTCTCAGACCGTCTGTCTCAGTCCGTCTGTCTCAATCCGTCTGTCTCAGAGCGTCCGTCTCAGACCGTCTGTCTCAGACCGTCTGTCTCAGACCGTTTGTCTCAGACCGTCTGTCTCAGACCGTCTGTCTCAGACCGTTTGTCTCAGACCGTCTGTCTCAGCCCGTCTGTCTCAATCCGTCTGTCTCAGACCGTCTGTCTCAGACCGTTTGTCTCAGACCGTCTGTCTCAGCCCGTCTGTCTCAATCCGTCTGTCTCAGACCGTCTGTCTCAGTCCGTCTGTCTCAGACAGTCTGTCTCAGTCCGTCTGTCTCAATCCGTCTGTCTCAGAGCGTCCGTCTCAGACCGTCTGTCTCAATCCGTCTGTCTCAGAGCGTCTGTCTCTGACTGTCTGTCTCAGACCGTCTGTCTCAGACCGTCTGTCTCAGACGGTCTGTCACAGTCCGTCTGTCTCAATCCGTCCGTCTCAGACCGTCTGTCTCGGACCGTCTGTCTCTGACCGTCTGTCTCAGACTGTCTGTCTCAGACCGTCTGTCTCAGACCGTCTGTCTCAGACCGTCTGTCTCAGACCGTCTGTCTCAGTCCGTCTGTCTTAGACGGTCTGTCTCAGTCCGTCTGTCTCAATCCGTCTGTCTCAATCCGTCTGTCTCAGAGCGTCCGTCTCAGACCGTCTGTCTCAATCCGTCTGTCTCAGACCGTCTGTCTCGGACCGTGTGTCTCAGACCGTCTGTCTCAATCCGTCTGTCTCAATCCGTCTGTCTCAGAGCGTCCGTCTCTGATTGTCTGTCTCAGAGCGTCTGTCTCAGACCGTCTGTCTCAGACGGCCTGTCTCAGACCGTCTGTCTCAGTCCGTCTGTCTTAGACGGTCCGTCTCACTCCGTCTGTCTCAATACGTCTGTCTCAGAGCGTCCGTCTCAGACCGTCTGTCTCAGACCGTCTGTCTCATACCGTCTGTCTCGGACCGTCTGTCTCAGACCGTCTGTCTCAGACGGTCTGTCTCAGTCCGTCTGTCTCAATCCGTCTGTCTCAGACCGTCTGTCTCAGACCGTCTGTCTCAGACCGTCTGTCTCAGACCGTCTGTCTCAGACCGCCTGTCTCAGACCCTCTGTCTCAGTCCGTCTGTCTTAGACGGTCTGTCTCAGTCCGTCTGTCTCAATCCGTCTGTCTCAGAGCGTCCGTCTCAGACCGTCTGTCTCAGACCGCCTGTCTCAGACCGTTTGTCTCAGACCGTCTGTCTCAGCCCGTCTGTCTCAATCCGTCTGTCTCAGACCGTCTGTCTCAGACCGTCTGTCTCAGACCGTTTGTCTCAGACCGTCTGTCTCAGCCCGTCTGTCTCAATCCGTCTGTCTCAGACCGTCTGTCTCAGTCCGTCTGTCTCAGACAGTCTGTCTCAGTCCGTCTGTCTCAATCCGTCTGTCTCAGAGCGTTCGTCTCAGACCGTCTGTCTCAATCCGTCTGTCTCAGACCGTCTGTCTCAGTCCGTCTGTCTCAGACAGTCTGTCTCAGTCCGTCTGTCTCAATCCGTCTGTCTCAGAGCGTCCGTCTCTGACCGTCTGTCTCAGACCGTCTGTCTCAGACCGTCTGTCTCAGACCGTCTGTCTCTTTCCGTCTGTCTCACCCGTCTATCTCAGACCATCTGTCTCAGCCCGTCTGTCTCAGACCGTCTGTCTCAGACCGTCTGTCTCTTTCCGTCTGTCTCACCCGTCTATCTCAGACCATCTGTCTCAGCCCGTCTGTCTCAATCCGTCTGTCTCAGAGCGTCTGTCTCTGACTGTCTGTCTCAGAGCGTCTGTCTCAGACCGTCTGCCTCAGACCGCCTGTCTCAGACGGTCTGTCTCAGTCCGTCTGTCTCAATCCGTCTGTCTCAGTCCGTCTGTCTTAGACAGTCTGTCTCAGTCCGTCTGTCTCAATCCGTCTGTCTCAGACCGTCTGTCTCGGACCGTCTGTCTCAGACCGTCTGTCTCTTTCCGTCTGTCTCACCCGTCTATCTCAGACCATCTGTCTCAGCCCGTCTGTCTCAATCCGTCTGTCTCAGACCGTCTGTCTCAGACGGTCTGTCTCAGTCCGTCTGTCTCAATCCGTCTGTCTCAGACCGTCTGTCTCAGACCGTCTGTCTCAGACCGTCTGTCTCAGACCGCCTGTCTCAGACCGTCTGTCTGCGTCCGTCTGTCTTAGACGGTCTGTCTCAGTCCGTCTGTCTCAATCCGTCTGTCTCAATCCGTCTGTCTCAGACCGTCTGTCTCGGACCGTCTGTCTCTGACCGTCTGTCTCAGACTGTCTGTCTCAGACCGTCTGTCTCAGACCGTCTGTCTCAGACCGTCTGTCTCAGACCGTCTGTCTCAGTCCGTCTGTCTTAGACGGTCTGTCTCAGTCCGTCTGTTTCAATCCGTCTGTCTCAATCCGTCTGTCTCAGAGCGTCCGTCTCAGACCGTCTGTCTCAATCCGTCTGTCTCAGACCGTCTGTCTCGGACCGTGTGTCTCAGACCGTCTGTCTCAATCCGTCTGTCTCAATCCGTCTGTCTCAGACCGTCTGTCTCAGACCGTCTGTCTCAGTCCGCCTGTCTCAGACCGTCTGTCGTAGTCCGCCTGTCTCAGACCGACTGTCTCAGACCGCCTGTCTCAGACCGTCTGTCTCAGTCCGTCTGTCTCAGACGGTCTGTATCAGTCCGTCTGTCTCAATCCGTCTGTCTCAGACCGTCTGTCTCAGACCGCCTGTCTTAGGCCGTCTGTCTCAGACCGCCTGTCTCAGACCGCCTGTCTTAGGCCGTCTGTCTCAGACCGCCTGTCTCAGACCGTCTGTCTCAGACCGTCTGTCTCAGACCGTCTGTCTCAGACCGTCTGTCTCAGACCGTCTGTCTCTTTCCGTCTGTCTCACCCGTCTATCTCAGACCATCTGTCTCAGCCCGTCTGTCTCAATCCGTCTGCCTCAGACCGTCTGTCTCTTTCCGTCTGTCTCACCCGTCTATCTCAGACCATCTGTCTCAGCCCGTCTGTCTCAATCCGTCTGTCTCAGAGCGTCTGTCTCTGACTGTCTGTCTCAGAGCGTCTGTCTCAGACCGTCTGCCTCAGACCGCCTGTCTCAGACCGTCTGTCTCAGTCCGTCTGTCTTAGACAGTCTGTCTCAGTCCGTCTGTCTCAATCCGTCTGTCTGAGAGCGTCCATCTCTGACTGTCTGTCTCAGAGCGTCTGTCTCAGACCGCCTGTCTCAGACCGTCTGACTGCGTCCGTCTGTCTTAGACGGTCTGTCTCAGTCCGTCTGTCTCAATCCGTCTGTCTCAATCCGTCTGTCTCAGAGCGTCCGTCTCAGACCGTCTGTCTCAATCCGTCTGTCTCAGACCGTCTGTCTCGGACCGTGTGTCTCAGACCGTCTGTCTCAATCCGTCTGTCTCAATCCGTCTGTCTCAGAGCGTCCGTCTCTGAGTGTCTGTATCAGAGCGTCTGTCTCAGACCGTCTGTCTCAGACGGCCTGTCTCAGACCGTCTGTCTCAGTCCGTCTGTCTTAGACGGTCTGTCTCACTCCGTCTGTCTCAATACGTCTGTCTCAGAGCGTCCGTCTCAGACCGTCTGTCTCAGACCGTCTGTCTCATACCGTCTGTCTCGGACCGTCTGTCTCAGACCGTCTGTCTCAGACGGTCTGTCTCAGTCCGTCTGTCTCAATCCGTCTGTCTCAGACCGTCTGTCTCAGACCGTCTGTCTCAGACCGTCTGTCTCAGACCGTCTGTCTCAGACCGCCTGTCTCAGACCGTCTGTCTGCGTCCGTCTGTCTTAGACGGTCTGTCTCAGTCCGTCTGTCTCAATCCGTCTGTCTCAATCCGTCTGTCTCAGAGCGTCCGTCTCAGACCGTCTGTCTCAATCCGTCTGTCTCAGACCGTCTGTCTCGGACCGTGTGTCTCAGACCGTCTGTCTCAATCCGTCTGTCTCAATCCGTCTGTCTCAGAGCGTCCGTCTCTGAGTGTCTGTCTCAGAGCGTCTGTCTCAGACCGTCTGTCTCAGACGGCCTGTCTCAGACCGTCTGTCTCAGTCCGTCTGTCTTAGACGGTCTGTCTCACTCCGTCTGTCTCAATACGTCTGTCTCAGAGCGTCTGTCTCAGAGCGTCCGTCTCAGACCGTCTGTCTCAGACCGTCTGTCTCATACCGTCTGTCTCGGACCGTCTGTCTCAGACCGTCTGTCTCAATCCGTCTGTCTCAGACCGTCTGTCTCAGTCCGTCTGTCTCAATCCGTCTGTCTCAGAGCGTCCGTCTCAGACCGTCTGTCTCAGACCGTCTGTCTCAGACCGTTTGTCTCAGACCGTCTGTCTCAGACCGTCTGTCTCAGACCGTTTGTCTCAGACCGTCTGTCTCAGCCCGTCTGTCTCAATCCGTCTGTCTCAGACCGTCTGTCTCAGACCGTTTGTCTCAGACCGTCTGTCTCAGCCCGTCTGTCTCAATCCGTCTGTCTCAGACCGTCTGTCTCAGTCCGTCTGTCTCAGACAGTCTGTCTCAGTCCGTCTGTCTCAATCCGTCTGTCTCAGAGCGTCCGTCTCAGACCGTCTGTCTCAATCCGTCTGTCTCAGAGCGTCTGTCTCTGACTGTCTGTCTCAGACCGTCTGTCTCAGACCGTCTGTCTCAGACGGTCTGTCACAGTCCGTCTGTCTCAATCCGTCCGTCTCAGACCGTCTGTCTCGGACCGTCTGTCTCTGACCGTCTGTCTCAGACTGTCTGTCTCAGACCGTCTGTCTCAGACCGTCTGTCTCAGACCGTCTGTCTCAGACCGTCTGTCTCAGTCCGTCTGTCTTAGACGGTCTGTCTCAGTCCGTCTGTCTCAATCCGTCTGTCTCAATCCGTCTGTCTCAGAGCGTCCGTCTCAGACCGTCTGTCTCAATCCGTCTGTCTCAGACCGTCTGTCTCGGACCGTGTGTCTCAGACCGTCTGTCTCAATCCGTCTGTCTCAATCCGTCTGTCTCAGAGCGTCCGTCTCTGATTGTCTGTCTCAGAGCGTCTGTCTCAGACCGTCTGTCTCAGACGGCCTGTCTCAGACCGTCTGTCTCAGTCCGTCTGTCTTAGACGGTCCGTCTCACTCCGTCTGTCTCAATACGTCTGTCTCAGAGCGTCCGTCTCAGACCGTCTGTCTCAGACCGTCTGTCTCATACCGTCTGTCTCGGACCGTCTGTCTCAGACCGTCTGTCTCAGACGGTCTGTCTCAGTCCGTCTGTCTCAATCCGTCTGTCTCAGACCGTCTGTCTCAGACCGTCTGTCTCAGACCGTCTGTCTCAGACCGCCTGTCTCAGACCCTCTGTCTCAGTCCGTCTGTCTTAGACGGTCTGTCTCAGTCCGTCTGTCTCAATCCGTCTGTCTCAGAGCGTCCGTCTCAGACCGTCTGTCTCAGACCGCCTGTCTCAGACCGTTTGTCTCAGACCGTCTGTCTCAGCCCGTCTGTCTCAATCCGTCTGTCTCAGACCGTCTGTCTCAGACCGTCTGTCTCAGACCGTTTGTCTCAGACCGTCTGTCTCAGCCCGTCTGTCTCAATCCGTCTGTCTCAGACCGTCTGTCTCAGTCCGTCTGTCTCAGACAGTCTGTCTCAGTCCGTCTGTCTCAATCCGTCTGTCTCAGAGCGTCCGTCTCAGACCGTCTGTCTCAATCCGTCTGTCTCAGAGCGTCTGTCTCTGACTGTCTGTCTCAGACCGTCTGTCTCAGACCGTCTGTCTCAGACCGTCTGTCTCAGACGGTCTGTCACAGTCCGTCTGTCTCAATCCGTCTGTCTCAGACCGTCTGTCTCGGACCGTCTGTCTCTGACCGTCTGTCTCAGACTGTCTGTCTCAGACCGTCTGTCTCAGACCGTCTGTCTCAGACCATCTGTCTCAGACCGTCTGTCTCAGACCGTCTGTCTCAGACCGCCTGTCTCAGACCGTCTGTCTCAGTCCGCCTGTCTCAGACCGTCTGTCGTAGTCCGCCTGTCTCAGACCGTCTGTCTCAGACCGCCGTCTCAGACCGTCTGTCTCAGTCCGTCTGTCTCAGACGGTCTGTATCAGTCCGTCTGTCTCAATCCGTCTGTCTCAGAGCGTCCGTCTCAGACCGTCTGTCTCAGACCGCCTGTCTTAGGCCGTCTGTCTCAGACGGTCTGTCACAGTCCGTCTGTCTCAATCCGTCTGTCTCAGACCGTCTGTCTCGGACCGTCTGTCTCAGGCAGTCTGTCTCAGCCCGTCTGTCTCAATCCGTCTGTCTCAGAGCGTCTGTCTCTGACTGTCTGTCTCAGACCGTCTGTCTCAATCCGTCTGTCTCAGAGCGTCCGTCTCTGACTGTCTGTCTCAGAGCGTCTGTCTCAGAGCGCCTGTCTCAGACCGTCTGTCTCAGTCCGTCTGTCTTAGACGGTCTGTCTCAGTCCGTCTGTCTCAATCCGTCTGTCTCAATCGGTCTGTCTCAGAGCGTCCGTCTCAGACCGTCTGTCTCAGACCGTCTGTCTCAGACCGCCTGTCTCAGACCGTCTGTCTCAGACCGTCTGTCTCAGACCGTCTGTCTCAGACCGTCTGTCTCAGACGGTCTGTCTCAGACGGTCTGTCTCAGTCCGTCTGTCTCAATCCGTCTGTCTCAGACCGTCTGTCTCGGACCGTCTGTCTCTGACCGTCTGTCTCAGACCGTCTGTCTCAGACCGTCTGTCTCAGCCCGTCTGTCTCCAGCCGTCTGTCTCAGACCGTCTGTCTCAGTCCGTCTGTCTCAGACAGTCTGTCTCAGTCCGTCTGTCTCAATCCGTCTGTCTCAGAGCGTCCGTCTCTGACCGTCTGTCTCAGACCGTCTGTCTCAGACCGTCTGTCTCAGACCGTCTGTCTCTTTCCGTCTGTCTCACCCGTCTATCTCAGACCATCTGTCTCAGCCCGTCTGTCTCAGACCGTCTGTCTCAGACCGTCTGTCTCTTTCCGTCTGTCTCACCCGTCTATCTCAGACCATCTGTCTCAGCCCGTCTGTCTCAATCCGTCTGTCTCAGACCGTCTGTCTCAGACGGTCTGTCTCAGTCCGTCTGTCTCAATCCGTCTGTCTCAGACCGTCTGTCTCAGACCGTCTGTCTCAGACCGCCTGTCTCAGACCGTCTGTCTGCGTCCGTCTGTCTTAGACGGTCTGTCTCAGTCCGTCTGTCTCAATCCGTCTGTCTCAATCCGTCTGTCTCAGAGCGTCCGTCTCAGACCGTCTGTCTCAATCCGTCTGTCTCAGACCGTCTGTCTCGGACCGTGTGTCTCAGACCGTCTGTCTCAATCCGTCTGTCTCAATCCGTCTGTCTCAGAGCGTCCGTCTCTGAGTGTCTGTCTCAGAGCGTCCGTCTCAGACCGTCTGTCTCAATCCGTCTGTCTCAGAGCGTCTGTCTCTGACTGTCTGTCTCAGACCGTCTGTCTCAGACCGTCTGTCTCAGACGGTCTGTCACAGTCCGTCTGTCTCAATCCGTCTGTCTCAGACCGTCTGTCTCGGACCGTCTGTCTCTGACCGTCTGTCTCAGACTGTCTGTCTCAGACCGTCTGTCTCAGACCGTCTGTCTCAGACCATCTGTCTCAGACCGTCTGTCTCAGACCGTCTGTCTCAGACCGCCTGTCTCAGACCGTCTGTCTCAGTCCGCCTGTCTCAGACCGTCTGTCGTAGTCCGCCTGTCTCAGACCGTCTGTCTCAGACCGCCGTCTCAGACCGTCTGTCTCAGTCCGTCTGTCTCAGACGGTCTGTATCAGTCCGTCTGTCTCAATCCGTCTGTCTCAGAGCGTCCGTCTCAGACCGTCTGTCTCAGACCGTCTGTCTCTTTCCGTCTGTCTCACCCGTCTATCTCAGACCATCTGTCTCAGACCGCCTGTCTTAGGCCGTCTGTCTCAGACGGTCTGTCACAGTCCGTCTGTCTCAATCCGTCTGTCTCAGACCGTCTGTCTCGGACCGTCTGTCTCAGGCAGTCTGTCTCAGCCCGTCTGTCTCAATCCGTCTGTCTCAGAGCGTCTGTCTCTGACTGTCTGTCTCAGACCGTCTGTCTCAATCCGTCTGTCTCAGAGCGTCCGTCTCTGACTGTCTGTCTCAGAGCGTCTGTCTCAGAGCGCCTGTCTCAGACCGTCTGTCTCAGTCCGTCTGTCTTAGACGGTCTGTCTCAGTCCGTCTGTCTCAATCCGTCTGTCTCAATCGGTCTGTCTCAGAGCGTCCGTCTCAGACCGTCTGTCTCAGACCGTCTGTCTCAGACCGCCTGTCTCAGACCGTCTGTCTCAGACCGTCTGTCTCAGACCGTCTGTCTCAGACCGTCTGTCTCAGACGGTCTGTCTCAGACGGTCTGTCGCAGTCCGTCTGTCTCAATCCGTCTGTCTCAGACCGTCTGTCTCGGACCGTCTGTCTCTGACCGTCTGTCTCAGACCGTCTGTCTCAGACCGTCTGTCTCAGCCCGTCTGTCTCCAGCCGTCTGTCTCAGACCGTCTGTCTCAGTCCGTCTGTCTCAGACAGTCTGTCTCAGTCCGTCTGTCTCAATCCGTCTGTCTCAGAGCGTCCGTCTCTGACCGTCTGTCTCAGACCGTCTGTCTCAGACCGTCTGTCTCAGACCGTCTGTCTCTTTCCGTCTGTCTCACCCGTCTATCTCAGACCATCTGTCTCAGCCCGTCTGTCTCAGACCGTCTGTTTCAGACCGTCTGTCTCTTTCCGTCTGTCTCACCCGTCTATCTCAGACCATATGTCTCAGCCCGTCTGTCTCAATCCGTCTGTCTCAGAGCGTCTGTCTCTGACTGTCTGTCTCAGAGCGTCTGTCTCAGACCGTCTGCCTCAGACCGCCTGTCTCAGACGGTCTGTCTCAGTCCGTCTGTCTCAATCCGTCTGTCTCAGTCCGTCTGTCTTAGACAGTCTGTCTCAGTCCGTCTGTCTCAATCCGTCTGTCTCAGACCGTCTGTCTCGGACCGTCTGTCTCTGACCGTCTGTCTCAGACCGTCTGTCTCAGACCGTCTGTCTCAGACCGTCTGTCTCAGACCGTCTGTCTCAGCCCGTCTGTCTCAATCCGTCTGTCTCAGAGCGTCTGTCTCTGACTGTCTGTCTCAGACCGTCTGTCTCAATCCGTCTGTCTCAGAGCGTCCGTCTCTGACTGTCTGTCTCAGAGCGTCTGTCTCAGAGCGCCTGTCTCAGACCGTCTGTCTCAGTCCGTCTGTCTTAGACGGTCTGTCTCAGTCCGTCTGTCTCAATCCGTCTGTCTCCAGCCGTCTGTCTCAGACCGTCTGTCTCAGTCCGTCTGTCTCAGACAGTCTGTCTCAGTCCGTCTGTCTCAATCCGTCTGTCTCAGAGCGTCCGTCTCTGACCGTCTGTCTCAGACCGTCTGTCTCAGACCGTCTGTCTCTTTCCGTCTGTCTCACCCGTCTATCTCAGACCATCTGTCTCAGCCCGTCTGTCTCAGACCGTCTGTCTCAGACCGTCTGTCTCTTTCCGTCTGTCTCACCCGTCTATCTCAGACCATCTGTCTCAGCCCGTCTGTCTCAATCCGTCTGTCTCAGACCGTCTGTCTCAGACGGTCTGTCTCAGTCCGTCTGTCTCAATCCGTCTGTCTCAGACCGTCTGTCTCAGACCGTCTGTCTCAGACCGTCTGTCTCAGACCGCCTGTCTCAGACCGTCTGTCTGCGTCCGTCTGTCTTAGACGGTCTGTCTCAGTCCGTCTGTCTCAATCCGTCTGTCTCAATCCGTCTGTCTCAGAGCGTCCGTCTCAGACCGTCTGTCTCAATCCGTCTGTCTCAGACCGTCTGTCTCGGACCGTGTGTCTCAGACCGTCTGTCTCAATCCGTCTGTCTCAATCCGTCTGTCTCAGAGCGTCCGTCTCTGAGTGTCTGTCTCAGAGCGTCCGTCTCAGACCGTCTGTCTCAATCCGTCTGTCTCAGAGCGTCTGTCTCTGACTGTCTGTCTCAGACCGTCTGTCTCAGACCGTCTGTCTCAGACGGTCTGTCACAGTCCGTCTGTCTCAATCCGTCTGTCTCAGACCGTCTGTCTCGGACCGTCTGTCTCTGACCGTCTGTCTCAGACTGTCTGTCTCAGACCGTCTGTCTCAGACCGTCTGTCTCAGACCATCTGTCTCAGACCGTCTGTCTCAGACCGTCTGTCTCAGACCGCCTGTCTCAGACCGTCTGTCTCAGTCCGCCTGTCTCAGACCGTCTGTCGTAGTCCGCCTGTCTCAGACCGTCTGTCTCAGACCGCCGTCTCAGACCGTCTGTCTCAGTCCGTCTGTCTCAGACGGTCTGTATCAGTCCGTCTGTCTCAATCCGTCTGTCTCAGAGCGTCCGTCTCAGACCGTCTGTCTCAGACCGCCTGTCTTAGGCCGTCTGTCTCAGACGGTCTGTCACAGTCCGTCTGTCTCAATCCGTCTGTCTCAGACCGTCTGTCTCGGACCGTCTGTCTCAGGCAGTCTGTCTCAGCCCGTCTGTCTCAATCCGTCTGTCTCAGAGCGTCTGTCTCTGACTGTCTGTCTCAGACCGTCTGTCTCAATCCGTCTGTCTCAGAGCGTCCGTCTCTGACTGTCTGTCTCAGAGCGTCTGTCTCAGAGCGCCTGTCTCAGACCGTCTGTCTCAGTCCGTCTGTCTTAGACGGTCTGTCTCAGTCCGTCTGTCTCAATCCGTCTGTCTCAATCGGTCTGTCTCAGAGCGTCCGTCTCAGACCGTCTGTCTCAGACCGTCTGTCTCAGACCGCCTGTCTCAGACCGTCTGTCTCAGACCGTCTGTCTCAGACCGTCTGTCTCAGACCGTCTGTCTCAGACGGTCTGTCTCAGACGGTCTGTCGCAGTCCGTCTGTCTCAATCCGTCTGTCTCAGACCGTCTGTCTCGGACCGTCTGTCTCTGACCGTCTGTCTCAGACCGTCTGTCTCAGACCGTCTGTCTCAGCCCGTCTGTCTCCAGCCGTCTGTCTCAGACCGTCTGTCTCAGTCCGTCTGTCTCAGACAGTCTGTCTCAGTCCGTCTGTCTCAATCCGTCTGTCTCAGAGCGTCCGTCTCTGACCGTCTGTCTCAGACCGTCTGTCTCAGACCGTCTGTCTCAGACCGTCTGTCTCTTTCCGTCTGTCTCACCCGTCTATCTCAGACCATCTGTCTCAGCCCGTCTGTCTCAGACCGTCTGTCTCAGACCGTCTGTCTCTTTCCGTCTGTCTCACCCGTCTATCTCAGACCATCTGTCTCAGCCCGTCTGTCTCAATCCGTCTGTCTCAGAGCGTCTGTCTCTGACTGTCTGTCTCAGAGCGTCTGTCTCAGACCGTCTGCCTCAGACCGCCTGTCTCAGACGGTCGGTCTCAGTCCGTCTGTCTCAATCCGTCTGTCTCAGTCCGTCTGTCTTAGACAGTCTGTCTCAGTCCGTCTGTCTCAATCCGTCTGTCTCAGACCGTCTGTCTCGGACCGTCTGTCTCTGACCGTCTGTCTCAGACCGTCTGTCTCAGACCGTCTGTCTCAGACCGTCTGTCTCAGACCGTCTGTCTCAGACCGTCTGTCTCAAACCGTCTGTCTCAGACCGCCTGTCTCAGACCGTCTGTCTCAGTCCGTCTGTCTTAGACGGTCTGTCTCAGTCCGTCTGTCTCAATCCGTCTGTCTCAGAGCGTCCGTCTCAGACCGTCTGTCTCAGACCGTCTGTCTCAGTACGCCTGTCTCAGACCGTCTGTCGTAGTCCGCCTGTCTCAGACCGTCTGTCTCAGACCGCCTGTCTCAGACCGTCTGTCTCCAGCCGTATGTCTCAGACCGCCTGTCTCAGTACGTCTGTCTCAGACAGTCTGTCTCAGTCCGTCTGTCTCAATCCGTCTGTCTCACACCGTCTGTCTCAGACCGTCTGTCTCAGAGCGTCTGTCTCAGACAGTCTGTCTCAGACCGCCTGTCTCAGACCGTCTGTCTCAGTCCGTCTGTCTTAGACGGTCTGTCTCAGTCCGTCTGTCTTAGACGGTCTGTCTCAGTCCGTCTGTCTCAATCCGTCTGTCTCAAACCGTCTGTCTCAGACGGTCTGTTTCAGTCCGTCTGTCTCAGACCGTCTGTCTCGGACCGTGTGTCTCAGACCGTCTGTTTCAATCCGTCTGTCTCAGAGCGTCCGTCTCTGACTGTCTGTCTCAGAGCGTCTGTCTCAGACCGTCTGTCTCAGACGGCCTGTCTCAGACCGTCTGTCTCAGTCCGTCTGTCTTAGACGGTCTGTCTCACTCCGTCTGTCTCAATACGTCTGTCTCGGAGCGTCCGTCTCAGACCGTCTGTCTCAGACCGTCTGTCTCATACCGTCTGTCTCGGACCGTCTGTCTCAGACCGTCTGTCTCAGACCGTCTGTCTCAGACCGTCTGTCTCAGACCGTTTGTCTCAGACCGTCTGTCTCAGACGGTCTGTCTCAGTCCGTCTGTCTCAGACCGTCTGTCTCAATCCGTCTGTCTCAGAGCGTCCGTCTCTGACTGTCTGTCTCAGAGCGTCTGTCCCAGACCGCCTGTCTCAGACCGTCTGTCTCAGTCCGCCTGTCTCAGACCGTCTGTCGTAGTCCGCCTGTCTCAGACCGTCTGTCTCAGACCGCCTGTCTCAGACCGTCTGTCTCAGTCCGTCTGTCTCAGACGGTCTGTATCAGTCCGTCTGTCTCAATCCGTCTGTCTCAGAGCGTCCGTCTCAGACCGTCTGTCTCAGACCGCCTGTCTTAGGCCGTCTGTCTCAATCCGTCTGTCTCAGAGCGTCCGTCTCAGACCGTCTGTCTCAGACCATCTGTCTCTGACTGTCTGTCTCAGAGCGTCTGTCTCAGACAGTCTGTCTCAGACCGCCTGTCTCAGACCGTCTGTCTCAGTCCGTCTGTCTTAGACGGTCTGTCTCAGTCCGTCTGTCTCAATCCGTCTGTCTCAAACCGTCTGTCTCAGACCGTCTGTCTCAGAGCGTCTGTCTCAGACCGTCTGCCTCAGACCGCCTGTCTCAGACCGTCTGTCTCAGTCCGTCTGTCTTAGACAGTCTGTCTCAGTCCGTCTGTCTCAATCCGTCTGTCTCAGACCGTCTGTCTCGGACCGTCTGTCTCTGACCGTCTGTCTCAGACCGTCTGTCTCAGACCGTCTGTCTCAAACCGTCTGTCTCAGACCGCCTGTCTCAGACCGTCTGTCTCAGTCCGTCTGTCTTAGACGGTCTGTCTCAGTCCGTCTGTCTCAATCCATCTGTCTCAGAGCGTCCGTCTCAGACCGTCTGTCTCAGACCGTCTGTCTCAGTACGCCTGTCTCAGACCGTCTGTCGTAGTCCGCCTGTCTCAGACCGTCTGTCTCAGACCGCCTGTCTCAGACCGTCTGTCTCCAGCCGTATGTCTCAGACCGCCTGTCTCAGTACGTCTGTCTCAGACAGTCTGTCTCAGTCCGTCTGTCTCAATCCGTCTGTCTCACAACGTCTGTCTCAGACCGTCTGTCTCAGAGCGTCTGTCTCAGACAGTCTGTCTCAGACCGCCTGTCTCAGACCGTCTGTCTCAGTCCGTCTGTCTTAGACGGTCTGTCTCAGTCCGTCTGTCTTAGACGGTCTGTCTCAGTCCGTCTGTCTCAATCCGTCTGTCTCAAACCGTCTGTCTCAGACGGTCTGTTTCAGTCCGTCTGTCTCAGACCGTCTGTCTCGGACCGTGTGTCTCAGACCGTCTGTCTCAATCCGTCTGTCTCAGAGCGTCCGTCTCTGACTGTCTGTCTCAGAGCGTCTGTCTCAGACCGTCTGTCTCAGACGGCCTGTCTCAGAGCGTCTGTCCCAGACCGCCTGTCTCAGACCGTCTGTCTCAGTCCGCCTGTCTCAGACCGTCTGTCGTAGTCCGCCTGTCTCAGACCGTCTGTCTCAGACCGCCTGTCTCAGACCGTCTGTCTCAGTCCGTCTGTCTCAGACGGTCTGTCTCAGTCCGTCTGTCTCAATCCGTCTGTCTCACAACGTCTGTCTCAGACCGTCTGTCTCAGAGCGTCTGTCTCAGACAGTCTGTCTCAGACCGCCTGTCTCAGACCGTCTGTCTCAGTCCGTCTGTCTTAGACGGCCTGTCTCAGACCGTCTGTCTCAGTCCGTCTGTCTTAGACGGTCTGTCTCACTCCGTCTGTCTCAATACGTCTGTCTCGGACCGTCTGTCTCAGACCGTCTGTCTCAGACCGTCTGTCTCAGACCGTTTGTCTCAGACCGTCTGTCTCAGACGGTCTGTCTCAGTCCGTCTGTCTCAGACCATCTGTCTCTGACTGTCTGTCTCAGAGCGTCTGTCTCAGACAGTCTGTCTCAGACCGCCTGTCTCAGACCGTCTGTCTCAGTCCGTCTGTCTTAGACGGTCTGTCTCAGTCCGTCTGTCTCAATCCGTCTGTCTAAAAACCGTCTGTCTCAGACGGTCTGTCTCAGTCCGTCTGTCTCAATCCGTCTGTCTCACACCGTCTGTCTCAGACCGTCTGTCTCAGACCGTCTGTCTCAGACCGTTTGTCTCAGACCGTCTGTCTCAGCCCGTCTGTCTCAATCCGTCTGTCTCAGACCGTCTGTCTCAGACCGTCTGTCTCAGACCGTCTGTCTCAGACCGTCTGTCTCAGACCGTCTGTCTCAGTCCGCCTGTCTCAGGCCGTCTGTCGTAGTCCGCCTGTCTCAGACCGTCTGTCTCAGACCGCCTGTCTCAGACCGTCTGTCTCTTTCCGTCTGTCTCACTCGTCTATCTCAGACCATCTGTCTCAGGCAGTCTGTCTCAGCCCGTCTGTCTCAATCCGTCTGTCACAGAGCGTCTGTCTCTGACTGTCTGTCTCAGACCGTCTGTCTCAATCCGTCTGTCTCAGAGCGTCCGTCTCTGACTGTCTGTCTCAGAGCGTCTGTCCCAGACCGCCTGTCTCAGACCGTCTGTCTCAGTCCGCCTGTCTCAGACCGTCTGTCGTAGTCCGCCTGTCTCAGACCGTCTGTCTCAGACCGCCTGTCTCAGACCGTCTGTCTCAGTCCGTCTGTCTCAGACGGTCTGTATCAGTCCGTCTGTCTCAATCCGTCTGTCTCAGAGCGTCCGTCTCAGACCGTCTGTCTCAGACCGCCTGTCTTAGGCCGTCTGTCTCAATCCGTCTGTCTCAGAGCGTCCGTCTCAGACCGTCTGTCCCAGACCGTCTGTCTCTGACTGTCTGTCTCAGAGCGTCTGTCTCAGACAGTCTGTCTCAGACCGCCTGTCTCAGACCGTCTGTCTCAGTCCGTCTGTCTTAGACGGTCTGTCTCAGTCCGTCTGTCTCAATCCGTCTGTCTCAAACCGTCTGTCTCAGACGGTCTGTCTCAGTCCGTCTGTCTCAATCCGTCTGTCTCACACCGTCTGTCTCAGACCGTCTGTCTCAGACCGTCTGTCTCAGACCGTTTGTCTCAGACCGTCTGTCTCAGCCCGTCTGTCTCAATCCGTCTGTCTCAGACCGTCTGTCTCAGACCGTCTGTCTCAGACCGTCTGTCTCAGTCCGCCTGTCTCAGGCCGTCTGTCGTAGTCCGCCTGTCTCAGACCGTCTGTCTCAGACCGCCTGTCTCAGACCGTCTGTCTCAGTCCGTCTGTCTCAGACGGTCTGTATCAGTCCGTCTGTCTCAATCCGTCTGTCTCAGAGCGTCCGTCTCAATCCGTCTGTCTCAGACCGCGTGTCTCAGACCGTCTGTCTCGGACCGTGTGTCTCAGACCGTCTGTCTCAATCCGTCTGTCTCAATCCGTCTGTCTCAGAGCGTCCGTCTCTGACTGTCTGTCTCAGACCGTCTGTCTCAATCCGTCTGTCTCAGAGCGTCCGTCTCTGACTGTCTGTCTCAGAGCGTCTGTCCCAGACCGCCTGTCTCAGACCGTCTGTCTCAGTCCGCCTGTCTCAGACCGTCTGTCGTAGTCCGCCTGTCTCAGACCGTCTGTCTCAGACCGCCTGTCTCGGACCGTCTGTCTCAGTCCGTCTGTCTCAGACGGTCTGTATCAGTCCGTCTGTCTCAATCCGTCTGTCTCAGAGCGTCCGTCTCAGACCGTCTGTCTCAGACCGCCTGTCTTAGGCCGTCTGTCTCAGTCCGCCTGCCTCAGACCGTCTGTCTCAGACCGTCTTGCTCAGACCGTCTGTCTCAGACCGCCTATCTCAGACCGTCTGTCTCAGTCCGTCTCTCTCAGACGGTCTGCCTCAGTCCGTCTGTCTCAATCCATCTGTCTCAGAGCGTCCGTCTCAGACCGTCTGTCTCAGACCGTCTGTCTCAGTACGCCTGTCTCAGACCGTCTGTCGTAGTCCGCCTGTCTCAGACCGTCTGTCTCAGACCGCCTGTCTCAGACCGTCTGTCTCCAGCCGTATGTCTCAGACCGCCTGTCTCAGACCGCCTGTCTCAGACCGTCTGTCTCAGTCCGTCTGTCTTAGACGGTCTGTCTCAGTCCGTCTGTCTCAATCCATCTGTCTCAGAGCGTCCGTCTCAGACCGTCTGTCTCAGACCGTCTGTCTCAGTACGCCTGTCTCAGACCGTCTGTCGTAGTCCGCCTGTCTCAGACCGTCTGTCTCAGACCGCCTGTCTCAGACCGTCTGTCTCCAGCCGTATGTCTCAGACCGCCTGTCTCAGTACGTCTGTCTCAGACAGTCTGTCTCAGTCCGTCTGTCTCAATCCGTCTGTCTCACAACGTCTGTCTCAGACCGTCTGTCTCAGAGCGTCTGTCTCAGACAGTCTGTCTCAGACCGCCTGTCTCAGACCGTCTGTCTCAGTCCGTCTGTCTTAGACGGTCTGTCTCAGTCCGTCTGTCTTAGACGGTCTGTCTCAGTCCGTCTGTCTCAATCCGTCTGTCTCAAACCGTCTGTCTCAGACGGTCTGTTTCAGTCCGTCTGTCTCAGACCGTCTGTCTCGGACCGTGTGTCTCAGACCGTCTGTCTCAATCCGTCTGTCTCAGAGCGTCCGTCTCTGACTGTCTGTCTCAGAGCGTCTGTCTCAGACCGTCTGTCTCAGACGGCCTGTCTCAGAGCGTCTGTCCCAGACCGCCTGTCTCAGACCGTCTGTCTCAGTCCGCCTGTCTCAGACCGTCTGTCGTAGTCCGCCTGTCTCAGACCGTCTGTCTCAGACCGCCTGTCTCAGACCGTCTGTCTCAGTCCGTCTGTCTCAGACGGTCTGTCTCAGTCCGTCTGTCTCAATCCGTCTGTCTCACAACGTCTGTCTCAGACCGTCTGTCTCAGAGCGTCTGTCTCAGACAGTCTGTCTCAGACCGCCTGTCTCAGACCGTCTGTCTCAGTCCGTCTGTCTTAGACGGCCTGTCTCAGACCGTCTGTCTCAGTCCGTCTGTCTTAGACGGTCTGTCTCACTCCGTCTGTCTCAATACGTCTGTCTCGGACCGTCTGTCTCAGACCGTCTGTCTCAGACCGTCTGTCTCAGACCGTTTGTCTCAGACCGTCTGTCTCAGACGGTCTGTCTCAGTCCGTCTGTCTCAGACCATCTGTCTCTGACTGTCTGTCTCAGAGCGTCTGTCTCAGACAGTCTGTCTCAGACCGCCTGTCTCAGACCGTCTGTCTCAGTCCGTCTGTCTTAGACGGTCTGTCTCAGTCCGTCTGTCTCAATCCGTCTGTCTAAAAACCGTCTGTCTCAGACGGTCTGTCTCAGTCCGTCTGTCTCAATCCGTCTGTCTCACACCGTCTGTCTCAGACCGTCTGTCTCAGACCGTCTGTCTCAGACCGTTTGTCTCAGACCGTCTGTCTCAGCCCGTCTGTCTCAATCCGTCTGTCTCAGACCGTCTGTCTCAGACCGTCTGTCTCAGACCGTCTGTCTCAGACCGTCTGTCTCAGACCGTCTGTCTCAGTCCGCCTGTCTCAGGCCGTCTGTCGTAGTCCGCCTGTCTCAGACCGTCTGTCTCAGACCGCCTGTCTCAGACCGTCTGTCTCTTTCCGTCTGTCTCACTCGTCTATCTCAGACCATCTGTCTCAGGCAGTCTGTCTCAGCCCGTCTGTCTCAATCCGTCTGTCACAGAGCGTCTGTCTCTGACTGTCTGTCTCAGACCGTCTGTCTCAATCCGTCTGTCTCAGAGCGTCCGTCTCTGACTGTCTGTCTCAGAGCGTCTGTCCCAGACCGCCTGTCTCAGACCGTCTGTCTCAGTCCGCCTGTCTCAGACCGTCTGTCGTAGTCCGCCTGTCTCAGACCGTCTGTCTCAGACCGCCTGTCTCAGACCGTCTGTCTCAGTCCGTCTGTCTCAGACGGTCTGTATCAGTCCGTCTGTCTCAATCCGTCTGTCTCAGAGCGTCCGTCTCAGACCGTCTGTCTCAGACCGCCTGTCTTAGGCCGTCTGTCTCAATCCGTCTGTCTCAGAGCGTCCGTCTCAGACCGTCTGTCCCAGACCGTCTGTCTCTGACTGTCTGTCTCAGAGCGTCTGTCTCAGACAGTCTGTCTCAGACCGCCTGTCTCAGACCGTCTGTCTCAGTCCGTCTGTCTTAGACGGTCTGTCTCAGTCCGTCTGTCTCAATCCGTCTGTCTCAAACCGTCTGTCTCAGACGGTCTGTCTCAGTCCGTCTGTCTCAATCCGTCTGTCTCACACCGTCTGTCTCAGACCGTCTGTCTCAGACCGTCTGTCTCAGACCGTTTGTCTCAGACCGTCTGTCTCAGCCCGTCTGTCTCAATCCGTCTGTCTCAGACCGTCTGTCTCAGACCGTCTGTCTCAGACCGTCTGTCTCAGTCCGCCTGTCTCAGGCCGTCTGTCGTAGTCCGCCTGTCTCAGACCGTCTGTCTCAGACCGCCTGTCTCAGACCGTCTGTCTCAGTCCGTCTGTCTCAGACGGTCTGTATCAGTCCGTCTGTCTCAATCCGTCTGTCTCAGAGCGTCCGTCTCAATCCGTCTGTCTCAGACCGCGTGTCTCAGACCGTCTGTCTCGGACCGTGTGTCTCAGACCGTCTGTCTCAATCCGTCTGTCTCAATCCGTCTGTCTCAGAGCGTCCGTCTCTGACTGTCTGTCTCAGACCGTCTGTCTCAATCCGTCTGTCTCAGAGCGTCCGTCTCTGACTGTCTGTCTCAGAGCGTCTGTCCCAGACCGCCTGTCTCAGACCGTCTGTCTCAGTCCGCCTGTCTCAGACCGTCTGTCGTAGTCCGCCTGTCTCAGACCGTCTGTCTCAGACCGCCTGTCTCGGACCGTCTGTCTCAGTCCGTCTGTCTCAGACGGTCTGTATCAGTCCGTCTGTCTCAATCCGTCTGTCTCAGAGCGTCCGTCTCAGACCGTCTGTCTCAGACCGCCTGTCTTAGGCCGTCTGTCTCAGTCCGCCTGCCTCAGACCGTCTGTCTCAGACCGTCTTGCTCAGACCGTCTGTCTCAGACCGCCTATCTCAGACCGTCTGTCTCAGTCCGTCTCTCTCAGACGGTCTGCCTCAGTCCGTCTGTCTCAATCCATCTGTCTCAGAGCGTCCGTCTCAGACCGTCTGTCTCAGACCGTCTGTCTCAGTACGCCTGTCTCAGACCGTCTGTCGTAGTCCGCCTGTCTCAGACCGTCTGTCTCAGACCGCCTGTCTCAGACCGTCTGTCTCCAGCCGTATGTCTCAGACCGCCTGTCTCAGTACGTCTGTCTCAGACAGTCTGTCTCAGTCCGTCTGTCTCAATCCGTCTGTCTCACAACGTCTGTCTCAGACCGTCTGTCTCAGAGCGTCTGTCTCAGACAGTCTGTCTCAGACCGCCTGTCTCAGACCGTCTGTCTCAGTCCGTCTGTCTTAGACGGTCTGTCTCAGTCCGTCTGTCTTAGACGGTCTGTCTCAGTCCGTCTGTCTCAATCCGTCTGTCTCAAACCGTCTGTCTCAGACGGTCTGTTTCAGTCCGTCTGTCTCAGACCGTCTGTCTCGGACCGTGTGTCTCAGACCGTCTGTCTCAATCCGTCTGTCTCAGAGCGTCCGTCTCTGACTGTCTGTCTCAGAGCGTCTGTCTCAGACCGTCTGTCTCAGACGGCCTGTCTCAGAGCGTCTGTCCCAGACCGCCTGTCTCAGACCGTCTGTCTCAGTCCGCCTGTCTCAGACCGTCTGTCGTAGTCCGCCTGTCTCAGACCGTCTGTCTCAGACCGCCTGTCTCAGACCGTCTGTCTCAGTCCGTCTGTCTCAGACGGTCTGTCTCAGTCCGTCTGTCTCAATCCGTCTGTCTCACAACGTCTGTCTCAGACCGTCTGTCTCAGAGCGTCTGTCTCAGACAGTCTGTCTCAGACCGCCTGTCTCAGACCGTCTGTCTCAGTCCGTCTGTCTTAGACGGCCTGTCTCAGACCGTCTGTCTCAGTCCGTCTGTCTTAGACGGTCTGTCTCACTCCGTCTGTCTCAATACGTCTGTCTCGGACCGTCTGTCTCAGACCGTCTGTCTCAGACCGTCTGTCTCAGACCGTTTGTCTCAGACCGTCTGTCTCAGACGGTCTGTCTCAGTCCGTCTGTCTCAGACCATCTGTCTCTGACTGTCTGTCTCAGAGCGTCTGTCTCAGACAGTCTGTCTCAGACCGCCTGTCTCAGACCGTCTGTCTCAGTCCGTCTGTCTTAGACGGTCTGTCTCAGTCCGTCTGTCTCAATCCGTCTGTCTAAAAACCGTCTGTCTCAGACGGTCTGTCTCAGTCCGTCTGTCTCAATCCGTCTGTCTCACACCGTCTGTCTCAGACCGTCTGTCTCAGACCGTCTGTCTCAGACCGTTTGTCTCAGACCGTCTGTCTCAGCCCGTCTGTCTCAATCCGTCTGTCTCAGACCGTCTGTCTCAGACCGTCTGTCTCAGACCGTCTGTCTCAGTCCGCCTGTCTCAGACCGTCTGTCGTAGTCCGCCTGTCTCAGACCGTCTGTCTCAGACCGCCTGTCTCGGACCGTCTGTCTCAGTCCGTCTGTCTCAGACGGTCTGTATCAGTCCGTCTGTCTCAATCCGTCTGTCTCAGAGCGTCCGTCTCAGACCGTCTGTCTCAGACCGCCTGTCTTAGGCCGTCTGTCTCAGTCCGCCTGCCTCAGACCGTCTGTCTCAGACCGTCTTGCTCAGACCGTCTGTCTCAGACCGCCTATCTCAGACCGTCTGTCTCAGTCCGTCTCTCTCAGACGGTCTGCCTCAGTCCGTCTGTCTCAATCCGTCTGTCTCAGAGCGTCTGTCTCAGACAGTCTGTCTCAGACCGCCTGTCTCAGACCGTCTGTCTCAGTCCGTCTGTCTTAGACGGTCTGTCTCAGTCCGTCTGTCTCAATCCGTATGTCTCAAACCGTCTGTCTCAGACTGTCTGTCTCAGTCCGTCTGTCTCAATCCGTCTGTCTCACACCGTCTGTCTCAGACCGTCTGTCTCAGACCGTCTGTCTCAGACCGTCTGTCTCAGACCGTCTGTCTCAGACCGCCTGTCTCAGCCCGTCTGTCTCAATCCGTCTGTCTCAGACCGTCTGTCTCAGACCGTCTGTCTCGGACCGTCTGTCTCGGACCGTCTGTCTCAGACCGTCTGTCTCAGACCGTCTGTCTCACCCGTCTATCTCAGACCATCTGTCTCAGCCCGTCTGTCTCAGACCATCTGTCTCAGCCCGTCTGTCTCAATCCGTCTGTCTCAGACCGCCTGTCTCAGACCGTCTGTCTCAGTCCGTCTGTCTTAGACGGTCTGTCTCAGTCCGTCTGTCTCAATCCGTATGTCTCAAACCGTCTGTCTCAGACTGTCTGTCTCAGTCCGTCTGTCTCAATCCGTCTGTCTCAGAGCGTCCGTCTCAGACCGTCTGTCTCAGACCGCCTGTCTTAGGCCGTCTGTCTCAGACCGCCTGTCTCAGACCGCCTGTCTTAGGCCGTCTGTCTCAGACCGCCTGTCTCAGACCGTCTGTCTCAGTCCGTCTGTCTTAGACGGTCTGTCTCAGTCCGTATGTCTCAATCCGTCTGACTCAGAGGGTCCGTCTCAGACCGTCTGTCTCAGAGCGTGTGTCTCTGACTGTCTGTCTCAGACCGTCTGTCTCAGACCGAATGTCTCAGACCGTCTGTCTCAGACCGTCTGTCTCAGACCGTCTGTCTCACCCGTCTATGTCAGACCATCTGTCTCAGCCCGTCTGTCTCAATCCGTCTGTCTCAGAGCGCCCGTCTCTGACTGTCTGTCTCAGAGCGTCTGTCTCAGACCGCCTGTCTCAGACCGTCTGTCTCCGTCCGTCTGTCTTAGACGGTCTGTCTCAGTCCGTCTGTCTCAATCCGTCTGTCTCAATCCGTCTGTCTCAGAGCGTCCGTCTCAGACCGTCTGTCTCAGACCGTCTGTCTCTTTCCGTCTGTCTCACCCGTCTATCTCAGGCCATCTGTCTCAGCCCGTCTGTCTCAATCCGTCTGTCTCAGAGCGTCTGTCTCTGACTGTCTGTCTCAGACCGTCTGTCTCAGACCGTCTGTCTCAGACCGTTTGTCCCAGACCGTCTGTCTCAGCCCGTCTGTCTCAATCCGTCTGTCTCAGACCGTCTGTCTCAGTCCGTCTGACTTAGACAGTCTGTCTCAGTCCGTCTGTCTCAATCCGTCTGTCTCAGAGCGTCCGTCTCTGACTGTCTGTCTCAGAGCGTCTGTCTCAGAGCGCCTGTCTCAGACCGTCTGTCTCAGTCCGTCTGTCTCAGTCCGTCTGTCTCAGACCGTCTGTCTCAGACCGTCTGTCTCAGACCGTCTGGCTCAGACCGTCTGTCTCAGACCGCCTGTCTCAGACCGTCTGTCTCAGTCCGTCTGTCTTAGACGGTCTGTCTCAGTCCGTCTGTCTCAATCCGTCTGTCTCAGAGCGTCCGTCTCAGACCGTCCGTCTCAGACCGTCTGTCTCAGACCGTCTGTCTCAGACCGTCTGTCTCAGACCGTCTGTCTCAGTCCGCCTGTCTCAGACCGTCTGTCGTAGTCCGCCTGTCTCAGACCGTCTGTCTCAGACCGCCTGTCTCAGACCGTCTGTCTCAGTCCGTCTGTCTCAGACGGTCTGTATCAGTCCGTCTGTCTCAATCCGTCTGTCTCAGAGCGTCCGTCTCAGACCGTCTGTCTCAGACCGCCTGTCTTAGGCCGTCTGTCTCAGACCGCCTGTCTCAGACCGCCTGTCTTAGGCCGTCTGTCTCAGACCGCCTGTCTCAGACCGTCTGTCTCAGACCGAATGTCTCAGACCGTCTGTCTCAGACCGTCTGTCTCAGACCGTCTGTCTCACCCGTCTATGTCAGACCATCTGTCTCAGCCCGTCTGTCTCAATCCGTCTGTCTCAGAGCGTCCGTCTCTGACTGTCTGTCTCAGAGCGTCTGTCTCAGACCGCCTGTCTCAGACCGTCTGTCTCCGTCCGTCTGTCTTAGACGGTCTGTCTCAGTCCGCCTGTCTCAATCCGTCTGTCTCAATCCGTCTGTCTCAGAGCGTCCGTCTCAGACCGTCTGTCTCAGACCGTCTGTCTCTTTCCGTCTGTCTCACCCGTCTATCTCAGGCCATCTGTCTCAGCCCGTCTGTCTCAATCCGTCTGTCTCAGAGCGTCTGTCTCTGACTGTCTGTCTCAGAGCGTCTGTCTCAGACCGTCTGCCTCAGACCGCCTGTCTCAGAAGGTCTGTCTCAGTCCGTCTGTCTCAATCCGTCTGCCTCAGACCGTCTGTCTCGGACCGTCTGTCTCAGCCCGTCTGTCTCAATCCGTCTGTCTCAGAGCGTCAGTCTCTGACTGTCTGTCTCAGACCGTCTGTCTCAGACCGTCTGTCTCAGACCGTCTGTTTCTTTCCGTCTGTCTCACCCGTCTATCTCAGACCATCTGTCTCAGCCCGTCTGTCTCAATCCGTCTGTCTCAGAGCGTCTGTCTCTGACTGTCTGTCTCAGAGCGTCTGTCTCAGACCGTCTGCCTCAGACCGCCTGTCTCAGACCGTCTGTCTCAGTCTGTCTGTCTTAGACAGTCTGTCTCAGTCCGTCTGTCTCAATCCGTCTGTCTCAGAGCGTCCGTCTCTGACTGTCTGTCTCAGAGCGTCTGTCTCAGAGCGCCTGTCTCAGACCGTCTGTCTCAGTCCGTCTGTCTTAGACCGTCTGTCTCAGACCGTCTGTCTCAGACCGTCTGTCTCAGAAGGTCTGTCTCAGTCCGTCTGTCTCAATCCGTCTGCCTCAGACCGTCTGTCTCGGACCGTCTGTCTCTGACCGTCTGTCTCAGACCGTCTGTCTCAGACCGTCTGTCTCAGACCGTCTGTCTCAGACCGTCTGTCTCAGACCGTCTGGCTCAGACCGTCTGTCTCAGACCGCCTGTCTCAGACCGTCTGTCTCAGTCCGTCTGTCTTAGACGGTCTGTCTCAGTCCGTCTGTCTCAATCCGTCTGTCTCAGAGCGTCCGTCTCAGACCGTCTGTCTCAGACCATCTGTCTCAGACCGTCTGTCTCTTTCCGTCTGTCTCACCCGTCTATCTCAGACCATCTGTCTCAGCCCGTCTGTCTCAATCCGTCTGTCTCAGAGCGTCTGTCTCTGACTGTCTGTCTCAGACCTTCTGTCTCAGACCGTCTGTCTCAGACCGTCTGTTTCTTTCCGTCTGTCTCACCCGTCTATCTCAGACCATCTGTCTCAGCCCGTCTGTCTCAATCCGTCTGTCTCAGAGCGTCTGTCTCTGACTGTCTGTCTCAGAGCGTCTGTCTCAGACCGTCTGCCTCAGACCGCCTGTCTCAGACCGTCTGTCTCAGTCCGTCTGTCTTAGACAGTCTGTCTCAGTCCGTCTGTCTCAATCCGTCTGTCTCAGAGCGTCCGTCTCTGACTGTCTGTCTCAGAGCGTCTGTCTCAGAGCGCCTGTCTCAGACCGTCTGTCTCAGTCCGTCTGTCTCAGACCGTCTGTCTCAGACCGTCTGTCTCAATCCGTCTGTCTCAGAGCGTCCGTCTCAGACCGTCTGTCTCAGACCGACTGTCTCAGACCGTCTGTCTCAGGCCGCCTGTCTCAGTCCGTCTGTCTCAATCCGTCTGTCTCAGACCGTCTGTCTCAGACCGTCTGTCTCGGACCGTGTGTCTCAGACCGTCTGTCTCAGTCTGCCTGTCTCAGACCGTCTGTCGTAGTCTGCCTGTCTCAGACCGTCTGTCTCAGACCGCCTGTCTCAGACCGTCTGTCTCAGTCCGGCTGTCTCAGACGGTCTGTATCAGTCCGTCTGTCTCAATCCGTCTGTCTAAGAGCGTCCGTCTCAGACCGTCTGTCTCAGACCGTCTGTCTCGGACCGTCTGTCTCTGACCGTCTGTCTCGGACCGTCTGTCTCTGACCGTCTGTCTCAGACCGTCTGTCTCAGACCGTCTGTCTCAGACCGTCTGTCTCAGACCGTCTGTCTCAGACCGCCTGTCTCAGACCGTCTGTCTCTGACCGTCTGTCTCAGACCGTCTGTCTCAGACCGTCTGTCTCAGACCGTCTGTCTCAGACCGTCTGTCTCAGTCCGTCTGTCTCAGACCGCCTGTCTCAGACCGTCTGTCTCAGTCCGCCTGTCTCAGACCGTCTGTCGTAGTCCGCCTGTCTCAGACCGTCTGTCTCAGTCCGTCTGTCTCAGACGGTCTGTATCAGTCCGTCTGTCTCAATCCGTCTGTCTCAGCGCGTCCGTCTCAGACCGTCTGTCTCAGACCGCCTGTCTTAGGCCGTCTGTCTCAGACCGCCTGTCTCAGACCGCCTGTCTTAGGCCGTCTGTCTCAGACCGCCTGTCTCAGACCGTCTGTCTCAGTCCGTCTGTCTTAGACGGTCTGTCTCAGTCCGTATGTCTCAATCCGTCTGACTCAGAGGGTCCGTCTCAGACCGTCTGTCTCAGAGCGTCTGTCTCTGACTGTCTGTCTCAGACCGTCTGTCTCAGACCGTTTGTCTCAGACCGTCTGTCTCAGCCCGTCTGTCTCAATCCGTCTGTCTCAGACCGTCTGTCTCAGACCGTTTGTCTCAGACCGTCTGTCTCAGCCCGTCTGTCTCAATCCGTCTGTCTCAGAGCGTCAGTCTCTGACTGTCTGTCTCAGACCGTCTATCTCAGACCGTCTGTCTCAGACCGTCTGTTTCTTTCCGTCTGTCTCACCCGTCTATCTCAGACCATCTGTCTCAGCCCGTCTGTCTCAATCCGTCTGTCTCAGAGCGTCTGTCTCTGACTGTCTGTCTCAGAGCGTCTGTCTCAGACCGTCTGCCTCAGACCGCCTGTCTCAGACCGTCTGTCTCAGTCTGTCTGTCTTAGACAGTCTGTCTCAGTCCGTCTGTCTCAATCCGTCTGTCTCAGAGCGTCCGTCTCTGACTGTCTGTCTCAGAGCGTCTGTCTCAGAGCGCCTGTCTCAGACCGTCTGTCTCAGTCCGTCTGTCTTAGACCGTCTGTCTCAGACCGTCTGTCTCAGACCGTCTGTCTCAGAAGGTCTGTCTCAGTCCGTCTGTCTCAATCCGTCTGCCTCAGACCGTCTGTCTCGGACCGTCTGTCTCTGACCGTCTGTCTCAGACCGTCTGTCTCAGACCGTCTGTCTCAGACCGTCTGGCTCAGACCGTCTGTCTCAGACCGCCTGTCTCAGACCGTCTGTCTCAGTCCGTCTGTCTTAGACGGTCTGTCTCAGTCCGTCTGTCTCAATCCGTCTGTCTCAGAGCGTCCGTCTCAGACCGTCTGTCTCAGACCATCTGTCTCAGACCGTCTGTCTCTTTCCGTCTGTCTCACCCGTCTATCTCAGACCATCTGTCTCAGCCCGTCTGTCTCAATCCGTCTGTCTCAGAGCGTCTGTCTCTGACTGTCTGTCTCAGACCGTCTGTCTCAGACCGTCTGTCTCAGACCGTCTGTTTCTTTCCGTCTGTCTCACCCGTCTATCTCAGACCATCTGTCTCAGCCCGTCTGTCTCAATCCGTCTGTCTCAGAGCGTCTGTCTCTGACTGTCTGTCTCAGAGCGTCTGTCTCAGACCGTCTGCCTCAGACCGCCTGTCTCAGACCGTCTGTCTCAGTCCGTCTGTCTTAGACAGTCTGTCTCAGTCCGTCTGTCTCAATCCGTCTGTCTCAGAGCGTCCGTCTCTGACTGTCTGTCTCAGAGCGTCTGTCTCAGAGCGCCTGTCTCAGACCGTCTGTCTCAGTCCGTCTGTCTCAGGCCGTCTGTCTCAGACCGTCTGTCTCAGACCGTCTGGCTCAGACCGTCTGTCTCAGACCGCCTGTCTTAGGCCGTCTGTCTCAGACCGCCTGTCTCAGACCGCCTGTCTTAGGCCGTCTGTCTCAGACCGCCTGTCTCAGACCGTCTGTCTCAGTCCGTCTGTCTTAGACGGTCTGTCTCAGTCCGTATGTCTCAATCCGTCTGACTCAGAGGGTCCGTCTCAGACCGTCTGTCTCAGACCGTCTGTCTCAGACCGAATGTCTCAGACCGTCTGTCTCAGCCCGTCTGTCTCAGACCGTCTGTCTCACCCGTCTATGTCAGACCATCTGTCTCAGGCCGTCTGTCTCAATACGTCTGTCTCAGAGCGTCCGTCTCTGACTGTCTGTATCAGAGCGTCTGTCTCAGACCGCCTGTCTCAGACCGTCTGTCTCCGTCCGTCTGTCTTAGACGGTCTGTCTCAGTCCGTCTGTCTCAATCCGTCTGTCTCACCCGTCTATCTCAGGCCATCTGTCTCCGCCCGTCTGTCTCAATCCGTCTGTCTCAGAGCGTCTGTCTCTGACTGTCTGTCTCAGACCGTCTGTCTCAGACCGTCTGTCTCAGACCGTTTGTCTCAGACCGTCTGTCTCAGCCCGTCTGTCTCAATCCGTCTGTCTCAGACTGTCTGTCTCAGGCCGTTTGTCTCAGACCGTCTGTCTCAGCCCGTCTGTCTCAATCCGTCTGTCTCAGAGCGTCTGTCTCTGACTGTCTGTCTCAGACCGTCTGTCTCAGACCGCCTGTCTCAGACCGTCTGTCGTAGTCCGCCTGTCTCAGACCGTCTGTCTCAGACCGCCTGTCTCAGACCGTCTGTCTCAGTCCGTCTGTCTCAGACGGTCTGTATCAGTCCGTCTGTCTCAATCCGTCTGTCTTAGGCCGTCTGTCTCAGACCGCCTGTCTCAGACCGCCTGTCTTAGGCCGTCTGTCTCAGACCGCCTGTCTCAGACCGTCTGTCTCAGTCCGTCTGTCTTAGACGGTCTGTCTCAGTCCGTATGTCTCAATCCGTCTGACTCAGAGGGTCCGTCTCAGACCGTCTGTCTCAGAGCGTGTGTCTCTGACTGTCTGTCTCAGACCGTCTGTCTCAGACCGAATGTCTCAGACCGTCTGTCTCCGTCCGTCTGTCTTAGACGGTCTGTCTCAGTCCGTCTGTCTCAATCCGTCTGTCTCACCCGTCTATCTCAGGCCATCTGTCTCAGCCCGTCTGTCTCAATCCGTCTGTCTCAGAGCGTCTGTCTCTGACTGTCTGTCTCAGACCGTCTGTCTCAGACCGTCTGTCTCAGACCGTTTGTCTCAGACCGTCTGTCTCAGCCCGTCTGTCTCAATCCGTCTGTCTCAGACCGCCTGTCTCAGACCATTTGTCTCAGACCGTCTGTCTCAGCCCGTCTGTCTCAATCCGTCTGTCTCAGAGCGTCTGTCTCTGACTGTCTGTCTCAGAGCGTCTGTCTCAGACCGTCTGCCTCAGACCGCCTGTCTCAGACCGTCTGTCTCAGTCTGTCTGTCTTAGACAGTTTGTCTCAGTCCGTCTGTCTCAATCCGTCTGTCTCAGAGCGTCCGTCTCTGACTGTCTGTCTCAGAGCGTCTGTCTCAGAGCGCCTGTCTCAGACCGTCTGTCTCAGTCCGTCTGTCTTAGACCGTCTGTCTCAGACCGTCTGTCTCAGACCGTCTGTCTCAGAAGGTCTGTCTCAGTCCGTCTGTCTCAGACCGTCTGTCTCAGACCGTCTGTCTCAGTCCGCCTGTCTCAGACCGTCTGTCGTAGTCCGCCTGTCTCAGACCGTCTGTCTCGGACCGTCTGTCTCTGACCGTCTGTCTCGGACCGTCTGTCTCTGACCGTCTGTCTCAGACCGTCTGTCTCAGACCGTCTGTCTCAGACCGTCTGTCTCAGACCGTCTGTCTCAGACCGCCTGTCTCAGACCGTCTGTCTCAGTCCGTCTGTCTTAGACGGTCTGTCTCAGTCCGTCTGTCTCAATCCGTCTGTCTCAGAGCGTCCGTCTCAGACCGTCTGTCTCAGACCGTCTGTCTCAGACCGTCTGTCTCAGTCCGCCTGTCTCAGACCGTCTGTCGTAGTCCGCCTGTCTCAGACCGACTGTCTCAGACCGCCTGTCTCAGACCGTCTGTCTCAGTCCGTCTGTCTCAGACGGTCTGTATCAGTCCGTCTGTCTCAATCCGTCTGTCTCAGAGCGTCTGTCTCAGACCGTCTGTCTCAGACCGCCTGTCTTAGGCCGTCTGTCTCAGACCGCCTGTCTCAGACCGCCTGTCTTAGGCCGTCTGTCTCAGACCGCCTGTCTCAGACCGTCTGTCTCAGTCCGTCTGTCTTAGACGGTCTGTCTCAGTCCGCCTGTCTCAATCCGTCTGACTCAGAGGGTCCGTCTCAGACCGTCTGTCTCAGACCGTCTGTCTCAATCCGTCTGTCTCAGACCGTCTGTCTCAGTCCGTCTGTCTCAGACAGTCTGTCTCAGTCCGTCTGTCTCGATCCGTCTGTCTCAGAGCGTCCGTCTCTGACCGTCTGTCTCAGACCGTCTGTCTCTTTCCGTCTGTCTCACCCGTCTATCTCAGGCCATCTGTCTCAGCCCGTCTGTCTCAATCCGTCTGTCTCAGAGCGTCTGTCTCTGACTGTCTGTCTCAGACCGTCTGTCTCAGACCGTCTGTCTCAGACCGTTTGTCTCAGACCGTCTGTCTCAGCCCGTCTGTCTCAATCCGTCTGTCTCAGACCGTCTGTCTCAGACCGTTTGTCTCAGACCGTCTGTCTCAGCCCGTCTGTCTCAATCCGTCTGTCTCAGAGCGTCAGTCTCTGACTGTCTGTCTCAGACCGTATGTCTCAGACCGTCTGTCTCAGACTGTCTGTCTCAATCCGTCTGTCTCAGACCGCCTGTCTCAGACCGTCTGTCTCAGTCCGTCTGTCTCAGACGGTCTGTATCAGTCCGTCTGTCTCAATCCGTCTGTCGTAGTCCGCCTGTCTCAGACCGTCTGTCTCAGACCGCCTGTCTCAGACCGTCTGTCTCAGTCCGTCTGTCTCAGACGGTCTGTATCAGTCCGTCTGTCTCAATCCGTCTGTCTCAGAGCGTCCGTCTCAGACCGTCTGTCTCAGACCGCCTGTCTTAGGCCGTCTGTCTCAGACCGTCTGTCTCAGACCGTTTGTCTCAGACCGTCTGTCTCAGCCCGTCTGTCTCAATCCGTCTGTCTCAGAGCGTCAGTCTCTGACTGTCTGTCTCAGACCGTATGTCTCAGACCGTCTGTCTCAGACTGTCTGTCTCAATCCGTCTGTCTCAGACCGCCTGTCTCAGACCGTCTGTCTCAGTCCGTCTGTCTCAGACGGTCTGTATCAGTCCGTCTGTCTCAATCCGTCTGTCGTAGTCCGCCTGTCTCAGACCGTCTGTCTCAGACCGCCTGTCTCAGACCGTCTGTCTCAGTCCGTCTGTCTCAGACGGTCTGTATCAGTCCGTCTGTCTCAATCCGTCTGTCTCAGAGCGTCCGTCTCAGACCGTCTGTCTCAGACCGCCTGTCTTAGGCCGTCTGTCTCAGACCGCCTGTCTCAGACCGCCTGTCTTAGGCCGTCTGTCTCAGACCGCCTGTCTCATACCGTCTGTCTCAGTCCGTCTGTCTCAGACAGTCTGTCTCAGTCCGTCTGTCTCAATCCGTCTGTCTCAGAGCGTCCGTCTCTGACCGTCTGTCTCAGACCGTCTGTCTCTTTCCGTCTGTCTCACCCGTCTATCTCAGGCCATCTGTCTCAGCCCGTCTGTCTCAATCCGTCTGTCTCAGAGCGTCTGTCTCTGACTGTCTGTCTCAGACCGTCTGTCTCAGACCGTCTGTCTCAGACCGTTTGTCTCAGACCGTCTGTCTCAGCCCGTCTGTCTCAATCCGTCTGTCTCAGACCGTCTGTCTCAGACCGTTTGTCTCAGACCGTCTGTCTCAGCCCGTCTGTCTCAATCCGTCTGTCTCAGAGCGTCAGTCTCTGACTGTCTGTCTCAGACCGTATGTCTCAGACCGTCTGTCTCAGACTGTCTGTCTCAATCCGTCTGTCTCAGACCGCCTGTCTCAGACCGTCTGTCTCAGTCCGTCTGTCTCAGACGGTCTGTATCAGTCCGTCTGTCTCAATCCGTCTGTCGTAGTCCGCCTGTCTCAGACCGTCTGTCTCAGACCGCCTGTCTCAGACCGTCTGTCTCAGTCCGTCTGTCTCAGACGGTCTGTATCAGTCCGTCTGTCTCAATCCGTCTGTCTCAGAGCGTCCGTCTCAGACCGTCTGTCTCAGACCGCCTGTCTTAGGCCGTCTGTCTCAGACCGTCTGTCTCAGACCGTTTGTCTCAGACCGTCTGTCTCAGCCCGTCTGTCTCAATCCGTCTGTCTCAGAGCGTCAGTCTCTGACTGTCTGTCTCAGACCGTATGTCTCAGACCGTCTGTCTCAGACTGTCTGTCTCAATCCGTCTGTCTCAGACCGCCTGTCTCAGACCGTCTGTCTCAGTCCGTCTGTCTCAGACGGTCTGTATCAGTCCGTCTGTCTCAATCCGTCTGTCGTAGTCCGCCTGTCTCAGACCGTCTGTCTCAGACCGCCTGTCTCAGACCGTCTGTCTCAGTCCGTCTGTCTCAGACGGTCTGTATCAGTCCGTCTGTCTCAATCCGTCTGTCTCAGAGCGTCCGTCTCAGACCGTCTGTCTCAGACCGCCTGTCTTAGGCCGTCTGTCTCAGACCGCCTGTCTCAGACCGCCTGTCTTAGGCCGTCTGTCTCAGACCGCCTGTCTCATACCGTCTGTCTCAGTCCGTCTGTCTTAGACGGTCTGTCTCAGTCCGTATGTCTCAATCCGTCTGACTCAGAGGGTCCGTCTCAGACCGTCTGTCTCAGAGCGTGTGTCTCTGACTGTCTGTCTCAGACCGTCTGTCTCAGACCGAATGTCTCAGACCGTCTGTCTCCGTGCGTCTGTCTTAGACGGTCTGTCTCAGTCCGTCTGTCTCAATCCGTCTGTCTCACCCGTCTATCTCAGGCCATCTGTCTCAGCCCGTCTGTCTCAATCCGTCTGTCTCAGAGCGTCTGTCTCTGACTGTCTGTCTCAGACCGTCTGTCTCAGACCGTCTGTCTCAGACCGTTTGTCTCAGACCGTCTGTCTCAGCCCGTCTGTCTCAATCCGTCTGTCTCAGACCGCCTGTCTCAGACCATTTGTCTCAGACCGTCTGTCTCAGCCCGTCTGTCTCAATCCGTCTGTCTCAGAGCGTCAGTCTCTGACTGTCTGTCTCAGACCGTCTGTCTCAGACCGTCTGTTTCTTTCCGTCTGTCTCACCCGTCTATCTCAGACCATCTGTCTCAGCCCGTCTGTCTCAATCCGTCTGTCTCAGAGCGTCTGTCTCTGACTGTCTGTCTCAGAGCGTCTGTCTCAGAGCGCCTGTCTCAGACCGGCTGTCTCAGTCCGTCTGTCTTAGACCGTCTGTCTCAGACCGTCTGTCTCAGACCGTCTGTCTCAGACCGTCTGTCTCAGACGGTCTGTCTCAGTCCGTCTGTCTCAATCCGTCTGTCTCAGACCGTCTGTCTCGGACCGTCTGTCTCTGACCGTCTGTCTCAGACCGTCTGTCTCAAACCGTCTGTCTCAGACCGTCTGTCTCAGACCGTCTGTCTCAGACCGTCTGTCTCAGACCGTCTGTCTCAGACCGTCTGTCTCAGACCGTCTGTCTCAGACCGTCTGTCTCAGACCGTCTGTCTCAGACCGTCTGTCTCAGACCGTCTGTCTCAGTCCGTCTGTCTTAGACGGTCTGTCTCAGTCCGTCTGTCTCAATCCGTCTGTCTCAATCCGTCTGTCTCAGAGCGCCCGTCTCAGACCGTCTGTCTTAGACGGTCTGTCTCAGACCGTCTGTCTCAGACCGTCTGTCTCAGACCGTCTGTCTCAGAAGGTCTGTCTCAGTCCGTCTGTCTCAATCCGTCTGCCTCAGACCGTCTGTCTCGGACCGTCTGTCTCTGACCGTCTGTCTCAGACCGTCTGTCTCAGACCGTCTGTCTCAGACCGTCTGGCTCAGACCGTCTGTCTCAGACCGCCTGTCTCAGACCGTCTGTCTCAGTCCGTCTGTCTTAGACGGTCTGTCTCAGTCCGTCTGTCTCAATCCGTCTGTCTCAGAGCGTCCGTCTCAGACCGTCTGTCTCAGACCATCTGTCTCAGACCGTCTGTCTCTTTCCGTCTGTCTCACCCGTCTATCTCAGACCATCTGTCTCAGCCCGTCTGTCTCAATCCGTCTGTCTCAGAGCGTCTGTCTCTGACTGTCTGTCTCAGAGCGTCTGTCTCAGACCGTCTGCCTCAGACCGCCTGTCTCAGACTGTCTGTCTCAGTCCGTCTGTCTTAGACAGTCTGTCTCAGTCCGTCTGTCTCAATCCGTCTGTCTCAGAGCGTCCGTCTCTGACTGTCTGTCTCAGAGCGTCTGTCTCAGAGCGCCTGTCTCAGACCGTCTGTCTCAGTCCGTCTGTCTCAGTCCGTCTGTCTCAGACCGTCTGTCTCAGACCGTCTGTCTCAGACCGTCTGGCTCAGACCGTCTGTCTCAGACCGCCTGTCTCAGACCGTCTGTCTCAGTCCGTCTGTCTTAGACGGTCTGTCTCAGTCCGTCTGTCTCAATCCGTCTGTCTCAGAGCGTCCGTCTCAGACCGTCTGCCTCAGACCGTCTGTCTCAGACCGTCTGTCTCAGACCGTCTGTCTCAGTCCGCCTGTCTCAGACCGTCTGTCGTAGTCCGCCTGTCTCAGACCGTCTGTCTCAGACCGCCTGTCTCAGACCATCTGTCTCAGTCCGTCTGTCTCAGACGGTCTGTATCAGTCCGTCTGTCTCAATCCGTCTGTCTCAGAGCGTCCGTCTCAGACCGTCTGTCTCAGACCGCCTGTCTTAGGCCGTCTGTCTCAGACCGCCTGTCTCAGACCGCCTGTCTTAGGCCGTCTGTCTCAGACCGCCTGTCTCAGACCGTCTGTCTCAGTCCGTCTGTCTTAGACGGTCTGTCTCAGTCCGTATGTCTCAATCCGTCTGACTCAGAGGGTCCGTCTCAGACCGTCTGTCTCAGAGCGTGTGTCTCTGACTGTCTGTCTCAGACCGTCTGTCTCAGACCGAATGTCTCAGACCGTCTGTCTCAGACCGTCTGTCTCAGACTGTCTGTCTCACCCGTCTATGTCAGACCATCTGTCTCAGCCCGTCTGTCTCAATACGTCTGTCTCAGAGCGTCCGTCTCTGACTGTCTGTCTCAGAGCGTCTGTCTCAGACCGCCTGTCTCAGACCGTCTGTCTCCGTCCGTCTGTCTTAGACGGTCTGTCTCAGTCCGTCTGTCTCAATCCGTCTGTCTCACCCGTCTATCTCAGGCCATCTGTCTCAGCCCGTCTGTCTCAATCCGTCTGTCTCAGAGCGTCTGTCTCTGACTGTCTGTCTCAGACCGTCTGTCTCAGACCGTCTGTCTCAGACCGTTTGTCTCAGACCGTCTGTCTCAGCCCGTCTGTCTCAATCCGTCTGTCTCAGACCGTCTGTCTCAGACCGTTTGTCTCAGACCGTCTGTCTCAGCCCGTCTGTCTCAGACCGCCTGTCTCAGACCGCCTGTCTTAGGCCGTCTGTCTCAGACCGTCTGTCTCAGTCCGTCTGTCTCAGAGCGTCTGTCTCTGACTGTCTGTCTCAGACCGTCTGTCTCAGACCGCCTGTCTCAGACCGTCTGTCTCAGTCCGTCTGTCTCAGACCGCCTGTCTCAGACCGTCTGTCTCAGTCCGCCTGTCTCAGACCGTCTGTCGTAGTCCGCCTGTCTCAGACCGTCTGTCTCAGTCCGTCTGTCTCAGACGGTCTGTATCAGTCCGTCTGTCTCAATCCGTCTGTCTCAGAGCGTCCGTCTCAGACCGTCTGTCTCAGACCGCCTGTCTTAGGCCGTCTGTCTCAGACCGCCTGTCTCAGACCGCCTGTCTTAGGCCGTCTGTCTCAGACCGTCTGTCTCAGACCGTCTGTCTCAGTCCGTCTGTCTTAGACGGTCTGTCTCAGTCCGTATGTCTCAATCCGTCTGACTCAGAGGGTCCGTCTCAGACCGTCTGTCTCAGAGCGTCTGTCTCTGACTGTCTGTCTCAGACCGTCTGTCTCAGACCGTTTGTCTCAGACCGTCTGTCTCAGCCCGTCTGTCTCAATCCGTCTGTCTCAGACCGTCTGTCTCAGACCGTTTGTCTCAGACCGTCTGTCTCAGCCCGTCTGTCTCAATCCGTCTGTCTCAGAGCGTCAGTCTCTGACTGTCTGTCTCAGACCGTCTGTCTCAGACCGTCTGTCTCAGACCGTCTGTTTCTTTCCGTCTGTCTCACCCGTCTATCTCAGACCATCTGTCTCAGCCCGTCTGTCTCAATCCGTCTGTCTCAGAGCGTCTGTCTCTGACTGTCTGTCTCAGAGCGTCTGTCTCAGACCGTCTGCCTCAGACCGCCTGTCTCAGACCGTCTGTCTCAGTCTGTCTGTCTTAGACAGTCTGTCTCAGTCCGTCTGTCTCAATCCGTCTGTCTCAGAGCGTCCGTCTCTGACTGTCTGTCTCAGAGCGTCTGTCTCAGAGCGCCTGTCTCAGACCGTCTGTCTCAGTCCGTCTGTCTTAGACCGTCTGTCTCAGACCGTCTGTCTCAGACCGTCTGTCTCAGAAGGTCTGTCTCAGTCCGTCTGTCTCAATCCGTCTGCCTCAGACCGTCTGTCTCGGACCGTCTGTCTCTGACCGTCTGTCTCAGACCGTCTGTCTCAGACCGTCTGTCTCAGACCGTCTGTCTCAGACCGTCTGTCTCAGACCGTCTGGCTCAGACCGTCTGTCTCAGACCGCCTGTCTCAGACCGTCTGTCTCAGTCCGTCTGTCTTAGACGGTCTGTCTCAGTCCGTCTGTCTCAATCCGTCTGTCTCAGAGCGTCCGTCTCAGACCGTCTGTCTCAGACCATCTGTCTCAGACCGTCTGTCTCTTTCCGTCTGTCTCACCCGTCTATCTCAGACCATCTGTCTCAGCCCGTCTGTCTCAATCCGTCTGTCTCAGAGCGTCTGTCTCTGACTGTCTGTCTCAGACCGTCTGTCTCAGACCGTCTGTCTCAGACCGTCTGTTTCTTTCCGTCTGTCTCACCCGTCTATCTCAGACCATCTGTCTCAGCCCGTCTGTCTCAATCCGTCTGTCTCAGAGCGTCTGTCTCTGACTGTCTGTCTCAGAGCGTCTGTCTCAGACCGTCTGCCTCAGACCGCCTGTCTCAGACCGTCTGTCTCAGTCCGTCTGTCTTAGACAGTCTGTCTCAGTCCGTCTGTCTCAATCCGTCTGTCTCAGAGCGTCCGTCTCTGACTGTCTGTCTCAGAGCGTCTGTCTCAGAGCGCCTGTCTCAGACCGTCTGTCTCAGTCCGTCTGTCTCAGACCGTCTGTCTCAGACCGTCTGTCTCAGACCGTCTGGCTCAGACCGTCTGTCTCAGACCGCCTGTCTTAGGCCGTCTGTCTCAGACCGCCTGTCTCAGACCGCCTGTCTTAGGCCGTCTGTCTCAGACCGCCTGTCTCAGACGGTCTGTCTCAGTCCGTATGTCTCAATCCGTCTGACTCAGAGGGTCCGTCTCAGACCGTCTGTCTCAGACCGTCTGTCTCAGACCGAATGTCTCAGACCGTCTGTCTCAGCCCGTCTGTCTCAGACCGTCTGTCTCACCCGTCTATGTCAGACCATCTGTCTCAGGCCGTCTGTCTCAATACGTCTGTCTCAGAGCGTCCGTCTCTGACTGTCTGTCTCAGAGCGTCTGTCTCAGACCGCCTGTCTCAGACCGTCTGTCTCCGTCCGTCTGTCTTAGACGGTCTGTCTCAGTCCGTCTGTCTCAATCCGTCTGTCTCACCCGTCTATCTCAGGCCATCTGTCTCAGCCCGTCTGTCTCAATCCGTCTGTCTCAGAGCGTCTGTCTCTGACTGTCTGTCTCAGACCGTCTGTCTCGGACCGTCTGTCTCAGACCGTTTGTCTCAGACCGTCTGTCTCAGCCCGTCTGTCTCAATCCGTCTGTCTCAGACTGTCTGTCTCAGACCGTTTGTCTCAGACCGTCTGTCTCAGCCCGTCTGTCTCAATCCGTCTGTCTCAGAGCGTCTGTCTCTGACTGTCTGTCTCAGACCGTCTGTCTCAGACCGCCTGTCTCAGACCGTCTGTCTCAGTCCGTCTGTCTCAGACCGTCTGTCTCAGACCGTCTGTCTCAGTCCGCCTGTCTCAGACCGTCTGTCGTAGTCCGCCTGTCTCAGACCGTCTGTCTCAGACCGCCTGTCTCAGACCGTCTGTCTCAGTCCGTCTGTCTCAGACGGTCTGTATCAGTCCGTCTGTCTCAATCCGTCTGTCTCAGAGCGTCCGTCTCAGACCGTCTGTCTCAGACCGCCTGTCTTAGGCCGTCTGTCTCAGACCGCCTGTCTCAGACCGCCTGTCTTAGGCCGTCTGTCTCAGACCGCCTGTCTCAGACCGTCTGTCTCAGTCCGTCTGTCTTAGACGGTCTGTCTCAGTCCGTATGTCTCAATCCGTCTGACTCAGAGGGTCCGTCTCAGACCGTCTGTCTCAGAGCGTATGTCTCTGACTGTCTGTCTCAGACCGTCTGTCTCAGACCGAATGTCTCAGACCGTCTGTCTCCGTCCGTCTGTCTTAGACGGTCTGTCTCAGTCCGTCTGTCTCAATCCGTCTGTCTCACCCGTCTATCTCAGGCCATCTGTCTCAGCCCGTCTGTCTCAATCCGTCTGTGTCAGAGCGTCTGTCTCTGACTGTCTGTCTCAGACCGTCTGTCTCAGACCGTCTGTCTCAGACCGTTTGTCTCAGACCGTCTGTCTCAGCCCGTCTGTCTCAATCCGTCTGTCTCAGACCGCCTGTCTCAGACCATTTGTCTCAGACCGTCTGTCTCAGCCCGTCTGTCTCAATCCGTCTGTCTCAGAGCGTCAGTCTCTGACTGTCTGTCTCAGACCGTCTGTCTCAGACCGTCTGTTTCTTTCCGTCTGTCTCAGAGCGTCTGTCTCTGACTGTCTGTCTCAGAGCGTCTGTCTCAGACCGTCTGCCTCAGACCGCCTGTCTCAGACCGTCTGTCTCAGTCTGTCTGTCTTAGACAGTTTGTCTCAGTCCGTCTGTCTCAATCCGTCTGTCTCAGAGCGTCCGTCTCTGACTGTCTGTCTCAGAGCGTCTGTCTCAGAGCGCCTGTCTCAGACCGTCTGTCTCAGTCCGTCTGTCTTAGACCGTCTGTCTCAGACCGTCTGTCTCAGACCGTCTGTCTCAGAAGGTCTGTCTCAGTCCGTCTGTCTCAATCCGTCTGCCTCAGACCGTCTGTCTCGGACCGTCTGTCTCTGACCGTCTGTCTCAGACCGTCTGTCTCAGACCGTCTGTCTCAGACCGTCTGTCTCAGACCGTCTGTCTCAGACCGTCTGGCTCAGACCGTCTGTCTCAGACCGCCTGTCTCAGACCGTCTGTCTCAGTCCGTCTGTCTTAGACGGTCTGTCTCAGTCCGTCTGTCTCAATCCGTCTGTCTCAGAGCGTCCGTCTCAGACCGTCTGTCTCAGACCATCTGTCTCAGACCGTCTGTCTCTTTCCGTCTGTCTCACCCGTCTATCTCAGACCATCTGTCTCAGCCCGTCTGTCTCAATCCGTCTGTCTCAGAGCGTCCGTCTCAGACCGTCTGTCCCAGACCGTCTGTCTCTGACTGTCTGTCTCAGAGCGTCTGTCTCAGACAGTCTGTCTCAGACCGCCTGTCTCAGACCGTCTGTCTCAGTCCGTCTGTCTTAGACGGTCTGTCTCAGTCCGTCTGTCTCAATCCGTCTGTCTCAAACCGTCTGTCTCAGACGGTCTGTCTCAGTCCGTCTGTCTCAATCCGTCTGTCTCACACCGTCTGTCTCAGACCGTCTGTCTCAGACCGTCTGTCTCAGACCGTTTGTCTCAAACCGTCTGTCTCAGCCCGTCTGTCTCAATCCGTCTGTCTCAGACCGTCTGTCTCAGACCGTCTGTCTCAGACCGTCTGTCTCAGACCGTCTGTCTCAGACCGTCTGTCTCAGTCCGCCTGTCTCAGGCCGTCTGTCGTAGTCCGCCTGTCTCAGACCGTCTGTCTCAGACCGCCTGTCTCAGACCGTCTGTCTCAGACCGTCTGTCTCAGACCGTTTGTCTCAGACCGTCTGTCTCAGCCCGTCTGTCTCAATCCGTCTGTCTCAGACCGTCTGTCTCAGACCGTTTGTCTCAGACCGTCTGTCTCAGCCCGTCTGTCTCAATCCGTCTGTCTCAGAGCGTCAGTCTCTGACTGCCTGTCTCAGACCGTCTGTCTCAGACCGTCTGTCTCAGACTGTCTGTCTCAATCCGTCTATCTCAGACCGCCTGTCTCAGACCGTCTGTCTCAGTCCGTCTGTCTCAGACGGTCTGTATCAGTCCGTCTGTCTCAATCCGTCTGTCGTAGTCCGCCTGTCTCAGACCGTCTGTCTCAGACCGCCTGTCTCAGACCGTCTGTCTCAGTCCGTCTGTCTCAGACGGTCTGTATCAGTCCGTCTGTCTCAATCCGTCTGTCTCAGAGCGTCCGTCTCAGACCGTCTGTCTCAGACCGCCTGTCTTAGGCCGTCTGTCTCAGACCGCCTGTCTCAGACCGCCTGTCTTAGGCCGTCTGTCTCAGACCGCCTGTCTCATACCGTCTGTCTCAGTCCGTCTGTCTTAGACGGTCTGTCTCAGTCCGTATGTCTCAATCCGTCTGACTCAGAGGGTCCGTCTCAGACCGTCTGTCTCAGAGCGTGTGTCTCTGACTGTCTGTCTCAGACCGTCTGTCTCAGACCGAATGTCTCAGACCGTCTGTCTCCGTCCGTCTGTCTTAGACGGTCTGTCTCAGTCCGTCTGTCTCAATCCGTCTGTCTCACCCGTCTATCTCAGGCCATCTGTCTCAGCCCGTCTGTCTCAATCCGTCTGTCTCAGAGCGTCTGTCTCTGACTGTCTGTCTCAGACCGTCTGTCTCAGACCGTCTGTCTCAGACCGTTTGTCTCAGACCGTCTGTCTCAGCCCGTCTGTCTCAATCCGTCTGTCTCAGACCGCCTGTCTCAGACCATTTGTCTCAGACCGTCTGTCTCAGCCCGTCTGTCTCAATCCGTCTGTCTCAGAGCGTCAGTCTCTGACTGTCTGTCTCAGACCGTCTGTCTCAGACCGTCTGTTTCTTTTCGTCTGTCTCACCCGTCTATCTCAGACCATCTGTCTCAGCCCGTCTGTCTCAATCCGTCTGTCTCAGAGCGTCTGTCTCTGACTGTCTGTCTCAGAGCGTCTGTCTCAGACCGTCTGCCTCAGACCGCCTGTCTCAGACCGTCTGTCTCAGTCTGTCTGTCTTAGACAGTTTGTCTCAGTCCGTCTGTCTCAATCCGTCTGTCTCAGAGCGTCCGTCTCTGACTGTCTGTCTCAGAGCGTCTGTCTCAGAGCGCCTGTCTCAGACCGTCTGTCTCAGTCCGTCTGTCTTAGACCGTCTGTCTCAGACCGTATGTCTCAGACCGTCTGTCTCAGAAGGTCTGTCTCAGTCCGTCTGTCTCAATCCGTCTGCCTCAGACCGTCTGTCTCGGACCGTCTGTCTCTGACCGTCTGTCTCAGACCGTCTGTCTCAGACCGTCTGTCTCAGACCGTCTGTCTCAGACCGTCTGTCTCAGACCGTCTGGCTCAGACCGTCTGTCTCAGACCGCCTGTCTCAGACCGTCTGTCTCAGTCCGTCTGTCTTAGACGGTCTGTCTCAGTCCGTCTGTCTCAATCCGTCTGTCTCAGAGCGTCCGTCTCAGACCGTCTGTCTCAGACCATCTGTCTCAGACCGTCTGTCTCTTTCCGTCTGTCTCACCCGTCTATCTCAGACCATATGTCTCAGCCCGTCTGTCTCAATCCGTCTGTCTCAGAGCGTCTGTCTCTGACTGTCTGTCTCAGACCGTCTGTCTCAGACCGTCTGTCTCAGACCGTCTGTCTCAGACCGTCTGTCTCAGACCGTCTGTTTCTTTCCGTCTGTCTCACCCGTCTATCTCAGACCATCTGTCTCAGCCCGTCTGTCTCAATCCGTCTGTCTCAGAGCGTCTGTCTCTGACTGTCTGTCTCAGACCGTCTGTCTCAATCCGTCTGTCTCAGAGCGTCCGTCTCTGACTGTCTGTCTCAGAGCGTCTGTCCCAGACCGCCTGTCTCAGACCGTCTGTCTCAGTCCGCCTGTCTCAGACCGTCTGTCGTAGTCCGCCTGTCTCAGACCGTCTGTCTCAGACCGTCTGTCTCAGACCGTCTGTCTCAGTCCGTCTGTCTCAATCCGTCTGTCTCAGAGCGTCTGTCTCTGACTGTCTGTCTCAGACCGTCTGTCTCAATCCGTCTGTCTCAGAGCGTCCGTCTCTGACTGTCTGTCTCAGAGCGTCTGTCCCAGACCGCCTGTCTCAGACCGTCTGTCTCAGTCCGCCTGTCTCAGACCGTCTGTCGTAGTCCGCCTGTCTCAGACCGTCTGTCTCAGACCGTCTGTCTCAGACCGTCTGTCTCAGTCCGTCTGTCTCAGACGGTCTGTATCAGTCCGTCTGTCTCAATCCGTCTGTCTCAGAGCGTCCGTCTCAGACCGTCTGTCTCAGACCGCGTGTCTTAGGCCGTCTGTCTCAATCCGTCTGTCTCAGAGCGTCCGTCTCAGACCGTCTGTCCCAGACCGTCTGTCTCTGACTGTCTGTCTCAGAGCGTCTGTCTCAGACAGTCTGTCTCAGACCGCCTGTCTCAGACCGTCTGTCTCAGTCCGTCTGTCTTAGACGGTCTGTCTCAGTCCGTCTGTCTCAATCCGTCTGTCTCAAACCGTCTGTCTCAGACGGTCTGTCTCAGTCCGTCTGTCTCAATCCGTCTGTCTCACACCGTCTGTCTCAGACCGTCTGTCTCAGACCGTCTGTCTCAGACCGTTTGTCTCAGACCGTCTGTCTCAGCCCGTCTGTCTCAATCCGTCTGTCTCAGACCGTCTGTCTCAGACCGTCTGTCTCAGACCGTCTGTCTCAGACCGTCTGTCTCAGACCGTCTGTCTCAGACCGTCTGTCTCAGTCCGCCTGTCTCAGGCCGTCTGTCGTAGTCCGCCTGTCTCAGACCGTCTGTCTCAGACCGCCTGTCTCAGACCGTCTGTCTCAGTCCGTCTGTCTCAGACGGTCTGTATCAGTCCGTCTGTCTCAATCCGTCTGTCTCAGAGCGTCCGTCTCAGACCGTCTGTCTCAGACCGACTGTCTCAGACCGTCTGTCTCAGGCCGCCTGTCTCAGTCCGTCTGTCTCAATCCGTCTGTCTCAGACCGTCTGTCTCAGACCGTCTGTCTCGGACCGTGTGTCTCAGACCGTCTGTCTCAGTCTGCCTGTCTCAGACCGTCTGTCGTAGTCCGCCTGTCTCAGACCGTCTGTCTCAGACCGCCTGTCTCAGACCGTCTGTCTCAGTCCGTCTGTCTCAGACGGTCTGTATCAGTCCGTCTGTCTCAATCCGTCTGTCTAAGAGCGTCCGTCTCAGACCGTCTGTCTCAGACCGTCTGTCTCGGACCGTCTGTCTCTGACCGTCTGTCTCGGACCGTCTGTCTCTGACCGTCTGTCTCAGACCGTCTGTCTCAGACCGTCTGTCTCAGACCGTCTGTCTCAGACCGTCTGTCTCAGACCGTCTGTCTCAGACCGTCTGTCTCAGACCGCCTGTCTCAGACCGTCTGTCTCAGTCCGTCTGTCTTAGACGGTCTGTCTCAGTCCGTCTGTCTCAATCCGTCTGTCTCAGAGCGTCCGTCTCAGACCGTCTGTCTCAGACCGTCTGTCTCAGACCGTCTGTCTCAGTCCGCCTGTCTCAGACCGTCTGTCGTAGTCCGCCTGTCTCAGACCGACTGTCTCAGACCGCCTGTCTCAGACCGTCTGTCTCAGTCCGTCTGTCTCAGACGGTCTGTATCAGTCCGTCTGTCTCAATCCGTCTGTCTCAGAGCGTCTGTCTCAGACCGTCTGTCTCAGACCGCCTGTCTTAGGCCGTCTGTCTCAGACCGCCTGTCTCAGACCGCCTGTCTTAGGCCGTCTGTCTCAGACCGCCTGTCTCAGACCGTCTGTCTCAGTCCGTCTGTCTCAATCCGTCTGACTCAGAGGGTCCGTCTCAGACCGTCTGTCTCAGACCGTCTGTCTCAGACCGTCTGTCTCAATCCGTCTGTCTCAGACCGTCTGTCTCAGTCCGTCTGTCTCAGACAGTCTGTCTCAGTCCGTCTGTCTCAATCCGTCTGTCTCAGAGCGTCCGTCTCTGACCGTCTGTCTCAGACCGTCTGTCTCTTTCCGTCTGTCTCACCCGTCTATCTCAGGCCATCTGTCTCAGCCCGTCTGTCTCAATCCGTCTGTCTCAGAGCGTCTGTCTCTGACTGTCTGTCTCAGACCGTCTGTCTCAGACCGTCTGTCTCAGACCGTTTGTCTCAGACCGTCTGTCTCAGCCCGTCTGTCTCAATCCGTCTGTCTCAGACCGTCTGTCTCAGACCGTTTGTCTCAGACCGTCTGTCTCAGCCCGTCTGTCTCAATCCGTCTGTCTCAGACCGCCTGTCTCAGTCCGTCTGTCTCAATCCGTCTGTCTAAGACCGTCTGTCTCAGACCGTCTGTCTCGGACCGTGTGTCTCAGACCGTCTGTCTCAATCCGTCTGTCTCAGAGCGTCCGTCTCTGACTGTCTGTCTCAGAGCGTCTGTCTCAGACCGTCTGTCTCAGACGGCCTGTCTCAGACCGTCTGTCTCAGTCCGTCTGTCTTAGACGATCTGTCTCACTCCGTCTGTCTCAATACGTCTGTCTCAGAGCGTCCGTCTCAGACCGCCTGTCTCAGACCGTCTGTCTCAGTCCGTCTGTCTTAGACGGTCTGTCTCACTCCGTCTGTCTCAATACGTCTGTCTCAGAGCGTCCGTCTCAGACCGTCTGTCTCAGACCGTCTGTCTCAGTCCGTCTGTCTCAGACGGTCTGTATCAGTCCGTCTGTCTCAATCCGTCTGTCTAAGAGCGTCCGTCTCAGACCGTCTGTCTCAGACCGTCTGTCTCAGACCGCCTGTCTGAGACAGACTGCCTGAGACAGATGGTCTGAAATAGACGGGTGAGACAGACGGAAAGAGACAGACGGTCTGAGACAGACGGTCTGAGACAGACGGATTGAGACAGACGGACTGAGACAGACCGTCTGAGACAGACGGTCTGAGACAGACGGTCTGAGACAGACGGTCTGAGACAGACGGTCTGAGACGGACGCTCTGAGACAGACGGTCTGAGATGGACCCTCTGAGTCAGACGGATTGAGACAGACGGACTGAGACAGACCGTCTAAGACAGACGGACTGAGACAGACGGTCTGAGACAGGCGGTCTGAGACAGACGGCCTAAGACAGGCGGTCTGAGACAGGCGGTCTGAGACAGACGGCCTAAGACAGGCGGTCTGAGACAGACGGTCTGAGACGGACGCTCTGAGACAGACGGATTGACACAGACGGACTGATACAGACCGTCTGAGACAGACGGACTGAGACAGACGGTCTGAGACAGGCGGTCAGAGGCAGACGGTCTGAGACAGACGGTCTAAGACAGACGGACTGAGACAGACCGTCTAAGACAGACGGTCTGAGACAGACGGTCTGAGACAAACGGTCTGAGACAGACGGAAAGAGACAGACGGTGTGAGACAGACGGTCTGAGACAGACGGTCTGAGACAGACGGTCTGAGACAGACGGTCTGAGACAGACGGATTGAGACAGACGGATTGAGACAGACGGACTGAGACAGACCGTCTAAGACAGACGGACGGAGACAGACGGTCTGAGACAGGCGGTCTGAGACAGACGCTCTGAGACAGACAGTCAGAGACGGACGCTCTGAGACAGACGGATTGAGACAGACGGGCTGAGACAGATGGTCTGACATAGACGGGTGAGACAGACGGTCTGAGACAGACGGTCTGAGACAGACGGTCTGAGACATTCGGTCTGAGACAGACGGTCTGAGACAGACAGTCAGAGACACACGCTCTGAGACAGACGGTCTGAGACAGACGGATTGAGACAGACGGTCTGAGACAGGTGGTCTGAGACAGACGGTCTGAGCCAGACGGTCTGAGACAGACGGTCTGAGACAGACGATCTGAGACAGACGGACTGAGACAGACGGTCTGAGACAGGCTCTCTGAGACAGACGCTCTGAGACAGACAGTCAGAGACGGACGCTCTGAGACAGACGGATTGAGACAGACGGACTGAGACAGACTGTCTAAGACAGACGGACTGAGACAGACGGTCTGAGACAGGCGGTCTGAGGCAGACGGTCTGAGACAGACGCTCTGAGACAGACAGTCAGAGACAGACGCTCTGAGACAGACGGATTGAGACAGACGGGCTGAGACAGATGGTCTGAGATAGACGGGTGAGACAGACGGAAAGAAACAGACGGTCTGAGACAGACGGTCTGAGACAGACGGTCTGAGACAGACAGTCAGAGACAGACGCTCTGAGACAGACGGATTGAGACAGACGCTCTGAGACAGACGGATTGAGACAGACGGGCTGAGACAGATGGTCTGAGATAGACGGGTGAGACAGACGGAAAGAGACAGACGGTCTGAGACAGATGGTCTGAGACAGACGGTCTGAGACGGACGCTCTGAGACAGACGGATTGAGACAGACGGACTGAGACAGACCGTCTAAGACAGACGGACTGAGACAGACGGTCTGAGACAGGCGGTCTGAGACAGACGGTCTGAGCCAGACGGTCTGAGACAGACGGTCTGAGACAGACGGTCTGGGACAGACGGTCTGAGACAGACGGTCTGAGACAGACGGTCAGAGACAGACGGTCCGAGACAGACGGTCTGAGGCAGACGGATTGAGACAGACGGACTGAGACAGACCTTCTGAGACAGACGGTCTGAGACAGACGGTCTGAGACAGACGGTCTGAGACAGACGGTCTGAGACAGACGGTCTGAGACAGACGGTCTGAGACAGACGGTCTGAGACAGACGGTCTGAGGCGAACCCTCTGAGTCAGACGGATTGGGACAGACGGACTGAGACAGAACGTCTAAGTCAGACGGACTGAGACAGACGGTCTGAGACAGGCGGTCTGAGACAGACGGTCTGAGACAGACGCTCTGAGACAGACGGTCTGAGACAGACAGTCTGAGACAGACGGTCTGAGACCGACGGTCTGAGACGGACGCTCTGAGACAGACGGATTGAGACAGACGGACTGAGACAGACCGTCTAAGACAGACGGCCTGAGACAGATGGTCTGAGATAGACGGGTGAGACAGACGGATTGAGACAGACGGACTGAGACAGACCGTCTAAGACAGACGGTCTGAGACAGACGGTCTGAGACAGACAGTCTGAGACAGACGGTCTGAGACAGACGGTCTGAGACAGACGGTCTGAGACAGACGGATTGAGACAGACGGTCTGAGACAGACGGTCCGAGACAGGCGGTCCGAGACAGACGGTCTGAGACAGACGGTCTGATACAGGCGGACTACGACAGACGGTCTGAGACAGGCGGACGGAGACAGACGGTCTGAGACAGGCGGACTGAGACAGACGGTCTGAGACAGACGGTCTGAGACAGACGGGCTGAGACAGACGGGCTGAGACAGGCGGTCTGAGACAGACGGTCTGAGACAGACGGTCTGAGACAGACGGTCTGAGACAGACGGTCTGAGACAGACGGTCTGAGACAGACGGTCTGAGACAGACGGTCTGAGACAGACGGTCTGAGACAGACGGTCTGAGACAGACGGTCTGAGACAGACGGTCTGAGGCGGAACCTCTGAGTCAGACGGATTGAGACAGACGAACTGAGACAGAACGTCTAAGTCAGACGGACTGAGACAGACGGTCTGAGACAGGCGGTCTGAGAGAGACGGTCTGAGACAGACGCTCTGAGACAGACAGTCAGAGACGGACGCTCTGACACAGACGGATTGAGACAGACGGTCTGAGACAGACAGTCAGAGACAGACGCTCTGAGACAGACGGATTGAGACAGACGGGCTGAGACAGACTGCCTGAGACAGATGGTCTGAGATAGACGGGTGAGACAGACGGAAAGAGACAGACGGTCTGAGACAGACGGTCTGAGACAGACGGTCTGAGACAGACGGATTGAGACAGACGGACTGAGACAGACCGTCTGAGACAGACGGTCTGAGACTGACGGTCTGAGACAGACGGTCTGAGACAGACGGTCTGAGACAGACGGTCTGAGACAGACGGTCTGAGACAGACGGTCTGAGACAGACGGTCTGAGACGGACGCTCTGAGACAGACGGTCTGAGATGGACCCTCTGAGTCAGACGGATTGAGACAGACGGACTGAGACAGACCGTCTAAGACAGACGGACTGAGACAGACGGTCTGAGACAGGCGGTCTGAGACAGACGGCCTAAGACAGGCGGTCTGAGACAGGCGGTCTGAGACAGACGGCCTAAGACAGGCGGTCTGAGACAGACGGTCTGAGACGGACCCTCTGAGACAGACGGATTGACACAGACGGACTGATACAGACCGTCTGAGACAGACGGACTGAGACAGACGGTCTGAGACAGGCGGTCAGAGGCAGACGGTCTGAGACAGACGGTCTAAGACAGACGGACTGAGACAGACCGTCTAAGACAGACGGTCTGAGACAGACGGTCTGAGACAAACGGTCTGATACAGACGGAAAGAGACAGACGGTGTGAGACAGACGGTCTGAGACAGACGGTCTGAGACAGACGGTCTGAGACAGACGGTCTGAGACAGACGGTCTGAGACAGACGGTCTGAGACAGACGGTCTGAGACAGACGGTCTGAGACAAACGGTCTGAGACAGACGGTCTGAGACAGACGGATTGAGACAGACGGACTGAGAGAGACCGTCTGAGACAGACGGTCTGAGACAGACGGTCTGAGACAGACGGTCTGAGACAGACGGTCTGAGACAGACGGTCTGGGACGGACCCTCTGACTCAGACGGATTGAGACAGACGGACTGAGACAGACCGTCTAAGACAGACGGACTGAGACAGACGGTCTGAGACAGGCGGTCTGAGACAGACGGTCTGAGACAGACGGTCTGAGACAGACGGTCTGAGACAGACGGTCTGAGACAGACGGTCTGAGACAGACGGTCTGAGACAGACGGTCTGAGACAGACGGTCTGAGACAGACGGTCTGAGACAGACGGTCTGAGACAGACGGTCTGAGACGGACGCTCTGAGGCAGACGGATTGAGACAGACGGATTGAGACAGACGCTCTGAGACAGACCGTCTAACACAGACGGACGGAGACAGACGGTCTGAGACAGGCGGTCTGAGACAGACGCTCTGAGACAGACAGTCAGAGACGGACGCTCTGAGACAGACGGATTGAGACAGACGGGCTGAGACAGATGGTCTGACATAGACGGGTGAGACAGACGGTCTGAGACAGACGGTCTGAGACAGACGGTCTGAGACATTCGGTCTGAGACAGACGGTCTGAGACAGACAGTCAGAGACACACGCTCTGAGACAGACGGTCTGAGACAGACGGATTGAGACAGACGGTCTGAGACAGGTGGTCTGAGACAGACGGTCTGAGCCAGACGGTCTGAGACAGACGGTCTGAGACAGACGGTCTGAGACAGACGGACTGAGACAGACGGTCTGAGACAGGCGCTCTGAGACAGACGCTCTGAGACAGACAGTCAGAGACGGACGCTCTGAGACAGACGGATTGAGACAGACGGACTGAGACAGACTGTCTAAGACAGACGGACTGAGACAGACGGTCTGAGACAGGCGGTCTGAGGCAGACGGTCTGAGACAGACGCTCTGAGACAGACAGTCAGAGACAGACGCTCTGAGACAGACGGATTGAGACAGACGGGCTGAGACAGATGGTCTGAGATAGACGGGTGAGACAGACGGAAAGAAACAGACGGTCTGAGACAGACGCTCTGAGACAGACGGTCTGAGACAGACAGTCAGAGACAGACGCTCTGAGACAGACGGATTGAGACAGACGGGCTGAGACAGATGGTCTGAGATAGACGGGTGAGACAGACGGAAAGAGACAGACGGTCTGAGACAGATGGTCTGAGACAGACGGTCTGAGACGGACGCTCTGAGACAGACGGATTGAGACAGACGGACTGAGACAGACCGTCTAAGACAGACGGACTGAGACAGACGGTCTGAGACAGGCGGTCTGAGACAGACGGTCTGAGCCAGACGGTCTGAGACAGACGGTCTGAGACAGACGGTCTGAGACAGACGGTCTGAGACAGACGGTCTGAGACAGACGGTCAGAGACAGACGGTCCGAGACAGACGGTCTGAGGCAGACGGATAGAGACAGACGGACTGAGACAGACCTTCTGAGACAGACGGTCTGAGACAGACGGTCTGAGACAGACGGTCTGAGACAGACGGTCTGAGACAGACGGTCTGAGACAGACGGTCTGAGACGGACCCTCTGACTCAGACGGATTGAGACAGACGGACTGAGACAGACCGTCTAAGACAGACGGACTGAGACAGACGGTCTGAGACAGGCGGTCTGAGACAGACGGTCTGAGACAGACGGTCTGAGACAGACGGTCTGAGACAGACGGTCTGAGACAGACGGTCTGAGACAGACGGTCCGAGACAGACGGTCTGAGACAGACGGATTGAGACAGACGGACTGAGACAGACGGTCTGAGACAGACGGTCTGAGACAGACGGTCTGAGACAGACGGTCTGAGACATACGGTCTGAGACAGACGGTCTGAGACAGACGGTCTGAGACGGACGCTCTGAGGCAGACGGATTGAGACAGACGGATTGAGACAGACGGACTGAGACAGACCGTCTAAGACAGACGGACGGAGACAGACGGTCTGAGACAGGCGGTCTGAGACAGACGCTCTGAGACAGACAGTCAGAGACGGACGCTCTGAGACAGACGGATTGAGACAGACGGGCTGAGACAGATGGTCTGACATAGACGGGTGAGACAGACGGTCTGAGACAGACGGTCTGAGACAGACGGTCTGAGACATTCGATCTGAGACAGACGGTCTGAGACAGACAGTCAGAGACACACGCTCTGAGACAGACGGATTGAGACAGACGGGCTGAGACAGATGGTCTGAGATAGACGGGTGAGACAGACGGAAAGAGACAGACGGTCTGAGACAGACGGTCTGAGACAGACGGTCTGAGACAGACGGTCAGAGACAGACGCTCTGAGACAGACGGATTGAGACAGACGGACTGAGACAGACTGTCTGACACAGACGGACTGAGACAGACGGTCTGAGACAGACGGATTGAGACAGACGGGCTGAGACAGACGGTCTGAGACAGACGGTCTGAGACGGACCCTCTGAGTCAGACGGATTGAGACATACGGACTGAGACAGACCGTCTAAGACAGACGGACTGAGACAGACGGTCTGAGACAGGCGGTCTGAGACAGACGGCCTAAGACAGGCGGTCTGAGACAGGCGGTCTGAGACAGACGGCCTAAGACAGGCGGTCTGAGACAGACGGTCTGAGACGGACGCTCTGAGACAGACGGATTGAGACAGACGGACTGATACAGACCGTCTGAGACAGACGGACTGAGACAGACGGTCTGAGACAGGCGGTCTGAGACAGACGGTCTGAGACAGGCGGACTACGACAGACGGTCTGAGACAGGCGGACTGAGACAGACGGTCTGAGACAGACGGTCTGAGACAGACGGTCTGAGACAGACGGTCAGAGACAGACGGTCCGAGACAGACGGTCTGAGGCAGACGGATTGAGACAGACGGACTGAGACAGACCTTCTGAGACAGACGGTCTGAGACAGACGGTCTGAGACAGACGGTCTGAGACAGACGGTCTGAGACAGACGGTCTGAGACAGACGGTCTGAGACGGACCCTCTGACTCAGACGGATTGAGACAGACGGACTGAGACAGACCGTCTAAGACAGACGGACTGAGACAGACGGTCTGAGACAGGCGGTCTGAGACAGACGGTCTGAGACAGACGGTCTGAGACAGACGGTCTGAGACAGACGGTCTGAGACAGACGGTCTGAGACAGACGGTCTGAGCCAGACGGTCTGAGACAGACGGTCTGAGACAGACGGTCTGAGACAGACGGACTGAGACAGACGGTCTGAGACAGGCGCTCTGAGACTGACGCTCTGAGACAGACAGTCAGAGACGGACGCTCTGAGACAGACGGATTGAGACAGACGGACTGAGACAGACTGTCTAAGACAGACAGACTGAGACAGACGGTCTGAGACAGGCGGTCTGAGGCAGACGGTCTGAGACAGACGCTCTGAGACAGACAGTCAGAGACAGACGCTCTGAGACAGACGGATTGAGACAGACGGGCTGAGACAGATGGTCTGAGATAGACGGGTGAGACAGACGGAAAGAAACAGACGGTCTGAGACAGACGGTCTGAGACAGACGGTCTGAGACAGACAGTCAGAGACAGACGCTCTGAGACAGACGGATTGAGACAGACGGGCTGAGACAGATGGTCTGAGACAGGCGGTCTGAGACAGACGGTCTGAGCCAGACGGTCTGAGACAGACGGTCTGAGACAGACGGTCTGAGACAGACGGTCTGAGACAGACGGTCAGAGACAGACGGTCCGAGACAGACGGTCTGAGGCAGACGGATTGAGACAGACGGACTGAGACAGACCTTCTGAGACAGACGGGCTGAGACAGATGGTCTGAGATAGACGGGTGAGACAGACGGAAAGAAACAGACGGTCTGAGACAGACGGTCTGAGACAGACGGTCTGAGACAGACGGTCTGAGACAGACAGTCAGAGACAGACGCTCTGAGACAGACGGATTGAGACAGACGGGCTGAGACAGATGGTCTGATATAGACGGGTGAGACAGACGGTCTGAGACAGACGGTCTGAGACAGACGGTCTGAGACAGACGGTCTGAGACATTCGGTCTGAGACAGACGGTCTGAGACAGACAGTCAGAGACACACGCTCTGAGACAGACGGATTGAGACAGACGGGCTGAGACAGATGGTCTGAGATAGACGGGTGAGACAGACGGAAAGAGACAGACGGTCTGAGACAGACGGTCTGAGACAGACGGTCAGAGACAGACGCTCTGAGACAGACGGATTGAGACAGACGGACTGAGACAGACTGTCTGATACAGACCGTCTGAGACAGACGGACTGAGACAGACGGTCTGAGACAGACGGGCTGAGACAGATGGTCTGAGATAGACGGGTGAGACAGACGGAAAGAGACAGACGGTCTGAGACAGACGGTCTGAGACAGACGGTCAGAGACAGACGCTCTGAGACAGACGGATTGAGACAGACGGACTGAGACAGACTGTCTGACACAGACGGACTGAGACAGACGGTCTGAGACAGACGGATTGAGACAGACGGTCTGAGACAGACGGTCTGAGACGGACCCTCTGAGTCAGACGGATTGAGACATACGGACTGAGACAGACCGTCTAAGACAGACGGACTGAGACAGACGGTCTGAGACAGGCGGTCTGAGACAGACGGCCTAAGACAGACGGTCTGAGACAGGCGGTCTGAGACAGACGGCCTAAGACAGGCGGTCTGAGACAGACGGTCTGAGACGGACGCTCTGAGACAGACGGATTGAGACAGACGGACTGATACAGACCGTCTGAGACAGACGGACTGAGACAGACGGTCTGAGACAGGCGGTCTGAGACAGACGGTCTGAGACAGGCGGACTACGACAGACGGTCTGAGACAGGCGGACTGAGACAGACGGTCTGAGACAGACGGTCTGAGACAGACGGTCTGAGACGGACGCTCTGAGACAGACGGATTGAGACAGACGGACTGAGACAGACCGTCTAAGACAGACGGACTGAGACAGACGGTCTGAGACAGGTGGTCTGAGACAGACGGTCTGAGCCAGACGGTCTGAGACAGACGGTCTGAGACAGACGGTCTGAGACAGACGGACTGAGACAGACGGTCTGAGACAGGCGCTCTGAGACAGACGCTCTGAGACAGACAGTCAGAGACGGACGCTCTGAGACAGACGGATTGAGACAGACGGACTGAGACAGACCGTCTAAGACAGACGGTCTGAGACAGACGGTCTGAGACAGACGGTCTGAGACAGACGGTCTGAGACAGACGGTCTGAGACGGACCCTCTGACTCAGACGGATTGAGACAGACGGACTGAGACAGACCGTCTAAGACAGACGGACTGAGACAGACGGTCTGAGACAGGCGGTCTGAGACAGACGGTCTGAGACAGACGGTCTGAGACAGACGGTCTGAGACAGACGGTCTGAGACAGACGGTCTGAGACAGACGGTCCGAGACAGACGGTCTGAGACAGACGGATTGAGACAGACGGACTGAGACAGACGGTCTGAGACAGACGGTCTGAGACAGACGGTCTGAGACAGACGGTCTGAGACATACGGTCTGAGACAGACGGTCTGAGACAGACGGTCTGAGACGGACGCTCTGAGGCAGACGGATTGAGACAGACGGGCTGAGACAGATGGTCTGACATAGACGGGTGAGACAGACGGTCTGAGACAGACGGTCTGAGACAGACGGTCTGAGACATTCGGTCTGAGACAGACGGTCTGAGACAGACAGTCAGAGACACACGCTCTGAGACAGACGGATTGAGACAGACGGGCTGAGACAGATGGTCTGAGATAGACGGGTGAGACAGACGGAAAGAGACAGACGGTCTGAGACAGACGGTCTGAGACAGACGGTCTGAGACAGACGGTCAGAGACAGACGCTCTGAGACAGACGGATTGAGACAGACGGACTGAGACAGACTGTCTGACACAGACGGACTGAGACAGACGGTCTGAGACAGACGGATTGAGACAGACGGGCTGAGACAGACGGTCTGAGACAGACGGTCTGAGACGGACCCTCTGAGTCAGACGGATTGAGACATACGGACTGAGACAGACCGTCTAAGACAGACGGACTGAGACAGACGGTCTGAGACAGGCGGTCTGAGACAGACGGCCTAAGACAGGCGGTCTGAGACAGGCGGTCTGAGACAGACGGCCTAAGACAGGCGGTCTGAGACAGACGGTCTGAGACGGACGCTCTGAGACAGACGGATTGAGACAGACGGACTGATACAGACCGTCTGAGACAGACGGACTGAGACAGACGGTCTGAGACAGGCGGTCTGAGACAGACGGTCTGAGACAGGCGGACTACGACAGACGGTCTGAGACAGGCGGACTGAGACAGACGGTCTGAGACAGACGGTCTGAGACAGACGGTCAGAGACAGACGGTCCGAGACAGACGGTCTGAGGCAGACGGATTGAGACAGACGGACTGAGACAGACCTTCTGAGACAGACGGTCTGAGACAGACGGTCTGAGACAGACGGTCTCAGACAGACGGTCTGAGACAGACGGTCTGAGACAGACGGTCTGAGACAGACGGTCTGAGACGGACCCTCTGACTCAGACGGATTGAGACAGACGGACTGAGACAGACCGTCTAAGACAGACGGACTGAGACAGACGGTCTGAGACAGGCGGTCTGAGACAGACGGTCTGAGACAGACGGTCTGAGACAGACGGTCTGAGACAGACGGTCTGAGACAGACGGTCTGAGACAGACGGTCTGAGCCAGACGGTCTGAGACAGACGGTCTGAGACAGACGGTCTGAGACAGACGGACTGAGACAGACGGTCTGAGACAGGCGCTCTGAGACTGACGCTCTGAGACAGACAGTCAGAGACGGACGCTCTGAGACAGACGGATTGAGACAGACGGACTGAGACAGACTGTCTAAGACAGACAGACTGAGACAGACGGTCTGAGACAGGCGGTCTGAGGCAGACGGTCTGAGACAGACGCTCTGAGACAGACAGTCAGAGACAGACGCTCTGAGACAGACGGATTGAGACAGACGGGCTGAGACAGATGGTCTGAGATAGACGGGTGAGACAGACGGAAAGAAACAGACGGTCTGAGACAGACGGTCTGAGACAGACGGTCTGAGACAGACGGTCTGAGACAGACAGTCAGAGACAGACGCTCTGAGACAGACGGATTGAGACAGACGGGCTGAGACAGATGGTCTGAGACAGGCGGTCTGAGACAGACGGTCTGAGCCAGACGGTCTGAGACAGACGGTCTGAGACAGACGGTCTGAGACAGACGGTCTGAGACAGACGGTCAGAGACAGACGGTCCGAGACAGACGGTCTGAGGCAGACGGATTGAGACAGACGGACTGAGACAGACCTTCTGAGACAGACGGGCTGAGACAGATGGTCTGAGATAGACGGGTGAGACAGACGGAAAGAAACAGACGGTCTGAGACAGACGGTCTGAGACAGACAGTCAGAGACAGACGCTCTGAGACAGACGGATTGAGACAGACGGGCTGAGACAGATGGTCTGATATAGACGGGTGAGACAGACGGTCTGAGACAGACGGTCTGAGACAGACGGTCTGAGACAGACGGTCTGAGACATTCGGTCTGAGACAGACGGTCTGAGACAGACAGTCAGAGACACACGCTCTGAGACAGACGGATTGAGACAGACGGGCTGAGACAGATGGTCTGAGATAGACGGGTGAGACAGACGGAAAGAGACAGACGGTCTGAGACAGACGGTCTGAGACAGACGGTCAGAGACAGACGCTCTGAGACAGACGGATTGAGACAGACGGACTGAGACAGACTGTCTGACACAGACGGACTGAGACAGACGGTCTGAGACAGACGGATTGAGACAGACGGGCTGAGACAGACGGTCTGAGACAGACGGTCTGAGACGGACCCTCTGAGTCAGACGGATTGAGACATACGGACTGAGACAGACCGTCTAAGACAGACGGACTGAGACAGACGGTCTGAGACAGGCGGTCTGAGACAGACGGCCTAAGACAGACGGTCTGAGACAGGCGGTCTGAGACAGACGGCCTAAGACAGGCGGTCTGAGACAGACGGTCTGAGACGGACGCTCTGAGACAGACGGATTGAGACAGACGGACTGATACAGACCGTCTGAGACAGACGGACTGAGACAGACGGTCTGAGACAGACGGGCTGAGACAGATGGTCTGAGATAGACGGGTGAGACAGACGGAAAGAGACAGACGGTCTGAGACAGACGGTCTGAGACAGACGGTCAGAGACAGACGCTCTGAGACAGACGGATTGAGACAGACGGACTGAGACAGACTGTCTGACACAGACGGACTGAGACAGACGGTCTGAGACAGACGGATTGAGACAGACGGGCTGAGACAGACGGTCTGAGACAGACGGTCTGAGACGGACCCTCTGAGTCAGACGGATTGAGACATACGGACTGAGACAGACCGTCTAAGACAGACGGACTGAGACAGACGGTCTGAGACAGGCGGTCTGAGACAGACGGCCTAAGACAGACGGTCTGAGACAGGCGGTCTGAGACAGACGGCCTAAGACAGGCGGTCTGAGACAGACGGTCTGAGACGGACGCTCTGAGACAGACGGATTGAGACAGACGGACTGATACAGACCGTCTGAGACAGACGGACTGAGACAGACGGTCTGAGACAGGCGGTCTGAGACAGACGGTCTGAGACAGGCGGACTACGACAGACGGTCTGAGACAGGCGGACTGAGACAGACGGTCTGAGACAGACGGTCTGAGACAGACGGTCTGAGACGGACGCTCTGAGACAGACGGATTGAGACAGACGGACTGAGACAGACCGTCTAAGACAGACGGACTGAGACAGACGGTCTGAGACAGGTGGTCTGAGACAGACGGTCTGAGCCAGACGGTCTGAGACAGACGGTCTGAGACAGACGGTCTGAGACAGACGGACTGAGACAGACGGTCTGAGACAGGCGCTCTGACACAGACGCTCTGAGACAGACAGTCAGAGACGGACGCTCTGAGACAGACGGATTGAGACAGACGGACTGAGACAGACTGCCTAAGACAGACGGACTGAGACAGACGGTCTGAGACAGGCGGTCTGAGGCAGACGGTCTGAGACAGACGCTCTGAGACAGACAGTCAGAGACAGACGCTCTGAGACAGACGGATTGAGACAGACGGGCTGAGACAGATGGTCTGAGATAGACGGGTGAGACAGACGGAAAGAAACAGACGGTCTGAGACAGACGGTCTGAGACAGACGGTCTGAGACAGACGGTCTGAGACAGACAGTCAGAGACAGACGCTCTGAGACAGACGGATTGAGACAGACGGGCCGAGACAGATGGTCTGAGATAGACGGGTGAGACAGACGGAAAGAGACAGACGGTCTGAGACAGATGGTCTGAGACAGACGGTCTGAGACGGACGCTCTGAGACAGACGGATTGAGACAGACGGACTGAGACAGACCGTCTAAGACAGACGGACTGAGACAGACGGTCTGAGACAGGCGGTCTGAGACAAACGGTCTGAGCCAGACGGTCTGAGATAGACGGTCTGAGACAGACGGTCTGAGACAGACGGTCTGAGACAGACGGTCTGAGACGGACGCTCTGAGACAGACGGATTGAGACAGACGGACTGAGACAGACCGTCTAAGACAGACGGACTGCGACAGACGGTCTGAGACAGGTGGTCTGAGACAGACGGTCTGAGCCAGACGGTCTGAGACAGACGGTCTGAGACAGACGGTCTGAGACAGACGGACTGAGACAGACGGTCTGAGACAGGCGCTCTGAGACAGACGCTCTGAGACAGACAGTCAGAGACGGACGGTCTGAGACAGACCGTCTAAGACAGACGGACTGAGACAGACGGTCTGAGACAGGCGGTCTGAGACAGACGGTCTGAGACAGACGGTCTGAGACAGACGGTCTGAGACAGACGGTCTGAGACAGACGGTCTGAGACAGACGGTCTGAGACAGACGGTCCGAGACAGACGGTCTGAGACAGACGGATTGAGACAGACGGACTGAGACAGACGGTCTGAGACAGACGGTCTGAGACAGACGGTCTGAGACATACGGTCTGAGACAGACGGTCTGAGACAGACGGTCTGAGACGGACGCTCTGAGGCAGACGGATTGAGACAGACGGATTGAGACAGACGGACTGAGACAGACCGTCTAAGACAGACGGACGGAGACAGACGGTCTGAGACAGGCGGTCTGAGACAGACGCTCTGAGACAGACAGTCAGAGACGGACGCTCTGAGACAGACGGATTGAGACAGACGGGCTGAGACAGATGGTCTGACATAGACGGGTGAGACAGACGGTCTGAGACAGACGGTCTGAGACAGACGGTCTGAGACATTCGATCTGAGACAGACGGTCTGAGACAGACAGTCAGAGACACACGCTCTGAGACAGACGGATTGAGACAGACGGGCTGAGACAGATGGTCTGAGATAGACGGGTGAGACAGACGGAAAGAGACAGACGGTCTGAGACAGACGGTCTGAGACAGACGGTCTGAGACAGACGGTCAGAGACAGACGCTCTGAGACAGACGGATTGAGACAGACGGACTGAGACAGACTGTCTGACACAGACGGACTGAGACAGACGGTCTGAGACAGACGGATTGAGACAGACGGGCTGAGACAGACGGTCTGAGACAGACGGTCTGAGACGGACCCTCTGAGTCAGACGGATTGAGACATACGGACTGAGACAGACCGTCTAAGACAGACGGACTGAGACAGACGGTCTGAGACAGGCGGTCTGAGACAGACGGCCTAAGACAGGCGGTCTGAGACAGGCGGTCTGAGACAGACGGCCTAAGACAGGCGGTCTGAGACAGACGGTCTGAGACGGACGCTCTGAGACAGACGGATTGAGACAGACGGACTGATACAGACCGTCTGAGACAGACGGACTGAGACAGACGGTCTGAGACAGGCGGTCTGAGACAGACGGTCTGAGACAGGCGGACTACGACAGACGGTCTGAGACAGGCGGACTGAGACAGACGGTCTGAGACAGACGGTCTGAGACAGACGGTCTGAGACAGACGGTCAGAGACAGACGGTCCGAGACAGACGGTCTGAGGCAGACGGATTGAGACAGACGGACTGAGACAGACCTTCTGAGACAGACGGTCTGAGACAGACGGTCTGAGACAGACGGTCTGAGACAGACGGTCTGAGACAGACGGTCTGAGACAGACGGTCTGAGACAGACGGTCTGAGACAGACGGTCTGAGACGGACCTTCTGACTCAGACGGATTGAGACAGACGGACTGAGACAGACCGTCTAAGACAGACGGACTGAGACAGACGGTCTGAGACAGGCGGTCTGAGACAGACGGTCTGAGACAGACGGTCTGAGACAGACGGTCTGAGACAGACGGTCTGAGACAGACGGTCTGAGCCAGACGGTCTGAGACAGACGGTCTGAGACAGACGGTCTGAGACAGACGGACTGAGACAGACGGTCTGAGACAGGCGCTCTGAGACTGACGCTCTGAGACAGACAGTCAGAGACGGACGCTCTGAGACAGACGGATTGAGACAGACGGACTGAGACAGACTGTCTAAGACAGACAGACTGAGACAGACGGTCTGAGACAGGCGGTCTGAGGCAGACGGTCTGAGACAGACGCTCTGAGACAGACAGTCAGAGACAGACGCTCTGAGACAGACGGATTGAGACAGACGGGCTGAGACAGATGGTCTGAGATAGACGGGTGAGACAGACGGAAAGAAACAGACGGTCTGAGACAGACGGTCTGAGACAGACGGTCTGAGACAGACAGTCAGAGACAGACGCTCTGAGACAGACGGATTGAGACAGACGGGCTGAGACAGATGGTCTGAGACAGGCGGTCTGAGACAGACGGTCTGAGCCAGACGGTCTGAGACAGACGGTCTGAGACAGACGGTCTGAGACAGACGGTCTGAGACAGACGGTCAGAGACAGACGGTCCGAGACAGACGGTCTGAGGCAGACGGATTGAGACAGACGGACTGAGACAGACCTTCTGAGACAGACGGGCTGAGACAGATGGTCTGAGATAGACGGGTGAGACAGACGGAAAGAAACAGACGGTCTGAGACAGACGGTCTGAGACAGACGGTCTGAGACAGACGGTCTGAGACAGACAGTCAGAGACAGACGCTCTGAGACAGACGGATTGAGACAGACGGGCTGAGACAGATGGTCTGATATAGACGGGTGAGACAGACGGTCTGAGACAGACGGTCTGAGACAGACGGTCTGAGACAGACGGTCTGAGACATTCGGTCTGAGACAGACGGTCTGAGACAGACAGTCAGAGACACACGCTCTGAGACAGACGGATTGAGACAGACGGGCTGAGACAGATGGTCTGAGATAGACGGGTGAGACAGACGGAAAGAGACAGACGGTCTGAGACAGACGGTCTGAGACAGACGGTCAGAGACAGACGCTCTGAGACAGACGGATTGAGACAGACGGACTGAGACAGACTGTCTGACACAGACGGACTGAGACAGACGGTCTGAGACAGACGGATTGAGACAGACGGGCTGAGACAGACGGTCTGAGACAGACGGTCTGAGACGGACCCTCTGAGTCAGACGGATTGAGACATACGGACTGAGACAGACCGTCTAAGACAGACGGACTGAGACAGACGGTCTGAGACAGGCGGTCTGAGACAGACGGCCTAAGACAGACGGTCTGAGACAGGCGGTCTGAGACAGACGGCCTAAGACAGGCGGTCTGAGACAGACGGTCTGAGACGGACGCTCTGAGACAGACGGATTGAGACAGACGGACTGATACAGACCGTCTGAGACAGACGGACTGAGACAGACGGTCTGAGACAGACGGGCTGAGACAGATGGTCTGAGATAGACGGGTGAGACAGACGGAAAGAGACAGACGGTCTGAGACAGACGGTCTGAGACAGACGGTCAGAGACAGACGCTCTGAGACAGACGGATTGAGACAGACGGACTGAGACAGACTGTCTGACACAGACGGACTGAGACAGACGGTCTGAGACAGACGGATTGAGACAGACGGTCTGAGACAGACGGTCTGAGACGGACCCTCTGAGTCAGACGGATTGAGACATACGGACTGAGACAGACCGTCTAAGACAGACGGACTGAGACAGACGGTCTGAGACAGGCGGTCTGAGACAGACGGCCTAAGACAGACGGTCTGAGACAGGCGGTCTGAGACAGACGGCCTAAGACAGGCGGTCTGAGACAGACGGTCTGAGACGGACGCTCTGAGACAGACGGATTGAGACAGACGGACTGATACAGACCGTCTGAGACAGACGGACTGAGACAGACGGTCTGAGACAGGCGGTCTGAGACAGACGGTCTGAGACAGGCGGACTACGACAGACGGTCTGAGACAGGCGGACTGAGACAGACGGTCTGAGACAGACGGTCTGAGACAGACGGTCTGAGACGGACGCTCTGAGACAGACGGATTGAGACAGACGGACTGAGACAGACCGTCTAAGACAGACGGACTGAGACAGACGGTCTGAGACAGGTGGTCTGAGACAGACGGTCTGAGCCAGACGGTCTGAGACAGACGGTCTGAGACAGACGGTCTGAGACAGACGGACTGAGACAGACGGTCTGAGACAGGCGCTCTGAGACAGACGCTCTGAGACAGACAGTCAGAGACGGACGCTCTGAGACAGACGGATTGAGACAGACGGACTGAGACAGACCGTCTAAGACAGACGGTCTGAGACAGACGGTCTGAGACAGACGGTCTGAGACAGACGGTCTGAGACAGACGGTCTGAGACGGACCCTCTGACTCAGACGGATTGAGACAGACGGACTGAGACAGACCGTCTAAGACAGACGGACTGAGACAGACGGTCTGAGACAGGCGGTCTGAGACAGACGGTCTGAGACAGACGGTCTGAGACAGACGGTCTGAGACAGACGGTCTGAGACAGACGGTCTGAGACAGACGGTCCGAGACAGACGGTCTGAGACAGACGGATTGAGACAGACGGACTGAGACAGACGGTCTGAGACAGACGGTCTGAGACAGACGGTCTGAGACAGACGGTCTGAGACATACGGTCTGAGACAGACGGTCTGAGACAGACGGTCTGAGACGGACGCTCTGAGGCAGACGGATTGAGACAGACGGATTGAGACAGACGGACTGAGACAGACCGTCTAAGACAGACGGACGGAGACAGACGGTCTGAGACAGGCGGTCTGAGACAGACGCTCTGAGACAGACAGTCAGAGACGGACTCTCTGAGACAGACGGATTGAGACAGACGGGCTGAGACAGATGGTCTGACATAGACGGGTGAGACAGACGGTCTGAGACAGACGGTCTGAGACAGACGGTCTGAGACATTCGGTCTGAGACAGACGGTCTGAGACAGACAGTCAGAGACACACGCTCTGAGACAGACGGATTGAGACAGACGGGCTGAGACAGATGGTCTGAGATAGACGGGTGAGACAGACGGAAAGAGACAGACGGTCTGAGACAGACGGTCTGAGACAGACGGTCTGAGACAGACGGTCAGAGACAGACGCTCTGAGACAGACGGATTGAGACAGACGGACTGAGACAGACTGTCTGACACAGACGGACTGAGACAGACGGTCTGAGACAGACGGATTGAGACAGACGGGCTGAGACAGACGGTCTGAGACAGACGGTCTGAGACGGACCCTCTGAGTCAGACGGATTGAGACATACGGACTGAGACAGACCGTCTAAGACAGACGGACTGAGACAGACGGTCTGAGACAGGCGGTCTGAGACAGACGGCCTAAGACAGGCGGTCTGAGACAGGCGGTCTGAGACAGACGGCCTAAGACAGGCGGTCTGAGACAGACGGTCTGAGACGGACGCTCTGAGACAGACGGATTGAGACAGACGGACTGATACAGACCGTCTGAGACAGACGGACTGAGACAGACGGTCTGAGACAGGCGGTCTGAGACAGACGGTCTGAGACAGGCGGACTACGACAGACGGTCTGAGACAGGCGGACTGAGACAGACGGTCTGAGACAGACGGTCTGAGACAGACGGTCAGAGACAGACGGTCCGAGACAGACGGTCTGAGGCAGACGGATTGAGACAGACGGACTGAGACAGACCTTCTGAGACAGACGGTCTGAGACAGACGGTCTGAGACAGACGGTCTGAGACAGACGGTCTGAGACAGACGGTCTGAGACAGACGGTCTGAGACAGACGGTCTGAGACAGACGGTCTGAGACGGACCCTCTGACTCAGACGGATTGAGACAGACGGACTGAGACAGACCGTCTAAGACAGACGGACTGAGACAGACGGTCTGAGACAGGCGGTCTGAGACAGACGGTCTGAGACAGACGGTCTGAGACAGACGGTCTGAGACAGACGGTCTGAGACAGACGGTCTGAGCCAGACGGTCTGAGACAGACGGTCTGAGACAGACGGTCTGAGACAGACGGACTGAGACAGACGGTCTGAGACAGGCGCTCTGAGACTGACGCTCTGAGACAGACAGTCAGAGACGGACGCTCTGAGACAGACGGATTGAGACAGACGGACTGAGACAGACTGTCTAAGACAGACAGACTGAGACAGACGGTCTGAGACAGGCGGTCTGAGGCAGACGGTCTGAGACAGACGCTCTGAGACAGACAGTCAGAGACAGACGCTCTGAGACAGACGGATTGAGACAGACGGGCTGAGACAGATGGTCTGAGATAGACGGGTGAGACAGACGGAAAGAAACAGACGGTCTGAGACAGACGGTCTGAGACAGACGGTCTGAGACAGACGGTCTGAGACAGACAGTCAGAGACAGACGCTCTGAGACAGACGGATTGAGACAGACGGGCTGAGACAGATGGTCTGAGACAGGCGGTCTGAGACAGACGGTCTGAGCCAGACGGTCTGAGACAGACGGTCTGAGACAGACGGTCTGAGACAGACGGTCTGAGACAGACGGTCAGAGACAGACGGTCCGAGACAGACGGTCTGAGGCAGACGGATTGAGACAGACGGACTGAGACAGACCTTCTGAGACAGACGGGCTGAGACAGATGGTCTGAGATAGACGGGTGAGACAGACGGAAAGAAACAGACGGTCTGAGACAGACGGTCTGAGACAGACAGTCAGAGACAGACGCTCTGAGACAGACGGATTGAGACAGACGGGCTGAGACAGATGGTCTGATATAGACGGGTGAGACAGACGGTCTGAGACAGACGGTCTGAGACAGACGGTCTGAGACAGACGGTCTGAGACATTCGGTCTGAGACAGACGGTCTGAGACAGACAGTCAGAGACACACGCTCTGAGACAGACGGATTGAGACAGACGGGCTGAGACAGATGGTCTGAGATAGACGGGTGAGACAGACGGAAAGAGACAGACGGTCTGAGACAGACGGTCTGAGACAGACGGTCAGAGACAGACGCTCTGAGACAGACGGATTGAGACAGACGGACTGAGACAGACTGTCTGACACAGACGGACTGAGACAGACGGTCTGAGACAGACGGATTGAGACAGACGGGCTGAGACAGACGGTCTGAGACAGACGGTCTGAGACGGACCCTCTGAGTCAGACGGATTGAGACATACGGACTGAGACAGACCGTCTAAGACAGACGGACTGAGACAGACGGTCTGAGACAGGCGGTCTGAGACAGACGGCCTAAGACAGACGGTCTGAGACAGGCGGTCTGAGACAGACGGCCTAAGACAGGCGGTCTGAGACAGACGGTCTGAGACGGACGCTCTGAGACAGACGGATTGAGACAGACGGACTGATACAGACCGTCTGAGACAGACGGACTGAGACAGACGGTCTGAGACAGACGGGCTGAGACAGATGGTCTGAGATAGACGGGTGAGACAGACGGAAAGAGACAGACGGTCTGAGACAGACGGTCTGAGACAGACGGTCAGAGACAGACGCTCTGAGACAGACGGATTGAGACAGACGGACTGAGACAGACTGTCTGACACAGACGGACTGAGACAGACGGTCTGAGACAGACGGATTGAGACAGACGGGCTGAGACAGACGGTCTGAGACAGACGGTCTGAGACGGACCCTCTGAGTCAGACGGATTGAGACATACGGACTGAGACAGACCGTCTAAGACAGACGGACTGAGACAGACGGTCTGAGACAGGCGGTCTGAGACAGACGGCCTAAGACAGACGGTCTGAGACAGGCGGTCTGAGACAGACGGCCTAAGACAGGCGGTCTGAGACAGACGGTCTGAGACGGACGCTCTGAGACAGACGGATTGAGACAGACGGACTGATACAGACCGTCTGAGACAGACGGACTGAGACAGACGGTCTGAGACAGGCGGTCTGAGACAGACGGTCTGAGACAGGCGGACTACGACAGACGGTCTGAGACAGGCGGACTGAGACAGACGGTCTGAGACAGACGGTCTGAGACAGACGGTCTGAGACGGACGCTCTGAGACAGACGGATTGAGACAGACGGACTGAGACAGACCGTCTAAGACAGACGGACTGAGACAGACGGTCTGAGACAGGTGGTCTGAGACAGACGGTCTGAGCCAGACGGTCTGAGACAGACGGTCTGAGACAGACGGTCTGAGACAGACGGACTGAGACAGACGGTCTGAGACAGGCGCTCTGACACAGACGCTCTGAGACAGACAGTCAGAGACGGACGCTCTGAGACAGACGGATTGAGACAGACGGACTGAGACAGACTGCCTAAGACAGACGGACTGAGACAGACGGTCTGAGACAGGCGGTCTGAGGCAGACGGTCTGAGACAGACGCTCTGAGACAGACAGTCAGAGACAGACGCTCTGAGACAGACGGATTGAGACAGACGGGCTGAGACAGATGGTCTGAGATAGACGGGTGAGACAGACGGAAAGAAACAGACGGTCTGAGACAGACGGTCTGAGACAGACGGTCTGAGACAGACAGTCAGAGACAGACGCTCTGAGACAGACGGATTGAGACAGACGGGCTGAGACAGATGGTCTGAGATAGACGGGTGAGACAGACGGAAAGAGACAGACGGTCTGAGACAGATGGTCTGAGACAGACGGTCTGAGACGGACGCTCTGAGACAGACGGATTGAGACAGACGGACTGAGACAGACCGTCTAAGACAGACGGACTGAGACAGACGGTCTGAGACAGGCGGTCTGAGACAAACGGTCTGAGCCAGACGGTCTGAGATAGACGGTCTGAGACAGACGGTCTGAGACAGACGGTCTGAGACAGACGGTCTGAGACGGACGCTCTGAGACAGACGGATTGAGACAGACGGACTGAGACAGACCGTCTAAGACAGACGGACTGAGACAGACGGTCTGAGACAGGTGGTCTGAGACAGACGGTCTGAGCCAGACGGTCTGAGACAGACGGTCTGAGACAGACGGTCTGAGACAGACGGACTGAGACAGACGGTCTGAGACAGGCGCTCTGAGACAGACGCTCTGAGACAGACAGTCAGAGACGGACGGTCTGAGACAGACGGATTGAGACAGACGGACTGAGACAGACTGTCTAAGACAGACGGACTGAGACAGACGGTCTGAGACAGGCGGTCTGAGGCAGACGGTCTGAGGCAGACGCTCTGAGACAGACAGTCAGAGACAGACGCTCTGAGACAGACGGATTGAGACAGACGGGCTGAGACAGATGGTCTGAGATAGACGGGTGAGACAGACGGAAAGAAACAGACGGTCTGAGACAGACGGTCTGAGACAGACGGTCTGAGACAGACAGTCAGAGACAGACGCTCTGAGACAGGCGGATTGAGACAGACGGGCTGAGACAGATGGTCTGAGATAGACGGGTGAGACAGACGGAAAGAGACAGACGGTCTGAGACAGATGGTCTGAGACAGACGGTCTGAGACGGACGCTCTGAGACAGACGGATTGAGACAGACGGACTGAGACAGACCGTCTAAGACAGACGGACTGAGACAGACGGTCTGAGACAGGCGGTCTGAGACAGACGGTCTGAGCCAGACGGTCTGAGACAGACGGTCTGAGACAGACGGTCTGAGACAGACGATCTGAGACAGACGGATTGAGACAGACGGACTGAGACAGACCGTCTAAGACAGACGGACTGAGACAGACGGTCTGAGACAGGTGGTCTGAGACAGACGGTCTGAGCCAGACGGTCTGAGACAGACGGTCTGAGACAGACGGTCTGAGACAGACGGACTGAGACAGACGGTCTGAGACAGGCGCTCTGAGACAGACGCTGTGAGACAGACAGTCAGAGACGGACGGTCTGAGACAGACGGATTGAGACAGACGGACTGAGACAGACTGTCTAAGACAGACGGACTGAGACAGGCGGACTACGACAGACGGTCTGAGACAGGCGGACTGAGACAGACGGTCTGAGACAGACGGTCTGAGACAGACGGTCTGAGACGGACGCTCTGAGACAGACGGATTGAGACAGACGGACTGATACAGACCGTCTGAGACAGACGGACTGAGACAGACGGTCTGAGACAGGCGGTCTGAGACAGACGGTCTGAGACAGGCGGACTACGACAGACGGTCTGAGACAGGCGGACTGAGACAGACGGTCTGAGACAGACGGTCTGAGACCGACGGTCTGAGACGGACGCTCTGAGACAGACGGATTGAGACAGACGGACTGAGACAGACCGTCTAAGACAGACGGACTGAGACAGACGGTCTGAGACAGGTGGTCTGAGACAGACGGTCTGAGACAGACGGTCTGAGACAGACGGACTGAGACAGACGGTCTGAGACAGGCGCTCTGAGACAGACGCTCTGAGACAGACAGTCAGAGACGGACGCTCTGAGACAGACGGATTGAGACAGACGGACTGAGACAGACTGCCTAAGACAGACGGACTGAGACAGACGGTCTGAGACAGGCGGTCTGAGGCAGACGGTCTGAGACAGACGCTCTGAGACAGACAGTCAGAGACAGACGCTCTGAGACAGACGGATTGAGACAGACGGGCTGAGACAGATGGTCTGAGATAGACGGGTGAGACAGACGGAAAGAAACAGACGGTCTGAGACAGACGGTCTGAGACAGACGGTCTGAGACAGACGGTCTGAGACAGACAGTCAGAGACAGACGCTCTGAGACAGACGGATTGAGACAGACGGGCTGAGACAGATGGTCTGAGATAGACGGGTGAGACAGACGGAAAGAGACAGACGGTCTGAGACAGATGGTCTGAGACAGACGGTCTGAGACGGACGCTCTGAGACAGACGGATTGAGACAGACGGACTGAGACAGACCGTCTAAGACAGACGGACTGAGACAGACGGTCTGAGACAGGCGGTATGAGACAGACGGTCTGAGCCAGACGGTCTGAGACAGACGGTCTGAGACAGACGGTCTGAGACAGACGGTCTGAGACAGACGGTCTGAGACAGACGGTCTGAGACGGACGCTCTGAGACAGACGGATTGAGACAGACGGACTGAGACAGACCGTCTAAGACAGACGGACTGAGACAGACGGTCTGAGACAGGTGGTCTGAGACAGACGGTCTGAGCCAGACGGTCTGAGACAGACGGTCTGAGACAGACGGTCTGAGACAGACGGACTGAGACAGACGGTCTGAGACAGGCGCTCTGAGACAGACGCTCTGAGACAGACAGTCAGAGACGGACGGTCTGAGACAGACGGATTGAGACAGACGGACTGAGACAGACTGTCTAAGACAGACGGACTGAGACAGACGGTCTGAGACAGGCGGTCTGAGGCAGACGGTCTGAGACAGACGCTCTGAGACAGACAGTCAGAGACAGACGCTCTGAGACAGACGTATTGAGACAGACGGGCTGAGACAGATGGTCTGAGATAGACGGGTGAGACAGACGGAAAGAAACAGACGGTCTGAGACAGACGGTCTAAGACAGACGGTCTGAGACAGACAGTCAGAGACAGACGCTCTGAGACAGACGGATTGAGACAGACGGGCTGAGACAGATGGTCTGAGATAGACGGGTGAGACAGACGGAAAGAGACAGACGGTCTGAGACAGATGGTCTGAGACAGACGGTCTGAGACGGACGCTCTGAGACAGACGGATTGAGACAGACGGACTGAGACAGATGGTCTGAGATAGACGAGTGAGACAGACGGAAAGAGACAGACGGTCTGAGACAGACGGTCTGAGACACACGCTCTGAGACAGACGGATTGAGACAGACGGGCTGAGACAGATGGTCTGAGATAGACGAGTGAGACAGACGGAAAGAGACAGACGGTCTGAGACAGACGGTCTGAGACAGACGGATTGAGACAGACGGACTGAGACAGACTGTCTGACACAGACGGACTGAGACAGACGGTCTGAGACAGACGGATTGACACAGACGGGCTGAGACAGACGGTCTGAGACAGACGGATTGACACAGACGGGCTGAGACAGACGGTCTGAAACAGGCGGTCTGAGACAGACGGCCTAAGACAGGCGGTCTGAGACAGGCGGTCTGAGACAGACGGCCTAAGACAGGCGGTCTGAGACAGACGGTCTGAGACGGACGCTCTGAGACAGACGGATTGAGACAGACGGACTGATACAGACCGTCTGAGACAGTCGGACTGAGACAGACGGTCTGAGACAGGCGGTCTGTGACAGACGGTCTGAGACAGGCGGACTGAGACAGACGGTCTGAGACAGGCGCTCTGAGACTGACGCTCTGAGACAGACAGTCAGAGACGGACGCTCTGAGACAGACGGATTGAGACAGACGGACTGAGACAGACTGTCTAAGACAGACGGACTGAGACAGACGGTCTGAGACAGGCGGTCTGAGGCAGACGGTCTGAGACAGACGCTCTGAGACAGACAGTCAGAGACAGACGCTCTGAGACAGACGGATTGAGACAGACGGGCTGAGACAGATGGTCTGAGATAGACGGGTGAGACAGACGGAAAGAAACAGACGGTCTGAGACAGACGGTCTGAGACAGGCGGTCTGAGACAGACGGTCTGAGCCAGACGGTCTGAGACAGACGGTCTGAGACAGACGGTCTGAGACAGACGGTCTGAGACAGACGGTCTGAGACAGACGGTCAGAGACAGACGGTCCGAGACAGACGGTCTGAGGCAGACGGATTGAGACAGACGGACTGAGACAGACCTTCTGAGACAGACGGTCTGAGACAGACGGTCTAAGACAGACGGACTGAGACAGACGGTCTGAGACAGGCGCTCTGAGACAGACGCTCTGAGACAGACAGTCAGAGACGGACGCTCTGAGACAGACGGATTGAGACAGACGGACTGAGACAGACTGTCTAAGACAGACGGACTGAGACAGACGGTCTGAGACAGGCGGTCTGAGGCAGACGGTCTGAGACAGACGGTCTGAGACAGACAGTCAGAGACAGACGCTCTGAGACAGGCGGATTGAGACAGACGGGCTGAGACAGATGGTCTGAGATAGACGGGTGAGACAGACGGAAAGAGACAGACGGTCTGAGACAGATGGTCTGAGACAGACGGTCTGAGACGGACGCTCTGAGACAGACGGATTGAGACAGACGGACTGAGACAGACCGTCTAAGACAGACGGACTGAGACAGACGGTCTGAGACAGGCGGTCTGAGACAGACGGTCTGAGCCAGACGGTCTGAGACAGACGGTCTGAGACAGACGGTCTGAGACAGACGGTCTGAGACAGACGGATTGAGACAGACGGACTGAGACAGACCGTCTAAGACAGACGGACTGAGACAGACGGTCTGAGACAGGTGGTCTGAGACAGACGGTCTGAGCCAGACGGTCTGAGACAGACGGTCTGAGACAGACGGTCTGAGACAGACGGACTGAGACAGACGGTCTGAGACAGGCGCTCTGAGACAGACGCTGTGAGACAGACAGTCAGAGACGGACGGTCTGAGACAGACGGATTGAGACAGACGGACTGAGACAGACTGTCTAAGACAGACGGACTGAGACAGGCGGACTACGACAGACGGTCTGAGACAGGCGGACTGAGACAGACGGTCTGAGACGGACGCTCTGAGACAGACGGATTGAGACAGACGGACTGATACAGACCGTCTGAGACAGACGGACTGAGACAGACGGTCTGAGACAGGCGGTCTGAGACAGACGGTCTGAGACAGGCGGACTACGACAGACGGTCTGAGACAGGCGGACTGAGACAGACGGTCTGAGACAGACGGTCTGAGACCGACGGTCTGAGACGGACGCTCTGAGACAGACGGATTGAGACAGACGGACTGAGACAGACCGTCTAAGACAGACGGACTGAGACAGACGGTCTGAGACAGGTGGTCTGAGACAGACGGTCTGAGACAGACGGTCTGAGACAGACGGACTGAGACAGACGGTCTGAGACAGGCGCTCTGAGACAGACGCTCTGAGACAGACAGTCAGAGACGGACGCTCTGAGACAGACGGATTGAGACAGACGGACTGAGACAGACTGCCTAAGACAGACGGACTGAGACAGACGGTCTGAGACAGGCGGTCTGAGGCAGACGGTCTGAGACAGACGCTCTGAGACAGACAGTCAGAGACGGACGCTCTGAGACAGACGGATTGAGACAGACGGACTGAGACAGACTGTCTAAGACAGACGGACTGAGACAGACGGTCTGAGACAGGCGGTCTGAGGCAGACGGTCTGAGACAGACGCTCTGAGACAGACAGTCAGAGACAGACGCTCTGAGACAGACGGATTGAGACAGACGGGCTGAGACAGATGGTCTGAGATAGACGGGTGAGACAGACGGAAAGAAACAGACGGTCTGAGACAGACGGTCTGAGACAGGCGGTCTGAGACAGACGGTCTGAGCCAGACGGTCTGAGACAGACGGTCTGAGACAGACGGTCTGAGACAGACGGTCTGAGACAGACGGTCTGAGACAGACGGTCAGAGACAGACGGTCCGAGACAGACGGTCTGAGGCAGACGGATTGAGACAGACGGACTGAGACAGACCTTCTGAGACAGACGGTCTGAGACAGACGGTCTAAGACAGACGGACTGAGACAGACGGTCTGAGACAGGCGCTCTGAGACAGACGCTCTGAGACAGACAGTCAGAGACGGACGCTCTGAGACAGACGGATTGAGACAGACGGACTGAGACAGACTGTCTAAGACAGACGGACTGAGACAGACGGTCTGAGACAGGCGGTCTGAGGCAGACGGTCTGAGACAGACGGTCTGAGACAGACAGTCAGAGACAGACGCTCTGAGACAGGCGGATTGAGACAGACGGGCTGAGACAGATGGTCTGAGATAGACGGGTGAGACAGACGGAAAGAGACAGACGGTCTGAGACAGATGGTCTGAGACAGACGGTCTGAGACGGACGCTCTGAGACAGACGGATTGAGACAGACGGACTGAGACAGACCGTCTAAGACAGACGGACTGAGACAGACGGTCTGAGACAGGCGGTCTGAGACAGACGGTCTGAGCCAGACGGTCTGAGACAGACGGTCTGAGACAGACGGTCTGAGACAGACGGTCTGAGACAGACGGATTGAGACAGACGGACTGAGACAGACCGTCTAAGACAGACGGACTGAGACAGACGGTCTGAGACAGGTGGTCTGAGACAGACGGTCTGAGCCAGACGGTCTGAGACAGACGGTCTGAGACAGACGGTCTGAGACAGACGGACTGAGACAGACGGTCTGAGACAGGCGCTCTGAGACAGACGCTGTGAGACAGACAGTCAGAGACGGACGGTCTGAGACAGACGGATTGAGACAGACGGACTGAGACAGACTGTCTAAGACAGACGGACTGAGACAGGCGGACTACGACAGACGGTCTGAGACAGGCGGACTGAGACAGACGGTCTGAGACGGACGCTCTGAGACAGACGGATTGAGACAGACGGACTGATACAGACCGTCTGAGACAGACGGACTGAGACAGACGGTCTGAGACAGGCGGTCTGAGACAGACGGTCTGAGACAGGCGGACTACGACAGACGGTCTGAGACAGGCGGACTGAGACAGACGGTCTGAGACAGACGGTCTGAGACCGACGGTCTGAGACGGACGCTCTGAGACAGACGGATTGAGACAGACGGACTGAGACAGACCGTCTAAGACAGACGGACTGAGACAGACGGTCTGAGACAGGTGGTCTGAGACAGACGGTCTGAGACAGACGGTCTGAGACAGACGGACTGAGACAGACGGTCTGAGACAGGCGCTCTGAGACAGACGCTCTGAGACAGACAGTCAGAGACGGACGCTCTGAGACAGACGGATTGAGACAGACGGACTGAGACAGACTGCCTAAGACAGACGGACTGAGACAGACGGTCTGAGACAGGCGGTCTGAGGCAGACGGTCTGAGACAGACGCTCTGAGACAGACAGTCAGAGACAGACGCTCTGAGACAGACGGATTGAGACAGACGGGCTGAGACAGATGGTCTGAGATAGACGGGTGAGACAGACGGAAAGAAACAGACGGTCTGAGACAGACGGTCTGAGACAGACGGTCTGAGACAGACGGTCTGAGACAGACAGTCAGAGACAGACGCTCTGAGACAGACGGATTGAGACAGACGGGCTGAGACAGATGGTCTGAGATAGACGGGTGAGACAGACGGAAAGAGACAGACGGTCTGAGACAGATGGTCTGAGACAGACGGTCTGAGACGGACGCTCTGAGACAGACGGATTGAGACAGACGGACTGAGACAGACCGTCTAAGACAGACGGACTGAGACAGACGGTCTGAGACAGGCGGTCTGAGACAGACGGTCTGAGCCAGACGGTCTGAGACAGACGGTCTGAGACAGACGGTCTGAGACAGACGGTCTGAGACAGACGGTCTGAGACAGACGGTCTGAGACGGACGCTCTGAGACAGACGGATTGAGACAGACGGATTGAGACAGACGGACTGAGACAGACTGTCTAAGACAGACGGACTGAGACAGACGGTCTGAGACAGGCGGTCTGAGGCAGACGGTCTGAGACAGACGCTCTGAGACAGACAGTCAGAGACAGACGCTCTGAGACAGACGTATTGAGACAGACGGGCTGAGACAGATGGTCTGAGATAGACGGGTGAGACAGACGGAAAGAAACAGACGGTCTGAGACAGACGGTCTAAGACAGACGGTCTGAGACAGACAGTCAGAGACAGACGCTCTGAGACAGACGGATTGAGACAGACGGGCTGAGACAGATGGTCTGAGATAGACGGGTGAGACAGACGGAAAGAGACAGACGGTCTGAGACAGATGGTCTGAGACAGACGGTCTGAGACGGACGCTCTGAGACAGACGGATTGAGACAGACGGACTGAGACAGATGGTCTGAGATAGACGAGTGAGACAGACGGAAAGAGACAGACGGTCTGAGACAGACGGTCTGAGACACACGCTCTGAGACAGACGGATTGAGACAGACGGGCTGAGACAGATGGTCTGAGATAGACGAGTGAGACAGACGGAAAGAGACAGACGGTCTGAGACAGACGGTCTGAGACAGACGGATTGAGACAGACGGACTGAGACAGACTGTCTGACACAGACGGACTGAGACAGACGGTCTGAGACAGACGGATTGACACAGACGGGCTGAGACAGACGGTCTGAGACAGACGGATTGACACAGACGGGCTGAGACAGACGGTCTGAAACAGGCGGTCTGAGACAGACGGCCTAAGACAGGCGGTCTGAGACAGGCGGTCTGAGACAGACGGCCTAAGACAGGCGGTCTGAGACAGACGGTCTGAGACGGACGCTCTGAGACAGACGGATTGAGACAGACGGACTGATACAGACCGTCTGAGACAGTCGGACTGAGACAGACGGTCTGAGACAGGCGGTCTGAGACAGACGGTCTGAGACAGGCGGACTGAGACAGACGGTCTGAGACAGGCGCTCTGAGACTGACGCTCTGAGACAGACAGTCAGAGACGGACGCTCTGAGACAGACGGATTGAGACAGACGGACTGAGACAGACTGTCTAAGACAGACGGACTGAGACAGACGGTCTGAGACAGGCGGTCTGAGGCAGACGGTCTGAGACAGACGCTCTGAGACAGACAGTCAGAGACAGACGCTCTGAGACAGACGGATTGAGACAGACGGGCTGAGACAGATGGTCTGAGATAGACGGGTGAGACAGACGGAAAGAAACAGACGGTCTGAGACAGACGGTCTGAGACAGGCGGTCTGAGACAGACGGTCTGAGCCAGACGGTCTGAGACAGACGGTCTGAGACAGACGGTCTGAGACAGACGGTCTGAGACAGACGGTCTGAGACAGACGGTCAGAGACAGACGGTCCGAGACAGACGGTCTGAGGCAGACGGATTGAGACAGACGGACTGAGACAGACCTTCTGAGACAGACGGTCTGAGACAGACGGTCTAAGACAGACGGACTGAGACAGACGGTCTGAGACAGGCGCTCTGAGACAGACGCTCTGAGACAGACAGTCAGAGACGGACGCTCTGAGACAGACGGATTGAGACAGACGGACTGAGACAGACTGTCTAAGACAGACGGACTGAGACAGACGGTCTGAGACAGGCGGTCTGAGGCAGACGGTCTGAGACAGACGCTCTGAGACAGACAGTCAGAGACAGACGCTCTGAGACAGACGGATTGAGACAGACGGGCTGAGACAGATGGTCTGAGATAGACGGGTGAGACAGGCGGTCTGAGACAGACGGGCTGAGACAGATGGTCTGAGATAGACGGGTGAGACAGACGGAAAGAGACAGACGGTCTGAGACAGACGGTCTGAGACAGACGGTCTGAGACAGACGGTCAGAGACAGACGCTCTGAGACAGACGGATTGAGACAGACGGACTGAGACAGACTGTCTGACACAGACGGACCGAGACAGACGGTCTGAGACAGACGGATTGAGACAGACGGGCTGAGACAGACGGTCTGAGACAGACGGTCTGAGACGGACCCTCTGAGTCAGACGGATTGAGACATACGGACTGAGACAGACCGTCTAAGACAGACGGACTGAGACAGACGGTCTGAGACAGGCGGTCTGAGACAGACGGCCTAAGACAGACGGTCTGAGACAGGCGGTCTGAGACAGACGGCCTAAGACAGGCGGTCTGAGACAGACGGTCTGAGACGGACGCTCTGAGACAGACGGATTGAGACAGACGGACTGATACAGACCGTCTGAGACAGACGGACTGAGACAGACGGTCTGAGACAGGCGGTCTGAGACAGACGGTCTGAGACAGGCGGACTACGACAGACGGTCTGAGAGAGGCGGACTGAGACAGACGGTCTGAGACAGACGGTCTGAGACAGACGGTCTGAGACGGACGCTCTGAGACAGACGGATTGAGACAGACGGACTGAGACAGACCGTCTAAGACAGACGGACTGAGACAGACGGTCTGAGACAGGTGGTCTGAGACAGACGGTCTGAGCCAGACGGTCTGAGACAGACGGTCTGAGACAGACGGTCTGAGACAGACGGACTGAGACAGACGGTCTGAGACAGGCGCTCTGAGACAGACGCTCTGAGACAGACAGTCAGAGACGGACGCTCTGAGACAGACGGATTGAGACAGACGGACTGAGACAGACTGCCTAAGACAGACGGACTGAGACAGACGGTCTGAGACAGGCGGTCTGAGGCAGACGGTCTGAGACAGACGCTCTGAGACAGACAGTCAGAGACAGACGCTCTGAGACAGACGGATTGAGACAGACGGGCTGAGACAGATGGTCTGAGATAGACGGGTGAGACAGACGGAAAGAAACAGACGGTCTGAGACAGACGGTCTGAGACAGACGGTCTGAGACAGACGGTCTGAGACAGACGGTCTGAGACAGACAGTCAGAGACAGACGCTCTGAGACAGACGGATTGAGACAGACGGGCTGAGACAGATGGTCTGAGATAGACGGGTGAGACAGACGGAAAGAGACAGACGGTCTGAGACAGATGGTCTGAGACAGACGGTCTGAGACGGACGCTCTGAGACAGACGGATTGAGACAGACGGACTGAGACAGACCGTCTAAGACAGACGGACTGAGACAGACGGTCTGAGACAGGCGGTCTGAGACAGACGGTCTGAGCCAGACGGTCTGAGATAGACGGTCTGAGACAGACGGTCTGAGACAGACGGTCTGAGACAGACGGTCTGAGACAGACGGTCTGAGACGGACGCTCTGAGACAGACGGATTGAGACAGACGGACTGAGACAGACCGTCTAAGACAGACGGACTGAGACAGACGGTCTGAGACAGGTGGTCTGAGACAGACGGTCTGAGCCAGACGGTCTGAGACAGACGGTCTGAGACAGACGGTCTGAGACAGACGGACTGAGACAGACGGTCTGAGACAGGCGCTCTGAGACAGACGCTCTGAGACAGACAGTCAGAGACGGACGGTCTGAGACAGACGGATTGAGACAGACGGACTGAGACAGACTGTCTAAGACAGACGGACTGAGACAGACGGTCTGAGACAGGCGGTCTGAGGCAGACGGTCTGAGACAGACGCTCTGAGACAGACAGTCAGAGACAGACGCTCTGAGACAGACGGATTGAGACAGACGGGCTGAGACAGATGGTCTGAGATAGACGGGTGAGACAGACGGAAAGAAACAGACGGTCTGAGACAGACGGTCTGAGACAGACGGTCTGAGACAGACAGTCAGAGACAGACGCTCTGAGACAGACGGATTGAGACAGACGGGCTGAGACAGATGGTCTGAGATAGACGGGTGAGACAGACGGAAAGAGACAGACGGTCTGAGACAGATGGTCTGAGACAGACGGTCTGAGACGGACGCTCTGAGACAGACGGATTGAGACAGACGGACTGAGACAGACCGTCTAAGACAGACGGACTGAGACAGACGGTCTGAGACAGGCGGTCTGAGACAGACGGTCTGAGCCAGACGGTCTGAGACAGACGGTCTGAGACAGACGGTCTGAGACAGACGGTCTGAGACAGACGGATTGAGACAGACGGACTGAGACAGACCGTCTAAGACAGACGGACTGAGACAGACGGTCTGAGACAGGTGGTCTGAGACAGACGGTCTGAGCCAGACGGTCTGAGACAGACGGTCTGAGACAGACGGTCTGAGACAGACGGACTGAGACAGACGGTCTGAGACAGGCGCTCTGAGACAGACGCTGTGAGACAGACAGTCAGAGACGGACGGTCTGAGACAGACGGATTGAGACAGACGGACTGAGACAGACTGTCTAAGACAGACGGACTGAGACAGGCGGACTACGACAGACGGTCTGAGACAGGCGGACTGAGACAGACGGTCTGAGACAGACGGTCTGAGACAGACGGTCTGAGACGGACGCTCTGAGACAGACGGATTGAGACAGACGGACTGATACAGACCGTCTGAGACAGACGGACTGAGACAGACGGTCTGAGACAGGCGGTCTGAGACAGACGGTCTGAGACAGGCGGACTACGACAGACGGTCTGAGACAGGCGGACTGAGACAGACGGTCTGAGACAGACGGTCTGAGACAGACGGTCTGAGACGGACGCTCTGAGACAGACGGATTGAGACAGACGGACTGAGACAGACCGTCTAAGACAGACGGACTGAGACAGACGGTCTGAGACAGACGGTCTGAGACAGACAGTCAGAGACAGACGCTCTGAGACAGACGGATTGAGACAGACGGGCTGAGACAGATGGTCTGAGATAGACGGGTGAGACAGACGGAAAGAGACAGACGGTCTGAGACAGATGGTCTGAGACAGACGGTCTGAGACGGACGCTCTGAGACAGACGGATTGAGACAGACGGACTGAGACAGACCGTCTAAGACAGACGGACTGAGACAGACGGTCTGAGACAGGCGGTCTGAGACAGACGGTCTGAGCCAGACGGTCTGAGATAGACGGTCTGAGACAGACGGTCTGAGACAGACGGTCTGAGACAGACGGTCTGAGACAGACGGTCTGAGACGGACGCTCTGAGACAGACGGATTGAGACAGACGGACTGAGACAGACCGTCTAAGACAGACGGACTGAGACAGACGGTCTGAGACAGGTGGTCTGAGACAGACGGTCTGAGCCAGACGGTCTGAGACAGACGGTCTGAGACAGACGGTCTGAGACAGACGGACTGAGACAGACGGTCTGAGACAGGCGCTCTGAGACAGACGCTCTGAGACAGACAGTCAGAGACGGACGGTCTGAGACAGACGGATTGAGACAGACGGACTGAGACAGACTGTCTAAGACAGACGGACTGAGACAGACGGTCTGAGACAGGCGGTCTGAGGCAGACGGTCTGAGACAGACGCTCTGAGACAGACAGTCAGAGACAGACGCTCTGAGACAGACGGATTGAGACAGACGGGCTGAGACAGATGGTCTGAGATAGACGGGTGAGACAGACGGAAAGAAACAGACGGTCTGAGACAGACGGTCTGAGACAGACGGTCTGAGACAGACAGTCAGAGACAGACGCTCTGAGACAGACGGATTGAGACAGACGGGCTGAGACAGATGGTCTGAGATAGACGGGTGAGACAGACGGAAAGAGACAGACGGTCTGAGACAGATGGTCTGAGACAGACGGTCTGAGACGGACGCTCTGAGACAGACGGATTGAGACAGACGGACTGAGACAGACCGTCTAAGACAGACGGACTGAGACAGACGGTCTGAGACAGGCGGTCTGAGACAGACGGTCTGAGCCAGACGGTCTGAGACAGACGGTCTGAGACAGACGGTCTGAGACAGACGGTCTGAGACAGACGGATTGAGACAGACGGACTGAGACAGACCGTCTAAGACAGACGGACTGAGACAGACGGTCTGAGACAGGTGGTCTGAGACAGACGGTCTGAGCCAGACGGTCTGAGACAGACGGTCTGAGACAGACGGTCTGAGACAGACGGACTGAGACAGACGGTCTGAGACAGGCGCTCTGAGACAGACGCTGTGAGACAGACAGTCAGAGACGGACGGTCTGAGACAGACGGATTGAGACAGACGGACTGAGACAGACTGTCTAAGACAGACGGACTGAGACAGGCGGACTACGACAGACGGTCTGAGACAGGCGGACTGAGACAGACGGTCTGAGACAGACGGTCTGAGACAGACGGTCTGAGACGGACGCTCTGAGACAGACGGATTGAGACAGACGGACTGATACAGACCGTCTGAGACAGACGGACTGAGACAGACGGTCTGAGACAGGCGGTCTGAGACAGACGGTCTGAGACAGGCGGACTACGACAGACGGTCTGAGACAGGCGGACTGAGACAGACGGTCTGAGACAGACGGTCTGAGACAGACGGTCTGAGACGGACGCTCTGAGACAGACGGATTGAGACAGACGGACTGAGACAGACCGTCTAAGACAGACGGACTGAGACAGACGGTCTGAGACAGGTGGTCTGAGACAGACGGTCTGAGACAGACGGTCTGAGACAGACGGACTGAGACAGACGGTCTGAGACAGACGGTCTGAGATAGACGGGTGAGACAGACGGAAAGAGACAGACGGTCTGAGACAGATGGTCTGAGACAGACGGTCTGAGACGGACGCTCTGAGACAGACGGATTGAGACAGACGGACTGAGACAGACCGTCTAAGACAGACGGACTGAGACAGACGGTCTGAGACAGGCGGTCTGAGACAGACGGTCTGAGCCAGACGGTCTGAGACAGACGGTCTGAGACAGACGGTCTGAGACAGACGGTCTGAGACAGACGGTCTGAGACAGACGGTCTGAGACGGACGCTCTGAGACAGACGGATTGAGACAGACGGACTGAGACAGACCGTCTAAGACAGACGGACTGAGACAGACGGTCTGAGACAGGTGGTCTGAGACAGACGGTCTGAGCCAGACGGTCTGAGACAGACGGTCTGAGACAGACGGTCTGAGACAGACGGACTGAGACAGACGGTCTGAGACAGGCGCTCTGAGACAGACGCTCTGAGACAGACAGTCAGAGACGGACGGTCTGAGACAGACGGATTGAGACAGACGGACTGAGACAGACTGTCTAAGACAGACGGACTGAGACAGACGGTCTGAGACAGGCGGTCTGAGGCAGACGGTCTGAGACAGACGCTCTGAGACAGACAGTCAGAGACAGACGCTCTGAGACAGACGTATTGAGACAGACGGGCTGAGACAGATGGTCTGAGATAGACGGGTGAGACAGACGGAAAGAAACAGACGGTCTGAGACAGACGGTCTAAGACAGACGGTCTGAGACAGACAGTCAGAGACAGACGCTCTGAGACAGACGGATTGAGACAGACGGGCTGAGACAGATGGTCTGAGATAGACGGGTGAGACAGACGGAAAGAGACAGACGGTCTGAGAAAGATGGTCTGAGACAGACGGTCTGAGACGGACGCTCTGAGACAGACGGATTGAGACAGACGGACTGAGACAGATGGTCTGAGATAGACGAGTGAGACAGACGGAAAGAGACAGACGGTCTGAGACAGACGGTCTGAGACAGACGGTCTGAGACACACGCTCTGAGACAGACGGATTGAGACAGACGGGCTGAGACAGATGGTCTGAGATAGACGAGTGAGACAGACGGAAAGAGACAGACGGTCTGAGACAGACGGTCTGAGACAGACGGATTGAGACAGACGGACTGAGACAGACTGTCTGACACAGACGGACTGAGACAGACGGTCTGAGACAGACGGATTGACACAGACGGGCTGAGACAGACGGTCTGAGACAGACGGATTGACACAGACGGGCTGAGACAGACGGTCTGAAACAGGCGGTCTGAGACAGACGGCCTAAGACAGGCGGTCTGAGACAGGCGGTCTGAGACAGACGGCCTAAGACAGGCGGTCTGAGACAGACGGTCTGAGACGGACGCTCTGAGACAGACGGATTGAGACAGACGGACTGATACAGACCGTCTGAGACAGTCGGACTGAGACAGACGGTCTGAGACAGGCGGTCTGAGACAGACGGTCTGAGACAGGCGGACTGAGACAGACGGTCTGAGACAGGCGCTCTGAGACTGACGCTCTGAGACAGACAGTCAGAGACGGACGCTCTGAGACAGACGGATTGAGACAGACGGACTGAGACAGACTGTCTAAGACAGACGGACTGAGACAGACGGTCTGAGACAGGCGGTCTGAGGCAGACGGTCTGAGACAGACGCTCTGAGACAGACAGTCAGAGACAGACGCTCTGAGACAGACGGATTGAGACAGACGGGCTGAGACAGATGGTCTGAGATAGACGGGTGAGACAGACGGAAAGAAACAGACGGTCTGAGACAGACGGTCTGAGACAGGCGGTCTGAGACAGACGGTCTGAGCCAGACGGTCTGAGACAGACGGTCTGAGACAGACGGTCTGAGACAGACGGTCTGAGACAGACGGTCTGAGACAGACGGTCAGAGACAGACGGTCCGAGACAGACGGTCTGAGGCAGACGGATTGAGACAGACGGACTGAGACAGACCTTCTGAGACAGACGGTCTGAGACAGACGGTCTAAGACAGACGGACTGAGACAGACGGTCTGAGACAGGCGCTCTGAGACAGACGCTCTGAGACAGACAGTCAGAGACGGACGCTCTGAGACAGACGGATTGAGACAGACGGACTGAGACAGACTGTCTAAGACAGACGGACTGAGACAGACGGTCTGAGACAGGCGGTCTGAGGCAGACGGTCTGAGACAGACGCTCTGAGACAGACAGTCAGAGACAGACGCTCTGAGACAGACGGATTGAGACAGACGGGCTGAGACAGATGGTCTGAGATAGACGGGTGAGACAGACGGAAAGAAACAGACGGTCTGAGACAGACGGTCTGAGACAGACGGTCTGAGACAGACAGTCAGAGACAGACGCTCTGAGACAGACGGATTGAGACAGACGGGCTGAGACAGATGGTCTGAGATAGACGGGTGAGACAGACGGAAAGAGACAGACGGTCTGAGACAGATGGTCTGAGACAGACGGTCTGAGACGGACGCTCTGAGACAGACGGATTGAGACAGACGGACTGAGACAGACCGTCTAAGACAGACGGACTGAGACAGACGGTCTGAGACAGGCGGTCTGAGACAGACGGTCTGAGCCAGACGGTCTGAGACAGACGGTCTGAGACAGACGGTCTGAGACAGACGGTCTGAGACAGACGGTCTGAGACAGACGGTCCGAGACAGACGGTCTGAGGCAGACGGATTGAGACAGACGGACTGAGACAGACCTTCTGAGACAGACGGACTGAGACAGACGGTCTGAGACAGACGGTCTGAGACAGACGGTCTGAGACAGACGGTCTGAGACAGACGGTCTGAGACAGGCGCTCTGAGACAGACGCTCTGAGACAGACAGTCAGAGACGGACGCTCTGAGACAGACGGATTGAGACAGACGGACTGAGACAGACTGTCTAAGACAGACAGACTGAGACAGACGGTCTGAGACAGGCGGTCTGAGGCAGACGGTCTGAGACAGACGCTCTGAGACAGACAGTCAGAGACAGACGCTCTGAGACAGACGGATTGAGACAGACGGGCTGAGACAGATGGTCTGAGATAGACGGGTGAGACAGACGGAAAGAAACAGACAGTCAGAGTCTGACGCTCTGAGACAGACGGATTGATACGGACGGGCTGAGACAGACGGTCTGAGACAAACGGTCTGAGACAGACGGTCTGAGACAGACGGATTGAGACAGACGGGCTGAGACAGACGGTCTGAGACAAACGGTCTGAGACAGACGGTCTGAGACAGACGGTCTGAGACATTCGGTCTGAGACAGACGGTCTGAGACTGACAGTCAGAGACACACGCTCTGAGACAGACGGATTGAGACAGACGGGCTGAGACAGATGGTCTGAGATAGACGGGTGAGACAGACGGAAAGAGACAGACGGTCTGAGACAGACGGTCTGAGACAGACGGTCTGAGACAGACGGTCTGAGACAGACGGTCAGAGACAGACGCTCTGAGACAGACGGATTGAGACAGACGGACTGAGACAGACTGTCTGACACAGACGGACTGAGACAGACGGTCTGAGACAGACGGATTGAGACAGACGGGCTGAGACAGACGGTCTGAGACAGACGGTCTGAGACAGACGGTCTGAGACGGACCCTCTGAGTCAGACGGATTGAGACATACGGACTGAGACAGACCGTCTAAGACAGACGGACTGAGACAGACGGTCTGAGACAGGCGGTCTGAGACAGACGGCCTAAGACAGGCGGTCTGAGACAGGCGGTCTGAGACAGACGGCCTAAGACAGGCGGTCTGAGACAGACGGTCTGAGACGGACGCTCTGAGACAGACGGTCTGAGACAGACGGTCTGAGACAGACGGTCTGAGACGGACGCTCTGAGACAGACGGATTGAGACAGACGGACTGAGACAGACCGTCTAAGACAGACGGACTGAGACAGACGGTCTGAGACAGGCGGTCTGAGACAGACGGTCTGAGCCAGACGGTCTGAGACAGACGGTCTGAGACAGACGGACTGAGACAGACGGTCTGAGACAGGCGCTCTGAGACAGACGCTCTGAGACAGACAGTCAGAGACGGACGCTCTGAGACAGACGGATTGAGACAGACGGACTGAGACAGACTGTCTAAGACAGACGGACTGAGACAGACGGTCTGAGACAGGCGGTCTGAGGCAGACGGTCTGAGACAGACGCTCTGAGACAGACAGTCAGAGACAGACGCTCTGAGACAGACGGATTGAGACAGACGGGCTGAGACAGATGGTCTGAGATAGACGGGTGAGACAGACGGAAAGAAACAGACGGTCTGAGACAGACGGTCTGAGACAGACGGTCTGAGACAGACAGTCAGAGACAGACGCTCTGAGACAGACGGATTGAGACAGACTGGCTGAGACAGATGGTCTGAGATAGACGGGTGAGACAGACGGAAAGAGACAGACGGTCTGAGACGGACCCTCTGATTCAGACGGATTGAGACATACGGACTGAGACAGACCGTCTAAGACAGACGGACTGAGACAGACGGTCTGAGACAGACGGTCAGAGACAGACGGTCCGAGACAGACGGTCCGAGACAGACGGATTGAGACAGACGGACTGAGACAGACCGTCTGAGACAGACGGTCTGAGACAGACGGTCTGAGACAGACGGTCCGAGACAGACGGTCCGAGACAGACGGATTGAGACAGACGGACTGAGACAGACCGTCTGAGACAGACGGTCTGAGACAGACGGTCTGAGGCAGACGGTCTGAGACAGACGGTCTGAGACAGGCGGTCTGAGACAGACGGTCTGAGACGGACGCTCTGAGACAGACGGATTGAGACAGACGGACTGAGACAGACCGTCTAAGACAGACGGACTGAGACAGACGGTCTGAGACAGGCGGTCTGAGACAGACGGTCTGAGCCAGACGGTCTGAGACAGACGGTCTGAGACAGACGGACTGAGACAGACGGTCTGAGACAGGCGCTCTGAGACAGACGCTCTGAGACAGACAGTCAGAGACGGACGCTCTGAGACAGACGGATTGAGACAGACGGACTGAGACAGACTGTCTAAGACAGACGGACTGAGACAGACGGTCTGAGACAGGCGGTCTGAGGCAGACGGTCTGAGACAGACGCTCTGAGACAGACAGTCAGAGACAGACGCTCTGAGACAGACGGATTGAGACAGACGGGCTGAGACAGATGGTCTGAGATAGACGGGTGAGACAGACGGAAAAAAACAGACGGTCTGAGACAGACGGTCCGAGACAGACGGTCCGAGACAGACGGATTGAGACAGACGGACTGAGACAGACCGTCTGAGACAGACGGTCTGAGACAGACGGTCTGAGACAGACGGTCTGAGACAGACGGTCTGAGACAGGCGGTCTGAGACAGACGGTCTGAGACAGACGGTCTGAGACGGACGCTCTGAGACAGACGGATTGAGACAGACGGATTGAGACAGACGGACTGAGACAGACCGTCTAAGACAGACGGACTGAGACAGACGGTCTGAGACAGGCGCTCTGAGACAGGCGCTCTGAGACAGACAGTCAGAGACGGACGCTCTGAGACAGACGGATTGAGACAGACGGACTGAGACAGACTGTCTAAGACAGACGGACTGAGACAGACGGTCTGAGACAGGCGGTCTGAGGCAGACGGTCTGAGACATACGCTCTGAGACAGACAGTCAGAGACAGACGCTCTGAGACAGACGGATTGAGACAGACGGGCTGAGACAGATGGTCTGAGATAGACGGGTGAGACAGACGGAAAGAAACAGACGGTCTGAGACAGACGGTCTGAGACAGACGGTCTGAAACAGACAGTCAGAGACTGACGCTCTGAGACAGACGGATTGAGACAGACGGGCTGAGACAGACGGTCTGAGACAAACGGTCTGAGACAGACGGTCTGAGACAGACGGATTGAGACAGACGGGCTGAGACAGACGGTCTGAGACAAACGGTCTGAGACAGACGGTCTGAGACAGACGGACTGAGACAGACTGTCTGAGACAGACGGACTGAGACAGACGGTCTGAGACAGACGGATTGAGACAGACGGCCTGAGACAGACGGTCTGAGACAGACGGTCTGAGACGGACCCTCTGAGTCAGACGGATTGAGACAGACGGACTGAGACAGACCGTCTAAGACAGACGGACTGAGACAGACGGTCTGAGACAGGCGGTCTGAGACAGACGGCCTAAGACAGGCGGTCTGAGACAGGCGGTCTGAGACAGACGGCCTAAGACAGGCGGTCTGAGACAGACGGTCTGAGAGGGACGCTCTGAGACATACGGATTGAGACAGACGGACTGATACAGACCGTCTGAGACAGACGGACTGAGACAGATGGTCTGAGACAGGCGGTATGAGACAGTCGGTCTGAGACAGGCGGACTACGACAGACGGTCTGAGACAGGCGGACTGAGACAGACGGTCTGAGACAGACGGTCTGAGACAGACGGTCTGAGACGGACGCTCTGAGACAGACGGATTGAGACAGACGGACTGAGACAGACCGTCTAAGACAAACGGACTGAGACAGACGGTCTGAGACAGGCGGTCTGAGACAGACGGTCTGAGACAGACGGTCTGAGACAGACGGTCTGAGACAGACGGTCTGAGACAGACGGTCTGAGACAGACGGTCTGAGACAGACAGTCTGAGACAGACGGTCTGAGACAGGCGGTCTGAGACAGACGGTCTGAGACAGACGGTCCGAGACGGACGCTCTGAGACAGACGGATTGAGACAGACGGATTGAGACAGACTGTCTGACACAGACGGACTGGGACAGACGGTCTGAGACAGACGGATTGAGACAGACGGGCTGAGACAGACGGTCTGAGACAGACGGTCTGAGACAGACGGTCTGAGACAGACGGTCTGAGACGGACCCTCTGAGTCAGACGGATTGAGACATACGGACTGAGACAGACCGTCTAAGACAGACGGACTGAGACAGACGGTCTGAGACAGGCGGTCTGAGACAGACGGCCTAAGACAGGCGGTCTGAGACAGGCGGTCTGAGACAGACGGCCTAAGACAGGCGGTCTGAGACAGACGGTCTGAGACGGACGCTCTGAGACAGACGGTCTGAGACAGACGGATTGAGACAGACGGACTGATACAGACCGTCTGAGACAGACGGACTGAGACAGACGGTCTGAGACAGGCGGTCTGAGACAGACGGATTGAGACAGACAGTCTGAGACAGACGGTCTGAGACAGACGGTCTGAGACAGACAGTCAGAGACTGACGCTCTGAGACAGACGGATTGAGGCAGACGGGCTGAGACAGACGGTCTGAGACACACGGTCTGAGACAGACGGTCTGAGACAGACGGATTGAGACAGACGGGCTGAGACAGACGGTCTGAGACAAACGGTCTGAGACAGACGGTCTGAGACAGACGGTCTGAGACAGACAGTCAGAGACAGACGCTCTGAGACAGACGGATTGAGACAGACGGACTGAGACAGACCGTCTAAGACAGACGGACTGAGACAGACGGTCGGAGACAGACGGTCTGAGACAGGCGGTCTGAGACAGGCGCTCTGAGACAGACGCTCTGAGACAGACAGTCAGAGACGGACGCTCTGAGACAGACAGATTGAGACAGACGGACTGAGACAGACTGTCTAAGACAGACGGACTGAGACAGGCCGTCTGAGACAGGCGGTCTGAGGCAGACGGTCTGAGACAGACGCTCTGAGACAGACAGTCAGAGACAGACGCTCTGAGACAGACGGATTGAGACAGACGGGCTGAGACAGATGGTCTGAGATAGACGGGTGAGACAGACGGAAAGAAACAGACGGTCTGAGACAGACGGTCTGAGACAGACGGTCTGAAACAGACAGTCAGAGACTGACGCTCTGAGACAGACGGATTGAGACAGACGGGCTGAGACAGACGGTCTGAGACAAACGGTCTGAGACAGACGGTCTGAGACAGACGGATTGAGACAGACGGGCTGAGACAGACGGTCTGAGACAAACGGTCTGAGACAGACGGTCTGAGACAGACGGACTTAGACAGACTGTCTGAGACAGACGGACTGAGACAGACGGTCTGAGACGGACGCTCTGAGACAGACGGATTGAGACAGACGGACTGAGACAGACCGTCTAAGACAGACGGACTGAGACAGACGGTCTGAGACAGGCGGTCTGAGACAGACGGTCTGAGACAGACGGTCTGAGACAGACGGTATGAGACAGACGGTCTGAGACAGACGGTCTGAGACAGACGGTCAGAGCCAGACGGTTCGAGACAGACGGTCTGAGACAGACGGTCTGAGACAGACGGATTGAGACAGACGGACTGATACAGACCGTCTGAGACAGACGGACTGAGACAGACGGTCTGAGACAGGCGGTCTGAGACAGACGGATTGAGACAGACAGTCTGAGACAGACGGTCTGAGACAGACGGTCTGAGACAGACAGTCAGAGACTGACGCTCTGAGACAGACGGATTGAGGCAGACGGGCTGAGACAGACGGTCTGAGACAAACGGTCTGAGACAGACGGTCTGAGACAGACGGATTGAGACAGACGGGCTGAGACAGACGGTCTGAGACAAACGGTCTGAGACAGACGGTCTGAGACAGACGGTCTGAGACAGACAGTCAGAGACAGACGCTCTAAGACAGACGGATTGAGACAGACGGGCTGAGACAGATGGCCTGAGATAGACGGGTGAGACAGACGGAAAGAGACAGACGGTCTGAGACAGACGGTCAGAGACAGACGGTCCGAGACAGACGGTCTGAGGCAGACGGATTGAGACAGACGGACTGAGACAGACCTTCTGAGACAGACGGTCTGAGACAGACGGTCTGAGACAGACGGTCTGAGACAGACGGTCTGAGACAGGCGGTCTGAGACAGACGGTCTGAGACAGACGGTCTGAGACGGGCGCTCTGAGACAGACGGATTGAGACAGACGGATTGAGACAGACGGACTGAGACAGACCGTCTAAGACAGACGGACTGAGACAGACGGTCTGAGACAGACGGTCTGAGACAGACGGTCTGAGACAGGCGCTCTGAGACAGACGCTCTGAGACAGACAGTCAGAGACGGACGCTCTGAGACAGACGGATTGAGACAGACGGACTGAGACAGACTGTCTAAGACAGACGGACTGAGACAGACGGTCTGAGACAGGCGGTCTGAGGCAGACGGTCTGAGACAGACGGGCTGAGACAGATGGTCTGAGATAGACGGGTGAGACAGACGGAAAGAAACAGACGGTCTGAGACAGACGGTCTGAGACAGACGGTCTGAAACAGACAGTCAGAGACTGACGCTCTGAGACAGACGGATTGAGACAGACGGGCTGAGACAGACGGTCTGAGACAAACGGTCTGAGACAGACGGTCTGAGACAGACGGATTGAGACAGACGGGCTGAGACAGACGGTCTGAGACAAACGGTCTGAGACAGACGGTCTGAGACAGACGGACTGAGACAGACTGTCTGAGACAGACGGACTGAGACAGACGGTCTGAGACAGACGGATTGAGACAGACGGTCTGAGACAGACGGTCTGAGACAGACGGTCTGAGACGGACCCTCTGAGTCAGACGGATTGAGACAGACGGACTGAGACAGACCGTCTAAGACAGACGGACTGAGACAGACGGTCTGAGACAGGCGGTCTGAGACAGACGGCCTAAGACAGGCGGTCTGAGACAGGAAGGTCTGAGACAGACGGCCTAAGACAGGCGGTCTGAGACAGACGGTCTGAGACGGACGCTCTGAGACAGACGGATTGAGACAGACGGACTGATACAGACCGTCTGAGACAGACGGACTGAGACAGACGGTCTGAGACAGGCGGTCTGAGACAGTCGGTCTGAGACAGGCGGACTACGACAGACGGTCTGAGACAGGCGGACTGAGACAGACGGTCTGAGACAGACGGTCTGAGACGGACGCTCTGAGACAGACGGATTGAGACAGACGGACTGAGACAGACCGTCTAAGACAGACGGACTGAGACAGACGGTCTGAGACAGGCGGTCTGAGACAGACGGTCTGAGACAGACGGTCTGAGACAGACGGTATGAGACAGACGGTCTGAGACAGACGGTCTGAGACAGACGGTCAGAGACAGACGGTCCGAGACAGACGGTCTGAGACAGACGGTCTGAGACAGACGGACTGAGACAGACGGACTGATACAGACCGTCTGAGACAGACGGACTGAGACAGACGGTCTGAGACAGGCGGTCTGAGACAGACGTATTGAGACAGACAGTCTGAGACAGACGGTCTGAGACAGACGGTCTGAGACAGACGGTCTGAGACAGGCGGATTGAGACAGACGGGCTGAGACAGATGGTCTGAGATAGACGGGTGAGACAGACGGTCTGAGACAGGCGGTCTGAGACAGTCGGTCTGAGACAGGCGGACTACGACAGACGGTCTGAGACAGGCGGACTGAGACAGACGGTCTGAGACAGACGGTCTGAGACAGACGGTCTGAGACAGACGGTCTGAGACGGACGCTCTGAGACAGACGGATTGAGACAGACGGACTGAGACAGACCGTCTAAGACAGACGGACTGAGACAGACGGTCTGAGACAGACGGTCTGAGACAGGCGGTCTGAGACAGGCGCTCTGAGACAGACGCTCTGAGACAGACAGTCAGAGACGGACGCTCTGAGACAGACGGATTGAGACAGACGGACTGAGACAGACTGTCTAAGACAGACGGACTGAGACAGGCCGTCTGAGACAGGCGGTCTGAGGCAGACGGTCTGAGACAGACGCTCTGAGACAGACAGTCAGAGACAGACGCTCTGAGACAGACGGATTGAGACAGACGGGCTGAGACAGATGGTCTGAGATAGACGGGTGAGACAGACGGAAAGAAACAGACGGTCTGAGACAGACGGTCTGAGACAGACGGTCTGAAACAGACAGTCAGAGACTGACGCTCTGAGACAGACGGATTGAGACAGACGGGCTGAGACAGACGGTCTGAGACAAACGGTCTGAGACAGACGGTCTGAGACAGACGGATTGAGACAGACGGGCTGAGACAGACGGTCTGAGACAAACGGTCTGAGACAGACGGTCTGAGACAGACGGACTTAGACAGACTGTCTGAGACAGACGGACTGAGACAGACGGTCTGAGACGGACGCTCTGAGACAGACGGATTGAGACAGACGGACTGAGACAGACCGTCTAAGACAGACGGACTGAGACAGACGGTCTGAGACAGGCGGTCTGAGACAGACGGTCTGAGACAGACGGTCTGAGACAGACGGTATGAGACAGACGGTCTGAGACAGACGGTCTGAGACAGACGGTCAGAGACAGACGGTCCGAGACAGACGGTCTGAGACAGACGGTCTGAGACAGACGGATTGAGACAGACGGACTGATACAGACCGTCTGAGACAGACGGACTGAGACAGACGGTCTGAGACAGGCGGTCTGAGACAGACGGATTGAGACAGACAGTCTGAGACAGACGGTCTGAGACAGACGGTCTGAGACAGACAGTCAGAGACTGACGCTCTGAGACAGACGGATTGAGGCAGACGGGCTGAGACAGACGGTCTGAGACAAACGGTCTGAGACAGACGGTCTGAGACAGACGGATTGAGACAGACGGGCTGAGACAGACGGTCTGAGACAAACGGTCTGAGACAGACGGTCTGAGACAGACGGTCTGAGACAGACAGTCAGAGACAGACGCTCTAAGACAGACGGATTGAGACAGACGGGCTGAGACAGATGGCCTGAGACAAACGGTCTGAGACAGACGGTCTGAGACAGACGGAATGAGACAGACTGTCTGAGACAGACGGACTGAGACAGACGGTCTGAGACAGACGGATTGAGACAGACGGTCTGAGACAGACGGTCTGAGACAGACGGTCTGAGACAGACGGTCTGAGACGGACCCTCTGAGTCAGACGGATTGAGACAGACGGACTGAGACAGACCGTCTAAGACAGACGGACTGAGACAGACGGTCTGAGACAGGCGGTCTGAGACAGACGGCCTAAGACAGGCGGTCTGAGACAGGCGGTCTGAGACAGACGGCCTAAGACAGGCGGTCTGAGACAGACGGTCTGAGACGGACGCTCTGAGACAGACGGATTGAGACAGACGGACTGATACAGACCGTCTGAGACAGACGGACTGAGACAGACGGTCTGAGACAGGCGGTCTGAGACAGTCGGTCTGAGACAGGCGGACTACGACAGACGGTCTGAGACAGGCGGACTGAGACAGACGGTCTGAGACAGACGGTCTGAGACAGACGGTCTGAGACAGACGGTCTGAGACGGACGCTCTGAGACAGACGGATTGAGACAGACGGACTGAGACAGACCGTCTAAGACAGACGGACTGAGACAGACGGTCTGAGACAGACGGTCTGAGACAGGCGGTCTGAGACAGGCGCTCTGAGACAGACGCTCTGAGACAGACAGTCAGAGACGGACGCTCTGAGACAGACGGATTGAGACAGACGGACTGAGACAGACTGTCTAAGACAGACGGACTGAGACAGGCCGTCTGAGACAGGCGGTCTGAGGCAGACGGTCTGAGACAGACGCTCTGAGACAGACAGTCAGAGACAGACGCTCTGAGACAGACGGATTGAGACAGACGGGCTGAGACAGATGGTCTGAGATAGACGGGTGAGACAGACGGAAAGAATCAGACGGTCTGAGACAGACGGTCTGAGACAGACGGTCTGAAACAGACAGTCAGAGACTGACGCTCTGAGACAGACGGTCTGAGACGGACGCTCTGAGACAGACGGATTGAGACAGACGGACTGAGACAGACCGTCTAAGACAGACGGACTGAGACAGACGGTCTGAGACAGGCGGTCTGAGACAGACGGTCTGAGACAGACGGTCTGAGACAGACGGTATGAGACAGACGGTCTGAGACAGACGGTCTGAGACAGACGGTCAGAGACAGACGGTCCGAGACAGACGGTCTGAGACAGACGGTCTGAGACAGACGGATTGAGACAGACGGACTGATACAGACCGTCTGAGACAGACGGACTGAGACAGACGGTCTGAGACAGGCGGTCTGAGACAGACGGATTGAGACCGACAGTCTGAGACAGACGGTCTGAGACAGACGGTCTGAGACAGACAGTCAGAGACTGACGCTCTGAGACAGACGGATTGAGGCAGACGGGCTGAGACAGACGGTCTGAGACAAACGGTCTGAGACAGACGGTCTGAGACAGACGGATTGAGACAGACGGGCTGAGACAGACGGTCTGAGACAAACGGTCTGAGACAGACGGTCTGAGACAGACGGTCTGAGACAGACAGTCAGAGACAGACGCTCTAAGACAGACGGATTGAGACAGACGGGCTGAGACAGATGGCCTGAGATAGACGGGTGAGACAGACGGAAAGAGACAGACGGTCTGAGACAGACGGTCAGAGACAGACGGTCCGAGACAGACGGTCTGAGGCAGACGGATTGAGACAGACGGACTGAGACAGACCTTCTGAGACAGACGGTCTGAGACAGACGGTCTGAGACAGACGGTCTGAGACAGACGGTCTGAGACAGACGGTCCGAGACAGGCGGTCTGAGACAGACGGTCTGAGACAGACGGTCTGAGACGGGCGCTCTGAGACAGACGGATTGAGACAGACGGATTGAGACAGACGGACTGAGACAGACCGTCTAAGACAGACGGACTGAGACAGACGGTCTGAGACAGACGGTCTGAGACAGACGGTCTGAGACAGGCGCTCTGAGACAGACGCTCTGAGACAGACAGTCAGAGACGGACGCTCTGAGACAGACGGATTGAGACAGACGGACTGAGACAGACTGTCTAAGACAGACGGACTGAGACAGACGGTCTGAGACAGGCGGTCTTAGGCAGACGGTCTGAGACAGACGGGCTGAGACAGATGGTCTGAGATAGACGGGTGAGACAGACGGAAAGAAACAGACGGTCTGAGACAGACGGTCTGAGACAGACGGTCTGAAACAGACAGTCAGAGACTGACGCTCTGAGACAGACGGATTGAGACAGACGGGCTGAGACAGACGGTCTGAGACAAACGGTCTGAGACAGACGGTCTGAGACAGACGGATTGAGACAGACGGGCTGAGACAGACGGTCTGAGACAAACGGTCTGAGACAGACGGTCTGAGACAGACGGACTGAGACAGACTGTCTGAGACAGACGGACTGAGACAGACGGTCTGAGACAGACGGATTGAGACAGACGGTCTGAGACAGACGGTCTGAGACGGACCCTCTGAGTCAGACGGATTGAGACAGACGGACTGAGACAGACCGTCTAAGACAGACGGACTGAGACAGACGGTCTGAGACAGGCGGTCTGAGACAGACGGCCTAAGACAGGCGGTCTGAGACAGGCGGTCTGAGACAGACGGCCTAAGACAGGCGGTCTGAGACAGACGGTCTGAGACGGACGCTCTGAGACAGACGGATTGAGACAGACGGACTGATACAGACCGTCTGAGACAGACGGACTGAGACAGACGGTCTGAGACAGGCGGTCTGAGACAGTCGGTCTGAGACAGGCGGACTACGACAGACGGTCTGAGACAGGCGGACTGAGACAGACGGTCTGAGACAGACGGTCTGAGACAGACGGTCTGAGACGGACGCTCTGAGACAGACGGATTGAGACAGACGGACTGAGACAGACCGTCTAAGACAGACGGACTGAGACAGACGGTCTGAGACAGGCGGTCTGAGACAGACGGTCTGAGACAGACGGTCTGAGACAGACGGTATGAGACAGACGGTCTGAGACAGACGGTCTGAGACAGACGGTCAGAGACAGACGGTCCGAGACAGACGGTCTGAGACAGACGGTCTGAGACAGACGGACTGAGACAGACGGACTGATACAGACCGTCTGAGACAGACGGACTGAGACAGACGGTCTGAGACAGGCGGTCTGAGACAGACGTATTGAGACAGACAGTCTGAGACAGACGGTCTGAGACAGACGGTCTGAGACAGACAGTCAGAGACTGACGCTCTGAGACAGACGGATTGAGGCAGACGGGCTGAGACAGACGGTCTGAGACAAACGGTCTGAGACAGACGGTCTGAGACAGACGGATTGAGACAGACGGGCTGAGACAGACGGTCTGAGACAAACGGTCTGAGACAGACGGTCTGAGACAGGCGGATTGAGACAGACGGTCTGAGACAGACGGTCTGAGACAGACAGTCAGAGACTGACGCTCTGAGACAGACGGATTGAGGCAGACGGGCTGAGACAGACGGTCTGAGACAAACGGTCTGAGACAGACGGTCTGAGACAGACGGATTGAGACAGACGGGCTGAGACAGACGGTCTGAGACAAACGGTCTGAGACAGACGGTCTGAGACAGACGGTCTGAGACAGACAGTCAGAGACAGACGCTCTAAGACAGACGGATTGAGACAGACGGGCTGAGACAGATGGCCTGAGATAGACGGGTGAGACAGACGGAAAGAGACAGACGGTCTGAGACAGACGGTCAGAGACAGACGGTCCGAGACAGACGGTCTGAGGCAGACGGATTGAGACAGACGGACTGAGACAGACCTTCTGAGACAGACGGTCTGAGACAGACGGTCTGAGACAGACGGTCTGAGACAGACGGTCTGAGACAGGCGGTCTGAGACAGACGGTCTGAGACAGACGGTCTGAGACGGGCGCTCTGAGACAGACGGATTGAGACAGACGGATTGAGACAGACGGACTGAGACAGACCGTCTAAGACAGACGGACTGAGACAGACGGTCTGAGACAGACGGTCTGAGACAGACGGTCTGAGACAGGCGCTCTGAGACAGACGCTCTGAGACAGACAGTCAGAGACGGACGCTCTGAGACAGACGGATTGAGACAGACGGACTGAGACAGACTGTCTAAGACAGACGGACTGAGACAGACGGTCTGAGACAGGCGGTCTGAGGCAGACGGTCTGAGACAGACGGGCTGAGACAGATGGTCTGAGATAGACGGGTGAGACAGACGGAAAGAAACAGACGGTCTGAGACAGACGGTCTGAGACAGACGGTCTGAAACAGACAGTCAGAGACTGACGCTCTGAGACAGACGGATTGAGACAGACGGGCTGAGACAGACGGTCTGAGACAAACGGTCTGAGAGAGACGGTCTGAGACAGACGGATTGAGACAGACGGGCTGAGACAGACGGTCTGAGACAAACGGTCTGAGACAGACGGTCTGAGACAGACGGACTGAGACAGACTGTCTGAGACAGACGGACTGAGACAGACGGTCTGAGACAGACGGATTGAGACAGACGGTCTGAGACAGACGGTCTGAGACAGACGGTCTGAGACGGACCCTCTGAGTCAGACGGATTGAGACAGACGGACTGAGACAGACCGTCTAAGACAGACGGACTGAGACAGACGGTCTGAGACAGGCGGTCTGAGACAGACGGCCTAAGACAGGCGGTCTGAGACAGGCGGTCTGAGACGGACGCTCTGAGACAGACGGATTGAGACAGACGGACTGAGACAGACGGTCTGAGACAGACGGATTGAGACAGACGGTCTGAGACAGACGGTCTGAGACAGACGGTCTGAGACGGACGCTCTGAGACAGACGGATTGAGACAGACGGACTGATACAGACCGTCTGAGACAGACGGACTGAGACAGACGGTCTGAGACAGGCGGTCTGAGACAGTCGGTCTGAGACAGGCGGACTACGACAGACGGTCTGAGACAGGCGGACTGAGACAGACGGTCTGAGACAGACGGTCTGAGACAGACGGTCTGAGACGGACGCTCTGAGACAGACGGATTGAGACAGACGGACTGAGACAGACCGTCTAAGACAGACGGACTGAGACAGACGGTCTGAGACAGGCGGTCTGAGACAGACGGTCTGAGACAGACGGTCTGAGACAGACGGTATGAGACAGACGGTCTGAGACAGACGGTCTGAGACAGACGGTCAGAGACAGACGGTCCGAGACAGACGGTCTGAGACAGACGGTCTGAGACAGACGGACTGAGACAGACGGACTGATACAGACCGTCTGAGACAGACGGACTGAGACAGACGGTCTGAGACAGGCGGTCTGAGACAGACGTATTGAGACAGACAGTCTGAGACAGACGGTCTGAGACAGACGGTCTGAGACAGACAGTCAGAGACTGACGCCCTGAGACAGACGGATTGAGGCAGACGGGCTGAGACAGACGGTCTGAGACAAACGGTCTGAGACAGACGGTCTGAGACAGACGGATTGAGACAGACGGGCTGAGACAGACGGTCTGAGACAAACGGTCTGAGACAGACGGTCTGAGACAGACGGTCTGAGACAGACAGTCAGAGACAGACGCTCTAAGACAGACGGATTGAGACAGACGGGCTGAGACAGATGGCCTGAGATAGACGGGTGAGACAGACGGAAAGAGACAGACGGTCTGAGACAGACGGTCAGAGACAGACGGTCCGAGACAGACGTTCTGAGGCAGACGGATTGAGACAGACGGACTGAGACAGACGGTCTGAGACAGGCGGTCTGAGACAGACGGTCTGAGACAGACGGTCTGAGACGGGCGCTCTGAGACAGACGGATTGAGACAGACGGATTGAGACAGACGGACTGAGACAGACCGTCTAAGACAGACGGACTGAGACAGACGGTCTGAGACAGACGGTCTGAGACAGACGGTCTGAGACAGGCGCTCTGAGACAGACGCTCTGAGACAGACAGTCAGAGACGGACGCTCTGAGACAGACGGATTGAGACAGACGGACTGAGACAGACTGTCTAAGACAGACGGACTGAGGCAGACGGTCTGAGACAGGCGGTCTGAGGCAGACGGTCTGAGACAGACGGGCTGAGACAGATGGTCTGAGATAGACGGGTGAGACAGACGGAAAGAAACAGACGGTCTGAGACAGACGGTCTGAGACAGACGGTCTGAAACAGACAGTCAGAGACTGACGCTCTGAGACAGACGGATTGAGACAGACGGGCTGAGACAGACGGTCTGAGACAAACGGTCTGAGACAGACGGTCTGAGACAGACGGATTGAGACAGACGGGCTGAGACAGACGGTCTGAGACAAACGGTCTGAGACAGACGGTCTGAGACAGACGGACTGAGACAGACTGTCTGAGACAGACGGACTGAGACAGACGGTCTGAGACAGACGGATTGAGACAGACGGTCTGAGACAGACGGTCTGAGACAGACGGTCTGAGACAGACGGTCTGAGACAGACGGTCTGAGACGGACGCTCTGAGACAGACGGATTGAGACAGACGGACTGAGACAGACCGTCTAAGACAGACGGACTGAGACAGACGGTCTGAGACAGACGGTCTGAGACAGGCGGTCTGAGACAGGCGCTCTGAGACAGACGCTCTGAGACAGACAGTCAGAGACGGACGCTCTGAGACAGACGGATTGAGACAGACGGACTGAGACAGACTGTCTAAGACAGACGGACTGAGACAGGCCGTCTGAGACAGGCGGTCTGAGGCAGACGGTCTGAGACAGACGCTCTGAGACAGACAGTCAGAGACAGACGCTCTGAGACAGACGGATTGAGACAGACGGGCTGAGACAGATGGTCTGAGATAGACGGGTGAGACAGACGGAAAGAAACAGACGGTCTGAGACAGACGGTCTGAGACAGACGGTCTGAGACAGGCGGTCTGAGACAGACGGCCTAAGACAGGCGGTCTGAGACAGGCGGTCTGAGACAGACGGCCTAAGACAGGCGGTCTGAGACAGACGGTCTGAGACGGACGCTCTGAGACAGACGGATTGAGACAGACGGACTGATACAGACCGTTGAGACAGACGGACTGAGACAGACGGTCTGAGACAGGCGGTCTGAGACAGTCGGTCTGAGACAGGCGGACTACGACAGACGGTCTGAGACAGGCGGACTGAGACAGACGGTCTGAGACAGACGGTCTGAGACAGACGGTCTGAGACAGACGGTCTGAGACAGACGGACTGAGACAGACTGTCTGAGACAGACGGACTGAGACAGACGGTCTGAGACAGACGGATTGAGACAGACGGTCTGAGACAGACGGACTGAGACAGACGGACTGATACAGACCGTCTGAGACAGACGGACTGAGACAGACGGTCTGAGACAGGCGGTCTGAGACAGACGTATTGAGACAGACAGTCTGAGACAGACGGTCTGAGACAGACGGTCTGAGACAGACAGTCAGAGACTGACGCTCTGAGACAGACGGATTGAGGCAGACGGGCTGAGACAGACGGTCTGAGACAAACGGTCTGAGACAGACGGTCTGAGACAGACGGATTGAGACAGACGGGCTGAGACAGACGGTCTGAGACAAACGGTCTGAGACAGACGGTCTGAGACAGGCGGATTGAGACAGACGGGCTGAGACAGATGGCCTGAGATAGACGGGTGAGACAGACGGAAAGAGACAGACGGTCTGAGACAGACGGTCAGAGACAGACGGTCCGAGACAGACGGTCTGAGGCAGACGGATTGAGACAGACGGACTGAGACAGACCTTCTGAGACAGACGGTCTGAGACAGACGGTCTGAGACAGACGGTCTGAGACAGACGGTCTGAGACAGGCGGTCTGAGACAGACGGTCTGAGACAGACGGTCTGAGACGGGCGCTCTGAGACAGACGGATTGAGACAGACGGATTGAGACAGACGGACTGAGACAGACCGTCTAAGACAGACGGACTGAGACAGACGGTCTGAGACAGACGGTCTGAGACAGACGGTCTGAGACAGGCGCTCTGAGACAGACGCTCTGAGACAGACAGTCAGAGACGGACGCTCTGAGACAGACGGATTGAGGCAGACGGACTGAGACAGACTGTCTAAGACAGACGGACTGAGACAGACGGTCTGAGACAGGCGGTCTGAGGCAGACGGTCTGAGACAGACGGGCTGAGACAGATGGTCTGAGATAGACGGGTGAGACAGACGGAAAGAAACAGACGGTCTGAGACAGACGGTCTGAGACAGACGGTCTGAAACAGACAGTCAGAGACTGACGCTCTGAGACAGACGGATTGAGACAGACGGGCTGAGACAGACGGTCTGAGACAAACGGTCTGAGAGAGACGGTCTGAGACAGACGGATTGAGACAGACGGGCTGAGACAGACGGTCTGAGACAAACGGTCTGAGACAGACGGTCTGAGACAGACGGACTGAGACAGACTGTCTGAGACAGACGGGCTGAGACATACGGTCTGAGACAGACGGATTGAGACAGACGGTCTGAGACAGACGGTCTGAGACAGACGGTCTGAGACGGACCCTCTGAGTCAGACGGATTGAGACAGACGGACTGAGACAGACCGTCTAAGACAGACGGACTGAGACAGACGGTCTGAGACAGGCGGTCTGAGACAGACGGCCTAAGACAGGCGGTCTGAGACAGGCGGTCTGAGACGGACGCTCTGAGACAGACGGATTGAGACAGACGGACTGAGACAGACGGTCTGAGACAGACGGATTGAGACAGACGGTCTGAGACAGACGGTCTGAGACAGACGGTCTGAGACGGACGCTCTGAGACAGACGGATTGAGACAGACGGACTGATACAGACCGTCTGAGACAGACGGACTGAGACAGACGGTCTGAGACAGGCGGTCTGAGACAGTCGGTCTGAGACAGGCGGACTACGACAGACGGTCTGAGACAGGCGGACTGAGACAGACGGTCTGAGACAGACGGTCTGAGACAGACGGTCTGAGACGGACGCTCTGAGACAGACGGATTGAGACAGACGGACTGAGACAGACCGTCTAAGACAGACGGACTGAGACAGACGGTCTGAGACAGGCGGTCTGAGACAGACGGTCTGAGACAGACGGTCTGAGACAGACGGTATGAGACAGACGGTCTGAGACAGACGGTCTGAGACAGACGGTCAGAGACAGACGGTCCGAGACAGACGGTCTGAGACAGACGGTCTGAGACAGACGGACTGAGACAGACGGACTGATACAGACCGTCTGAGACAGACGGACTGAGACAGACGGTCTGAGACAGGCGGTCTGAGACAGACGTATTGAGACAGACAGTCTGAGACAGACGGTCTGAGACAGACGGTCTGAGACAGACAGTCAGAGACTGACGCCCTGAGACAGACGGATTGAGGCAGACGGGCTGAGACAGACGGTCTGAGACAAACGGTCTGAGACAGACGGTCTGAGACAGACGGATTGAGACAGACGGGCTGAGACAGACGGTCTGAGACAAACGGTCTGAGACAGACGGTCTGAGACAGACGGTCTGAGACAGACAGTCAGAGACAGACGCTCTAAGACAGACGGATTGAGACAGACGGGCTGAGACAGATGGCCTGAGATAGACGGGTGAGACAGACGGAAAGAGACAGACGGTCTGAGACAGACGGTCAGAGACAGACGGTCCGAGACAGACGTTCTGAGGCAGACGGATTGAGACAGACGGACTGAGACAGACGGTCTGAGACAGGCGGTCTGAGACAGACGGTCTGAGACAGACGGTCTGAGACGGGCGCTCTGAGACAGACGGATTGAGACAGACGGATTGAGACAGACGGACTGAGACAGACCGTCTAAGACAGACGGACTGAGACAGACGGTCTGAGACAGACGGTCTGAGACAGACGGTCTGAGACAGGCGCTCTGAGACAGACGCTCTGAGACAGACAGTCAGAGACGGACGCTCTGAGACAGACGGATTGAGACAGACGGACTGAGACAGACTGTCTAAGACAGACGGACTGAGGCAGACGGTCTGAGACAGGCGGTCTGAGGCAGACGGTCTGAGACAGACGGGCTGAGACAGATGGTCTGAGATAGACGGGTGAGACAGACGGAAAGAAACAGACGGTCTGAGACAGACGGTCTGAGACAGACGGTCTGAAACAGACAGTCAGAGACTGACGCTCTGAGACAGACGGATTGAGACAGACGGGCTGAGACAGACGGTCTGAGACAAACGGTCTGAGACAGACGGTCTGAGACAGACGGATTGAGACAGACGGGCTGAGACAGACGGTCTGAGACAAACGGTCTGAGACAGACGGTCTGAGACAGACGGACTGAGACAGACTGTCTGAGACAGACGGACTGAGACAGACGGTCTGAGACAGACGGATTGAGACAGACGGTCTGAGACAGACGGTCTGAGACAGACGGACTGAGACAGACTGTCTGAGACAGACGGACTGAGACAGACGGTCTGAGACAGACGGATTGAGACAGACGGTCTGAGACAGACGGTCTGAGACAGACGGTCTGAGACAGACGGTCTGAGACAGACGGTCTGAGACAGACGGTCTGAGACGGACGCTCTGAGACAGACGGATTGAGACAGACGGATTGAGACAGACGGGCTGAGACAGATGGCCTGAGATAGACGGGTGAGACAGACGGAAAGAGACAGACGGTCTGAGACAGACGGTCAGAGACAGACGGTCCGAGACAGACGGTCTGAGGCAGACGGATTGAGACAGACGGACTGAGACAGACCTTCTGAGACAGACGGTCTGAGACAGACGGTCTGAGACAGACGGTCTGAGACAGACGGTCTGAGACAGACGGTCTGAGACAGGCGGTCTGAGACAGACGATCTGAGACAGACGGTCTGAGACGGGCGCTCTGAGACAGACGGATTGAGACAGACGGATTGAGACAGACGGACTGAGACAGACCGTCTAAGACAGACGGACTGAGACAGACGGTCTGAGACAGACGGTCTGAGACAGACGGTCTGAGACAGGCGCTCTGAGACAGACGCTCTGAGACAGACAGTCAGAGACGGACGCTCTGAGACAGACGGATTGAGACAGACGGACTGAGACAGACTGTCTAAGACAGACGGACTGAGACAGACGGTCTGAGACAGGCGGTCTGAGGCAGACGGTCTGAGACAGACGGGCTGAGACAGATGGTCTGAGATAGACGGGTGAGACAGACGGAAAGAAACAGACGGTCTGAGACAGACGGTCTGAGACAGACGGTCTGAAACAGACAGTCAGAGACTGACGCTCTGAGACAGACGGATTGAGACAGACGGGCTGAGACAGACGGGCTGAGACAGACGGTCTGAGACAAACGGTCTGAGACAGACGGTCTGAGACAGACGGATTGAGACAGACGGGCTGAGACAGACGGTCTGAGACAAACGGTCTGAGACAGACGGTCTGAGACAGACGGACTGAGACAGACTGTCTGAGACAGACGGACTGAGACAGACGGTCTGAGACAGACGGATTGAGACAGACGGTCTGAGACAGACGGTCTGAGACAGACGGTCTGAGACGGACCCTCTGAGTCAGACGGATTGAGACAGACGGACTGAGACAGACCGTCTAAGACAGACGGACTGAGACAGACGGTCTGAGACAGGCGGTCTGAGACAGACGGCCTAAGACAGGCGGTCTGAGACAGGCGGTCTGAGACGGACGCTCTGAGACAGACGGATTGAGACAGACGGACTGAGACAGACGGTCTGAGACAGACGGATTGAGACAGACGGTCTGAGACAGACGGTCTGAGACAGACGGTCTGAGACGGACGCTCTGAGACAGACGGATTGAGACAGACGGACTGATACAGACCGTCTGAGACAGACGGACTGAGACAGACGGTCTGAGACAGGCGGTCTGAGACAGTCGGTCTGAGACAGGCGGACTACGACAGACGGTCTGAGACAGGCGGACTGAGACAGACGGTCTGAGACAGACGGTCTGAGACAGACGGTCTGAGACGGACGCTCTGAGACAGACGGATTGAGACAGACGGACTGAGACAGACCGTCTAAGACAGACGGACTGAGACAGACGGTCTGAGACAGGCGGTCTGAGACAGACGGTCTGAGACAGACGGTCTGAGACAGACGGTATGAGACAGACGGTCTGAGACAGACGGTCTGAGACAGACGGTCAGAGACAGACGGTCCGAGACAGACGGTCTGAGACAGACGGTCTGAGACAGACGGACTGAGACAGACGGACTGATACAGACCGTCTGAGACAGACGGACTGAGACAGACGGTCTGAGACAGGCGGTCTGAGACAGACGTATTGAGACAGACAGTCTGAGACAGACGGTCTGAGACAGACGGTCTGAGACAGACAGTCAGAGACTGACGCCCTGAGACAGACGGATTGAGGCAGACGGGCTGAGACAGACGGTCTGAGACAAACGGTCTGAGACAGACGGTCTGAGACAGACGGATTGAGACAGACGGGCTGAGACAGACGGTCTGAGACAAACGGTCTGAGACAGACGGTCTGAGACAGACGGTCTGAGACAGACAGTCAGAGACAGACGCTCTAAGACAGACGGATTGAGACAGACGGGCTGAGACAGATGGCCTGAGATAGACGGGTGAGACAGACGGAAAGAGACAGACGGTCTGAGACAGACGGTCAGAGACAGACGGTCCGAGACAGACGGTCTGAGGCAGACGGATTGAGACAGACGGACTGAGACAGACGGTCTGAGACAGGCGGTCTGAGACAGACGGTCTGAGACAGACGGTCTGAGACGGGCGCTCTGAGACAGACGGATTGAGACAGACGGATTGAGACAGACGGACTGAGACAGACCGTCTAAGACAGACGGACTGAGACAGACGGTCTGAGACAGACGGTCTGAGACAGACGGTCTGAGACAGGCGCTCTGAGACAGACGCTCTGAGACAGACAGTCAGAGACGGACGCTCTGAGACAGACGGATTGAGACAGACGGACTGAGACAGACTGTCTAAGACAGACGGACTGAGACAGACGGTCTGAGACAGGCGGTCTGAGGCAGACGGTCTGAGACAGACGGGCTGAGACAGATGGTCTGAGATAGACGGGTGAGACAGACGGAAAGAAACAGACGGTCTGAGACAGACGGTCTGAGACAGACGGTCTGAAACAGACAGTCAGAGACTGACGCTCTGAGACAGACGGATTGAGACAGACGGGCTGAGACAGACGGTCTGAGACAAACGGTCTGAGACAGACGGTCTGAGACAGACGGATTGAGACAGACGGGCTGAGACAGACGGTCTGAGACAAACGGTCTGAGACAGACGGTCTGAGACAGACGGACTGAGACAGACTGTCTGAGACAGACGGACTGAGACAGACGGTCTGAGACAGACGGATTGAGACAGACGGTCTGAGACAGACGGTCTGAGACAGACGGTCTGAGACGGACCCTCTGAGTCAGACGGATTGAGACAGACGGACTGAGACAGACCGTCTAAGACAGACGGACTGAGACAGACGGTCTGAGACAGGCGGTCTGAGACAGACGGCCTAAGACAGGCGGTCTGAGACAGGCGGTCTGAGACGGACGCTCTGAGACAGACGGATTGAGACAGACGGACTGAGACAGACGGTCTGAGACAGACGGATTGAGACAGACGGTCTGAGACAGACGGTCTGAGACAGACGGTCTGAGACGGACGCTCTGAGACAGACGGATTGAGACAGACGGACTGATACAGACCGTCTGAGACAGACGGACTGAGACAGACGGTCTGAGACAGGCGGTCTGAGACAGTCGGTCTGAGACAGGCGGACTACGACAGACGGTCTGAGACAGGCGGACTGAGACAGACGGTCTGAGACAGACGGTCTGAGACAGACGGTCTGAGACAGACGGTCTGAGACGGACGCTCTGAGACAGACGGATTGAGACAGACGGACTGAGACAGACCGTCTAAGACAGACGGACTGAGACAGACGGTCTGAGACAGGCGGTCTGAGACAGACGGTCTGAGACAGACGGTCTGAGACAGACGGTATGAGACAGACGGTCTGAGACAGACGGTCTGTGACAGACGGTCAGAGACAGACGGTCCGAGACAGACGGTCTGTGACAGACGGTCTGAGACAGACGGACTGAGACAGACGGACTGATACAGACCGTCTGAGACAGACGGACTGAGACGGACGGTCTGAGACAGGCGGTCTGAGACAGACGTATTGAGACAGACAGTCTGAGACAGACGGCCTGAGACAGACGGTCTGAGACAGACAGTCAGAGACTGACGCTCTGAGACAGACGGATTGAGGCAGACGGGCTGAGACAGACGGTCTGAGACAAACGGTCTGAGACAGACGGTCTGAGACAGACGGATTGAGACAGACGGGCTGAGACAGACGGTCTGAGACAAACGGTCTGAGACAGACGGTCTGAGACAGACGGTCTGAGACAGACAGTCAGAGACAGACGCTCTAAGACAGACGGATTGAGACAGACGGGCTGAGACAGATGGCCTGAGATAGACGGGTGAGACAGACGGAAAGAGACAGACGGTCTGAGACAGACGGTCAGAGACGGACGCTCTGAGACAGACGGATTGAGACAGACGGACTGAGACAGACTGTCTGAGACAGACGGACTGAGACAGACGGTCTGAGACAGACGGATTGAGACAGACGGTCTGAGACAGACGGTCTGAGACAGACGGTCTGAGACGGACCCTCTGAGTCAGACGGATTGAGACAGGCGGACTGAGACCGACCGTCTAAGACAGACGGACTGAGACAGACGGTCTGAGACAGGCGGTCTGAGACAGACGGCCTAAGACAGGCGGTCTGAGACAGGCGGTCTGAGACAGACGGCCTAAGACAGGCGGTCTGAGACAGACGGTCTGAGACAGACGCTCGGAGACAGACGGATTGAGACAGACGGACTGATACAGACCGTCTGAGACAGACGGACTGAGACAGACGGTCTGAAACAGGCGGTCTGAGACAGTCGGTCTGAGACAGGCGGACTACGACAGACGGTCTGAGACAGACGGTCTGAGACAGACGGTCTGAGACGGACGCTCTGAGACAGACGGATTGAGACAGACGGACTGAGACAGACCGTCTAAGACAGACGGACTGAGACAGAGGGTCTGAGACAGGCGGTCTGAGACAGACGGTCTGAGACGGACGCTCTGAGACAGACGTATTGAGACAGACGGAGTGAGACAGACCGTCTAAGACAGACGGACTGAGACAGACGGTCTGAGACAGGCCGTCTGAGACAGACGGTCTGAGACAGACGCTCTGAGACAGACAGTCAGAGGCGGACGCTCTGAGACAGACGGATTGAGACAGACGGTCTGAGACACACGGTCCGAGACAGACGGTCTGAGACAGACGGTCTGAGACAGACGGATTGAGACAGACGGACTGATACAGACCGTCTGAGACAGACGGACTGAGACAGACGGTCTGAGACAGGCGGTCTGAGACAGACGGATTGAGACAGACAGTCTGAGACAGACGGTCTGAGACAGACGGTCTGAGACAGACGGTCTGAGACAGACAGTCAGAGACTGACGCTCTGAGACAGGCGGATTGAGACAGACGGGCTGAGACAGACGGTCTGAGACAAACGGTCTGAGACAGACGGTCTGAGACAGACGGATTGAGACAGACGGGCTGAGACAGACGGTCTGAGACAAACGGTCTGAGACAGACGGTCTGAGACAGACGGTCTGAGACAGACAGTCAGAGACAGACGCTCTGAGACAGACGGATTGAGACAGACGGGCTGAGACAGATGGCCTGAGATAGACGGGTGAGACAGACGGACTGAGACAGACTGTCTGAGACAGACGGACTGAGACAGACGGTCTGAGACAGACGGATTGAGACAGACGGTCTGAGACAGACGGTCTGAGACAGACGGTCTGAGACGGACCCTCTGAGTCAGACGGATTGAGACAGGCGGACTGAGACAGACCGTCTAAGACAGACGGACTGAGACAGACGGTCTGAGACAGGCGGTCTGAGACAGACGGCCTAAGACAGGCGGTCTGAGACAGGCGGTCTGAGACAGACGGCCTAAGACAGGCGGTCTGAGACAGACGGTCTGAGACAGGCGGTCTGAGACAGTCGGTCTGAGACAGGCGGACTACGACAGACGGTCTGAGACAGGCGGACTGAGACAGACGGTCTGAGACAGACGGTCTGAGACAGACGGTCTGAGACAGACGGTCTGAGACGGACGCTCTGAGACAGACGGATTGAGACAGACGGACTGAGACAGACCGTCTAAGACAGACGGACTGAGACAGACGGTCTGAGACAGGCGGTCTGAGACAGACGGTCTGAGACAGACGGTCTGAGGCAGACGGTCTGAGACAGACGGTCTGAGACAGACGGTCTGAGACAGACGGTCTGAGACAGACGGTCTGAGACAGACGGTCTGAGACAGACGGTATGAGACAGACGGTCTGAGACAGACGGTCTGAGACAGACGGTCAGAGACAGACGGTCCGAGACAGACGGTCTGTGACAGACGGTCTGAGACAGACGGACTGAGACAGACGGACTGATACAGACCGTCTGAGACAGACGGACTGAGACAGACGGTCTGAGACAGGCGGTCTGAGACAGACGTATTGAGACAGACAGTCTGAGACAGACGGCCTGAGACAGACGGTCTGAGACAGACAGTCAGAGACTGACGCTCTGAGACAGACGGATTGAGGCAGACGGGCTGAGACAGACGGTCTGAGACAAACGGTCTGAGACAGACGGTCTGAGACAGACGGATTGAGACAGACGGGCTGAGACAGACGGTCTGAGACAAACGGTCTGAGACAGACGGTCTGAGACAGACGGTCTGAGACAGACAGTCAGAGACAGACGCTCTAAGACAGACGGATTGAGACAGACGGGCTGAGACAGATGGCCTGAGATAGACGGGTGAGACAGACGGAAAGAGACAGACGGTCTGAGACAGACGGTCAGAGACGGACGCTCTGAGACAGACGGATTGAGACAGACGGACTGAGACAGACTGTCTGAGACAGACGGACTGAGACAGACGGTCTGAGACAGACGGATTGAGACAGACGGTCTGAGACAGACGGTCTGAGACAGACGGTCTGAGACGGACCCTCTGAGTCAGACGGATTGAGACAGGCGGACTGAGACCGACCGTCTAAGACAGACGGACTGAGACAGACGGTCTGAGACAGGCGGTCTGAGACAGACGGCCTAAGACAGGCGGTCTGAGACAGGCGGTCTGAGACAGACGGCCTAAGACAGGCGGTCTGAGACAGACGGTCTGAGACAGACGCTCGGAGACAGACGGATTGAGACAGACGGACTGATACAGACCGTCTGAGACAGACGGACTGAGACAGACGGTCTGAAACAGGCGGTCTGAGACAGTCGGTCTGAGACAGGCGGACTACGACAGACGGTCTGAGACAGACGGTCTGAGACAGACGGTCTGAGACGGACGCTCTGAGACAGACGGATTGAGACAGACGGACTGAGACAGACCGTCTAAGACAGACGGACTGAGACAGAGGGTCTGAGACAGGCGGTCTGAGACAGACGGTCTGAGACGGACGCTCTGAGACAGACGTATTGAGACAGACGGAGTGAGACAGACCGTCTAAGACAGACGGACTGAGACAGACGGTCTGAGACAGGCCGTCTGAGACAGACGGTCTGAGACAGACGCTCTGAGACAGACAGTCAGAGGCGGACGCTCTGAGACAGACGGATTGAGACAGACGGTCTGAGACACACGGTCCGAGACAGACGGTCTGAGACAGACGGTCTGAGACAGACGGATTGAGACAGACGGACTGATACAGACCGTCTGAGACAGACGGACTGAGACAGACGGTCTGAGACAGGCGGTCTGAGACAGACGGATTGAGACAGACAGTCTGAGACAGACGGTCTGAGACAGACGGTCTGAGACAGACAGTCAGAGACTGACGCTCTGAGACAGGCGGATTGAGACAGACGGGCTGAGACAGACGGTCTGAGACAAACGGTCTGAGACAGACGGTCTGAGACAGACGGATTGAGACAGACGGGCTGAGACAGACGGTCTGAGACAAACGGTCTGAGACAGACGGTCTGAGACAGACGGTCTGAGACAGACAGTCAGAGACAGACGCTCTGAGACAGACGGATTGAGACAGACGGGCTGAGACAGATGGCCTGAGATAGACGGGTGAGACAGACGGACTGAGACAGACTGTCTGAGACAGACGGACTGAGACAGACGGTCTGAGACAGACGGATTGAGACAGACGGTCTGAGACAGACGGTCTGAGACAGACGGTCTGAGACGGACCCTCTGAGTCAGACGGATTGAGACAGGCGGACTGAGACAGACCGTCTAAGACAGACGGACTGAGACAGACGGTCTGAGACAGGCGGTCTGAGACAGACGGCCTAAGACAGGCGGTCTGAGACAGGCGGTCTGAGACAGACGGCCTAAGACAGGCGGTCTGAGACAGACGGTCTGAGACAGGCGGTCTGAGACAGTCGGTCTGAGACAGGCGGACTACGACAGACGGTCTGAGACAGGCGGACTGAGACAGACGGTCTGAGACAGACGGTCTGAGACAGACGGTCTGAGACAGACGGTCTGAGACGGACGCGCTGAGACAGACGGATTGAGACAGACGGACTGAGACAGACCGTCTAAGACAGACGGACTGAGACAGACGGTCTGAGACAGGCGGTCTGAGACAGACGGTCTGAGACAGACGGTCTGAGGCAGACGGTCTGAGACAGACGGTCTGAGACAGACGGTCTGAGACAGACGGTCTGAGACAGACGGTCTGAGACAGACGGTCAGAGACAGACGGTCCGAGACAGACGGTCGGAGACAGACGGATTGAGGCAGACGGACTGAGACAGACCGTCTGAGACAGACGGTCTGAGACAGACGGTCTGAGACAGACAGTCTGAGACAGACGGTCTGAGACAGGCGGTCTGAGACAGACGGTCTGAGACAGACGGTCCGAGACGGACGCTCTGAGACAGACGGATTGAGACAGACGGTCTGAGACACACGGTCCGAGACAGACGGTCTGAGACAGACGGTCTGAGACAGACGGATTGAGACAGACGGACTGAGACAGGCGGTCTGAGACAGACGGTCTGAGCCAGACGGTCTGAGACAGACGGTCTGAGACGGACGCTCTTGGACAGACGGATTGAGACAGACGGACTGATACAGACCGTCTGAGACAGACGGACTGAGACAGACGGTCTGAGACGGACGCTCTGAGACAGACGTATTGAGACAGACGGATTGAGACAGACGGATTGAGACAGACGGGCTGAGACAGACGGTCTGAGACAAACGGTCTGAGACAGACGGTCTGAGACAGACGGATTGAGACAGACGGGCTGAGACAGACGGTCTGAGACAAACGGTCTGAGACAGACGGTCTGAGACAGACGGTCTGAGACAAACGGTCTGAGACAGACGGTCTGAGACAGACGGTCTGAGACGGACGCTCTGAGACAGACGGATTGAGACAGACGGACTGAGACAGACCGTCTAAGACAGACGGACTGAGACAGAGGGTCTGAGACAGGCGGTCTGAGACAGACGGTCTGAGACGGACGCTCTGAGACAGACGTATTGAGACAGACGGAGTGAGACAGACCGTCTAAGACAGACGGACTGAGACAGACGGTCTGAGACAGACGGATTGAGACAGACGGACTGAGACAGGCGGTCTGAGACAGGCGGTCTGAGACAGACGGTCTGAGACAGACGGTCTGAGACAGACGGATTGAGACAGACGGACTGATACAGACCGTCTGAGACAGACGGACTGAGACAGACGGTCTGAGACAGACGGACTGAGACAGACGGTCTGAGACAGGCGGTCTGAGACAGACGTATTGAGACAGACAGTCTGAGACAGACGGCCTGAGACAGACGGTCTGAGACAGACAGTCAGAGACTGACGCTCTGAGACAGACGGATTGAGGCAGACGGGCTGAGACAGACGGTCTGAGACAAACGGTCTGAGACAGACGGTCTGAGACAGACGGATTGAGACAGACGGGCTGAGACAGACGGTCTGAGACAAACGGTCTGAGACAGACGGTCTGAGACAGACGGTCTGAGACAGACAGTCAGAGACAGACGCTCTAAGACAGACGGATTGAGACAGACGGGCTGAGACAGATGGCCTGAGATAGACGGGTGAGACAGACGGAAAGAGACAGACGGTCTGAGACAGACGGTCAGAGACGGACGCTCTGAGACAGACGGATTGAGACAGACGGACTGAGACAGACTGTCTGAGACAGACGGACTGAGACAGACGGTCTGAGACAGACGGATTGAGACAGACGGTCTGAGACAGACGGTCTGAGACAGACGGTCTGAGACGGACCCTCTGAGTCAGACGGATTGAGACAGGCGGACTGAGACCGACCGTCTAAGACAGACGGACTGAGACAGACGGTCTGAGACAGGCGGTCTGAGACAGACGGCCTAAGACAGGCGGTCTGAGACAGGCGGTCTGAGACAGACGGCCTAAGACAGGCGGTCTGAGACAGACGGTCTGAGACAGACGCTCGGAGACAGACGGATTGAGACAGACGGACTGATACAGACCGTCTGAGACAGACGGACTGAGACAGACGGTCTGAAACAGGCGGTCTGAGACAGTCGGTCTGAGACAGGCGGACTACGACAGACGGTCTGAGACAGACGGTCTGAGACAGACGGTCTGAGACGGACGCTCTGAGACAGACGGATTGAGACAGACGGACTGAGACAGACCGTCTAAGACAGACGGACTGAGACAGAGGGTCTGAGACAGGCGGTCTGAGACAGACGGTCTGAGACGGACGCTCTGAGACAGACGTATTGAGACAGACGGAGTGAGACAGACCGTCTAAGACAGACGGACTGAGACAGACGGTCTGAGACAGGCCGTCTGAGACAGACGGTCTGAGACAGACGGTCTGAGACAGACGCTCTGAGACAGACAGTCAGAGGCGGACGCTCTGAGACAGACGGATTGAGACAGACGGTCTGAGACACACGGTCCGAGACAGACGGTCTGAGACAGACGGTCTGAGACAGACGGATTGAGACAGACGGACTGATACAGACCGTCTGAGACAGACGGACTGAGACAGACGGTCTGAGACAGGCGGTCTGAGACAGACGGATTGAGACAGACAGTCTGAGACAGACGGTCTGAGACAGACGGTCTGAGACAGACAGTCAGAGACTGACGCTCTGAGACAGGCGGATTGAGACAGACGGGCTGAGACAGACGGTCTGAGACAAACGGTCTGAGACAGACGGTCTGAGACAGACGGATTGAGACAGACGGGCTGAGACAGACGGTCTGAGACAAACGGTCTGAGACAGACGGTCTGAGACAGACGGTCTGAGACAGACAGTCAGAGACAGACGCTCTGAGACAGACGGATTGAGACAGACGGGCTGAGACAGATGGCCTGAGATAGACGGGTGAGACAGACGGACTGAGACAGACTGTCTGAGACAGACGGACTGAGACAGACGGTCTGAGACAGACGGATTGAGACAGACGGACTGATACAGACCGTCTGAGACAGACGGACTGAGACAGACGGTCTGAGACAGGCGGTCTGAGACAGACGGATTGAGACAGACTGTCTGAGACAGACGGTCTGAGACAGACGGTCTGAGACAGACAGTCAGAGACTGACGCTCTGAGACAGGCGGATTGAGACAGACGGGCTGAGACAGACGGTCTGAGACAAACGGTCTGAGACAGACGGTCTGAGACAGACGGATTGAGACAGACGGGCTGAGACAGACGGTCTGAGACAAACGGTCTGAGACAGACGGTCTGAGACAGACGGTCTGAGACAGACAGTCAGAGACAGACGCTCTGAGACAGACGGATTGAGACAGACGGGCTGAGACAGATGGCCTGAGATAGACGGGTGAGACAGACGGACTGAGACAGACTGTCTGAGACAGACGGACTGAGACAGACGGTCTGAGACAGACGGATTGAGACAGACGGTCTGAGACAGACGGTCTGAGACAGACGGTCTGAGACGGACCCTCTGAGTCAGACGGATTGAGACAGGCGGACTGAGACAGACCGTCTAAGACAGACGGACTGAGACAGACGGACTGAGACAGACGGTCTGAGACAGACGGACTGAGACAGACGGTCTGAGACAGGCGGTCTGAGACAGACGTATTGAGACAGACAGTCTGAGACAGACGGCCTGAGACAGACGGTCTGAGACAGACAGTCAGAGACTGACGCTCTGAGACAGACGGATTGAGGCAGACGGGCTGAGACAGACGGTCTGAGACAAACGGTCTGAGACAGACGGTCTGAGACAGACGGATTGAGACAGACGGGCTGAGACAGACGGTCTGAGACAAACGGTCTGAGACAGACGGTCTGAGACAGACGGTCTGAGACAGACAGTCAGAGACAGACGCTCTAAGACAGACGGATTGAGACAGACGGGCTGAGACAGATGGCCTGAGATAGACGGGTGAGACAGACGGTATGAGACAGACGGTCTGAGACAGACGGTCTGAGACAGACGGTCAGAGACAGACGGTCCGAGACAGACGGTCTGTGACAGACGGTCTGAGACAGACGGACTGAGACAGACGGACTGATACAGACCGTCTGAGACAGACGGACTGAGACAGACGGTCTGAGACAGGCGGTCTGAGACAGACGTATTGAGACAGACAGTCTGAGACAGACGGCCTGAGACAGACGGTCTGAGACAGACAGTCAGAGACTGACGCTCTGAGACAGACGGATTGAGGCAGACGGGCTGAGACAGACGGTCTGAGACAAACGGTCTGAGACAGACGGTCTGAGACAGACGGATTGAGACAGACGGGCTGAGACAGACGGTCTGAGACAAACGGTCTGAGACAGACGGTCTGAGACAGACGGTCTGAGACAGACAGTCAGAGACAGACGCTCTAAGACAGACGGATTGAGACAGACGGGCTGAGACAGATGGCCTGAGATAGACGGGTGAGACAGACGGAAAGAGACAGACGGTCTGAGACAGACGGTCAGAGACGGACGCTCTGAGACAGACGGATTGAGACAGACGGACTGAGACAGACTGTCTGAGACAGACGGACTGAGACAGACGGTCTGAGACAGACGGATTGAGACAGACGGTCTGAGACAGACGGTCTGAGACAGACGGTCTGAGACGGACCCTCTGAGTCAGACGGATTGAGACAGGCGGACTGAGACCGACCGTCTAAGACAGACGGACTGAGACAGACGGTCTGAGACAGGCGGTCTGAGACAGACGGCCTAAGACAGGCGGTCTGAGACAGGCGGTCTGAGACAGACGGCCTAAGACAGGCGGTCTGAGACAGACGGTCTGAGACAGACGCTCGGAGACAGACGGATTGAGACAGACGGACTGATACAGACCGTCTGAGACAGACGGACTGAGACAGACGGTCTGAAACAGGCGGTCTGAGACAGTCGGTCTGAGACAGGCGGACTACGACAGACGGTCTGAGACAGACGGTCTGAGACAGACGGTCTGAGACGGACGCTCTGAGACAGACGGATTGAGACAGACGGACTGAGACAGACCGTCTAAGACAGACGGACTGAGACAGAGGGTCTGAGACAGGCGGTCTGAGACAGACGGTCTGAGACGGACGCTCTGAGACAGACGTATTGAGACAGACGGAGTGAGACAGACCGTCTAAGACAGACGGACTGAGACAGACGGTCTGAGACAGGCCGTCTGAGACAGACGGTCTGAGACAGACGCTCTGAGACAGACAGTCAGAGGCGGACGCTCTGAGACAGACGGATTGAGACAGACGGTCTGAGACACACGGTCCGAGACAGACGGTCTGAGACAGACGGTCTGAGACAGACGGATTGAGACAGACGGACTGATACAGACCGTCTGAGACAGACGGACTGAGACAGACGGTCTGAGACAGGCGGTCTGAGACAGACGGATTGAGACAGACAGTCTGAGACAGACGGTCTGAGACAGACGGTCTGAGACAGACAGTCAGAGACTGACGCTCTGAGACAGGCGGATTGAGACAGACGGGCTGAGACAGACGGTCTGAGACAAACGGTCTGAGACAGACGGTCTGAGACAGACGGATTGAGACAGACGGGCTGAGACAGACGGTCTGAGACAAACGGTCTGAGACAGACGGTCTGAGACAGACGGTCTGAGACAGACAGTCAGAGACAGACGCTCTGAGACAGACGGATTGAGACAGACGGGCTGAGACAGATGGCCTGAGATAGACGGGTGAGACAGACGGACTGAGACAGACTGTCTGAGACAGACGGACTGAGACAGACGGTCTGAGACAGACGGATTGAGACAGACGGTCTGAGACAGACGGTCTGAGACAGACGGTCTGAGACGGACCCTCTGAGTCAGACGGATTGAGACAGGCGGACTGAGACAGACCGTCTAAGACAGACGGACTGAGACAGACGGTCTGAGACAGGCGGTCTGAGACAGACGGCCTAAGACAGGCGGTCTGAGACAGGCGGTCTGAGACAGACGGCCTAAGACAGGCGGTCTGAGACAGACGGTCTGAGACAGGCGGTCTGAGACAGTCGGTCTGAGACAGGCGGACTACGACAGACGGTCTGAGACAGGCGGACTGAGACAGACGGTCTGAGACAGACGGTCTGAGACAGACGGTCTGAGACAGACGGTCTGAGACGGACGCGCTGAGACAGACGGATTGAGACAGACGGACTGAGACAGACCGTCTAAGACAGACGGACTGAGACAGACGGTCTGAGACAGGCGGTCTGAGACAGACGGTCTGAGACAGACGGTCTGAGGCAGACGGTCTGAGACAGACGGTCTGAGACAGACGGTCTGAGACAGACGGTCTGAGACAGACGGTCTGAGACAGACGGTCAGAGACAGACGGTCCGAGACAGACGGTCGGAGACAGACGGATTGAGGCAGACGGACTGAGACAGACCGTCTGAGACAGACGGTCTGAGACAGACGGTCTGAGACAGACAGTCTGAGACAGACGGTCTGAGACAGGCGGTCTGAGACAGACGGTCTGAGACAGACGGTCCGAGACGGACGCTCTGAGACAGACGGATTGAGACAGACGGTCTGAGACACACGGTCCGAGACAGACGGTCTGAGACAGACGGTCTGAGACAGACGGATTGAGACAGACGGACTGAGACAGGCGGTCTGAGACAGACGGTCTGAGCCAGACGGTCTGAGACAGACGGTCTGAGACGGACGCTCTTGGACAGACGGATTGAGACAGACGGACTGATACAGACCGTCTGAGACAGACGGACTGAGACAGACGGTCTGAGACGGACGCTCTGAGACAGACGTATTGAGACAGACGGATTGAGACAGACGGATTGAGACAGACGGGCTGAGACAGACGGTCTGAGACAAACGGTCTGAGACAGACGGTCTGAGACAGACGGATTGAGACAGACGGGCTGAGACAGACGGTCTGAGACAAACGGTCTGAGACAGACGGTCTGAGACAGACGGTCTGAGACAAACGGTCTGAGACAGACGGTCTGAGACAGACGGTCTGAGACGGACGCTCTGAGACAGACGGATTGAGACAGACGGACTGAGACAGACCGTCTAAGACAGACGGACTGAGACAGAGGGTCTGAGACAGGCGGTCTGAGACAGACGGTCTGAGACGGACGCTCTGAGACAGACGTATTGAGACAGACGGAGTGAGACAGACCGTCTAAGACAGACGGACTGAGACAGACGGTCTGAGACAGACGGATTGAGACAGACGGACTGAGACAGGCGGTCTGAGACAGGCGGTCTGAGACAGACGGTCTGAGACAGACGGTCTGAGACAGACGGATTGAGACAGACGGACTGATACAGACCGTCTGAGACAGACGGACTGAGACAGACGGTCTGAGACAGACGGACTGAGACAGACGGTCTGAGACAGGCGGTCTGAGACAGACGTATTGAGACAGACAGTCTGAGACAGACGGCCTGAGACAGACGGTCTGAGACAGACAGTCAGAGACTGACGCTCTGAGACAGACGGATTGAGGCAGACGGGCTGAGACAGACGGTCTGAGACAAACGGTCTGAGACAGACGGTCTGAGACAGACGGATTGAGACAGACGGGCTGAGACAGACGGTCTGAGACAAACGGTCTGAGACAGACGGTCTGAGACAGACGGTCTGAGACAGACAGTCAGAGACAGACGCTCTAAGACAGACGGATTGAGACAGACGGGCTGAGACAGATGGCCTGAGATAGACGGGTGAGACAGACGGAAAGAGACAGACGGTCTGAGACAGACGGTCAGAGACGGACGCTCTGAGACAGACGGATTGAGACAGACGGACTGAGACAGACTGTCTGAGACAGACGGACTGAGACAGACGGTCTGAGACAGACGGATTGAGACAGACGGTCTGAGACAGACGGTCTGAGACAGACGGTCTGAGACGGACCCTCTGAGTCAGACGGATTGAGACAGGCGGACTGAGACCGACCGTCTAAGACAGACGGACTGAGACAGACGGTCTGAGACAGGCGGTCTGAGACAGACGGCCTAAGACAGGCGGTCTGAGACAGGCGGTCTGAGACAGACGGCCTAAGACAGGCGGTCTGAGACAGACGGTCTGAGACAGACGCTCGGAGACAGACGGATTGAGACAGACGGACTGATACAGACCGTCTGAGACAGACGGACTGAGACAGACGGTCTGAAACAGGCGGTCTGAGACAGTCGGTCTGAGACAGGCGGACTACGACAGACGGTCTGAGACAGACGGTCTGAGACAGACGGTCTGAGACGGACGCTCTGAGACAGACGGATTGAGACAGACGGACTGAGACAGACCGTCTAAGACAGACGGACTGAGACAGAGGGTCTGAGACAGGCGGTCTGAGACAGACGGTCTGAGACGGACGCTCTGAGACAGACGTATTGAGACAGACGGAGTGAGACAGACCGTCTAAGACAGACGGACTGAGACAGACGGTCTGAGACAGGCCGTCTGAGACAGACGGTCTGAGACAGACGGTCTGAGACAGACGCTCTGAGACAGACAGTCAGAGGCGGACGCTCTGAGACAGACGGATTGAGACAGACGGTCTGAGACACACGGTCCGAGACAGACGGTCTGAGACAGACGGTCTGAGACAGACGGATTGAGACAGACGGACTGATACAGACCGTCTGAGACAGACGGACTGAGACAGACGGTCTGAGACAGGCGGTCTGAGACAGACGGATTGAGACAGACAGTCTGAGACAGACGGTCTGAGACAGACGGTCTGAGACAGACAGTCAGAGACTGACGCTCTGAGACAGGCGGATTGAGACAGACGGGCTGAGACAGACGGTCTGAGACAAACGGTCTGAGACAGACGGTCTGAGACAGACGGATTGAGACAGACGGGCTGAGACAGACGGTCTGAGACAAACGGTCTGAGACAGACGGTCTGAGACAGACGGTCTGAGACAGACAGTCAGAGACAGACGCTCTGAGACAGACGGATTGAGACAGACGGGCTGAGACAGATGGCCTGAGATAGACGGGTGAGACAGACGGACTGAGACAGACTGTCTGAGACAGACGGACTGAGACAGACGGTCTGAGACAGACGGATTGAGACAGACGGACTGATACAGACCGTCTGAGACAGACGGACTGAGACAGACGGTCTGAGACAGGCGGTCTGAGACAGACGGATTGAGACAGACAGTCTGAGACAGACGGTCTGAGACAGACGGTCTGAGACAGACAGTCAGAGACTGACGCTCTGAGACAGGCGGATTGAGACAGACGGGCTGAGACAGACGGTCTGAGACAAACGGTCTGAGACAGACGGTCTGAGACAGACGGATTGAGACAGACGGGCTGAGACAGACGGTCTGAGACAAACGGTCTGAGACAGACGGTCTGAGACAGACGGTCTGAGACAGACAGTCAGAGACAGACGCTCTGAGACAGACGGATTGAGACAGACGGGCTGAGACAGATGGCCTGAGATAGACGGGTGAGACAGACGGACTGAGACAGACTGTCTGAGACAGACGGACTGAGACAGACGGTCTGAGACAGACGGATTGAGACAGACGGTCTGAGACAGACGGTCTGAGACAGACGGTCTGAGACGGACCCTCTGAGTCAGACGGATTGAGACAGGCGGACTGAGACAGACCGTCTAAGACAGACGGACTGAGACAGACGGACTGAGACAGACGGTCTGAGACAGACGGACTGAGACAGACGGTCTGAGACAGGCGGTCTGAGACAGACGTATTGAGACAGACAGTCTGAGACAGACGGCCTGAGACAGACGGTCTGAGACAGACAGTCAGAGACTGACGCTCTGAGACAGACGGATTGAGGCAGACGGGCTGAGACAGACGGTCTGAGACAAACGGTCTGAGACAGACGGTCTGAGACAGACGGATTGAGACAGACGGGCTGAGACAGACGGTCTGAGACAAACGGTCTGAGACAGACGGTCTGAGACAGACGGTCTGAGACAGACAGTCAGAGACAGACGCTCTAAGACAGACGGATTGAGACAGACGGGCTGAGACAGATGGCCTGAGATAGACGGGTGAGACAGACGGAAAGAGACAGACGGTCTGAGACAGACGGTCAGAGACGGACGCTCTGAGACAGACGGATTGAGACAGACGGACTGAGACAGACTGTCTGAGACAGACGGACTGAGACAGACGGTCTGAGACAGACGGATTGAGACAGACGGTCTGAGACAGACGGTCTGAGACAGACGGTCTGAGACGGACCCTCTGAGTCAGACGGATTGAGACAGGCGGACTGAGACCGACCGTCTAAGACAGACGGACTGAGACAGACGGTCTGAGACAGGCGGTCTGAGACAGACGGCCTAAGACAGGCGGTCTGAGACAGGCGGTCTGAGACAGACGGCCTAAGACAGGCGGTCTGAGACAGACGGTCTGAGACAGACGCTCGGAGACAGACGGATTGAGACAGACGGACTGATACAGACCGTCTGAGACAGACGGACTGAGACAGACGGTCTGAAACAGGCGGTCTGAGACAGTCGGTCTGAGACAGGCGGACTACGACAGACGGTCTGAGACAGACGGTCTGAGACAGACGGTCTGAGACGGACGCTCTGAGACAGACGGATTGAGACAGACGGACTGAGACAGACCGTCTAAGACAGACGGACTGAGACAGAGGGTCTGAGACAGGCGGTCTGAGACAGACGGTCTGAGACGGACGCTCTGAGACAGACGTATTGAGACAGACGGAGTGAGACAGACCGTCTAAGACAGACGGACTGAGACAGACGGTCTGAGACAGGCCGTCTGAGACAGACGGTCTGAGACAGACGGTCTGAGACAGACGCTCTGAGACAGACAGTCAGAGGCGGACGCTCTGAGACAGACGGATTGAGACAGACGGTCTGAGACACACGGTCCGAGACAGACGGTCTGAGACAGACGGTCTGAGACAGACGGATTGAGACAGACGGACTGATACAGACCGTCTGAGACAGACGGACTGAGACAGACGGTCTGAGACAGGCGGTCTGAGACAGACGGATTGAGACAGACAGTCTGAGACAGACGGTCTGAGACAGACGGTCTGAGACAGACAGTCAGAGACTGACGCTCTGAGACAGGCGGATTGAGACAGACGGGCTGAGACAGACGGTCTGAGACAAACGGTCTGAGACAGACGGTCTGAGACAGACGGATTGAGACAGACGGGCTGAGACAGACGGTCTGAGACAAACGGTCTGAGACAGACGGTCTGAGACAGACGGTCTGAGACAGACAGTCAGAGACAGACGCTCTGAGACAGACGGATTGAGACAGACGGGCTGAGACAGATGGCCTGAGATAGACGGGTGAGACAGACGGACTGAGACAGACTGTCTGAGACAGACGGACTGAGACAGACGGTCTGAGACAGACGGATTGAGACAGACGGTCTGAGACAGACGGTCTGAGACAGACGGTCTGAGACGGACCCTCTGAGTCAGACGGATTGAGACAGGCGGACTGAGACAGACCGTCTAAGACAGACGGACTGAGACAGACGGTCTGAGACAGGCGGTCTGAGACAGACGGCCTAAGACAGGCGGTCTGAGACAGGCGGTCTGAGACAGACGGCCTAAGACAGGCGGTCTGAGACAGACGGTCTGAGACAGGCGGTCTGAGACAGTCGGTCTGAGACAGGCGGACTACGACAGACGGTCTGAGACAGGCGGACTGAGACAGACGGTCTGAGACAGACGGTCTGAGACAGACGGTCTGAGACAGACGGTCTGAGACGGACGCTCTGAGACAGACGGATTGAGACAGACGGACTGAGACAGACCGTCTAAGACAGACGGACTGAGACAGACGGTCTGAGACAGGCGGTCTGAGACAGACGGTCTGAGACAGACGGTCTGAGACAGACGGTCTGAAACAGACGGTCTGAGACAGACGGTCTGAGACAGACGGTCTGAGACAGACGGTCTGAGACAGACGGTCTGAGACAGACGGTCTGAGACAGACGGTCAGAGACAGACGGTCCGAGACAGACGGTCGGAGACAGACGGATTGAGGCAGACGGACTGAGACAGACCGTCTGAGACAGACGGTCTGAGACAGACGGTCTGAGACAGACAGTCTGAGACAGACGGTCTGAGACAGGCGGTCTGAGACAGACGGTCTGAGACAGACGGTCCGAGACGGACGCTCTGAGACAGACGGATTGAGACAGACGGTCTGAGACACACGGTCCGAGACAGACGGTCTGAGACAGACGGTCTGAGACAGACGGATTGAGACAGACGGACTGAGACAGGCGGTCTGAGACAGACGGTCTGAGCCAGACGGTCTGAGACAGACGGTCTGAGACGGACGCTCTTGGACAGACGGATTGAGACAGACGGACTGATACAGACCGTCTGAGACAGACGGACTGAGACAGACGGTCTGAGACGGACGCTCTGAGACAGACGTATTGAGACAGACGGATTGAGACAGACGGATTGAGACAGACGGGCTGAGACAGACGGTCTGAGACAAACGGTCTGAGACAGACGGTCTGAGACAGACGGATTGAGACAGACGGGCTGAGACAGACGGTCTGAGACAAACGGTCTGAGACAGACGGTCTGAGACAGACGGTCTGAGACAAACGGTCTGAGACAGACGGTCTGAGACAGACGGTCTGAGACGGACGCTCTGAGACAGACGGATTGAGACAGACGGACTGAGACAGACCGTCTAAGACAGACGGACTGAGACAGAGGGTCTGAGACAGGCGGTCTGAGACAGACGGTCTGAGACGGACGCTCTGAGACAGACGTATTGAGACAGACGGAGTGAGACAGACCGTCTAAGACAGACGGACTGAGACAGACGGTCTGAGACAGACGGATTGAGACAGACGGACTGAGACAGGCGGTCTGAGACAGGCGGTCTGAGACAGACGGTCTGAGACAGACGGTCTGAGACAGACGGATTGAGACAGACGGACTGATACAGACCGTCTGAGACAGACGGACTGAGACAGACGGTCTGAGACAGGCGGTCTGAGACAGACGGATTGAGACAGACAGTCTGAGACAGACGGTCTGAGACAGACGGTCTGAGACAGACAGTCAGAGACTGACGCTCTGAGACAGACGGATTGAGGCAGACGGGCTGAGACAGACGGTCTGAGACAAACGGTCTGAGACAGACGGTCTGAGACAGACGGATTGAGACAGACGGGCTGAGACAGACGGTCTGAGACAAACGGTCTGAGACAGACGGTCTGAGACAGACGGTCTGAGACAGACAGTCAGAGACAGACGCTCTAAGACAGACGGATTGAGACAGACGGGCTGAGACAGATGGCCTGAGATAGACGGGTGAGACAGACGGATTGAGACAGGCGGACTGAGACCGACCGTCTAAGACAGACGGACTGAGACAGACGGTCTGAGACAGGCGGTCTGAGACAGACGGCCTAAGACAGGCGGTCTGAGACAGGCGGTCTGAGACAGACGGCCTAAGACAGGCGGTCTGAGACAGACGGTCTGAGACAGACGCTCGGAGACAGACGGATTGAGACAGACGGACTGATACAGACCGTCTGAGGCAGACGGACTGAGACAGACGGTCTGAAACAGGCGGTCTGAGACAGTCGGTCTGAGACAGGCGGACTACGACAGACGGTCTGAGACAGGCGGACTGAGACAGATGGTCTGAGACAGACGGTCTGAGACAGACGGTCTGAGACAGACGGTCTGAGACGGACGCTCTGAGACAGACGGATTGAGACAGACGGACTGAGACAGACCGTCTAAGACAGACGGACTGAGACAGACGGTCTGAGACAGGCGGTCTGAGACAGACGGATTGAGACAGACAGTCTGAGACAGACGGTCTGAGACAGACGGTCTGAGACAGACAGTCAGAGACTGACGCTCTGAGACAGACGGATTGAGGCAGACGGGCTGAGACAGACGGTCTGAGACAAACGGTCTGAGACAGACGGTCTGAGACAGACGGATTGAGACAGACGGGCTGAGACAGACGGTCTGAGACAAACGGTCTGAGACAGACGGTCTGAGACAGACAGTCAGAGACAGACGCTCTAAGACAGACGGATTGAGACAGACGGGCTGAGACAGATGGCCTGAGATAGACGGGTGAGACAGACGGAAAGAGACAGACGGTCTGAGACAGACGGTCAGAGACGGACGCTCTGAGACAGACGGATTGAGACAGACGGACTGAGACAGACTGTCTGAGACAGACGGACTGAGACAGACGGTCTGAGACAGACGGATTGAGACAGACGGTCTGAGACAGACGGTCTGAGACAGACGGTCTGAGACGGACCCTCTGAGTCAGACGGATTGAGACAGGCGGACTGAGACAGACCGTCTAAGACAGACGGACTGAGACAGACGGTCTGAGACAGGCGGTCTGAGACAGACGGCCTAAGACAGGCGGTCTGAGACAGGCGGTCTGAGACAGACGGCCTAAGACAGGCGGTCTGAGACAGACGGTCTGAGACAGACGCTCGGAGACAGACGGATTGAGACAGACGGACTGATACAGACCGTCTGAGACAGACGGACTGAGACAGACGGTCTGAAACAGGCGGTCTGAGACAGGCGGACTACGACAGACGGTCTGAGACAGGCGGACTGAGACAGACGGTCTGAGACAGACGGTCTGAGACAGACGGTCTGAGACAGACGGTCTGAGACGGACGCTCTGAGACAGACGGATTGAGACAGACGGACTGAGACAGACCGTCTAAGACAGACGGACTGAGACAGACGGTCTGAGACAGGCGGTCTGAGACAGACGGATTGAGACAGACGGGCTGAGACAGACGGTCTGAGACAAACGGTCTGAGACAGACGGTCTGAGACAGACAGTCAGAGACAGACGCTCTAAGACAGACGGATTGAGACAGACGGGCTGAGACAGATGGCCTGAGATAGACGGGTGAGACAGACGGAAAGAGACAGACGGTCTGAGACAGACGGTCAGAGACGGACGCTCTGAGACAGACGGATTGAGACAGACGGACTGAGACAGACTGTCTGAGACAGACGGACTGAGACAGACGGTCTGAGACAGACGGATTGAGACAGACGGTCTGAGACAGACGGTCTGAGACAGACGGTCTGAGACGGACCCTCTGAGTCAGACGGATTGAGACAGGCGGACTGAGACAGACCGTCTAAGACAGACGGACTGAGACAGACGGTCTGAGACAGGCGGTCTGAGACAGACGGCCTAAGACAGGCGGTCTGAGACAGGCGGTCTGAGACAGACGGCCTAAGACAGGCGGTCTGAGACAGACGGTCTGAGACAGACGCTCGGAGACAGACGGATTGAGACAGACGGACTGATACAGACCGTCTGAGACAGACGGACTGAGACAGACGGTCTGAAACAGGCGGTCTGAGACAGTCGGTCTGAGACAGGCGGACTACGACAGACGGTCTGAGACAGGCGGACTGAGACAGACGGTCTGAGACAGACGGTCTGAGACAGACGGTCTGAGACAGACGGTCTGAGACAGACGGTCTGAGACGGACGCTCTGAGACAGACGGATTGAGACAGACGGACTGAGACAGACCGTCTAAGACAGACGGACTGAGACAGACGGTCTGAGACAGGCGGTCTGAGACAGACGGTCTGAGACAGACGGTCTGAGACAGACGGTCTGAGACAGACGGTCTGAGACAGACGGTCTGAGACAGACGGTCTGAGACAGACGGTCAGAGACAGACGGTCCGAGACAGACGGTCGGAGACAGACGGATTGAGGCAGACGGACTGAGACAGACCGTCTGAGACAGACGGTCTGAGACAGACGGTCTGAGACAGACGGTCTGAGACAGACAGTCTGAGACAGACGGTCTGAGACAGGCGGTCTGAGACAGACGGTCTGAGACAGACGGTCCGAGACGGACGCTCTGAGACAGACGGATTGAGACAGACGGTCTGAGACACACGGTCCGAGACAGACGGTCTGAGACAGACGGTCTGAGACAGACGGATTGAGACAGACGGACTGAGACAGGCGGTCTGAGACAGACGGTCTGAGACAGACGGTCTGAGACGGACGCTCTTAGACAGACGGATTGAGACAGACGGACTGATACAGACCGTCTGAGACAGACGGACTGAGACAGACGGTCTGAGACAGACGGTCTGAGACGGACGCTCTGAGACAGACGTATTGAGACAGACGGAGTGAGACAGACCGTCTAAGACAGACGGACTGAGACAGACGGTCTGAGACAGGCCGTCTGAGACAGACGGTCTGAGACAGACGCTCTGAGACAGACAGTCAGAGACGGACGCTCTGAGACAGACGGATTGAGACAGACGGTCTGAGACACACGGTCCGAGACAGACGGTCTGAGACAGACGGTCTGAGACAGACGGATTGAGACAGACGGATTGAGACAGACGGTCTGAGACACACGGTCCGAGACAGACGGTCTGAGACAGACGGTCTGAGACAGACGGATTGAGACAGACGGACTGAGACAGGCGGTCTGAGACAGACGGTCTGAGACAGACGGTCTGAGACAGACGGATTGAGACAGACGGACTGATACAGACCGTCTGAGACAGACGGACTGAGACAGACGGTCTGAGACAGGCGGTCTGAGACAGACGGATTGAGACAGACAGTCTGAGACAGACGGTCTGAGACAGACGGTCTGAGACAGACAGTCAGAGACTGACGCTCTGAGACAGACGGATTGAGACAGACGGGCTGAGACAGACGGTCTGAGACAAACGGTCTGAGACAGACGGTCTGAGACAGACGGATTGAGACAGACGGGCTGAGACAGACGGTCTGAGACAAACGGTCTGAGACAGACGGTCTGAGACAGACGGATTGAGACAGACGGGCTGAGACAGACGGTCTGAGACAAACGGTCTGAGACAGACGGTCTGAGACAGACAGTCAGAGACAGACGCTCTAAGACAGACGGATTGAGACAGACGGGCTGAGACAGATGGCCTGAGATAGACGGGTGAGACAGACGGAAAGAGACAGACGGTCTGAGACAGACGGTCAGAGACGGACGCTCTGAGACAGACGGATTGAGACAGACGGACTGAGACAGACTGTCTGAGACAGACGGACTGAGACAGACGGTCTGAGACAGACGGATTGAGACAGACGGTCTGAGACAGACGGTCTGAGACAGACGGTCTGAGACGGACCCTCTGAGTCAGACGGATTGAGACAGGCGGACTGAGACAGACCGTCTAAGACAGACGGACTGAGACAGACGGTCTGAGACAGGCGGTCTGAGACAGACGGCCTAAGACAGGCGGTCTGAGACAGGCGGTCTGAGACAGACGGCCTAAGACAGGCGGTCTGAGACAGACGGTCTGAGACAGACGCTCGGAGACAGACGGATTGAGACAGACGGACTGATACAGACCGTCTGAGACAGACGGACTGAGACAGACGGTCTGAAACAGGCGGTCTGAGACAGTCGGTCTGAGACAGACGGTCTGAGACAGACGGTCTGAGACAGACGGTCTGAGACAGACGGTCTGAGACAGACGGTCTGAGACAGACGGTCTGAGACAGACGGTCTGAGACAGACGGTCTGAGACAGACGGTCTGAGACAGACGGTCAGAGACAGACGGTCCGAGACAGACGGTCGGAGACAGACGGATTGAGGCAGACGGACTGAGACAGACCGTCTGAGACAGACGGTCTGAGACAGACGGTCTGAGACAGACGGTCTGAGACAGACAGTCTGAGACAGACGGTCTGAGACAGGCGGTCTGAGACAGACGGTCTGAGACAGACGGTCCGAGACGGACGCTCTGAGACAGACGGATTGAGACAGACGGTCTGAGACACACGGTCCGAGACAGACGGTCTGAGACAGACGGTCTGAGACAGACGGATTGAGACAGACGGACTGAGACAGGCGGTCTGAGACAGACGGTCTGAGACAGACGGTCTGAGACGGACGCTCTTAGACAGACGGATTGAGACAGACGGACTGATACAGACCGTCTGAGACAGACGGACTGAGACAGACGGTCTGAGACAGACGGTCTGAGACGGACGCTCTGAGACAGACGTATTGAGACAGACGGAGTGAGACAGACCGTCTAAGACAGGCGGACTGAGACAGACGGTCTGAGACAGGCCGTCTGAGACAGACGGTCTGAGACAGACGCTCTGAGACAGACTGTCTGAGACAGACGGACTGAGACAGACGGTCTGAGACAGACGGATTGAGACAGACGGTCTGAGACAGACGGTCTGAGACAGACGGTCTGAGACGGACCCTCTGAGTCAGACGGATTGAGACAGGCGGACTGAGACAGACCGTCTAAGACAGACGGACTGAGACAGACGGTCTGAGACAGGCGGTCTGAGACAGACGGCCTAAGACAGGCGGTCTGAGACAGGCGGTCTGAGACAGACGGCCTAAGACAGGCGGTCTGAGACAGACGGTCTGAGACAGACGCTCTGAGACAGACGGATTGAGACAGACGGACTGATACAGACCGTCTGAGACAGACGGACTGAGACAGACGGTCTGAGACAGGCGGTCTGAGACAGTCGGTCTGAGACAGGCGGACTACGACAGACGGTCTGAGACAGGCGGACTGAGACAGACGGTCTGAGACAGACGGTCTGAGACAGACGGTCTGAGACGGACGCTCTGAGACAGACGGATTGAGACAGACGGACTGAGACAGACCGTCTAAGACAGACGGACTGAGACAGACGGTCTGAGACAGGCGGTCTGAGACAGACGGTCTGAGACAGACGGTCTGAGACAGACGGTCAGAGACAGACGGTCCGAGACAGACGGTCTGAGACAGACGGTCTGAGACGGACGCTCTTAGACAGACGGATTGAGACAGACGGACTGATACAGACCGTCTGAGACAGACGGACTGAGACAGACGGTCTGAGACAGGCGGTCTGAGACAGACGGTCTGAGACAGGCGGACTACGACAGACGGTCTGAGACAGGCAGACTGAGACAGACGGTCTGAGACACACGGTCCGAGACAGACGGTCTGAGACAGACGGTCTGAGACAGACGGATTGAGACAGACGGACTGAGACAGGCGGCCTGAGACAGACGGTCTGAGACAGTCGGTCTGAGACAGACGGTCTGAGACGGACGCTCTGAGACAGACGGATTGAGACAGACGGACTGATACAGACCGTCTGAGACAGACGGACTGAGACAGACGGTCTGAGACAGGCGCTCTGAGACAGACGGTCTGAGACAGGCGGACTACGACAGACGGCCTGAGACAGGCGGACTGAGACAGACGGTCTGAGACAGACGGTCTGAGACAGACGGTCTGAGACAGACGGTCTGAGACAGACGGTCTGAGACAGACGGTCTGAGACAGACGGTCTGAGACAGACGGTCTGAGACAGACGGTCTGAGACAGACGGATTGAGACAGACGGGCTGAGACAGACGGTCTGAGACAAACGGTCTGAGACAGACGGTCTGAGACAGACGGTCTGAGACGGACGCTCTGAGACAGACGGTCTGAGACAGACGGTCCGAGACGGACGCTCTGAGACAGACGGATTGAGACAGACGGTCTGAGACACACGGTCCGAGACAGACGGTCTGAGACAGACGGTCTGAGACAGACGGATTGAGACAGACGGACTGAGACAGGCGGTCTGAGACAGACGGTCTGAGACAGACGGTCTGAGACAGACGGTCTGAGACAGACGGTCTGAGACAGACGGTCTGAGACAGACGGTCAGAGACAGACGGTCCGAGACAGACGGTCAGAGACAGACGGTCCGAGACAGACGGTCTGAGACAGACGGTCTGAGACGGACGCTCTTAGACAGACGGATTGAGACAGACGGACTGATACAGACCGTCTGAGACAGACGGACTGAGACAGACGGTCTGAGACAGGCGGTCTGAGACAGACGGTCTGAGACAGGCGGACTACGACAGACGGTCTGAGACAGGCAGACTGAGACAGACGGTCTGAGACACACGGTCCGAGACAGACGGTCTGAGACAGACGGTCTGAGACAGACGGATTGAGACAGACGGACTGAGACAGGCGGCCTGAGACAGACGGTCTGAGACAGTCGGTCTGAGACAGACGGTCTGAGACGGACGCTCTGAGACAGACGGATTGAGACAGACGGACTGATACAGACCGTCTGAGACAGACGGACTGAGACAGACGGTCTGAGACAGGCGCTCTGAGACAGACGGTCTGAGACAGGCGGACTACGACAGACGGCCTGAGACAGGCGGACTGAGACAGACGGTCTGAGACAGACGGTCTGAGACAGACGGTCTGAGACAGACGGTCTGAGACAGACGGTCTGAGACAGACGGTCTGAGACAGACGGTCTGAGACAGACGGTCTGAGACAGACGGATTGAGACAGACGGGCTGAGACAGACGGTCTGAGACAAACGGTCTGAGACAGACGGTCTGAGACAGACGGTCTGAGACGGACGCTCTGAGACAGACGGTCTGAGACAGACGGTCCGAGACGGACGCTCTGAGACAGACGGATTGAGACAGACGGTCTGAGACACACGGTCCGAGACAGACGGTCTGAGACAGACGGTCTGAGACAGACGGATTGAGACAGACGGACTGAGACAGGCGGTCTGAGACAGACGGTCTGAGACAGACGGTCTGAGACGGACGCTCTTAGACAGACGGATTGAGACAGACGGACTGATACAGACCGTCTGAGACAGACGGACTGAGACAGACGGTCTGAGACAGACGGTCTGAGACGGACGCTCTGAGACAGACGTATTGAGACAGACGGAGTGAGACAGACCGTCTAAGACAGGCGGACTGAGACAGACGGTCTGAGACAGGCCGTCTGAGACAGACGGTCTGAGACAGACGCTCTGAGACAGACTGTCTGAGACAGACGGACTGAGACAGACGGTCTGAGACAGACGGATTGAGACAGACGGCCTAAGACAGGCGGTCTGAGACAGACGGTCTGAGACAGACGCTCTGAGACAGACGGATTGAGACAGACGGACTGATACAGACCGTCTGAGACAGACGGACTGAGACAGACGGTCTGAGACAGGCGGTCTGAGACAGTCGGTCTGAGACAGGCGGACTACGACAGACGGTCTGAGACAGGCGGACTGAGACAGACGGTCTGAGACAGACGGTCTGAGACAGACGGTCTGAGACGGACGCTCTGAGACAGACGGATTGAGACAGACGGACTGAGACAGACCGTCTAAGACAGACGGACTGAGACAGACGGTCTGAGACAGGCGGTCTGAGACAGACGGTCTGAGACAGACGGTCTGAGACAGACGGTCTGAGACAGACGGTCTGAGACAGACGGTCTGAGACAGACGGTCAGAGACAGACGGTCCGAGACAGACGGTCAGAGACAGACGGTCCGAGACAGACGGTCTGAGACAGACGGTCTGAGACGGACGCTCTTAGACAGACGGATTGAGACAGACGGACTGATACAGACCGTCTGAGACAGACGGACTGAGACAGACGGTCTGAGACAGGCGGTCTGAGACAGACGGTCTGAGACAGGCGGACTACGACAGACGGTCTGAGACAGGCAGACTGAGACAGACGGTCTGAGACACACGGTCCGAGACAGACGGTCTGAGACAGACGGTCTGAGACAGACGGATTGAGACAGACGGACTGAGACAGGCGGCCTGAGACAGACGGTCTGAGACAGTCGGTCTGAGACAGACGGTCTGAGACGGACGCTCTGAGACAGACGGATTGAGACAGACGGACTGATACAGACCGTCTGAGACAGACGGACTGAGACAGACGGTCTGAGACAGGCGCTCTGAGACAGACGGTCTGAGACAGGCGGACTACGACAGACGGCCTGAGACAGGCGGACTGAGACAGACGGTCTGAGACAGACGGTCTGAGACAGACGGTCTGAGACAGACGGTCTGAGACAGACGGTCTGAGACAGACGGTCTGAGACAGACGGTCTGAGACAGACGGTCTGAGACAGACGGATTGAGACAGACGGGCTGAGACAGACGGTCTGAGACAAACGGTCTGAGACAGACGGTCTGAGACAGACGGTCTGAGACAGACGGTCTGAGACAGACGGTGTGAGACAGACGGATTGAGACAGACGGACTGAGACAGACCGTCTGAGACAGACGGTTTGAGACAGACGGATTGAGACAGACGGACTGAGACAGACCGTCTAAGACAGACGGACTGGGACAGACGGTCTGAGACAGGCGGTCTGAGACAGACTGTCTGAGACAGACGCTCTGAGACAGACAGTCAGAGACAGACGGTCTGGGACAGACGGTCTGAGACGGACGCTCTGAGACAGACGGATTGAGACAGACGGCCTAAGACACGCGGTCTGAGACAGACGGTCTGAGACGGACGCTCTGAGACAGACGGATTGAGACAGACGGACTGATACAGACCGTCTGAGACAGACGGACTGAGACAGACGGTCTGAGACAGACGGTCTGAGACAGACGGTCTGAGACAGGCGGACTACGACAGACGGTCTGAGACAGGCGGACTGAGACAGACGGTCTGAGACAGGCGGTCTGGGACAGACGCTCTGAGACAGACAGTCAGAGACGGACGCTCTGAGACAGACGGATTGAGACAGACGGTCTGAGACAGACAGTCAGAGACAGACGCTCTGAGACAGACGGATTGAGACAGACGGGCTGAGACAGATGGTCTGAGATAGACGGGTGAGACAGACGGAAAGAAACAGACGGTCTGAGACAGACGGTCTGAGACAGACGGTCTGAGACAGACAGTCAGAGACAGACGCTCTGAGACAGACGGATTGAGACAGACGGGCTGAGACAGATGGTCTGAGATAGACGGGTGAGACAGACGGAAAGAGACAGACGGTCTGAGACAGATGGTCTGAGACAGACGGTCTGAGACGGACGCTCTGAGACAGACGGATTGAGACAGACGGACTGAGACAGACCGTCTAAGACAGACGGACTGAGACAGACGGTCTGAGACAGGCGGTCTGAGACAGACGGTCTGAGCCAGACGGTCTGAGACAGACAGTCAGAGACTGACGCTCTGAGACAGACGGATTGAGGCAGACGGGCTGAGACAGACGGTCTGAGACAAACGGTCTGAGACAGACGGTCTGAGACAGACGGTCTGAGACGGACGCTCTGAGACAGACGGATTGAGACAGACGGACTGAGACAGACCGTCTAAGACAGACGGTCTGAGACAGACAGTCAGAGACTGACGCTCTGAGACAGACGGATTGAGGCAGACGGGCTGAGACAGACGGTCTGAGACAAACGGTCTGAGACAGACGGTCTGAGACAGACGGATTGAGACAGACGGGCTGAGACAGACGGTCTGAGACAAACGGTCTGAGACAGACGGTCTGAGACAGACGGTCTGAGACAGACGGTCTGAGACAGACAGTCAGAGACAGACGCTCTAAGACAGACGGATTGAGACAGACGGGCTGAGACAGATGGCCTGAGATAGACGGGTGAGACAGACGGAAAGAGACAGACGGTCTGAGACAGACGGTCAGAGACAGACGGTCCGAGACAGACGGTCTGAGGCAGACGGATTGAGACAGACGGACTGAGACAGACCTTCTGAGACAGACGGTCTGAGACAGACGGTCTGAGACAGACGGTCTGAGACAGACGGTCTGAGACAGACGGTCTGAGACAGACGGTCTGAGACAGACGGTCTGAGACGGACCCTCTGAGTCAGACGGATTGAGACAGGCGGACTGAGACCGACCGTCTAAGACAGACGGACTGAGACAGACGGTCTGAGACAGGCGGTCTGAGACAGACGGCCTAAGACAGGCGGTCTGAGACAGGCGGTCTGAGACAGACGGCCTAAGACAGGCGGTCTGAGACAGACGGTCTGAGACAGACGCTCGGAGACAGACGGATTGAGACAGACGGACTGATACAGACCGTCTGAGACAGACGGACTGAGACAGACGGTCTGAAACAGGCGGTCTGAGACAGTCGGTCTGAGACAGGCGGACTACGACAGACGGTCTGAGACAGACGGTCTGAGACAGACGGTCTGAGACGGACGCTCTGAGACAGACGGATTGAGACAGACGGACTGAGACAGACCGTCTAAGACAGACGGACTGAGACAGAGGGTCTGAGACAGGCGGTCTGAGACAGACGGTCTGAGACGGACGCTCTGAGACAGACGTATTGAGACAGACGGAGTGAGACAGACCGTCTAAGACAGACGGACTGAGACAGACGGTCTGAGACAGGCCGTCTGAGACAGACGGTCTGAGACAGACGCTCTGAGACAGACAGTCAGAGGCGGACGCTCTGAGACAGACGGATTGAGACAGACGGTCTGAGACACACGGTCCGAGACAGACGGTCTGAGACAGACGGTCTGAGACAGACGGATTGAGACAGACGGACTGATACAGACCGTCTGAGACAGACGGACTGAGACAGACGGTCTGAGACAGGCGGTCTGAGACAGACGGATTGAGACAGACAGTCTGAGACAGACGGTCTGAGACAGACGGTCTGAGACAGACAGTCAGAGACTGACGCTCTGAGACAGACGGATTGAGACAGACGGGCTGAGACAGACGGTCTGAGACAAACGGTCTGAGACAGACGGTCTGAGACAGACGGATTGAGACAGACGGGCTGAGACAGACGGTCTGAGACAAACGGTCTGAGACAGACGGTCTGAGACAGACGGTCTGAGACAGACAGTCAGAGACAGACGCTCTGAGACAGACGGATTGAGACAGACGGGCTGAGACAGATGGCCTGAGATAGACGGGTGAGACAGACGGACTGAGACAGACTGTCTGAGACAGACGGACTGAGACAGACGGTCTGAGACAGACGGATTGAGACAGACGGTCTGAGACAGACGGTCTGAGACAGACGGTCTGAGACAGACGGTCTGAGACGGACCCTCTGAGTCAGACGGATTGAGACAGGCGGACTGAGACAGACCGTCTAAGACAGACGGACTGAGACAGACGGTCTGAGACAGGCGGTCTGAGACAGACGGCCTAAGACAGGCGGTCTGAGACAGGCGGTCTGAGACAGACGGCCTAAGACAGGCGGTCTGAGACAGACGGTCTGAGACAGACGGATTGAGGCAGACGGACTGAGACAGACCGTCTGAGACAGACGGTCTGAGACAGACGGTCTGAGACAGACGGTCTGAGACAGACAGTCTGAGACAGACGGTCTGAGACAGGCGGTCTGAGACAGACGGTCTGAGACAGACGGTCCGAGACGGACGCTCTGAGACAGACGGATTGAGACAGACGGTCTGAGACACACGGTCCGAGACAGACGGTCTGAGACAGACGGTCTGAGACAGACGGATTGAGACAGACGGACTGAGACAGGCGGTCTGAGACAGACGGTCTGAGACAGACGGTCTGAGACGGACGCTCTTAGACAGACGGATTGAGACAGACGGACTGATACAGACCGTCTGAGACAGACGGACTGAGACAGACGGTCTGAGACAGACGGTCTGAGACGGACGCTCTGAGACAGACGTATTGAGACAGACGGAGTGAGACAGACCGTCTAAGACAGACGGACTGAGACAGACGGTCTGAGACAGGCCGTCTGAGACAGACGGTCTGAGACAGACGCTCTGAGACAGACAGTCAGAGACGGACGCTCTGAGACAGACGGATTGAGACAGACGGTCTGAGACACACGGTCCGAGACAGACGGTCTGAGACAGACGGTCTGAGACAGACGGATTGAGACAGACGGATTGAGACAGACGGTCTGAGACACACGGTCCGAGACAGACGGTCTGAGACAGACGGTCTGAGACAGACGGATTGAGACAGACGGACTGAGACAGGCGGTCTGAGACAGACGGTCTGAGACAGACGGTCTGAGACAGACGGATTGAGACAGACGGACTGATACAGACCGTCTGAGACAGACGGACTGAGACAGACGGTCTGAGACAGGCGGTCTGAGACAGACGGATTGAGACAGACAGTCTGAGACAGACGGTCTGAGACAGACGGTCTGAGACAGACAGTCAGAGACTGACGCTCTGAGACAGACGGATTGAGACAGACGGGCTGAGACAGACGGTCTGAGACAAACGGTCTGAGACAGACGGTCTGAGACAGACGGATTGAGACAGACGGGCTGAGACAGACGGTCTGAGACAAACGGTCTGAGACAGACGGTCTGAGACAGACGGATTGAGACAGACGGGCTGAGACAGACGGTCTGAGACAAACGGTCTGAGACAGACGGTCTGAGACAGACAGTCAGAGACAGACGCTCTAAGACAGACGGATTGAGACAGACGGGCTGAGACAGATGGCCTGAGATAGACGGGTGAGACAGACGGAAAGAGACAGACGGTCTGAGACAGACGGTCAGAGACGGACGCTCTGAGACAGACGGATTGAGACAGACGGACTGAGACAGACTGTCTGAGACAGACGGACTGAGACAGACGGTCTGAGACAGACGGATTGAGACAGACGGTCTGAGACAGACGGTCTGAGACAGACGGTCTGAGACGGACCCTCTGAGTCAGACGGATTGAGACAGGCGGACTGAGACAGACCGTCTAAGACAGACGGACTGAGACAGACGGTCTGAGACAGGCGGTCTGAGACAGACGGCCTAAGACAGGCGGTCTGAGACAGGCGGTCTGAGACAGACGGCCTAAGACAGGCGGTCTGAGACAGACGGTCTGAGACAGACGCTCGGAGACAGACGGATTGAGACAGACGGACTGATACAGACCGTCTGAGACAGACGGACTGAGACAGACGGTCTGAAACAGGCGGTCTGAGACAGTCGGTCTGAGACAGACGGTCTGAGACAGACGGTCTGAGACAGACGGTCTGAGACAGACGGTCTGAGACAGACGGTCTGAGACAGACGGTCTGAGACAGACGGTCTGAGACAGACGGTCTGAGACAGACGGTCAGAGACAGACGGTCCGAGACAGACGGTCGGAGACAGACGGATTGAGGCAGACGGACTGAGACAGACCGTCTGAGACAGACGGTCTGAGACAGACGGTCTGAGACAGACGGTCTGAGACAGACAGTCTGAGACAGACGGTCTGAGACAGGCGGTCTGAGACAGACGGTCTGAGACAGACGGTCCGAGACGGACGCTCTGTGACAGACGGATTGAGACAGACGGTCTGAGACACACGGTCCGAGACAGACGGTCTGAGACAGACGGTCTGAGACAGACGGATTGAGACAGACGGACTGAGACAGGCGGTCTGAGACAGACGGTCTGAGACAGACGGTCTGAGACGGACGCTCTTAGACAGACGGATTGAGACAGACGGACTGATACAGACCGTCTGAGACAGACGGACTGAGACAGACGGTCTGAGACAGACGGTCTGAGACGGACGCTCTGAGACAGACGTATTGAGACAGACGGAGTGAGACAGACCGTCTAAGACAGGCGGACTGAGACAGACGGTCTGAGACAGGCCGTCTGAGACAGACGGTCTGAGACAGACGCTCTGAGACAGACTGTCTGAGACAGACGGACTGAGACAGACGGTCTGAGACAGACGGATTGAGACAGACGGTCTGAGACAGACGGTCTGAGACAGACGGTCTGAGACGGACCCTCTGAGTCAGACGGATTGAGACAGGCGGACTGAGACAGACCGTCTAAGACAGACGGACTGAGACAGACGGTCTGAGACAGGCGGTCTGAGACAGACGGCCTAAGACAGGCGGTCTGAGACAGGCGGTCTGAGACAGACGGCCTAAGACAGGCGGTCTGAGACAGACGGTCTGAGACAGACGCTCTGAGACAGACGGATTGAGACAGACGGACTGATACAGACCGTCTGAGACAGACGGACTGAGACAGACGGTCTGAGACAGGCGGTCTGAGACAGTCGGTCTGAGACAGGCGGACTACGACAGACGGTCTGAGACAGGCGGACTGAGACAGACGGTCTGAGACAGACGGTCTGAGACAGACGGTCTGAGACGGACGCTCTGAGACAGACGGATTGAGACAGACGGACTGAGACAGACCGTCTAAGACAGACGGACTGAGACAGACGGTCTGAGACAGGCGGTCTGAGACAGACGGTCTGAGACAGACGGTCTGAGACAGACGGTCTGAGACAGACGGTCTGAGACAGACGGTCTGAGACAGACGGTCAGAGACAGACGGTCCGAGACAGACGGTCAGAGACAGACGGTCCGAGACAGACGGTCTGAGACAGACGGTCTGAGACGGACGCTCTTAGACAGACGGATTGAGACAGACGGACTGATACAGACCGTCTGAGACAGACGGACTGAGACAGACGGTCTGAGACAGGCGGTCTGAGACAGACGGTCTGAGACAGGCGGACTACGACAGACGGTCTGAGACAGGCAGACTGAGACAGACGGTCTGAGACACACGGTCCGAGACAGACGGTCTGAGACAGACGGTCTGAGACAGACGGATTGAGACAGACGGACTGAGACAGGCGGCCTGAGACAGACGGTCTGAGACAGTCGGTCTGAGACAGACGGTCTGAGACGGACGCTCTGAGACAGACGGATTGAGACAGACGGACTGATACAGACCGTCTGAGACAGACGGACTGAGACAGACGGTCTGAGACAGGCGCTCTGAGACAGACGGTCTGAGACAGGCGGACTACGACAGACGGCCTGAGACAGGCGGACTGAGACAGACGGTCTGAGACAGACGGTCTGAGACAGACGGTCTGAGACAGACGGTCTGAGACAGACGGTCTGAGACAGACGGTCTGAGACAGACGGTCTGAGACAGACGGTCTGAGACAGACGGATTGAGACAGACGGGCTGAGACAGACGGTCTGAGACAAACGGTCTGAGACAGACGGTCTGAGACAGACGGTCTGAGACAGACGGTGTGAGACAGACGGATTGAGACAGACGGACTGAGACAGACCGTCTGAGACAGACGGTTTGAGACAGACGGATTGAGACAGACGGACTGAGACAGACCGTCTAAGACAGACGGACTGGGACAGACGGTCTGAGACAGGCGGTCTGAGACAGACTGTCTGAGACAGACGCTCTGAGACAGACAGTCAGAGACAGACGGTCTGGGACAGACGGTCTGAGACGGACGCTCTGAGACAGACGGATTGAGACAGACGGCCTAAGACACGCGGTCTGAGACAGACGGTCTGAGACGGACGCTCTGAGACAGACGGATTGAGACAGACGGACTGATACAGACCGTCTGAGACAGACGGACTGAGACAGACGGTCTGAGACAGACGGTCTGAGACAGACGGTCTGAGACAGGCGGACTACGACAGACGGTCTGAGACAGGCGGACTGAGACAGACGGTCTGAGACAGGCGGTCTGGGACAGACGCTCTGAGACAGACAGTCAGAGACGGACGCTCTGAGACAGACGGATTGAGACAGACGGTCTGAGACAGACAGTCAGAGACAGACGCTCTGAGACAGACGGATTGAGACAGACGGGCTGAGACAGATGGTCTGAGATAGACGGGTGAGACAGACGGAAAGAAACAGACGGTCTGAGACAGACGGTCTGAGACAGACGGTCTGAGACAGACAGTCAGAGACAGACGCTCTGAGACAGACGGATTGAGACAGACGGGCTGAGACAGATGGTCTGAGATAGACGGGTGAGACAGACGGAAAGAGACAGACGGTCTGAGACAGATGGTCTGAGACAGACGGTCTGAGACGGACGCTCTGAGACAGACGGATTGAGACAGACGGACTGAGACAGACCGTCTAAGACAGACGGACTGAGACAGACGGTCTGAGACAGGCGGTCTGAGACAGACGGTCTGAGCCAGACGGTCTGAGACAGACAGTCAGAGACTGACGCTCTGAGACAGACGGATTGAGGCAGACGGGCTGAGACAGACGGTCTGAGACAAACGGTCTGAGACAGACGGTCTGAGACAGACGGTCTGAGACGGACGCTCTGAGACAGACGGATTGAGACAGACGGACTGATACAGACCGTCTGAGACAGACGGACTGAGACAGACGGTCTGAGACGGACGCTCTGAGACAGACGTATTGAGACAGACGGATTGAGACAGACGGACTGAGACAGACTGTCTGAGACAGACGGACTGAGACAGACGGTCTGAGACAGACGGATTGAGACAGACGGGCTGAGACAGACGGTCTGAGACAAACGGTCTGAGACAGACGGTCCGAGACAGACGGTCGGAGACAGACGGATTGAGGCAGACGCGACTGAGACAGACCGTCTGAGACAGACGGTCTGAGACAGACGGTCTGAGACAGACAGTCTGAGACAGACGGTCTGAGACAGGCGGTCTGAGACAGACGGTCTGAGACAGACGGTCCGAGACGGACGCTCTGAGACAGACGGATTGAGACAGACGGTCTGAGACACACGGTCCGAGACAGACGGTCTGAGACAGACGGTCTGAGACAGACGGATTGAGACAGACGGACTGAGACAGGCGGTCTGAGACAGACGGTCTGAGCCAGACGGTCTGAGACAGACGGTCTGAGACGGACGCTCTTGGACAGACGGATTGAGACAGACGGACTGATACAGACCGTCTGAGACAGACGGACTGAGACAGACGGTCTGAGACGGACGCTCTGAGACAGACGTATTGAGACAGACGGATTGAGACAGACGGACTGAGACAGACTGTCTGAGACAGACGGACTGAGACAGACGGTCTGAGACAGACGGATTGAGACAGACGGGCTGAGACAGACGGTCTGAGACAAACGGTCTGAGACAGACGGTCTGAGACAGACGGATTGAGACAGACGGGCTGAGACAGACGGTCTGAGACAAACGGTCGGAGACAGACAGTCTGAGACAGACGGTCTGAGACAAACGGTCTGAGACAGACGGTCTGAGACAGACGGTCTGAGACAGACGGTCTGAGACGGACGCTCTGAGACAGACGGATTGAGACAGACGGACTGAGACAGACCGTCTAAGACAGACGGACTGAGACAGAGGGTCTGAGACAGGCGGTCTGAGACAGACGGTCTGAGACGGACGCTCTGAGACAGACGTATTGAGACAGACGGAGTGAGACAGACCGTCTAAGACAGACGGACTGAGACAGACGGTCTGAGACAGACGGATTGAGACAGACGGACTGAGACAGGCGGTCTGAGACAGACGGTCTGAGACAGACGGTCTGAGACAGACGGTCTGAGACAGACGGATTGAGACAGACGGACTGATACAGACCGTCTGAGACAGACGGACTGAGACAGACGGTCTGAGACAGGCGGTCTGAGACAGACGGATTGAGACAGACAGTCTGAGACAGACGGTCTGAGACAGACGGTCTGAGACAGACAGTCAGAGACTGACGCTCTGAGACAGACGGATTGAGGCAGACGGGCTGAGACAGACGGTCTGAGACAAACGGTCTGAGACAGACGGTCTGAGACAGACGGATTGAGACAGACGGGCTGAGACAGACGGTCTGAGACAAACGGTCTGAGACAGACGGTCTGAGACAGACGGTCTGAGACAGACAGTCAGAGACAGACGCTCTAAGACAGACGGATTGAGACAGACGGGCTGAGACAGATGGCCTGAGATAGACGGGTGAGACAGACGGAAAGAGACAGACGGTCTGAGACAGACGGTCAGAGACGGACGCTCTGAGACAGACGGATTGAGACAGACGGACTGAGACAGACTGTCTGAGACAGACGGACTGAGACAGACGGTCTGAGACAGACGGATTGAGACAGACGGTCTGAGACAGACGGTCTGAGACAGACGGTCTGAGACGGACCCTCTGAGTCAGACGGATTGAGACAGGCGGACTGAGACCGACCGTCTAAGACAGACGGACTGAGACAGACGGTCTGAGACAGGCGGTCTGAGACAGACGGCCTAAGACAGGCGGTCTGAGACAGGCGGTCTGAGACAGACGGCCTAAGACAGGCGGTCTGAGACAGACGGTCTGAGACAGACGCTCGGAGACAGACGGATTGAGACAGACGGACTGATACAGACCGTCTGAGACAGACGGACTGAGACAGACGGTCTGAAACAGGCGGTCTGAGACAGTCGGTCTGAGACAGGCGGACTACGACAGACGGTCTGAGACAGGCGGACTGAGACAGATGGTCTGAGACAGACGGTCTGAGACAGACGGTCTGAGACAGACGGTCTGAGACGGACGCTCTGAGACAGACGGATTGAGACAGACGGACTGAGACAGACCGTCTAAGACAGACGGACTGAGACAGACGGTCTGAGACAGTCGGTCTGAGACAGACGGTCTGAGACGGACGCTCTGAGACAGACGGATTGAGACAGACGGACTGATACAGACCGTCTGAGACAGACGGACTGAGACAGACGGTCTGAGACAGGCGCTCTGAGACAGACGGTCTGAGACAGGCGGACTACGACAGACGGCCTGAGACAGGCGGACTGAGACAGACGGTCTGAGACAGACGGTCTGAGACAGACGGTCTGAGACAGACGGTCTGAGACGGACCCTCTGAGTCAGACGGATTGAGACAGGCGGACTGAGACCGACCGTCTAAGACAGACGGACTGAGACAGACGGTCTGAGACAGGCGGTCTGAGACAGACGGCCTAAGACAGGCGGTCTGAGACAGGCGGTCTGAGACAGACGGCCTAAGACAGGCGGTCTGAGACAGACGGTCTGAGACAGACGCTCGGAGACAGACGGATTGAGACAGACGGACTGATACAGACGCGTCTGAGACAGACGGACTGAGACAGACGGTCTGAAACAGGCGGTCTGAGACAGTCGGTCTGAGACAGGCGGACTACGACAGACGGTCTGAGACAGACGGTCTGAGACAGACGGTCTGAGACGGACGCTCTGAGACAGACGGATTGAGACAGACGGACTGAGACAGACCGTCTAAGACAGACGGACTGAGACAGAGGGTCTGAGACAGGCGGTCTGAGACAGACGGTCTGAGACGGACGCTCTGAGACAGACGTATTGAGACAGACGGAGTGAGACAGACCGTCTAAGACAGACGGACTGAGACAGACGGTCTGAGACAGGCCGTCTGAGACAGACGGTCTGAGACAGACGCTCTGAGACAGACAGTCAGAGGCGGACGCTCTGAGACAGACGGATTGAGACAGACGGTCTGAGACACACGGTCCGAGACAGACGGTCTGAGACAGACGGTCTGAGACAGACGGTCTGAGACAGACGGATTGAGACAGACGGACTGATACAGACCGTCTGAGACAGACGGACTGAGACAGACGGTCTGAGACAGGCGGTCTGAGACAGACGGATTGAGACAGACAGTCTGAGACAGACGGTCTGAGACAGACGGTCTGAGACAGACAGTCAGAGACTGACGCTCTGAGACAGACGGATTGAGACAGACGGGCTGAGACAGACGGTCTGAGACAAACGGTCTGAGACAGACGGTCTGAGACAGACGGATTGAGACAGACGGGCTGAGACAGACGGTCTGAGACAAACGGTCTGAGACAGACGGTCTGAGACAGACGGTCTGAGACAGACAGTCAGAGACAGACGCTCTGAGACAGACGGATTGAGACAGACGGGCTGAGACAGATGGCCTGAGATAGACGGGTGAGACAGACGGACTGAGACAGACTGTCTGAGACAGACGGACTGAGACAGACGGTCTGAGACAGACGGATTGAGACAGACGGTCTGAGACAGACGGTCTGAGACAGACGGCCTAAGACAGGCGGTCTGAGACAGGCGGTCTGAGACAGACGGCCTAAGACAGGCGGTCTGAGACAGACGGTCTGAGACAGACGCTCTGAGACAGACGGATTGAGACAGACGGACTGATACAGACCGTCTGAGACAGACGGACTGAGACAGACGGTCTGAGACAGGCGGTCTGAGACAGTCGGTCTGAGACAGGCGGACTACGACAGACGGTCTGAGACAGGCGGACTGAGACAGACGGTCTGAGACAGACGGTCTGAGACAGACGGTCTGAGACAGACGGTCTGAGACGGACGCTCTGAGACAGACGGATTGAGACAGACGGACTGAGACAGACCGTCTAAGACAGACGGACTGAGACAGACGGTCTGAGACAGGCGGTCTGAGACAGACGGTCTGAGACAGACGGTCTGAGACAGACGGTCTGAGACAGACGGTCTGAGACAGACGGTCTGAGACAGACGGTCTGAGACAGACGGTCTGAGACAGACGGTCAGAGACAGACGGTCCGAGACAGACGGTCGGAGACAGACGGATTGAGGCAGACGGACTGAGACAGACCGTCTGAGACAGACGGTCTGAGACAGACGGTCTGAGACAGACAGTCTGAGACAGACGGTCTGAGACAGGCGGTCTGAGACAGACGGTCTGAGACAGACGGTCCGAGACGGACGCTCTGAGACAGACGGATTGAGACAGACGGTCTGAGACACACGGTCCGAGACAGACGGTCTGAGACAGACGGTCTGAGACAGACGGATTGAGACAGACGGACTGAGACAGGCGGTCTGAGACAGACGGTCTGAGCCAGACGGTCTGAGACAGACGGTCTGAGACGGACGCTCTTGGACAGACGGATTGAGACAGACGGACTGATACAGACCGTCTGAGACAGACGGACTGAGACAGACGGTCTGAGACGGACGCTCTGAGACAGACGTATTGAGACAGACGGATTGAGACAGACGGACTGAGACAGACTGTCTGAGACAGACGGACTGAGACAGACGGTCTGAGACAGACGGATTGAGACAGACGGGCTGAGACAGACGGTCTGAGACAGACGGTCTGAGACAGACGGTCAGAGACAGACGGATTGAGACAGACGGACTGATACAGACCGTCTGAGACAGACGGACTGAGACAGACGGTCTGAGACAGGCGGTCTGAGACAGACGGATTGAGACAGACAGTCTGAGACAGACGGTCTGAGACAGACGGTCTGAGACAGACAGTCAGAGACTGACGCTCTGAGACAGACGGATTGAGGCAGACGGGCTGAGACAGGCGGTCTGAGACGGACCCTCTGAGTCAGACGGATTGAGACAGGCGGACTGAGACAGACCGTCTAAGACAGACGGACTGAGACAGACGGTCTGAGACAGGCGGTCTGAGACAGACGGCCTAAGACAGGCGGTCTGAGACAGACGGTCTGAGACAGACGGATTGAGGCAGACGGACTGAGACAGACCGTCTGAGACAGACGGTCTGAGACAGACGGTCTGAGACAGACGGTCTGAGACAGACAGTCTGAGACAGACGGTCTGAGACAGGCGGTCTGAGACAGACGGTCTGAGACAGACGGTCCGAGACGGACGCTCTGAGACAGACGGATTGAGACAGACGGTCTGAGACACACGGTCCGAGACAGACGGTCTGAGACAGACGGTCTGAGACAGACGGATTGAGACAGACGGACTGAGACAGGCGGTCTGAGACAGACGGTCCGAGACAGACGGTCTGAGACAGACGGTCTGAGACAGACGGATTGAGACAGACGGACTGAGACAGGCGGTCTGAGACAGACGGTCTGAGACAGACGGTCTGAGACAGACGGTCTGAGACAGACGGATTGAGACAGACGGACTGATACAGACCGTCTGAGACAGACGGACTGAGACAGACGGTCTGAGACAGGCGGTCTGAGACAGACGGATTGAGACAGACAGTCTGAGACAGACGGTCTGAGACAGACGGTCTGAGACAGACAGTCAGAGACTGACGCTCTGAGACAGACGGATTGAGACAGACGGGCTGAGACAGACGGTCTGAGACAAACGGTCTGAGACAGACGGTCTGAGACAGACGGATTGAGACAGACGGGCTGAGACAGACGGTCTGAGACAAACGGTCTGAGACAGACGGTCTGAGACAGACGGATTGAGACAGACGGGCTGAGACAGACGGTCTGAGACAAACGGTCTGAGACAGACGGTCTGAGACAGACAGTCAGAGACAGACGCTCTAAGACAGACGGATTGAGACAGACGGGTTGAGACAGATGGCCTGAGATAGACGGGTGAGACAGACGGAAAGAGACAGACGGTCTGAGACAGACGGTCAGAGACGGACGCTCTGAGACAGACGGATTGAGACAGACGGACTGAGACAGACTGTCTGAGACAGACGGACTGAGACAGACGGTCTGAGACAGACGGATTGAGACAGACGGTCTGAGACAGACGGTCTGAGACAGACGGTCTGAGACGGACCCTCTGAGTCAGACGGATTGAGACAGGCGGACTGAGACAGACCGTCTAAGACAGACGGACTGAGACAGACGGTCTGAGACAGGCGGTCTGAGACAGACGGCCTAAGACAGGCGGTCTGAGACAGGCGGTCTGAGACAGACGGCCTAAGACAGGCGGTCTGAGACAGACGGTCTGAGACAGACGCTCGGAGACAGACGGATTGAGACAGACGGACTGATACAGACCGTCTGAGACAGACGGACTGAGACAGACGGTCTGAAACAGGCGGTCTGAGACAGTCGGTCTGAGACAGACGGTCTGAGACAGACGGTCTGAGACAGACGGTCTGAGACAGACGGTCTGAGACAGACGGTCTGAGACAGACGGTCTGAGACAGACGGTCTGAGACAGACGGTCTGAGACAGACGGTCAGAGACAGACGGTCCGAGACAGACGGTCGGAGACAGACGGATTGAGGCAGACGGACTGAGACAGACCGTCTGAGACAGACGGTCTGAGACAGACGGTCTGAGACAGACGGTCTGAGACAGACAGTCTGAGACAGACGGTCTGAGACAGGCGGTCTGAGACAGACGGTCTGAGACAGACGGTCCGAGACGGACGCTCTGAGACAGACGGATTGAGACAGACGGTCTGAGACACACGGTCCGAGACAGACGGTCTGAGACAGACGGTCTGAGACAGACGGATTGAGACAGACGGACTGAGACAGGCGGTCTGAGACAGACGGTCTGAGACAGACGGTCTGAGACGGACGCTCTTAGACAGACGGATTGAGACAGACGGACTGATACAGACCGTCTGAGACAGACGGACTGAGACAGACGGTCTGAGACAGACGGTCTGAGACGGACGCTCTGAGACAGACGTATTGAGACAGACGGAGTGAGACAGACCGTCTAAGACAGGCGGACTGAGACAGACGGTCTGAGACAGGCCGTCTGAGACAGACGGTCTGAGACAGACGCTCTGAGACAGACTGTCTGAGACAGACGGACTGAGACAGACGGTCTGAGACAGACGGATTGAGACAGACGGTCTGAGACAGACGGTCTGAGACAGACGGTCTGAGACGGACCCTCTGAGTCAGACGGATTGAGACAGGCGGACTGAGACAGACCGTCTAAGACAGACGGACTGAGACAGACGGTCTGAGACAGGCGGTCTGAGACAGACGGCCTAAGACAGGCGGTCTGAGACAGGCGGTCTGAGACAGACGGCCTAAGACAGGCGGTCTGAGACAGACGGTCTGAGACAGACGCTCTGAGACAGACGGATTGAGACAGACGGACTGATACAGACCGTCTGAGACAGACGGACTGAGACAGACGGTCTGAGACAGGCGGTCTGAGACAGTCGGTCTGAGACAGGCGGACTACGACAGACGGTCTGAGACAGGCGGACTGAGACAGACGGTCTGAGACAGACGGTCTGAGACAGACGGTCTGAGACGGACGCTCTGAGACAGACGGATTGAGACAGACGGACTGAGACAGACCGTCTAAGACAGACGGACTGAGACAGACGGTCTGAGACAGGCGGTCTGAGACAGACGGTCTGAGACAGACGGTCTGAGACAGACGGTCTGAGACAGACGGTCTGAGACAGACGGTCTGAGACAGACGGTCAGAGACAGACGGTCAGAGACAGACGGTCCGAGACAGACGGTCTGAGACAGACGGTCTGAGACGGACGCTCTTAGACAGACGGATTGAGACAGACGGACTGATACAGACCGTCTGAGACAGACGGACTGAGACAGACGGTCTGAGACAGGCGGTCTGAGACAGACGGTCTGAGACAGGCGGACTACGACAGACGGTCTGAGACAGGCAGACTGAGACAGACGGTCTGAGACACACGGTCCGAGACAGACGGTCTGAGACAGACGGTCTGAGACAGACGGATTGAGACAGACGGACTGAGACAGGCGGCCTGAGACAGACGGTCTGAGACAGTCGGTCTGAGACAGACGGTCTGAGACGGACGCTCTGAGACAGACGGATTGAGACAGACGGACTGATACAGACCGTCTGAGACAGACGGACTGAGACAGACGGTCTGAGACAGACGGTCTGAGACGGACGCTCTGAGACAGACGTATTGAGACAGACGGAGTGAGACAGACCGTCTAAGACAGGCGGACTGAGACAGACGGTCTGAGACAGGCCGTCTGAGACAGACGGTCTGAGACAGACGCTCTGAGACAGACTGTCTGAGACAGACGGACTGAGACAGACGGTCTGAGACAGACGGATTGAGACAGACGGTCTGAGACAGACGGTCTGAGACAGACGGTCTGAGACGGACCCTCTGAGTCAGACGGATTGAGACAGGCGGACTGAGACAGACCGTCTAAGACAGACGGACTGAGACAGACGGTCTGAGACAGGCGGTCTGAGACAGACGGCCTAAGACAGGCGGTCTGAGACAGGCGGTCTGAGACAGACGGCCTAAGACAGGCGGTCTGAGACAGACGGTCTGAGACAGACGCTCTGAGACAGACGGATTGAGACAGACGGACTGATACAGACCGTCTGAGACAGACGGACTGAGACAGACGGTCTGAGACAGGCGGTCTGAGACAGTCGGTCTGAGACAGGCGGACTACGACAGACGGTCTGAGACAGGCGGACTGAGACAGACGGTCTGAGACAGACGGTCTGAGACAGACGGTCTGAGACGGACGCTCTGAGACAGACGGATTGAGACAGACGGACTGAGACAGACCGTCTAAGACAGACGGACTGAGACAGACGGTCTGAGACAGGCGGTCTGAGACAGACGGTCTGAGACAGACGGTCTGAGACAGACGGTCTGAGACAGACGGTCTGAGACAGACGGTCTGAGACAGACGGTCAGAGACAGACGGTCCGAGACAGACGGTCAGAGACAGACGGTCCGAGACAGACGGTCTGAGACAGACGGTCTGAGACGGACGCTCTTAGACAGACGGATTGAGACAGACGGACTGATACAGACCGTCTGAGACAGACGGACTGAGACAGACGGTCTGAGACAGGCGGTCTGAGACAGACGGTCTGAGACAGGCGGACTACGACAGACGGTCTGAGACAGGCAGACTGAGACAGACGGTCTGAGACACACGGTCCGAGACAGACGGTCTGAGACAGACGGTCTGAGACAGACGGATTGAGACAGACGGACTGAGACAGGCGGCCTGAGACAGACGGTCTGAGACAGTCGGTCTGAGACAGACGGTCTGAGACGGACGCTCTGAGACAGACGGATTGAGACAGACGGACTGATACAGACCGTCTGAGACAGACGGACTGAGACAGACGGTCTGAGACAGGCGCTCTGAGACAGACGGTCTGAGACAGGCGGACTACGACAGACGGCCTGAGACAGGCGGACTGAGACAGACGGTCTGAGACAGACGGTCTGAGACAGACGGTCTGAGACAGACGGTCTGAGACAGACGGTCTGAGACAGACGGTCTGAGACAGACGGTCTGAGACAGACGGATTGAGACAGACGGGCTGAGACAGACGGTCTGAGACAAACGGTCTGAGACAGACGGTCTGAGACAGACGGTCTGAGACAGACGGTGTGAGACAGACGGATTGAGACAGACGGACTGAGACAGACCGTCTGAGACAGACGGTTTGAGACAGACGGATTGAGACAGACGGACTGAGACAGACCGTCTAAGACAGACGGACTGGGACAGACGGTCTGAGACAGGCGGTCTGAGACAGACTGTCTGAGACAGACGCTCTGAGACAGACAGTCAGAGACAGACGGTCTGGGACAGACGGTCTGAGACGGACGCTCTGAGACAGACGGATTGAGACAGACGGCCTAAGACACGCGGTCTGAGACAGACGGTCTGAGACGGACGCTCTGAGACAGACGGATTGAGACAGACGGACTGATACAGACCGTCTGAGACAGACGGACTGAGACAGACGGTCTGAGACGGACGCTCTGAGACAGACGTATTGAGACAGACGGATTGAGACAGACGGACTGAGACAGACTGTCTGAGACAGACGGACTGAGACAGACGGTCTGAGACGGACGCTCTGAGACAGACGTATTGAGACAGACGGATTGAGACAGACGGACTGAGACAGACTGTCTGAGACAGACGGACTGAGACAGACGGTCTGAGACAGACGGATTGAGACAGACGGGCTGAGACAGACGGTCTGAGACAGACGGTCTGAGACAGACGGTCAGAGACAGACGGATTGAGACAGACGGACTGATACAGACCGTCTGAGACAGACGGACTGAGACAGACGGTCTGAGACAGGCGGTCTGAGACAGACGGATTGAGACAGACAGTCTGAGACAGACGGTCTGAGACAGACGGTCTGAGACAGACAGTCAGAGACTGACGCTCTGAGACAGACGGATTGAGGCAGACGGGCTGAGACAGACGGTCTGAGACGGACCCTCTGAGTCAGACGGATTGAGACAGGCGGACTGAGACAGACCGTCTAAGACAGACGGACTGAGACAGACGGTCTGAGACAGGCGGTCTGAGACAGACGGCCTAAGACAGGCGGTCTGAGACAGGCGGTCTGAGACAGACGGCCTAAGACAGGCGGTCTGAGACAGACGGTCTGAGACAGACGGATTGAGGCAGACGGACTGAGACAGACCGTCTGAGACAGACGGTCTGAGACAGACGGTCTGAGACAGACGGTCTGAGACAGACAGTCTGAGACAGACGGTCTGAGACAGGCGGTCTGAGACAGACGGCCTAAGACAGGCGGTCTGAGACAGACGGTCTGAGACAGACGGATTGAGGCAGACGGACTGAGACAGACCGTCTGAGACAGACGGTCTGAGACAGACGGTCTGAGACAGACGGTCTGAGACGGACGCTCTTGGACAGACGGATTGAGACAGACGGACTGATACAGACCGTCTGAGACAGACGGACTGAGACAGACGGTCTGAGACGGACGCTCTGAGACAGACGTATTGAGACAGACGGATTGAGACAGACGGACTGAGACAGACTGTCTGAGACAGACGGACTGAGACAGACGGTCTGAGACAGACGGATTGAGACAGACGGGCTGAGACAGACGGTCTGAGACAGACGGTCTGAGACAGACGGTCAGAGACAGACGGATTGAGACAGACGGACTGATACAGACCGTCTGAGACAGACGGACTGAGACAGACGGTCTGAGACAGGCGGTCTGAGACAGACGGATTGAGACAGACAGTCTGAGACAGACGGTCTGAGACAGACGGTCTGAGACAGACAGTCAGAGACTGACGCTCTGAGACAGACGGATTGAGGCAGACGGGCTGAGACAGACGGTCTGAGACGGACCCTCTGAGTCAGACGGATTGAGACAGGCGGACTGAGACAGACCGTCTAAGACAGACGGACTGAGACAGACGGTCTGAGACAGGCGGTCTGAGACAGACGGCCTAAGACAGGCGGTCTGAGACAGGCGGTCTGAGACAGACGGCCTAAGACAGGCGGTCTGAGACAGACGGTCTGAGACAGACGGATTGAGGCAGACGGACTGAGACAGACCGTCTGAGACAGACGGTCTGAGACAGACGGTCTGAGACAGACGGTCTGAGACAGACAGTCTGAGACAGACGGTCTGAGACAGGCGGTCTGAGACAGACGGTCTGAGACAGACGGTCCGAGACGGACGCTCTGAGACAGACGGATTGAGACAGACGGTCTGAGACACACGGTCCGAGACAGACGGTCTGAGACAGACGGTCTGAGACAGACGGATTGAGACAGACGGACTGAGACAGGCGGTCTGAGACAGACGGTCTGAGACAGACGGTCTGAGACGGACGCTCTTAGACAGACGGATTGAGACAGACGGACTGATACAGACCGTCTGAGACAGACGGACTGAGACAGACGGTCTGAGACAGACGGTCTGAGACGGACGCTCTGAGACAGACGTATTGAGACAGACGGAGTGAGACAGACCGTCTAAGACAGACGGACTGAGACAGACGGTCTGAGACAGGCCGTCTGAGACAGACGGTCTGAGACAGACGCTCTGAGACAGACAGTCAGAGACGGACGCTCTGAGACAGACGGATTGAGACAGACGGTCTGAGACACACGGTCCGAGACAGACGGTCTGAGACAGACGGTCTGAGACAGACGGATTGAGACAGACGGATTGAGACAGACGGTCTGAGACACACGGTCCGAGACAGACGGTCTGAGACAGACGGTCTGAGACAGACGGATTGAGACAGACGGACTGAGACAGGCGGTCTGAGACAGACGGTCTGAGACAGACGGTCTGAGACAGACGGATTGAGACAGACGGACTGATACAGACCGTCTGAGACAGACGGACTGAGACAGACGGTCTGAGACAGGCGGTCTGAGACAGACGGATTGAGACAGACAGTCTGAGACAGACGGTCTGAGACAGACGGTCTGAGACAGACAGTCAGAGACTGACGCTCTGAGACAGACGGATTGAGACAGACGGGCTGAGACAGACGGTCTGAGACAAACGGTCTGAGACAGACGGTCTGAGACAGACGGATTGAGACAGACGGGCTGAGACAGACGGTCTGAGACAAACGGTCTGAGACAGACGGTCTGAGACAGACGGATTGAGACAGACGGGCTGAGACAGACGGTCTGAGACAAACGGTCTGAGACAGACGGTCTGAGACAGACAGTCAGAGACAGACGCTCTAAGACAGACGGATTGAGACAGACGGGCTGAGACAGATGGCCTGAGATAGACGGGTGAGACAGACGGAAAGAGACAGACGGTCTGAGACAGACGGTCAGAGACGGACGCTCTGAGACAGACGGATTGAGACAGACGGACTGAGACAGACTGTCTGAGACAGACGGACTGAAACAGACGGTCTGAGACAGACGGATTGAGACAGACGGTCTGAGACAGACGGTCTGAGACAGACGGTCTGAGACGGACCCTCTGAGTCAGACGGATTGAGACAGGCGGACTGAGACAGACCGTCTAAGACAGACGGACTGAGACAGACGGTCTGAGACAGGCGGTCTGAGACAGACGGCCTAAGACAGGCGGTCTGAGACAGGCGGTCTGAGACAGACGGCCTAAGACAGGCGGTCTGAGACAGACGGTCTGAGACAGACGCTCGGAGACAGACGGATTGAGACAGACGGACTGATACAGACCGTCTGAGACAGACGGACTGAGACAGACGGTCTGAAACAGGCGGTCTGAGACAGTCGGTCTGAGACAGACGGTCTGAGACAGACGGTCTGAGACAGACGGTCTGAGACAGACGGTCTGAGACAGACGGTCTGAGACAGACGGTCTGAGACAGACGGTCTGAGACAGACGGTCTGAGACAGACGGTCAGAGACAGACGGTCCGAGACAGACGGTCGGAGACAGACGGATTGAGGCAGACGGACTGAGACAGACCGTCTGAGACAGACGGTCTGAGACAGACGGTCTGAGACAGACGGTCTGAGACAGACAGTCTGAGACAGACGGTCTGAGACAGGCGGTCTGAGACAGACGGTCTGAGACAGACGGTCCGAGACGGACGCTCTGAGACAGACGGATTGAGACAGACGGTCTGAGACACACGGTCCGAGACAGACGGTCTGAGACAGACGGTCTGAGACAGACGGATTGAGACAGACGGACTGAGACAGGCGGTCTGAGACAGACGGTCTGAGACAGACGGTCTGAGACGGACGCTCTTAGACAGACGGATTGAGACAGACGGACTGATACAGACCGTCTGAGACAGACGGACTGAGACAGACGGTCTGAGACAGACGGTCTGAGACGGACGCTCTGAGACAGACGTATTGAGACAGACGGAGTGAGACAGACCGTCTAAGACAGGCGGACTGAGACAGACGGTCTGAGACAGGCCGTCTGAGACAGACGGTCTGAGACAGACGCTCTGAGACAGACTGTCTGAGACAGACGGACTGAGACAGACGGTCTGAGACAGACGGATTGAGACAGACGGTCTGAGACAGACGGTCTGAGACAGACGGTCTGAGACGGACCCTCTGAGTCAGACGGATTGAGACAGGCGGACTGAGACAGACCGTCTAAGACAGACGGACTGAGACAGACGGTCTGAGACAGGCGGTCTGAGACAGACGGCCTAAGACAGGCGGTCTGAGACAGGCGGTCTGAGACAGACGGCCTAAGACAGGCGGTCTGAGACAGACGGTCTGAGACAGACGCTCTGAGACAGACGGATTGAGACAGACGGACTGATACAGACCGTCTGAGACAGACGGACTGAGACAGACGGTCTGAGACAGGCGGTCTGAGACAGTCGGTCTGAGACAGGCGGACTACGACAGACGGTCTGAGACAGGCGGACTGAGACAGACGGTCTGAGACAGACGGTCTGAGACAGACGGTCTGAGACGGACGCTCTGAGACAGACGGATTGAGACAGACGGACTGAGACAGACCGTCTAAGACAGACGGACTGAGACAGACGGTCTGAGACAGGCGGTCTGAGACAGACGGTCTGAGACAGACGGTCTGAGACAGACGGTCTGAGACAGACGGTCTGTGACAGACGGTCTGAGACAGACGGTCAAAGACAGACGGTCCGAGACAGACGGTCAGAGACAGACGGTCCGAGACAGACGGTCTGAGACAGACGGTCTGAGACGGACGCTCTTAGACAGACGGATTGAGACAGACGGGCTGAGACAGACGGTCTGAGACAAACGGTCTGAGACAGACGGTCTGAGACAGACGGACTGAGACAGACGGTCTGAGACAGGCGGTCTGAGACAGACGGTCTGAGACAGGCGGACTACGACAGACGGTCTGAGACAGGCAGACTGAGACAGACGGTCTGAGACACACGGTCCGAGACAGACGGTCTGAGACAGACGGTCTGAGACAGACGGATTGAGACAGACGGACTGAGACAGGCGGCCTGAGACAGACGGTCTGAGACAGTCGGTCTGAGACAGACGGTCTGAGACGGACGCTCTGAGACAGACGGATTGAGACAGACGGACTGATACAGACCGTCTGAGACAGACGGACTGAGACAGACGGTCTGAGACAGGCGCTCTGAGACAGACGGTCTGAGACAGGCGGACTACGACAGACGGCCTGAGACAGGCGGACTGAGACAGACGGTCTGAGACAGACGGTCTGAGACAGACGGTCTGAGACAGACGGTCTGAGACAGACGGTCTGAGACAGACGGTCTGAGACAGACGGTCTGAGACAGACGGTCTGAGACAGACGGATTGAGACAGACGGGCTGAGACAGACGGTCTGAGACAAACGGTCTGAGACAGACGGTCTGAGACAGACGGTCTGAGACAGACGGTGTGAGACAGACGGATTGAGACAGACGGACTGAGACAGACCGTCTGAGACAGACGGTTTGAGACAGACGGATTGAGACAGACGGACTGAGACAGACCGTCTAAGACAGACGGACTGGGACAGACGGTCTGAGACAGGCGGTCTGAGACAGACTGTCTGAGACAGACGCTCTGAGACAGACAGTCAGAGACAGACGGTCTGGGACAGACGGTCTGAGACGGACGCTCTGAGACAGACGGATTGAGACAGACGGCCTAAGACACGCGGTCTGAGACAGACGGTCTGAGACGGACGCTCTGAGACAGACGGATTGAGACAGACGGACTGATACAGACCGTCTGAGACAGACGGACTGAGACAGACGGTCTGAGACAGACGGTCTGAGACAGGCGGACTACGACAGACGGTCTGAGACAGGCGGACTGAGACAGACGGTCTGAGACAGGCGGTCTGGGACAGACGCTCTGAGACAGACAGTCAGAGACGGACGCTCTGAGACAGACGGATTGAGACAGACGGTCTGAGACAGACAGTCAGAGACAGACGCTCTGAGACAGACGGATTGAGACAGACGGGCTGAGACAGATGGTCTGAGATAGACGGGTGAGACAGACGGAAAGAAACAGACGGTCTGAGACAGACGGTCTGAGACAGACGGTCTGAGACAGACAGTCAGAGACAGACGCTCTGAGACAGACGGATTGAGACAGACGGGCTGAGACAGATGGTCTGAGATAGACGGGTGAGACAGACGGAAAGAGACAGACGGTCTGAGACAGATGGTCTGAGACAGACGGTCTGAGACGGACGCTCTGAGACAGACGGATTGAGACAGACGGACTGAGACAGACCGTCTAAGACAGACGGACTGAGACAGACGGTCTGAGACAGGCGGTCTGAGACAGACGGTCTGAGCCAGACGGTCTGAGACAGACAGTCAGAGACTGACGCTCTGAGACAGACGGATTGAGGCAGACGGGCTGAGACAGACGGTCTGAGACAAACGGTCTGAGACAGACGGTCTGAGACAGACGGTCTGAGACGGACGCTCTGAGACAGACGGATTGAGACAGACGGACTGAGACAGACCGTCTAAGACAGACGGTCTGAGACAGACAGTCAGAGACTGACGCTCTGAGACAGACGGATTGAGGCAGACGGGCTGAGACAGACGGTCTGAGACAAACGGTCTGAGACAGACGGTCTGAGACAGACGGATTGAGACAGACGGGCTGAGACAGACGGTCTGAGACAAACGGTCTGAGACAGACGGTCTGAGACAGACGGTCTGAGACAGACGGTCTGAGACAGACAGTCAGAGACAGACGCTCTAAGACAGACGGATTGAAACAGACGGGCTGAGACAGATGGCCTGAGATAGACGGGTGAGACAGACGGAAAGAGACAGACGGTCTGAGACAGACGGTCAGAGACAGACGGTCCGAGACAGACGGTCTGAGGCAGACGGATTGAGACAGACGGACTGAGACAGACCTTCTGAGACAGACGGTCTGAGACAGACGGTCTGAGACAGACGGTCTGAGACAGACGGTCTGAGACAGACGGTCTGAGACAGACGGTCTGAGACGGACCCTCTGAGTCAGACGGATTGAGACAGGCGGACTGAGACCGACCGTCTAAGACAGACGGACTGAGACAGACGGTCTGAGACAGGCGGTCTGAGACAGACGGCCTAAGACAGGCGGTCTGAGACAGGCGGTCTGAGACAGACGGCCTAAGACAGGCGGTCTGAGACAGACGGTCTGAGACAGACGCTCGGAGACAGACGGATTGAGACAGACGGACTGATACAGACCGTCTGAGACAGACGGACTGAGACAGACGGTCTGAAACAGGCGGTCTGAGACAGTCGGTCTGAGACAGGCGGACTACGACAGACGGTCTGAGACAGACGGTCTGAGACAGACGGTCTGAGACGGACGCTCTGAGACAGACGGATTGAGACAGACGGACTGAGACAGACCGTCTAAGACAGACGGACTGAGACAGAGGGTCTGAGACAGGCGGTCTGAGACAGACGGTCTGAGACGGACGCTCTGAGACAGACGTATTGAGACAGACGGAGTGAGACAGACCGTCTAAGACAGACGGACTGAGACAGACGGTCTGAGACAGGCCGTCTGAGACAGACGGTCTGAGACAGACGCTCTGAGACAGACAGTCAGAGGCGGACGCTCTGAGACAGACGGATTGAGACAGACGGTCTGAGACACACGGTCCGAGACAGACGGTCTGAGACAGACGGTCTGAGACAGACGGATTGAGACAGACGGACTGATACAGACCGTCTGAGACAGACGGACTGAGACAGACGGTCTGAGACAGGCGGTCTGAGACAGACGGATTGAGACAGACAGTCTGAGACAGACGGTCTGAGACAGACGGTCTGAGACAGACAGTCAGAGACTGACGCTCTGAGACAGACGGATTGAGACAGACGGGCTGAGACAGACGGTCTGAGACAAACGGTCTGAGACAGACGGTCTGAGACAGACGGATTGAGACAGACGGGCTGAGACAGACGGTCTGAGACAAACGGTCTGAGACAGACGGTCTGAGACAGACGGTCTGAGACAGACAGTCAGAGACAGACGCTCTGAGACAGACGGATTGAGACAGACGGGCTGAGACAGATGGCCTGAGATAGACGGGTGAGACAGACGGACTGAGACAGACTGTCTGAGACAGACGGACTGAGACAGACGGTCTGAGACAGACGGATTGAGACAGACGGTCTGAGACAGACGGTCTGAGACGGACCCTCTGAGTCAGACGGATTGAGACAGGCGGACTGAGACAGACCGTCTAAGACAGACGGACTGAGACAGACGGTCTGAGACAGGCGGTCTGAGACAGACGGCCTAAGACAGGCGGTCTGAGACAGGCGGTCTGAGACAGACGGCCTAAGACAGGCGGTCTGAGACAGACGGTCTGAGACAGACGCTCGAAGACAGACGGATTGAGACAGACGGACTGATACAGACCGTCTGAGACAGACGGACTGAGACAGACGGTCTGAGACAGGCGGTCTGAGACAGTCGGTCTGAGACAGGCGGACTACGACAGACGGTCTGAGACAGGCGGACTGAGACAGACGGTCTGAGACAGACGGTCTGAGACAGACGGTCTGAGACAGACGGTCTGAGACAGACGGTCTGAGACGGACGCTCTGAGACAGACGGATTGAGACAGACGGACTGAGACAGACCGTCTAAGACAGACGGACTGAGACAGACGGTCTGAGACAGGCGGTCTGAGACAGACGGTCTGAGACAGACGGTCTGAGACAGACGGTCTGAGACAGACGGTCTGAGACAGACGGTCTGAGACAGACGGTCTGAGACAGACGGTCTGAGACAGACGGTCTGAGACAGACGGTCTGAGACAGACGGTCAGAGACAGACGGTCCGAGACAGACGGTCGGAGACAGACGGATTGAGGCAGACGCGACTGAGACAGACCGTCTGAGACAGACGGTCTGAGACAGACGGTCTGAGACAGACAGTCTGAGACAGACGGTCTGAGACAGGCGGTCTGAGACAGACGGTCTGAGACAGACGGTCCGAGACGGACGCTCTGAGACAGACGGATTGAGACAGACGGTCTGAGACACACGGTCCGAGACAGACGGTCTGAGACAGACGGTCTGAGACAGACGGATTGAGACAGACGGACTGAGACAGGCGGTCTGAGACAGACGGTCTGAGCCAGACGGTCTGAGACAGACGGTCTGAGACGGACGCTCTTGGACAGACGGATTGAGACAGACGGACTGATACAGACCGTCTGAGACAGACGGACTGAGACAGACGGTCTGAGACGGACGCTCTGAGACAGACGTATTGAGACAGACGGATTGAGACAGACGGACTGAGACAGACTGTCTGAGACAGACGGACTGAGACAGACGGTCTGAGACAGACGGATTGAGACAGACGGGCTGAGACAGACGGTCTGAGACAAACGGTCTGAGACAGACGGTCTGAGACAGACGGATTGAGACAGACGGGCTGAGACAGACGGTCTGAGACAAACGGTCGGAGACAGACAGTCTGAGACAGACGGTCTGAGACAAACGGTCTGAGACAGACGGACTGAGACAGACCGTCTAAGACAGACGGACTGAGACAGACGGTCTGAGACAGGCGGTCTGAGACAGACGGTCTGAGACAGACGGTCTGAGACAGACGGTCTGAGACAGACGGTCTGAGACAGACGGTCTGAGACAGACGGTCTGAGACAGACGGTCTGAGACAGACGGTCTGAGACAGACGGTCAGAGACAGACGGTCCGAGACAGACGGTCGGAGACAGACGGATTGAGGCAGACGCGACTGAGACAGACCGTCTGAGACAGACGGTCTGAGACAGACGGTCTGAGACAGACAGTCTGAGACAGACGGTCTGAGACAGACGGATTGAGACAGACGGACTGAGACAGGCGGTCTGAGACAGACGGTCTGAGCCAGACGGTCTGAGACAGACGGTCTGAGACGGACGCTCTTGGACAGACGGATTGAGACAGACGGACTGATACAGACCGTCTGAGACAGACGGACTGAGACAGACGGTCTGAGACGGACGCTTTGAGACAGACGTATTGAGACAGACGGATTGAGACAGACGGACTGAGACAGACTGTCTGAGACAGACGGACTGAGACAGACGGTCTGAGACAGACGGATTGAGACAGACGGGCTGAGACAGACGGTCTGAGACAAACGGTCTGAGACAGACGGTCTGAGACAGACGGATTGAGACAGACGGGCTGAGACAGACGGTCTGAGACAAACGGTCGGAGACAGACAGTCTGAGACAGACGGTCTGAGACAAACGGTCTGAGACAGACGGTCTGAGACAGACGGTCTGAGACGGACGCTCTGAGACAGACGGATTGAGACAGACGGACTGAGACAGACCGTCTAAGACAGACGGACTGAGACAGAGGGTCTGAGACAGGCGGTCTGAGACAGACGGTCTGAGACGGACGCTCTGAGACAGACGTATTGAGACAGACGGAGTGAGACAGACCGTCTAAGACAGACGGACTGAGACAGACGGTCTGAGACAGACGGATTGAGACAGACGGACTGAGACAGGCGGTCTGAGACAGACGGTCTGAGACAGACGGTCTGAGACAGACGGTCTGAGACAGACGGATTGAGACAGACGGACTGATACAGACCGTCTGAGACAGACGGACTGAGACAGACGGTCTGAGACAGGCGGTCTGAGACAGACGGATTGAGACAGACAGTCTGAGACAGACGGTCTGAGACAGACGGTCTGAGACAGACAGTCAGAGACTGACGCTCTGAGACAGACGGATTGAGGCAGACGGGCTGAGACAGACGGTCTGAGACAAACGGTCTGAGACAGACGGTCTGAGACAGACGGATTGAGACAGACGGGCTGAGACAGACGGTCTGAGACAAACGGTCTGAGACAGACGGTCTGAGACAGACGGTCTGAGACAGACAGTCAGAGACAGACGCTCTAAGACAGACGGATTGAGACAGACGGGCTGAGACAGATGGCCTGAGATAGACGGGTGAGACAGACGGAAAGAGACAGACGGTCTGAGACAGACGGTCAGAGACGGACGCTCTGAGACAGACGGATTGAGACAGACGGATTGAGACAGACGGACTGAGACAGGCGGTCTGAGACAGACGGTCTGAGCCAGACGGTCTGAGACAGACGGTCTGAGACGGACGCTCTTGGACAGACGGATTGAGACAGACGGACTGATACAGACCGTCTGAGACAGACGGACTGAGACAGACGGTCTGAGACGGACGCTCTGAGACAGACGTATTGAGACAGACGGATTGAGACAGACGGACTGAGACAGACTGTCTGAGACAGACGGACTGAAACAGACGGTCTGAGACAGACGGATTGAGACAGACGGGCTGAGACAGACGGTCTGAGACAAACGGTCTGAGACAGACGGTCTGAGACAGACGGATTGAGACAGACGGGCTGAGACAGACGGTCTGAGACAAACGGTCGGAGACAGACAGTCTGAGACAGACGGTCTGAGACAAACGGTCTGAGACAGACGGACTGAGACAGACCGTCTAAGACAGACGGACTGAGACAGACGGTCTGAGACAGGCGGTCTGAGACAGACGGTCTGAGACAGACGGTCTGAGACAGACGCTCGGAGACAGACGGATTGAGACAGACGGACTGAGACAAACGGTCTGAGACAGACGGACTGAGACAGACCGTCTAAGACAGACGGACTGAGACAGACGGTCTGAGACAGACGGTCTGAGACAGACGGTCTGAGACAGACGGTCTGAGACAGACGGTCTGAGACAGACGGTCTGAGACAGACGGTCTGAGACAGACGGTCAGAGACAGACGGTCCGAGACAGACGGTCGGAGACAGACGGATTGAGGCAGACGCGACTGAGACAGACCGTCTGAGACAGACGGTCTGAGACAGACAGTCTGAGACAGACGGTCTGAGACAGGCGGTCTGAGACAGACGGTCTGAGACAGACGGTCCGAGACGGACGCTCTGAGACAGACGGATTGAGACAGACGGTCTGAGACACACGGTCCGAGACAGACGGTCTGAGACAGACGGTCTGAGACAGACGGATTGAGACAGACGGACTGAGACAGGCGGTCTGAGACAGACGGTCTGAGCCAGACGGTCTGAGACAGACGGTCTGAGACGGACGCTCTTGGACAGACGGATTGAGACAGACGGACTGATACAGACCGTCTGAGACAGACGGACTGAGACAGACGGTCTGAGACGGACGCTCTGAGACAGACGTATTGAGACAGACGGATTGAGACAGACGGACTGAGACAGACTGTCTGAGACAGACGGACTGAGACAGACGGTCTGAGACAGACGGATTGAGACAGACGGGCTGAGACAGACGGTCTGAGACAAACGGTCTGAGACAGACGGTCTGAGACAGACGGATTGAGACAGACGGGCTGAGACAGACGGTCTGAGACAAACGGTCGGAGACAGACAGTCTGAGACAGACGGTCTGAGACAAACGGTCTGAGACAGACGGTCTGAGACAGACGGTCTGAGACAGACGGTCTGAGACGGACGCTCTGAGACAGACGGATTGAGACAGACGGACTGAGACAGACCGTCTAAGACAGACGGACTGAGACAGAGGGTCTGAGACAGGCGGTCTGAGACAGACGGTCTGAGACGGACGCTCTGAGACAGACGTATTGAGACAGACGGAGTGAGACAGACCGTCTAAGACAGACGGACTGAGACAGACGGTCTGAGACAGACGGATTGAGACAGACGGACTGAGACAGGCGGTCTGAGACAGACGGTCTGAGACAGACGGTCTGAGACAGACGGTCTGAGACAGACGGATTGAGACAGACGGACTGATACAGACCGTCTGAGACAGACGGACTGAGACAGACGGTCTGAGACAGGCGGTCTGAGACAGACGGATTGAGACAGACAGTCTGAGACAGACGGTCTGAGACAGACGGTCTGAGACAGACAGTCAGAGACTGACGCTCTGAGACAGACGGATTGAGGCAGACGGGCTGAGACAGACGGTCTGAGACAAACGGTCTGAGACAGACGGTCTGAGACAGACGGATTGAGACAGACGGGCTGAGACAGACGGTCTGAGACAAACGGTCTGAGACAGACGGTCTGAGACAGACGGTCTGAGACAGACAGTCAGAGACAGACGCTCTAAGACAGACGGATTGAGACAGACGGGCTGAGACAGATGGCCTGAGATAGACGGGTGAGACAGACGGAAAGAGACAGACGGTCTGAGACAGACGGTCAGAGACGGACGCTCTGAGACAGACGGATTGAGACAGACGGACTGAGACAGACTGTCTGAGACAGACGGACTGAGACAGACGGTCTGAGACAGACGGATTGAGACAGACGGTCTGAGACAGACGGTCTGAGACAGACGGTCTGAGACGGACCCTCTGAGTCAGACGGATTGAGACAGGCGGACTGAGACCGACCGTCTAAGACAGACGGACTGAGACAGACGGTCTGAGACAGACGGTCTGAGACAGACGGTCTGAGACGGACGCTCTGAGACAGACGGATTGAGACAGACGGACTGAGACAGACCGTCTAAGACAGAAAGACTGAGACAGACGGTCTGAGACAGTCGGTCTGAGACAGACGGTCTGAGACGGACGCTCTGAGACAGACGGATTGAGACAGACGGACTGATACAGACCGTCTGAGACAGACGGACTGAGACAGACGGTCTGAGACAGGCGCTCTGAGACAGACGGTCTGAGACAGGCGGACTACGACAGACGGCCTGAGACAGGCGGACTGAGACAGACGGTCTGAGACAGACGGTCTGAGACAGACGGTCTGAGACAGACGGTCTGAGACAGACGGTCTGAGACAGACGGTCTGAGACGGACCCTCTGAGTCAGACGGATTGAGACAGGCGGACTGAGACCGACCGTCTAAGACAGACGGACTGAGACAGACGGTCTGAGACAGGCGGTCTGAGACAGACGGCCTAAGACAGGCGGTCTGAGACAGGCGGTCTGAGACAGACGGCCTAAGACAGGCGGTCTGAGACAGACGGTCTGAGACAGACGCTCGGAGACAGACGGATTGAGACAGACGGACTGATACAGACGCGTCTGAGACAGACGGACTGAGACAGACGGTCTGAAACAGGCGGTCTGAGACAGTCGGTCTGAGACAGGCGGACTACGACAGACGGTCTGAGACAGACGGTCTGAGACAGACGGTCTGAGACGGACGCTCTGAGACAGACGGATTGAGACAGACGGACTGAGACAGACCGTCTAAGACAGACGGACTGAGACAGAGGGTCTGAGACAGGCGGTCTGAGACAGACGGTCTGAGACGGACGCTCTGAGACAGACGTATTGAGACAGACGGAGTGAGACAGACCGTCTAAGACAGACGGACTGAGACAGACGGTCTGAGACAGGCCGTCTGAGACAGACGGTCTGAGACAGACGCTCTGAGACAGACAGTCAGAGGCGGACGCTCTGAGACAGACGGATTGAGACAGACGGTCTGAGACACACGGTCCGAGACAGACGGTCTGAGACAGACGGTCTGAGACAGACGGTCTGAGACAGACGGATTGAGACAGACGGACTGATACAGACCGTCTGAGACAGACGGACTGAGACAGACGGTCTGAGACAGGCGGTCTGAGACAGACGGATTGAGACAGACAGTCTGAGACAGACGGTCTGAGACAGACGGTCTGAGACAGACAGTCAGAGACTGACGCTCTGAGACAGACGGATTGAGACAGACGGGCTGAGACAGACGGTCTGAGACAAACGGTCTGAGACAGACGGTCTGAGACAGACGGATTGAGACAGACGGGCTGAGACAGACGGTCTGAGACAAACGGTCTGAGACAGACGGTCTGAGACAGACGGTCTGAGACAGACAGTCAGAGACAGACGCTCTGAGACAGACGGATTGAGACAGACGGGCTGAGACAGATGGCCTGAGATAGACGGGTGAGACAGACGGATTGAGACAGACGGTCTGAGACAGACGGTCTGAGACAGACGGCCTAAGACAGGCGGTCTGAGACAGGCGGTCTGAGACAGACGGCCTAAGACAGGCGGTCTGAGACAGACGGTCTGAGACAGACGCTCTGAGACAGACGGATTGAGACAGACGGACTGATACAGACCGTCTGAGACAGACGGACTGAGACAGACGGTCTGAGACAGGCGGTCTGAGACAGTCGGTCTGAGACAGGCGGACTACGACAGACGGTCTGAGACAGGCGGACTGAGACAGACGGTCTGAGACAGACGGTCTGAGACAGACGGTCTGAGACAGACGGTCTGAGACAGACGGTCTGAGACGGACGCTCTGAGACAGACGGATTGAGACAGACGGACTGAGACAGACCGTCTAAGACAGACGGACTGAGACAGACGGTCTGAGACAGGCGGTCTGAGACAGACGGTCTGAGACAGACGGTCTGAGACAGACGGTCTGAGACAGACGGTCTGAGACAGACGGTCTGAGACAGACGGTCTGAGACAGACGGTCTGAGACAGACGGTCAGAGACAGACGGTCCGAGACAGACGGTCGGAGACAGACGGATTGAGGCAGACGGACTGAGACAGACCGTCTGAGACAGACGGTCTGAGACAGACGGTCTGAGACAGACAGTCTGAGACAGACGGTCTGAGACAGGCGGTCTGAGACAGACGGTCTGAGACAGACGGTCCGAGACGGACGCTCTGAGACAGACGGATTGAGACAGACGGTCTGAGACACACGGTCCGAGACAGACGGTCTGAGACAGACGGTCTGAGACAGACGGATTGAGACAGACGGACTGAGACAGGCGGTCTGAGACAGACGGTCTGAGCCAGACGGTCTGAGACAGACGGTCTGAGACGGACGCTCTTGGACAGACGGATTGAGACAGACGGACTGATACAGACCGTCTGAGACAGACGGACTGAGACAGACGGTCTGAGACGGACGCTCTGAGACAGACGTATTGAGACAGACGGATTGAGACAGACGGACTGAGACAGACTGTCTGAGACAGACGGACTGAGACAGACGGTCTGAGACAGACGGATTGAGACAGACGGGCTGAGACAGACGGTCTGAGACAGACGGTCTGAGACAGACGGTCAGAGACAGACGGATTGAGACAGACGGACTGATACAGACCGTCTGAGACAGACGGACTGAGACAGACGGTCTGAGACAGGCGGTCTGAGACAGACGGATTGAGACAGACAGTCTGAGACAGACGGTCTGAGACAGACGGTCTGAGACAGACGGTCTGAGACAGACAGTCAGAGACTGACGCTCTGAGACAGACGGATTGAGGCAGACGGGCTGAGACAGACGGTCTGAGACAAACGGTCTGAGACAGACGGTCTGAGACAGACGGATTGAGACAGACGGGCTGAGACAGACGGTCTGAGACAAACGGTCTGAGACAGACGGTCTGAGACAGACGGTCTGAGACAGACAGTCAGAGACAGACGCTCTAAGACAGACGGATTGAGACAGACGGGCTGAGACAGATGGCCTGAGATAGACGGGTGAGACAGACGGAAAGAGACAGACGGTCTGAGACAGACGGTCAGAGACGGACGCTCTGAGACAGACGGATTGAGACAGACGGACTGAGACAGACTGTCTGAGACAGACGGACTGAGACAGACGGTCTGAGACAGACGGATTGAGACAGACGGTCTGAGACAGACGGTCTGAGACAGACGGTCTGAGACGGACCCTCTGAGTCAGACGGATTGAGACAGGCGGACTGAGACCGACCGTCTAAGACAGACGGTCTGAGACAGGCGGTCTGAGACAGACGGCCTAAGACAGGCGGTCTGAGACAGGCGGTCTGAGACAGACGGCCTAAGACAGGCGGTCTGAGACAGACCGTCTGAGACAGACGCTCGGAGACAGACGGATTGAGACAGACGGACTGATACAGACCGTCTGAGACAGACGGACTGAGACAGACGGTCTGAAACAGGCGGTCTGAGACAGTCGGTCTGAGACAGGCGGACTACGACAGACGGTCTGAGACAGGCGGACTGAGACAGACGGTCTGAGACAGACGGTCTGAGACAGACGGTCTGAGACAGACGGTCTGAGACGGACGCTCTGAGACAGACGGATTGAGACAGACGGACTGAGACAGACCGTCTAAGACAGACGGACTGAGACAGACGGTCTGAGACAGGCGGTCTGAGACAGACGGTCTGAGACAGACGGTCTGAGACAGACGGTCTGAGACAGACGGTCTGAGACAGACGGTCTGAGACAGACGGTCAGAGACAGACGGTCCGAGACAGACGGTCGGAGACAGACGGATTGAGGCAGACGGACTGAGACAGACCGTCTGAGACAGACGGTCTGAGACAGACGGTCTGAGACAGACAGTCTGAGACAGACGGTCTGAGACAGGCGGTCTGAGACAGACGGTCTGAGACAGACGGTCCGAGACGGACGCTCTGAGACAGACGGATTGAGACAGACGGTCTGAGACACACGGTCCGAGACAGACGGTCTGAGACAGACGGTCTGAGACAGACGGATTGAGACAGACGGACTGAGACAGGCGGTCTGAGACAGACGGTCTGAGACAGACGGTCTGAGACAGACGGTCTGAGACGGACGCTCTTAGACAGACGGATTGAGACAGACGGACTGATACAGACCGTCTGAGACAGACGGACTGAGACAGACGGTCTGAGACAGACGGTCTGAGACGGACGCTCTGAGACAGACGTATTGAGACAGACGGAGTGAGACAGACCGTCTAAGACAGACGGACTGAGACAGACGGTCTGAGACAGGCCGTCTGAGACAGACGGTCTGAGACAGATGCTCTGAGACAGACAGTCAGAGACGGACGCTCTGAGACAGACGGATTGAGACAGACGGTCTGAGACACACGGTCCGAGACAGACGGTCTGAGACAGACGGTCTGAGACAGACGGATTGAGACAGACGGACTGAGACAGGCGGTCTGAGACAGACGGTCTGAGACAGACGGTCTGAGACAGACGGATTGAGACAGACGGACTGATACAGACCGTCTGAGACAGACGGACTGAGACAGACGGTCTGAGACAGGCGGTCTGAGACAGACGGATTGAGACAGACAGTCTGAGACAGACGGTCTGAGACAGACGGTCTGAGACAGACAGTCAGAGACTGACGCTCTGAGACAGACGGATTGAGACAGACGGGCTGAGACAGACGGTCTGAGACAAACGGTCTGAGACAGACGGTCTGAGACAGACGGATTGAGACAGACGGGCTGAGACAGACGGTCTGAGACAAGCGGTCTGAGACAGACGGTCTGAGACAGAGGGTCTGAGACAGACAGTCAGAGACAGACGCTCTGAGACAGACGGATTGAGACAGACGGGCTGAGACAGATGGCCTGAGATAGACGGGTGAGACAGACGGAAAGAGACAGACGGTCTGAGACAGACGGTCAGAGACGGACGCTCTGAGACAGACGGATTGAGACAGACGGACTGAGACAGACTGTCTGAGACAGACGGACTGAGACAGACGGTCTGAGACAGACGGATTGAGACAGACGGTCTGAGACAGACGGTCTGAGACAGACGGTCCGAGACGGACGCTCTGAGACAGACGGATTGAGACAGACGGTCTGAGACACACGGTCCGAGACAGACGGTCTGAGACAGACGGTCTGAGACAGACGGATTGAGACAGACGGACTGAGACAGGCGGTCTGAGACAGACGGTCTGAGACAGACGGTCTGAGACAGACGGTCTGAGACAGACGGTCTGAGACGGACGCTCTTAGACAGACGGATTGAGACAGACGGACTGATACAGACCGTCTGAGACAGACGGACTGAGACAGACGGTCTGAGACAGACGGTCTGAGACGGACGCTCTGAGACAGACGTATTGAGACAGACGGAGTGAGACAGACCGTCTAAGACAGACGGACTGAGACAGACGGTCTGAGACAGGCCGTCTGAGACAGACGGTCTGAGACAGACGCTCTGAGACAGACAGTCAGAGACGGACGCTCTGAGACAGACGGATTGAGACAGACGGTCTGAGACACACGGTCCGAGACAGACGGTCTGAGACAGACGGTCAGAGACAGACGGTCCGAGACAGACGGTCGGAGACAGACGGATTGAGGCAGACGGACTGAGACAGACCGTCTGAGACAGACGGTCTGAGACAGACGGTCTGAGACAGACAGTCTGAGACAGACGGTCTGAGACAGGCGGTCTGAGACAGACGGTCTGAGACAGACGGTCCGAGACGGACGCTCTGAGACAGACGGATTGAGACAGACGGTCTGAGACACACGGTCCGAGACAGACGGTCTGAGACAGACGGTCTGAGACAGACGGATTGAGACAGACGGACTGAGACAGGCGGTCTGAGACAGACGGTCTGAGACAGACGGTCTGAGACGGACGCTCTTAGACAGACGGATTGAGACAGACGGACTGATACAGACCGTCTGAGACAGACGGACTGAGACAGACGGTCTGAGACAGACGGTCTGAGACGGACGCTCTGAGACAGACGTATTGAGACAGACGGAGTGAGACAGACCGTCTAAGACAGACGGACTGAGACAGACGGTCTGAGACAGGCCGTCTGAGACAGACGGTCTGAGACAGATGCTCTGAGACAGACAGTCAGAGACGGACGCTCTGAGACAGACGGATTGAGACAGACGGTCTGAGACACACGGTCCGAGACAGACGGTCTGAGACAGACGGTCTGAGACAGACGGATTGAGACAGACGGACTGAGACAGGCGGTCTGAGACAGACGGTCTGAGACAGACGGTCTGAGACAGACGGATTGAGACAGACGGACTGATACAGACCGTCTGAGACAGACGGACTGAGACAGACGGTCTGAGACAGGCGGTCTGAGACAGACGGATTGAGACAGACAGTCTGAGACAGACGGTCTGAGACAGACGGTCTGAGACAGACAGTCAGAGACTGACGCTCTGAGACAGACGGATTGAGACAGACGGGCTGAGACAGACGGTCTGAGACAAACGGTCTGAGACAGACGGTCTGAGACAGACGGATTGAGACAGACGGGCTGAGACAGACGGTCTGAGACAAGCGGTCTGAGACAGACGGTCTGAGACAGAGGGTCTGAGACAGACAGTCAGAGACAGACGCTCTGAGACAGACGGATTGAGACAGACGGGCTGAGACAGATGGCCTGAGATAGACGGGTGAGACAGACGGAAAGAGACAGACGGTCTGAGACAGACGGTCAGAGACGGACGCTCTGAGACAGACGGATTGAGACAGACGGACTGAGACAGACTGTCTGAGACAGACGGACTGAGACAGACGGTCTGAGACAGACGGATTGAGACAGACGGTCTGAGACAGACGGTCTGAGACAGACGGTCCGAGACGGACGCTCTGAGACAGACGGATTGAGACAGACGGTCTGAGACACACGGTCCGAGACAGACGGTCTGAGACAGACGGTCTGAGACAGACGGATTGAGACAGACGGACTGAGACAGGCGGTCTGAGACAGACGGTCTGAGACAGACGGTCTGAGACAGACGGTCTGAGACAGACGGTCTGAGACGGACGCTCTTAGACAGACGGATTGAGACAGACGGACTGATACAGACCGTCTGAGACAGACGGACTGAGACAGACGGTCTGAGACAGACGGTCTGAGACGGACGCTCTGAGACAGACGTATTGAGACAGACGGAGTGAGACAGACCGTCTAAGACAGACGGACTGAGACAGACGGTCTGAGACAGGCCGTCTGAGACAGACGGTCTGAGACAGACGCTCTGAGACAGACAGTCAGAGACGGACGCTCTGAGACAGACGGATTGAGACAGACGGTCTGAGACACACGGTCCGAGACAGACGGTCTGAGACAGACGGTCTGAGACAGACGGATTGAGACAGACGGACTGAGACAGGCGGTCTGAGACAAACGGTCTGAGACAGACGGTCTGAGACAGACGGATTGAGACAGACGGGCTGAGACAGACGGTCTGAGACAAACGGTCTGAGACAGACGGTCTGAGACAGACGGTCTGAGACAGACAGTCAGAGACAGACGCTCTGAGACAGACGGATTGAGACAGACGGGCTGAGACAGATGGCCTGAGATAGACGGGTGAGACAGACGGAAAGAGACAGACGGTCTGAGACAGACGGTCAGAGACGGACGCTCTGAGACAGACGGATTGAGACAGACGGACTGAGACAGACTGTCTGAGACAGACGGACTGAGACAGACGGTCTGAGACAGACGGATTGAGACAGACGGTCTGAGACAGACGGTCTGAGACAGACGGTCTGAGACGGACCCTCTGAGTCAGACGGATTGAGACAGGCGGACTGAGACCGACCGTCTAAGACAGACGGACTGAGACAGACGGTCTGAGACAGGCGGTCTGAGACAGACGGCCTAAGACAGGCGGTCTGAGACAGGCGGTCTGAGACAGACGGCCTAAGACAGGCGGTCTGAGACAGACCGTCTGAGACAGACGCTCGGAGACAGACGGATTGAGACAGACGGACTGATACAGACCGTCTGAGACAGACGGACTGAGACAGACGGTCTGAAACAGGCGGTCTGAGACAGTCGGTCTGAGACAGGCGGACTACGACAGACGGTCTGAGACAGGCGGACTGAGACAGACGGTCTGAGACAGACGGTCTGAGACAGACGGTCTGAGACAGACGGTCTGAGACGGACGCTCTGAGACAGACGGATTGAGACAGACGGACTGAGACAGACCGTCTAAGACAGACGGACTGAGACAGACGGTCTGAGACAGGCGGTCTGAGACAGACGGTCTGAGACAGACGGTCTGAGACAGACGGTCTGAGACAGACGGTCTGAGACAGACGGTCTGAGACAGACGGTCAGAGACAGACGGTCCGAGACAGACGGTCGGAGACAGACGGATTGAGACAGACGGTCTGAGACAGACGGTCCGAGACGGACGCTCTGAGACAGACGGATTGAGACAGACGGTCTGAGACACACGGTCCGAGACAGACGGTCTGAGACAGACGGTCTGAGACAGACGGATTGAGACAGACGGACTGAGACAGGCGGTCTGAGACAGACGGTCTGAGACAGACGGTCTGAGACAGACGGTCTGAGACGGACGCTCTTAGACAGACGGATTGAGACAGACGGACTGATACAGACCGTCTGAGACAGACGGACTGAGACAGACGGTCTGAGACAGACGGTCTGAGACGGACGCTCTGAGACAGACGTATTGAGACAGACGGAGTGAGACAGACCGTCTAAGACAGACGGACTGAGACAGACGGTCTGAGACAGGCCGTCTGAGACAGACGGTCTGAGACAGACGCTCTGAGACAGACAGTCAGAGACGGACGCTCTGAGACAGACGGATTGAGACAGACGGTCTGAGACACACGGTCCGAGACAGACGGTCTGAGACAGACGGTCTGAGACAGACGGATTGAGACAGACGGACTGAGACAGGCGGTCTGAGACAGACGGTCTGAGACAGACGGTCTGAGACAGACGGATTGAGACAGACGGACTGATACAGACCGTCTGAGACAGACGGACTGAGACAGACGGTCTGAGACAGGCGGTCTGAGACAGACGGATTGAGACAGACAGTCTGAGACAGACGGTCTGAGACAGACGGTCTGAGACAGACAGTCAGAGACTGACGCTCTGAGACAGACGGATTGAGACAGACGGGCTGAGACAGACGGTCTGAGACAAACGGTCTGAGACAGACGGTCTGAGACAGACGGATTGAGACAGACGGGCTGAGACAGACGGTCTCAGACAAACGGTCTGAGACAGACGGTCTGAGACAGACGGTCTGAGACAGACGGTCTGAGACAGACGGTCTGAGACGGACGCTCTGAGACAGACGGATTGAGACAGACGGACTGAGACAGACCGTCTAAGACAGACGGACTGAGACAGACGGTCTGAGACAGGCGGTCTGAGACAGACGGTCTGAGACAGACGGTCTGAGACAGACGGATTGAGACAGACGGTCTGAGACAGACGGTCAGAGACGGACGCTCTGAGACAGACGGATTGAGACAGACGGACTGAGACAGACTGTCTGAGACAGACGGACTGAGACAGACGGTCTGAGACAGACGGATTGAGACAGACGGTCTGAGACAGACGGTCTGAGACAGACGGTCCGAGACGGACGCTCTGAGACAGACGGATTGAGACAGACGGTCTGAGACACACGGTCCGAGACAGACGGTCTGAGACAGACGGTCTGAGACAGACGGATTGAGACAGACGGACTGAGACAGGCGGTCTGAGACTGACGGTCTGAGACAGACGGTCTGAGACAGACGGTCTGAGACAGACGGTCTGAGACGGACGCTCTTAGACAGACGGATTGAGACAGACGGACTGATACAGACCGTCTGAGACAGACGGACTGAGACAGACGGTCTGAGACAGACGGTCTGAGACGGACGCTCTGAGACAGACGTATTGAGACAGACGGAGTGAGACAGACCGTCTAAGACAGACGGACTGAGACAGACGGTCTGAGACAGGCCGTCTGAGACAGACGGTCTGAGACAGACGCTCTGAGACAGACAGTCAGAGACGGACGCTCTGAGACAGACGGATTGAGACAGACGGTCTGAGACACACGGTCCGAGACAGACGGTCTGAGACAGACGGTCTGAGACAGACGGATTGAGACAGACGGACTGAGACAGGCGGTCTGAGACAGACGGTCTGAGACAGACGGTCTGAGACAGACGGATTGAGACAGACGGACTGATACAGACCGTCTGAGACAGACGGACTGAGACAGACGGTCTGAGACAGGCGGTCTGAGACAGACGGATTGAGACAGACAGTCTGAGACAGACGGTCTGAGACAGACGGTCTGAGACAGACAGTCAGAGACTGACGCTCTGAGACAGACGGATTGAGACAGACGGGCTGAGACAGACGGTCTGAGACAAACGGTCTGAGACAGACGGTCTGAGACAGACGGATTGAGACAGACGGGCTGAGACAGACGGTCTGAGACAAACGGTCTGAGACAGACGGTCTGAGACAGACGGTCTGAGACAGACAGTCAGAGACAGACGCTCTGAGACAGACGGATTGAGACAGACGGGCTGAGACAGATGGCCTGAGATAGACGGGTGAGACAGACGGAAAGAGACAGACGGTCTGAGACAGACGGTCAGAGACGGACGCTCTGAGACAGACGGATTGAGACAGACGGACTGAGACAGACTGTCTGAGACAGACGGACTGAGACAGACGGTCTGAGACAGACGGATTGAGACAGACGGTCTGAGACAGACGGTCTGAGACAGACGGTCTGAGACGGACCCTCTGAGTCAGACGGATTGAGACAGGCGGACTGAGACAGACCGTCTAAGACAGACGGACTGAGACAGACGGTCTGAGACAGGCGGTCTGAGTCAGACGGCCTAAGACAGGCGGTCTGAGACAGGCGGTCTGAGACAGACGGCCTAAGACAGGCGGTCTGAGACAGACGGTCTGAGACAGACGCTCGGAGACAGACGGATTGAGACAGACGGACTGATACAGACCGTCTGAGACAGACGGACTGAGACAGACGGTCTGAAACAGGCGGTCTGAGACAGTCGGTCTGAGACAGGCGGACTACGACAGACGGTCTGAGACAGGCGGACTGAGACAGACGGTCTGAGACAGACGGTCTGAGACAGACGGTCTGAGACGGACTCTCTGAGACAGACGGATTGAGACAGACGGACTGAGACAGACCGTCTAAGACAGACGGACTGAGACAGACGGTCTGAGACAGGCGGTCTGAGACAGACGGTCTGAGACAGACGGTCTGAGACAGACGGTCTGAGACAGACGGTCTGAGACAGACGGTCAGAGACAGACGGTCCGAGACAGACGGTCGGAGACAGACGGATTGAGGCAGACGGACTGAGACAGACCGTCTGAGACAGACGGTCTGAGACAGACGGTCTGAGACAGACAGTCTGAGACAGACGGTCTGAGACAGGCGGTCTGAGACAGACGGTCTGAGACAGACGGTCCGAGACGGACGCTCTGAGACAGACGGATTGAGACAGACGGTCTGAGACACACGGTCCGAGACAGACGGTCTGAGACAGACGGTCTGAGACAGACGGATTGAGACAGACGGACTGAGACAGGCGGTCTGAGACAGACGGTCTGAGACAGACGGTCTGAGACAGACGGTCTGAGACAGACGGTCTGAGACGGACGCTCTTAGACAGACGGATTGAGACAGACGGACTGATACAGACCGTCTGAGACAGACGGACTGAGACAGACGGTCTGAGACAGACGGTCTGAGACGGACGCTCTGAGACAGACGTATTGAGACAGACGGAGTGAGACAGACCGTCTAAGACAGACGGACTGAGACAGACGGTCTGAGACAGGCGGTCTGAGACGGACGCTCTGAGACAGACGTATTGAGACAGACGGAGTGAGACAGATCGTCTAAGACAGACGGACTGAGACAGACGGTCTGAGACAGGCCGTCTGAGACAGACGGTCTGAGACAGACGCTCTGAGACAGACAGTCAGAGACGGACGCTCTGAGACAGACGGATTGAGACAGACGGTCTGAGACACACGGTCCGAGACAGACGGTCTGAGACAGACGGTCTTAGACAGACGGATTGAGACAGACGGACTGAGACAGGCGGTCTGAGACAGACGGATTGAGACAGACGGGCTGAGGCAGACGGTCTGAGACAAACGGTCTGAGACAGACGGTCTGAGACAGACGGATTGAGACAGACGGGCTGAGACAGACGGTCTGAGACAAACGGTCTGAGACAGACGGTCTGAGACAGACGGTCTGAGACGGACCCTCTGAGTCAGACGGATTGAGACAGACGGACTGAGACAGACGGTCTGAGACAGGCGGTCTGCGACAGACGGCCTAAGACAGGCGGTCTGAGACAGGCGGTCTGAGACAGACGGCCTAAGACAGGCGGTCTGAGACAGACGGTCTGAGACAGACGCTCTGAGACAGACGGATTGAGACAGACGGACTGATACAGACCGTCTGAGACAGACGGACTGAGACAGACGGTCTGAGACAGGCGGTCTGAGACAGTCGGTCTGAGACAGGCGGACTACGACAGACGGTCTGAGACAGGCGGACTGAGACAGACGGTCTGAGACAGACGGTCTGAGACAGACGGTCTGAGACGGACGCTCTGAGACAGACGGATTGAGACAGACGGACTGAGACAGACCGTCTAAGACAGACGGACTGAGACAGACGGTCTGAGACAGGCGGTCTGAGACAGACGGTCTGAGACAGACGGTCTGAGACAGACGGTCTGAGACAGACGGTCTGAGACAGACGGTCTGAGACAGACGGTCTGAGACAGACGGTCAGAGACAGACGGTCCGAGACAGACGGTCAGAGACAGACGGTCCGAGACAGACGGTCTGAGACAGACGGTCTGAGACGGACGCTCTTAGACAGACGGATTGAGACAGACGGATTGAGACAGACGGACTGATACAGACCGTCTGAGACAGACGGACTGAGACAGACGGTCTGAGACAGGCGGTCTGAGACAGACGGTCTGAGACAGGCGGACTACGACAGACGGTCTGAGACAGGCAGACTGAGACAGACGGTCTGAGACACACGGTCCGAGACAGACGGTCTGAGACAGACGGTCTGAGACAGACGGATTGAGACAGACGGACTGAGACAGGCGGCCTGAGACAGACGGTCTGAGACAGTCGGTCTGAGACAGACGGTCTGAGACGGACGCTCTGAGACAGACGGATTGAGACAGACGGACTGATACAGACCGTCTGAGACAGACGGACTGAGACAGACGGTCTGAGACAGGCGGTCTGAGACAGACGGTCTGAGACAGGCGGACTACGACAGACGGCCTGAGACAGGCGGACTGAGACAGACGGTCTGAGACAGACGGTCTGAGACAGACGGTCTGAGACAGACGGTCTGAGACAGACGGTCTGAGACAGACGGTCTGAGACAGACGGATTGAGACAGACGGGCGGAGACAGACGGTCTGAGACAAGCGGTCTGAGACAGACGGTCTGAGACAGACGGTCTGAGACAGACGGTGTGAGACAGACGGATTGAGACAGACGGACTGAGACAGACCGTCTGAGACAGACGGTTTGAGACAGACGGATTGAGACAGACGGACTGAGACAGACCGTCTAAGACAGACGGACTGAGACAGACGGTCTGAGACAGGCGGTCTGAGACAGACTGTCTGAGACAGACGCTCTGAGACAGACAGTCAGAGACAGACGGTCTGGGACAGACGGTCTGAGACGGACGCTCTGAGACAGACGGATTGAGACAGACGGCCTAAGACACGCGGTCTGAGACAGACGGTCTGAGACGGACGCTCTGAGACAGACGGATTGAGACAGACGGACTGATACAGACCGTCTGAGACAGACGGACTGAGACAGACGGTCTGAGACAGACGGTCTGAGACAGACGGTCTGAGACAGGCGGACTACGACAGACGGTCTGAGACAGGCGGACTGAGACAGACGGTCTGAGACAGGCGGTCTGGGACAGACGCTCTGAGACAGACAGTCAGAGACGGACGCTCTGAGACAGACGGATTGAGACAGACGGTCTGAGACAGACAGTCAGAGACAGACGCTCTGAGACAGACGGATTGAGACAGACGGACTGAGACAGACGGTCTGAGACAGACGGTCTGAGACAGACGGTCTGAGACAGGCGGACTACGACAGACGGTCTGAGACAGGCGGACTGAGACAGACGGTCTGAGACAGGCGGTCTGGGACAGACGCTCTGAGACAGACAGTCAGAGACGGACGCTCTGAGACAGACGGATTGAGACAGACGGTCTGAGACAGACAGTCAGAGACAGACGCTCTGAGACAGACGGATTGAGACAGACGGGCTGAGACAGATGGTCTGAGATAGACGGGTGAGACAGACGGAAAGAAACAGACGGTCTGAGACAGACGGTCTGAGACAGACGGTCTGAGACAGACGGTCTGAGACAGACGGTCTGAGACAGACAGTCAGAGACAGACGCTCTGAGACAGACGGATTGAGACAGACGGGCTGAGACAGATGGTCTGAGATAGACGGGTGAGACAGACGGAAAGAGACAGACGGTCTGAGACAGATGGTCTGAGACAGACGGTCTGAGACGGACGCTCTGAGACAGACGGATTGAGACAGACGGACTGAGACAGACCGTCTAAGACAGACGGACTGAGACAGACGGTCTGAGACAGGCGGTCTGAGACAGACGGTCTGAGCCAGACGGTCTGAGACAGACGGTCTGAGACAGACGGTCTGAGACAGACGGTCTGAGACAGACGGTCTGAGACAGACGGTCAGAGACAGACGGTCCGAGACAGACGGTCTGAGGCAGACGGATTGAGACAGACGGACTGAGACAGACCTTCTGAGACAGACGGTCTGAGACATACGGTCTGAGACAGACGGTCTAAGACAGACGGACTGAGACAGACGGTCTGAGACAGGCGCTCTGAGACAGACGCTCTGAGACAGACAGTCAGAGACGGACGCTCTGAGACAGACGGATTGAGACAGACGGACTGAGACAAACTGTCTAAGACAGACAGACTGAGACAGACGGTCTGAGACAGGCGGTCTGAGGCAGACGGTCTGAGACAGACGCTCTGAGACAGACAGTCAGAGACAGACGCTCTGAGACAGACGGATTGAGACAGACGGGCTGAGACAGATGGTCTGAGATAGACGGGTGAGACAGACGAAAAGAAACAGACGGTCTGAGACAGACGGTCTGAGACAGACAGTCAGAGACTGACGCTCTGAGACAGACGGATTGAGACAGACGGGCTGAGACAGACGGTCTGAGACAAATGGTCTGAGACAGGCGGTCTGAGACAGACGGATTGAGACAGACGGGCTGAGACAGACGGTCTGAGACAAACGGTCTGAGACAGACGGTCTGAGACAGACGGTCTGAGACAGACAGTCAGAGACAGACGCTCTGAGACAGACGGATTGAGACAGACGGGCTGAGACAGATGGCCTGAGATAGACGGGTGAGACAGACGGATTGAGACAGACGGACTGAGACAGACCGTCTAAGACAGACGGACGGAGACAGACGGTCTGAGACATTCGGTCTGAGACAGACGGTCTGAGACAGACAGTCAGAGACACACGCTCTGAGACAGACGGTCTGAGACGGACCCTCTGAGTCAGACGGATTGAGACATACGGACTGAGACAGACCGTCTAAGACAGACGGACTGAGACAGACGGTATGAGACAGGCGGTCTGAGACAGACGGCCTAAGACAGGCGGTCTGAGACAGGCGGTCTGAGACAGACGGCCTAAGACAGGCGGTCTGAGACAGACGGTCTGAGACGGACGCTCTGAGACAGACGGATTGAGACAGACGGACTGATACAGACCGTCTGAGACAGACGGACTGAGACAGACGGTCTGAGACAGGCGGTCTGAGACAGACGGTCTGAGACAGGCGGACTACGACAGACGGATTGAGACAGACGGACTGATACAGACCGTCTGAGACAGACGGATTGAGACAGACGGTCTGAGACAGGCGGTCTGAGATAGACGGATTGAGACAGACAGTCTGAGACAGACGGTCTGAGACAGACGGTCTGAGACAGGCAGTCAGAGACTGACGCTCTGAGACAGACGGATTGAGACAGACGGGCTGAGACAGACGGTCTGAGACAAACGGTCTGAGACAGACGGTCTGAGACAGACGGATTGAGACAGACGGGCTGAGACAGACGGTCTGAGACAAACGGTCTGAGACAGACGGTCTGAGACAGACGGTCTGAGACAGGCGGTCTGAGACAGACGGTCTGAGACAGGCGGACTACGACAGACGGCCTGAGACAGGCGGACTGAGACAGACGGTCTGAGACAGACGGTCTGAGACAGACGGTCTGAGACAGACGGTCTGAGACAGACGGTCTGAGACAGACGGTCTGAGACAGACGGATTGAGACAGACGGGCTGAGACAGACGGTCTGAGACAAACGGTCTGAGACAGACGGTCTGAGACAGACGGTCTGAGACAGACGGTGTGAGACAGACGGATTGAGACAGACGGACTGAGACAGACCGTCTGAGACAGACGGTTTGAGACAGACGGATTGAGACAGACGGACTGAGACAGACCGTCTAAGACAGACGGACTGAGACAGACGGTCTGAGACAGGCGGTCTGAGACAGACTGTCTGAGACAGACGCTCTGAGACAGACAGTCAGAGACAGACGGTCTGGGACAGACGGTCTGAGACGGACGCTCTGAGACAGACGGATTGAGACAGACGGCCTAAGACACGCGGTCTGAGACAGACGGTCTGAGACGGACGCTCTGAGACAGACGGATTGAGACAGACGGACTGATACAGACCGTCTGAGACAGACGGACTGAGACAGACGGTCTGAGACAGACGGTCTGAGACAGACGGTCTGAGACAGGCGGACTACGACAGACGGTCTGAGACAGGCGGACTGAGACAGACGGTCTGAGACAGGCGGTCTGGGACAGACGCTCTGAGACAGACAGTCAGAGACGGACGCTCTGAGACAGACGGATTGAGACAGACGGTCTGAGACAGACAGTCAGAGACAGACGCTCTGAGACAGACGGATTGAGACAGACGGGCTGAGACAGATGGTCTGAGATAGACGGGTGAGACAGACGGAAAGAAACAGACGGTCTGAGACAGACGGTCTGAGACAGACGGTCTGAGACAGACAGTCAGAGACAGACGCTCTGAGACAGACGGATTGAGACAGACGGGCTGAGACAGATGGTCTGAGATAGACGGGTGAGACAGACGGAAAGAGACAGACGGTCTGAGACAGATGGTCTGAGACAGACGGTCTGAGACGGACGCTCTGAGACAGACGGATTGAGACAGACGGACTGAGACAGACCGTCTAAGACAGACGGACTGAGACAGACGGTCTGAGACAGGCGGTCTGAGACAGACGGTCTGAGCCAGACGGTCTGAGACAGACGGTCTGAGACAGACGGTCTGAGACAGACGGTCTGAGACAGACGGTCTGAGACAGACGGTCAGAGACAGACGGTCCGAGACAGACGGTCTGAGGCAGACGGATTGAGACAGACGGACTGAGACAGACCTTCTGAGACAGACGGTCTGAGACAGACGGTCTGAGACAGACGGTCTAAGACAGACGGACTGAGACAGACGGTCTGAGACAGGCGCTCTGAGACAGACGCTCTGAGACAGACAGTCAGAGACGGACGCTCTGAGACAGACGGATTGAGACAGACGGACTGAGACAAACTGTCTAAGACAGACAGACTGAGACAGACGGTCTGAGACAGGCGGTCTGAGGCAGACGGTCTGAGACAGACGCTCTGAGACAGACAGTCAGAGACAGACGCTCTGAGACAGACGGAAAGAAACAGACGGTCTGAGACAGACGGTCTGAGACAGACAGTCAGAGACTGACGCTCTGAGACAGACGGATTGAGACAGACGGGCTGAGACAGACGGTCTGAGACAAATGGTCTGAGACAGGCGGTCTGAGACAGACGGATTGAGACAGACGGGCTGAGACAGACGGTCTGAGACAAACGGTCTGAGACAGACGGTCTGAGACAGACGGTCTGAGACAGACAGTCAGAGACAGACGCTCTGACACAGACGGATTGAGACAGACGGGCTGAGACAGATGGCCTGAGATAGACGGGTGAGACAGACGGATTGAGACAGACGGACTGAGACAGACCGTCTAAGACAGACGGACGGAGACAGACGGTCTGAGACATTCGGTCTGAGACAGACGGTCTGAGACAGACAGTCAGAGACACACGCTCTGAGACAGACGGTCTGAGACGGACCCTCTGAGTCAGACGGATTGAGACATACGGACTGAGACAGACCGTCTAAGACAGACGGACTGAGACAGACGGTCTGAGACAGGCGGTCTGAGACAGACGGCCTAAGACAGGCGGTCTGAGACAGGCGGTCTGAGACAGACGGCCTAAGACAGGCGGTCTGAGACAGACGGTCTGAGACGGACGCTCTGAGACAGACGGATTGAGACAGACGGACTGATACAGACCGTCTGAGACAGACGGACTGAGACAGACGGTCTGAGACAGGCGGTCTGAGACAGACGGTCTGAGACAGGCGGACTACGACAGACGGTCTGAGACAGGCGGACTGAGACAGACGGTCTGAGACAGACGGACTGAGACAGACGGTCTGAGACAGGCGGTCTGAGACAGACGGTCTGAGACAGACAGTCAGAGACAGACGCTCTGAGACAGACGGATTGAGACAGACGGGCTGAGACAGACGGTCTGAGACAAACGGTCTGAGACAGACAGTCTGAGACAGACGGATTGAGACAGACGGGCTGAGACAGACGGTCTGAGACAAACGGTCTGAGACAGACGGTCCGAGACAGACGGTCTGAGACAGACAGTCAGAGACAGACGCTCTGAGACAGACGGATTGAGACAGACGGGCTGAGACAGATTGCCTGAGATAGACGGGTGAGACAGACGGATTGAGACAGACGGACTGAGACAGACCGTCTAAGACAGACGGACGGAGACAGACGGTCTGAGACAGGCGGTCTGAGACAGACGCTCTGAGACAGACAGTCAGAGACGGACGCTCTGAGACAGACGTATTGAGACAGACGGCCTGAGACAGATGGTCTGACATAGACGGGTGAGACAGACGGTCTGAGACAGACGGGCTGAGACAGACGGTCTGAGACATTCGGTCTGAGACAGACGGTCTGAGACAGACGGTCTGAGACGGACCCTCTGAGTCAGACGGATTGAGACATACGGACTGAGACAGACCGTCTGAGACAGGCGGTCTGAGACAGACGGCCTAAGACAGGCGGTCTGAGACAGGCGGTCTGAGACAGACGGCCTAAGACAGGCGGTCTGAGACAGACGGTCTGAGCCAGACGGTCTGAGACAGACGGTCTGAGACAGACGGTCTGAGACAGACGGACTGAGACAGACGGTCTGAGACAGGCGCTCTGAGACAGACGCTCTGAGACAGACAGTCAGAGACGGACGCTCTGAGACAGACGGATTGAGACAGACGGACTGAGACAGACTGTCTAAGACAGACGGACTGAGACAGACGGTCTGAGACAGGCGGTCTGAGGCAGACGGTCTGAGACAGACGCTCTGAGACAGACAGTCAGAGACAGACGCTCTGAGACAGACGGATTGAGACAGACGGGCTGAGACAGATGGTCTGAGATAGACGGGTGAGACAGACGGAAAGAAACAGACGGTCTGAGACAGACGGTCTGAGACAGACGGTCTGAGACAGACAGTCAGAGACAGACGCTCTGAGACAGACGGATTGAGACAGACGGGCTGAGACAGATGGTCTGAGATAGACGGGTGAGACAGACGGAAAGAGACAGACGGTCTGAGACAGATGGTCTGAGACAGACGGTCTGAGACGGACGCTCTGAGACAGACGGATTGCGACAGACGGACTGAGACAGACCGTCTAAGACAGACGGACTGAGACAGACGGTCTGAGACAGGCGGTCTGAGACAGACGGTCTGAGCCAGACGGTCTGAGACAGACGGTCTGAGACAGACGGTCTGAGACAGACGGTCTGAGACAGACGGTCTGAGACAGACGGTCAGAGACAGACGGTCCGAGACAGACGGTCTGAGGCAGACGGATTGAGACAGACGGACTGAGACAGACCTTCTGAGACAGACGGTCTGAGACAGACGGTCTGAGACAGACGGTCTAAGACAGACGGACTGAGACAGACGGTCTGAGACAGGCGCTCTGAGACAGACGCTCTGAGACAGACAGTCAGAGACGGACGCTCTGAGACAGACGGATTGAGACAGACGGACTGAGACAGACTGTCTAAGACAGACAGACTGAGACAGCCGGTCTGAGACAGGCGGTCTGAGGCAGACGGTCTGAGACAGACGCTCTGAGACAGACAGTCAGAGACAGACGCTCTGAGACAGACGGATTGAGACAGACGGGCTGAGACAGATGGTCTGAGATAGACGGGTGAGACAGACGGAAAGAAACAGACGGTCTGAGACAGACGGTCTGAGACAGACGGTCTGAGACAGACAGTCAGAGACTGACGCTCTGAGACAGACGGATTGAGACAGACGGGCTGAGACAGACGGTCTGAGACAAACGGTCTGAGACAGACGGTCTGAGACAGACGGATTGAGACAGACGGGCTGAGACAGACGGTCTGAGACAAACGGTCTGAGACAGACGGTCTGAGACAGACAGTCAGAGACAGACGCTCTGAGACAGACGGTCTGAGACGGACCCTCTGAGTCAGACGGATTGAGACATACGGACTGAGACAGACCGTCTAAGACAGACGGACTGAGACAGACGGTCTGAGACAGACGGTCTGAGACAGACGGCCTAAGACAGGCGGTCTGAGACAGGCGGTCTGAGACAGACGGCCTAAGACAGGCGGTCTGAGACAGACGGTCTGAGACGGACGCTCTGAGACAGACGGATTGAGACAGACGGACTGATACAGACCGTCTGAGACAGACGGACTGAGACAGACGGTCTGAGACAGGCGGACTACGACAGACGGTCTGAGACAGGCGGACTGAGACAGACGGTCTGAGACAGGCGGTCTGAGACAGACGGACTGAGACAGACGGTCTGAGACAGGCGGTCTGAGACAGACGGTCTGAGACAGACAGTCAGAGACAGACGCTCTGAGACAGACGGACTGAGACAGACGGTCTGAGACAGACGGCCTAAGACAGGCGGTCTGAGACAGGCGGTCTGAGACAGACGGGCTGAGACAGACGGTCTGAGACAAACGGTCTGAGACAGACGGTCTGAGACAGACGGATTGAGACAGACGGGCTGAGACAGACGGTCTGAGACAAACGGTCTGAGACAGACGGTCTGAGACAGACGGTCTGAGACAGACAGTCAGAGACAGACGCTCTGAGACAGACGGATTGAGACAGACGGGCTGAGACAGATGGCCTGAGATAGACGGGTGAGACAGACGGATTGAGACAGACGGACTGAGACAGACCGTCTAAGACAGACGGACGGAGACAGACGGTCTGAGACAGGCGGTCTGAGACAGACGCTCTGAGACAGACAGTCAGAGACGGACGCTCTGAGACAGACGTATTGAGACAGACGGGCTGAGACAGATGGTCTGACATAGACGGGTGAGACAGACAGTCTGAGACAGACGGTCTGAGACAGACGGTCTGAGACATTCGGTCTGAGACAGACGGTCTGAGACAGACAGTCAGAGACACACGCTCTGAGACAGACGGTCTGAGACGGACCCTCTGAGTCAGACGGATTGAGACATACGGACTGAGACAGACCGTCTAAGACAGACGGACTGAGACAGACGGTCTGAGACAGGCGGTCTGAGACAGGCGGACTGAGACAGACGGTCTGAGACAGACGGTCTGAGACAGACGGTCTGAGGCAGACGGTCTGAGACGGACGCTCTGAGACAGACGGATTGAGACAGACGGACTGAGACAGACCGTCTAAGACAGACGGACTGAGACAGACGGTCTGAGACAGGCGGTCTGAGACAGACGGTCTGAGCCAGACGGTCTGAGACAGACGGTCTGAGACAGACGGTCTGAGACAGACGGACTGAGACAGACGGACTGAGACAGACGGTCTGAGACAGGCGCTCTGAGACAGACGCTCTGAGACAGACAGTCAGAGACGGACGCTCTGAGACAGACGGATTGAGACAGACGGACTGAGACAGACTGTCTAAGACAGACGGACTGAGACAGACAGTCTGAGACAGGCGGTCTGAGGCAGACGGTCTGAGACAGACGCTCTGAGACAGACAGTCAGAGACAGACGCTCTGAGACAGACGGATTGAGACAGACGGGCTGAGACAGATGGTCTGAGATAGACGGGAGAGACAGACGGAAAGAGACAGACGGTCTGAGACAGATGGTCTGAGACAGACGGTCTGAGACGGACGCTCTGAGACAGACGGATTGAGACAGACGGACTGAGACAGACCGTCTAAGACAGACGGACTGAGACAGACGGTCTGAGACAGACGGTCTGAGACAGACGGTCTGAGACAGACGGTCAGAGACAGACGGTCCGAGACAGACGGTCTGAGGCAGACGGATTGAGACAGACGGACTGAGACAGACCTTCTGAGACAGACGGTCTGAGACAGACGGTCTGAGACAGACGGTCTGAGACAGACCGTCTAAGACAGACGGTCTGAGACGGGCGCTCTGAGACAGACGGATTGAGACAGACGGATTGAGACAGACGGACTGAGACAGACCGTCTAAGACAGACGGACTGAGACAGACGGTCTGAGACAGACGGTCTGAGACAGACGGTCTGAGACAGACGGTCTGAGACAGACGGTCTGAGACAGACGGTCTGAGACAGACGGTCTGAGACAGACGGTCTGAGACAGACGGTCTGAGACAGACGGTCTGAGACAGACGGTCAGAGACAGACGGTCCGAGACAGACGGTCCGAGACAGACGGATTGAGACAGACGGACTGAGACAGACCGTCTGAGACAGACGGTCTGAGACAGACGGTCTGAGACAGACGGTCTGAGACAGACGGTCTAAGACAGACGGACTGAGACAGACGGTCTGAGACAGGCGCTCTGAGACAGACGCTCTGAGACAGACAGTCAGAGACGGACGCTCTGAGACAGACGGATTGAGACAGACGGACTGAGACAAACTGTCTAAGACAGACAGACTGAGACAGACGGTCTGAGACAGGCGGTCTGAGGCAGACGGTCTGAGACAGACGCTCTGAGACAGACAGTCAGAGACAGACGCTCTGAGACAGACGGATTGAGACAGACGGGCTGAGACAGATGGTCTGAGATAGACGGGTGAGACAGACGGAAAGAAACAGACGGTCTGAGACAGACGGTCTGAGACAGACAGTCAGAGACTGACGCTCTGAGACAGACGGATTGAGACAGACGGGCTGAGACAGACGGTCTGAGACAAATGGTCTGAGACAGGCGGTCTGAGACAGACGGATTGAGACAGACGGGCTGAGACAGACGGTCTGAGACAAACGGTCTGAGACAGACGGTCTGAGACAGACGGTCTGAGACAGACGGTCTGAGACAGACAGTCAGAGACAGACGCTCTGAGACAGACGGATTGAGACAGACGGGCTGAGACAGATGGCCTGAGATAGACGGGTGAGACAGACGGATTGAGACAGACGGACTGAGACAGACCGTCTAAGACAGACGGACGGAGACAGACGGTCTGAGACATTCGGTCTGAGACAGACGGTCTGAGACAGACAGTCAGAGACACACGCTCTGAGACAGACGGTCTGAGACGGACCCTCTGAGTCAGACGGATTGAGACATACGGACTGAGACAGACCGTCTAAGACAGACGGACTGAGACAGACGGTATGAGACAGGCGGTCTGAGACAGACGGCCTAAGACAGGCGGTCTGAGACAGGCGGTCTGAGACAGACGGCCTAAGACAGGCGGTCTGAGACAGACGGTCTGAGACGGACGCTCTGAGACAGACGGATTGAGACAGACGGACTGATACAGACCGTCTGAGACAGACGGACTGAGACAGACGGTCTGAGACAGGCGGTCTGAGACAGACGGTCTGAGACAGGCGGACTACGACAGACGGATTGAGACAGACGGACTGATACAGACCGTCTGAGACAGACGGACTGAGACAGACGGTCTGAGACAGGCGGTCTGAGACAGACGGATTGAGACAGACAGTCTGAGACAGACGGTCTGAGACATACGGTCTGAGACAGACAGTCAGAGACTGACGCTCTGAGACAGACGGATTGAGACAGACGGGCTGAGACAGACGGTCTGAGACAAACGGTCTGAGACAGACGGTCTGAGACAGACGGCCTAAGACAGGCGGTCTGAGACAGACGGTCTGAGACGGACGCTCTGAGACAGACGGATTGAGACAGACGGACTGATACAGACCGTCTGAGACAGACGGACTGAGACAGACGGTCTGAGACAGGCGGTCTGAGACAGACGGTCTGAGACAGGCGGACTACGACAGACGGATTGAGACAGACGGACTGATACAGACCGTCTGAGACAGACGGACTGAGACAGACGGTCTGAGACAGGCGGTCTGAGACAGACGGATTGAGACAGACAGTCTGAGACAGACGGTCTGAGACATACGGTCTGAGACAGACAGTCAGAGACTGACGCTCTGAGACAGACGGATTGAGACAGACGGGCTGAGACAGACGGTCTGAGACAAACGGTCTGAGACAGACGGTCTGAGACAGACGGATTGAGACAGACGGGCTGAGACAGACGGTCTGAGACAAACGGTCTGAGACAGACGGTCTGAGACAGACGGTCTGAGACAGACAGTCAGAGACAGACGCTCTGAGACAGACGGATTGAGACAAACGGTCTGAGACAGACGGTCAGAGACGGACGCTCTGAGACAGACGGATTGAGACAGACGGACTGAGACAGACTGTCTGAGACAGACGGACTGAGACAGACGGTCTGAGACAGACGGATTGAGACAGACGGTCTGAGACAGACGGTCTGAGACGGACCCTCTGAGTCAGACGGATTGAGACATACGGACTGAGACAGACCGTCTAAGACAGACGGACTGAGACAGACGGTATGAGACAGGCGGTCTGAGACAGACGGCCTAAGACAGGCGGTCTGAGACAGGCGGTCTGAGACAGACGGCCTAAGACAGGCGGTCTGAGACAGACGGTCTGAGACGGACGCTCTGAGACAGACGGATTGAGACAGACGGACTGATACAGACCGTCTGAGACAGACGGACTGAGACAGACGGTCTGAGACAGACGGTCTGAGACAGGCGGACTACGACAGACGGATTGAGACAGACGGACTGATACAGACCGTCTGAGACAGACGGACTGAGACAGACGGTCTGAGACAGGCGGTCTGAGACAGACGGATTGAGACAGACAGTCTGAGACAGACGGTCTGAGACATACGGTCTGAGACAGACAGTCAGAGACTGACGCTCTGAGACAGACGGATTGAGACAGACGGGCTGAGACAGACGGTCTGAGACAAACGGTCTGAGACAGACGGTCTGAGACAGACGGCCTAAGACAGGCGGTCTGAGACAGACGGTCTGAGACGGACGCTCTGAGACAGACGGATTGAGACAGACGGACTGATACAGACCGTCTGAGACAGACGGACTGAGACAGACGGTCTGAGACAGGCGGTCTGAGACAGACGGTCTGAGACAGGCGGACTACGACAGACGGATTGAGACAGACGGACTGATACAGACCGTCTGAGACAGACGGACTGAGACAGATGGTCTGAGACAGGCGGTCTGAGACAGACGGATTGAGACAGACAGTCTGAGACAGACGGTCTGAGACATACGGTCTGAGACAGACAGTCAGAGACTGACGCTCTGAGACAGACGGATTGAGACAGACGGGCTGAGACAGACGGTCTGAGACAAACGGTCTGAGACAGACGGTCTGAGACAGACGGATTGAGACAGACGGGCTGAGACAGACGGTCTGAGACAAACGGTCTGAGACAGACGGTCTGAGACAGACGGTCTGAGACAGACAGTCAGAGACAGACGCTCTGAGACAGACGGATTGAGACAGACGGGCTGAGACAGATGGCCTGAGATAGACGGGTGAGACAGACGGAAAGAGACAGACGGTCTGAGACAGACGGTCAGAGACGGACGCTCTGAGACAGACGGATTGAGACAGACGGACTGAGACAGACTGTCTGAGACAGACGGACTGAGACAGACGGTCTGAGACAGACGGATTGAGACAGACGGTCTGAGACAGACGGTCTGAGACGGACCCTCTGAGTCAGACGGATTGAGACAGGCGGACTGAGACAGACCGTCTAAGACAGACGGACTGAGACAGACGGTCTGAGACAGGCGGTCTGAGACAGACGGCCTAAGACAGGCGGTCTGAGACAGGCGGTCTGAGACAGACGGCCTAAGACAGGCGGTCTGAGACAGACGGTCTGAGACAGACGCTCTGAGACAGACGGATTGAGACAGACGGACTGATACAGACCGTCTGAGACAGACGGACTGAGACAGACGGTCTGAGACAGGCGGTCTGAGACAGTCGGTCTGAGACAGGCGGACTACGACAGACGGTCTGAGACAGGCGGACTGAGACAGACGGTCTGAGACAGACGGTCTGAGACAGACGGTCTGAGACGGACGCTCTGAGACAGACGGATTGAGACAGACGGACTGAGACAGACCGTCTAAGACAGACGGACTGAGACAGACGGTCTGAGACAGGCGGTCTGAGACAGACGGTCTGAGACAGACGGTCTGAGACAGACGGTCTGAGACACACGGTCTGAGACAGACGGTCAGAGACAGACGGTCCGAGACAGACGGTCAGAGACAGACGGTCCGAGACAGACGGTCTGAGACAGGCGGACTACGACAGACGGTCTGAGACAGGCGGACTGAGACAGACGGTCTGAGACAGACGGTCTGAGACAGACGGACTGAGACAGACCTTCTGAGAGAGACGGTCTGAGACAGACGGTCTGAGACAGACGGTCTAAGACAGACGGACTGAGACAGACGGTCTGAGACAGGCGCTCTGAGACAGACGCTCTGAGACAGACAGTCAGAGACGGACGCTCTGAGACAGACGGATTGAGACAGACGGACTGAGACAAACTGTCTAAGACAGACAGACTGAGACAGACGGTCTGAGACAGGCGGTCTGAGGCAGACGGTCTGAGACAGACGCTCTGAGACAGACAGTCAGAGACAGACGCTCTGAGACAGACGGATTGAGACAGACGGGCTGAGACAGACGGTCTGAGACAAATGGTCTGAGACAGGCGGTCTGAGACAGACGGATTGAGACAGACGGGCTGAGACAGACGGTCTGAGACAAACGGTCTGAGACAGACGGTCTGAGACAGACGGTCTGAGACAGACAGTCAGAGACAGACGCTCTGAGACAGACGGATTGAGACAGACGGGCTGAGACAGATGGCCTGAGATAGACGGGTGAGACAGACGGATTGAGACAGACGGACTGAGACAGACCGTCTAAGACAGACGGACGGAGACAGACGGTCTGAGACATTCGGTCTGAGACAGACGGTCTGAGACAGACAGTCAGAGACACACGCTCTGAGACAGACGGTCTGAGACGGACCCTCTGAGTCAGACGGATTGAGACATACGGACTGAGACAGACCGTCTAAGACAGACGGACTGAGACAGACGGTCTGAGACAGGCGGTCTGAGACAGACGGCCTAAGACAGGCGGTCTGAGACAGGCGGTCTGAGACAGACGGCCTAAGACAGGCGGTCTGAGACAGACGGTCTGAGACGGACGCTCTGAGACAGACGGATTGAGACAGACGGACTGATACAGACCGTCTGAGACAGACGGACTGAGACAGACGGTCTGAGACAGGCGGTCTGAGACAGACGGTCTGAGACAGGCGGACTACGACAGACGGTCTGAGACAGGCGGTCTGAGTCAGACGGTCTGAGACAGACAGTCAGAGACAGACGCTCTGAGACAGACGGATTGAGACAGACGGGCTGAGACAGACGGTCTGAGACAAACGGTCTGAGACAGACAGTCTGAGACAGACGGATTGAGACAGACGGGCTGAGACAGACGGTCTGAGACAAACGGTCTGAGACAGACGGTCTGAGACAGACGGTCTGAGACAGACAGTCAGAGACAGACGCTCTGAGACAGACGGATTGAGACAGACGGGCTGAGACAGATGGCCTGAGATAGACGGGTGAGACAGACGGATTGAGACAGACGGACTGAGACAGACCGTCTAAGACAGACGGACGGAGACAGACGGTCTGAGACAGGCGGTCTGAGACAGACGCTCTGATACAGACAGTCAGAGACGGACGCTCTGAGACAGACGTATTGAGACAGACGGCCTGAGACAGATGGTCTGACATAGACGGGTGAGACAGACGGTCTGAGACAGACGGGCTGAGACAGACGGTCTGAGACATTCGGTCTGAGACAGACGGTCTGAGACAGACGGTCTGAGACGGACCCTCTGAGTCAGACGGATTGAGACATACGGACTGAGACAGACCGTCTAAGACAGACGGACTGAGACAGACGGTCTGAGACAGGCGGTCTGAGACAGACGGCCTAAGACAGGCGGTCTGAGACAGGCGGTCTGAGACAGACGGCCTAAGACAGGCGGTCTGAGACAGACGGTCTGAGCCAGACGGTCTGAGACAGACGGTCTGAGACAGACGGTCTGAGACAGACGGACTGAGACAGACGGTCTGAGACAGGCGCTCTGAGACAGACGCTCTGAGACAGACAGTCAGAGACGGACGCTCTGAGACAGACGGATTGAGACAGACGGACTGAGACAGACTGTCTAAGACAGACGGACTGAGACAGACGGTCTGAGACAGGCGGTCTGAGGCAGACGGTCTGAGACAGACGCTCTGAGACAGACAGTCAGAGACAGACGCTCTGAGACAGACGGATTGAGACAGACGGGCTGAGACAGATGGTCTGAGATAGACGGGTGAGACAGACGGAAAGAAACAGACGGTCTGAGACAGACGGTCTGAGACAGACGGTCTGAGACAGACAGTCAGAGACAGACGCTCTGAGACAGACGGATTGAGACAGACGGGCTGAGACAGATGGTCTGAGATAGACGGGTGAGACAGACGGAAAGAGACAGACGGTCTGAGACAGATGGTCTGAGACAGACGGTCTGAGACGGACGCTCTGAGACAGACGGATTGAGACAGACGGACTGAGACAGACCGTCTAAGACAGACGGACTGAGACAGACGGTCTGAGACAGGCGGTCTGAGACAGACGGTCTGAGCCAGACGGTCTGAGACAGACGGTCTGAGACAGACGGTCTGAGACAGACGGTCTGAGACAGACGGTCTGAGACAGACGGTCAGAGACAGACGGTCCGAGACAGACGGTCTGAGGCAGACGGATTGAGACAGACGGACTGAGACAGACCTTCTGAGACAGACGGTCTGAGACAGACGGTCTGAGACAGACGGTCTAAGACAGACGGACTGAGACAGACGGTCTGAGACAGGCGCTCTGAGACAGACGCTCTGAGACAGACAGTCAGAGACGGACGCTCTGAGACAGACGGATTGAGACAGACGGACTGAGACAGACTGTCTAAGACAGACAGACTGAGACAGACGGTCTGAGACAGGCGGTCTGAGGCAGACGGTCTGAGACAGACGCTCTGAGACAGACAGTCAGAGACAGACGCTCTGAGACAGACGGATTGAGACAGACGGGCTGAGACAGATGGTCTGAGATAGACGGTCTGAGACAAACGGTCTGAGACAGACGGTCTGAGACAGACGGATTGAGACAGACGGGCTGAGACAGACGGTCTGAGACAAACGGTCTGAGCCAGACGGTCTGAGACAGACAGTCAGAGACAGACGCTCTGAGACAGACGGTCTGAGACGGACCCTCTGAGTCAGACGGATTGAGACATACGGACTGAGACAGACCGTCTAAGACAGACGGACTGAGACAGACGGTCTGAGACAGGCGGTCTGAGACAGACGGCCTAAGACAGGCGGTCTGAGACAGGCGGTCTGAGACAGACGGCCTAAGACAGGCGGTCTGAGACAGACGGTCTGAGACGGACGCGCTGAGACAGACGGATTGAGACAGACGGACTGATACAGACCGTCTGAGACAGACGGACTGAGACAGACGGTCTGAGACAGGCGGACTACGACAGACGGTCTGAGACAGGCGGACTGAGACAGACGGTCTGAGACAGGCGGTCTGAGACAGACGGACTGAGACAGACGGTCTGAGACAGACGGTCTGAGACAGACGGTCTGAGACAGACGGTCTGAGACAGACGGTCAGAGACAGACGGTCTGAGACAGGCGGTCTGAGACAGACGGTCTGAGACAGACGGTCTGAGACAGACGGTCTGAGACAGACGGTCTGAGACAGACGGTCAGAGACAGACGGTCCGAGACAGACGGTCAGAGACAGACGGTCCGAGACAGACGGTCTGAGACAGACGGTCTGAGACGGACGCTCTTAGACAGACGGATTGAGACAGACGGACTGATACAGACCGTCTGAGACAGCCGGACTGAGACAGACGGTCTGAGACAGGCGGTCTGAGACAGACGGTCTGAGACAGGCAGACTACGACAGACGGTCTGAGACAGGCAGACTGAGACAGACGGTCTGAGACACACGGTCCGAGACAGACGGTCTGAGACAGACGGTCTGAGACAGACGGATTGAGACAGACGGACTGAGACAGGCGGCCTGAGACAGACGGTCTGAGACAGTCGGTCTGAGACAGACGGTCTGAGACGGACGCTCTGAGACAGACGGATTGAGACAGACGGTCTGAGACAGACGGTCTGAGACAGACGGACTGAGACAGACGGTCTGAGACAGGCGCTCTGAGACAGACGCTCTGAGACAGACAGTCAGAGACGGACGCTCTGAGACAGACGGATTGAGACAGACGGACTGAGACAGACTGTCTAAGACAGACGGACTGAGACAGACGGTCTGAGACAGGCGGTCTGAGGCAGACGGTCTGAGACAGACGCTCTGAGACAGACAGTCAGAGACAGACGCTCTGAGACAGACGGATTGAGACAGACGGGCTGAGACGGATGGTCTGAGATAGACGGGTGAGACAGACGGAAAGAAACAGACGGTCTGAGACAGACGGTCTGAGACAGAAGGTCTGAGACAGACAGTCAGAGACAGACGCTCTGAGACAGACGGATTGAGACAGACGGGCTGAGACAGATGGTCTGAGATAGACGGGTGAGACAGACGGAAAGAGACAGACGGTCTGAGACAGATGGTCTGAGACAGACGGTCTGAGACGGACGCTCTGAGACAGACGGATTGAGACAGACGGACTGAGACAGACCGTCTAAGACAGACGGACTGAGACAGACGGTCTGAGACAGGCGGTCTGAGACAGACGGTCTGAGCCAGACGGTCTGAGACAGACGGTCTGAGACAGACGGTCTGAGACAGACGGTCTGAGACAGACGGTCTGAGACAGACGGTCAGAGACAGACGGTCCGAGACAGACGGTCTGAGGCAGACGGATTGAGACAGACGGACTGAGACAGACCTTCTGAGACAGACGGTCTGAGACAGACGGTCTGAGACAGACGGTCTAAGACAGACGGACTGAGACAGACGGTCTGAGACAGGCGCTCTGAGACAGACGCTCTGAGACAGACAGTCAGAGACGGACGCTCTGAGACAGACGGATTGAGACAGACGGACTGAGGCAGACTGTCTAAGACAGACAGACTGAGACAGACGGTCTGAGACAGGCGGTCTGAGGCAGACGGTCTGAGACAGACGCTCTGAGACAGACAGTCAGAGACAGACGCTCTGAGACAGACGGATTGAGACAGACGGGCTGAGACAGATGGTCTGAGATAGACGGTCTGAGACAGACGGTCTGAGACAGACGGTCTGAGACAGACAGTCAGAGACTGACGCTCTGAGGCAGACGGTCTGAGACAGACGCTCTGAGACAGACAGTCAGAGACAGACGCTCTGAGACAGACGGATTGAGACAGACGGGCTGAGACAGATGGCCTGAGATAGACGGGTGAGACAGACGGAAAGAGACAGACGGTCTGAGACAGACGGTCTGAGACGGACGCTCTGAGACAGACGGATTGAGACAGACGGATTGAGACAGGCGGACTGAGACAGACCGTCTAAGACAGACGGACGGAGACAGACGGTCTGAGACAGGCGGTCTGAGACAGACGCTCTGAGACAGACAGTCAGAGACGGACGCTCTGAGACAGACGGATTGAGACAGACGGGCTGAGACAGATGGTCGGACATAGACGGGTGAGACAGACGGTCTGAGACAGACGGTCTGAGACAGACGGTCTGAGACATTCGGTCTGAGACAGACGGTCTGAGACAGGCGGTCTGAGACAGACGGCCTAAGACAGGCGGTCTGAGACAGGCGGTCTGAGACAGACGGCCTAAGACAGGCGGTCTGAGACAGACGGTCTGAGACGGACGCTCTGAGACAGACGGATTGAGACAGACGGACTGATACAGACCGTCTGAGACAGACGGACTGAGACAGACGGTCTGAGACAGGCGGTCTGAGACAGACGGTCTGAGACAGGCGGACTACGACAGACGGTCTGAGACAGGCGGACTGAGACAGACGGTCTGAGACAGACGGTCTGAGACAGACGGTCTGAGACAGACGGTCTGAGACGGACGGTCTGAGACGGACGCTCTGAGACAGACGGATTGAGACAGACGGACTGAGACAGACCGTCTAAGACAGACGGACTGAGACAGACGGTCTGAGACAGGCGGTCTGAGACAGACGGTCTGAGCCAGACGGTCTGAGACAGACGGTCTGAGACAGACGGTCTGAGACAGACGGACTGAGACAGACGGACTGAGACAGACGGTCTGAGACAGGCGCTCTGAGACAGACGCTCTGAGACAGACAGTCAGAGACGGACGCTCTGAGACAGACGGATTGAGACAGACGGACTGAGACAGACTGTCTAAGTCAGACGGACTGAGACAGACGGTCTGAGACAGACGGATTGAGACAGACGGGCTGAGACAGACGGTCTGGGACAAACGGTCTGAGACAGACGGTCTGAGACAGACGGTCTGAGACAGACAGTCAGAGACAGACGCTCTGAGACAGACGGATTGAGACAGACGGGCTGAGACAGATGGCCTGAGATAGACGGGTGAGACAGACGGAAAGAGACAGACGGTCTGAGACAGACGGTCTGAGACGGACGCTCTGAGACAGACGGATTGAGACAGACGGATTGAGACAGACGGACTGAGACAGACCGTCTAAGACAGACGGACGGAGACAGACGGTCTGAGACAGGCGGTCTGAGACAGACGCTCTGAGACAGACAGTCAGAGACGGACGCTCTGAGACAGACGGATTGAGACAGACGGGCTGAGACAGATGGTCTGACATAGACGGGTGAGACAGACGGTCTGAGACAGACGGTCTGAGACAGACGGTCTGAGACATTCGGTCTGAGACAGACGGTCTGAGACAGACAGTCAGAGACACACGCTCTGAGACAGACGGTCTGAGACGGACCCTCTGAGTCAGACGGATTGAGACATACGGACTGAGACAGACCGTCTAAGACAGACGGACTGAGACAGACGGTCTGAGACAGGCGGTCTGAGACAGACGGCCTAAGACAGGCGGTCTGAGACAGGCGGTCTGAGACAGACGGCCTAAGACAGGCGGTCTGAGACAGACGGTCTGAGACGGACGCTCTGAGACAGACGGATTGAGACAGACGGACTGATACAGACCGTCTGAGACAGACGGACTGAGACAGACGGTCTGAGACAGGCGGTCTGAGACAGACGGTCTGAGACAGGCGGACTACGACAGACGGTCTGAGACAGGCGGACTGAGACAGACGGTCTGAGACAGATGGTCTGAGACAGACGGTCTGAGACAGACGGTCTGAGACAGACGGTCTGAGACGGACGGTCTGAGACGGACGCTCTGAGACAGACGGATTGAGACAGACGGACTGAGACAGACCGTCTAAGACAGACGGACTGAGACAGACGGTCTGAGACAGGCGGTCTGAGACAGACGGTCTGAGCCAGACGGTCTGAGACAGACGGTCTGAGACAGACGGTCTGAGACAGACGGACTGAGACAGACGGACTGAGACAGACGGTCTGAGACAGGCGCTCTGAGACAGACGCTCTGAGACAGACAGTCAGAGACGGACGCTCTGAGACAGACGGATTGAGACAGACGGACTGAGACAGACTGTCTAAGTCAGACGGACTGAGACAGACGGTCTGAGACAGGCGGTCTGAGGCAGACGGTCTGAGACAGACGGTGTGAGACAGACGGATTGAGACAGACGGACTGAGACAGACAGTCTGAGACAGACGGTTTGAGACATACGGATTGAGACAGACGGACTGAGACAGACCGTCTAAGACAGACGGACTGAGACAGACGGTCTGAGACAGGCGGTCTGAGACAGACGGATTGAGACAGACGGGCTGAGACAGATGGTCTGAGACAGACGGGCTGAGACAGATGGTCTGAGATAGACGGGTGAGACAGACGGTCTGAGACAGACGGTCTGAGACAGACGGTCCGAGACAGACGGTCCGAGACAGACGGTCTGAGACAGACGGTCTGAGACAGACGGATTGAGACAGACGGGCTGAGACAGGCGGTCTGAGACAGACGGTCTGAGACAGACGGTCTGAGACAGACGGTCTGAGACAGACGGTCTGAGACAGACGGTGTGAGACAGACGGATTGAGACAGACGGACTGAGACAGACAGTCTGAGACAGACGGTTTGAGACATACGGATTGAGACAGACGGACTGAGACAGACCGTCTAAGACAGACGGACTGAGACAGACGGTCTGAGACAGGCGGTCTGAGACAGACTGTCTGAGACAGACGCTCTGAGACAGACGGATTGAGACAGACGGACTGAGGCAGACCGTCTGAGAGAGACGGACTGAGACAGACGGTCTGAGATAGGCGGTCTGAGACAGACGGTCTGAGCAAGACGGTCTGAGACAGACGGTCTGAGGCAGGCGGACTGAGACAGACGGCCTAAGACAGGCGGTCTGAGACAGACGGTCTGAGACGGACGCTCTGAGACAGACGGATTGAGACAGACGGACTGATACAGACCGTCTGAGACAGACGGACTGAGACAGACGGTCTGAGACAGGCGGTCTGAGACAGACGGTCTGAGACAGGCGGACTACGACAGACGGTCTGAGACAGGCGGACTGAGACAGACGGTCTGAGACATGCGGTCTGGGACAGACGCTCTGAGACAGACAGTCAGAGACGGACGCTCTGAGACAGACGGATTGAGACAGACGGTCTGAGACAGACAGTCAGAGACGGACGCTCTGAGACAGACGGATTGAGACAGACGGATTGAGACAGACGGTCTGAGACACACGGTCCGAGACAGACGGTCTGAGACACGCGGTCTGAGACAGACGGATTGAGACGGACGCTCTGAGACAGACGGATGAGACAGACGGACTGATACAGACCGTCTGAGACAGACGGACTGAGACAGACGGTCTGAGACAGGCGGTCTGAGACAGACGGTCTGAGACAGGCGGACTACGACAGACGGCCTGAGACAGGCGGACTGAGACAGACGGTCTGAGACAGACGGTCTGAGACAGACGGTCTGAGACAGACGGATTGAGACAGACGGGCTGAGACAGACGGTCTGAGACAAACGGTCTGAGACAGACGGTCTGAGACAGACGGTCTGAGACAGACGGTGTGAGACAGACGGATTGAGACAGACGGACTGAGACAGACCGTCTGAGACAGACGGTTTGAGACAGACGGATTGAGACAGACGGACTGAGACAGACCGTCTAAGACAGACGGACTGAGACAGACGGTCTGAGACAGGCGGTCTGAGACAGACTGTCTGAGACAGACGCTCTGAGACAGACAGTCAGAGACAGACGGTCTGGGACAGACGGTCTGAGACGGACGCTCTGAGACAGACGGATTGAGACAGACGGCCTAAGACAGGCGGTCTGAGACAGACGGTCTGAGACGGACGCTCTGAGACAGACGGATTGAGACAGACGGACTGATACAGACCGTCTGAGACAGACGGACTGAGACAGACGGTCTGAGACAGGCGGTCTGAGACAGACGGTCTGAGACAGGCGGACTACGACAGACGGTCTGAGACAGGCGGACTGAGACAGACGGTCTGAGACAGGCGGTCTGGGACAGACGCTCTGAGACAGACAGTCAGAGACGGACGCTCTGAGACAGACGGATTGAGACAGACGGTCTGAGACAGACAGTCAGAGACAGACGCTCTGTGACAGACGGATTGAGACAGACGGGCTGAGACAGACTGCCTGAGACAGATGGTCTGAGATAGACGGGTGAGACAGACGGAAAGAGACAGACGGTCTGAGACAGGCGGTCTGAGACAGACGGTCTGAGACAGGCGGACTACGACAGACGGCCTGAGACAGGCGGACTGAGACAGACGGTCTGAGACAGACGGTCTGAGACAGACGGTCTGAGACAGACGGTCTGAGACAGACGGTCTGAGACAGACGGTCTGAGACAGACGGATTGAGACAGACGGGCTGAGACAGACGGTCTGAGACAAACGGTCTGAGACAGACGGTCTGAGACAGACGGTCTGAGACAGACGGTGTGAGACAGACGGATTGAGACAGACGGACTGAGACAGACCGTCTGAGACAGACGGTTTTTAGACAGACGGATTGAGACAGACGGACTGAGACAGACCGTCTAAGACAGACGGACTGAGACAGACGGTCTGAGACAGGCGGTCTGAGACAGACTGTCTGAGACAGACGCTCTGAGACAGACAGTCAGAGACAGATGGTCTGAGACAGACGGACTGAGACAGACCGTCTGAGACAGACGGTCTGAGACAAACGGTCTGAGACAGACGGTCTGAGACAGACGGTCTGAGACAGACGGTCCGAGACAGACGTATTGAGACAGACGGAGTGAGACAGACCGTCTAAGACAGACGGACTGAGACAGACGGTCTGAGACAGGCCGTCTAAGACAGACGGACTGAGACAGACGTTGTGAGACAGACGGATTGAGACAGACGGACTGAGACAGACCGTCTAAGACAGACGGACTGAGACAGACGGTCTGAGACAGACGCTCTGAGACAGACGGTCTGAGACAGACGTTGTGAGACAGACGGATTGAGACAGACGGACTGAGACAGACCGTCTGAGACAGACGGACTGAGACAGACGGTCTGAGACAGGCGGTCTGAGACAGACGGTCTGAGACAGGCGGACTACGACAGACGGTCTGAGACAGGCGGACTGAGACAGACGGTCTGAGACAGGCGGTCTGGGACAGACGCTCTGAGACAGGCCGTCTGAGACAGACGGTCTGAGACAGACGCTCTGAGACAGACAGTCAGAGACGGACGCTCTGAGACAGACGGATTGAGACAGACGGTCTGAGACACACGGTCCGAGACAGACGGTCTGAGACAGACGGACTGAAACAGACCGTCTGAGACAGACGGTTTGAGACAGACGGATTGAGACAGACGGACTGAGACAGACCGTCTAAGACAGACGGACTGAGACAGACCGTCTAAGACAGACGGACTGAGACAGACGGTCTGAGACAGGCGGTCTGAGACAGACTGTCTGAGACAGACGCTCTGAGACAGACGGTCTGAGACAGACGTTGTGAGACAGACGGATTGAGACAGACGGACTGAGACAGACTGTCTGAGACAGACGTACTGAGACAGGCGGTCTGAGACATACGGCTGGAGACAGACGGTCTGAGACAGGCGGTCTGAGACAGACGGTCTGAGACAGGCGGACTACGACAGACGGTCTGAGACAGGCGTACTGAGACAGACGGTCTGAGACAGACGGTCTGAGACGGACGCTCTGAGACAGATGGATTGAGACAGACGGACTGAGACAGACCGTCTAAGACAGACGGACTGAGACAGACGGTCTGAGACAGGCGGTCTGAGACAGACGGTTTGAGACAGACGGTCTGAGACAGACGGTCTGAGACAGACGGTCAGAGACAGACGGTCCGAGACAGACGGTCTGAGACAGACAGTCAGAGACGGACGCTCTGAGACAGACGGATTGAGACAGACGGACTGAGACACACGGTCCGAGACAGACGGTCTGAGACAGACGGACTGAAACAGACCGTCTGAGACAGACGGTTTGAGACAGACGGATTGAGACAGACGGACTGAGACAGACCGTCTAAGACAGACGGACTGAGACAGACGGTCTGAGACAGGCGGTCTGAGACAGACTGTCTGAGACAGACGCTCTGAGACAGACAGTCAGAGACAGATGGTCTGAGACAGACGGACTGAGACAGACCGTCTGAGACAGACGGTCTGAGACAAACGGTCTGAGACAGACGGTCTGAGACAGACGGTCTGAGACAGACGGTCCGAGACAGACGTATTGAGACAGACGGAGTGAGACAGACCGTCTAAGACAGACGGACTGAGACAGACGGTCTGAGACAGGCCGTCTAAGACAGACGGACTGAGACAGACGGTCTGAGACAGGCGGTCTGAGACAGACTGTCTGAGACAGACGCTCTGAGACAGACGGTCTGAGACAGACGTTGTGAGACAGACGGATTGAGACAGACGGACTGAGACAGACCGTCTGAGACAGACGGACTGAGACAGACGGTCTGAGACAGGCGGTCTGAGACAGACGGTCTGAGACAGGCGGACTACGACAGACGGTCTGAGACAGGCGGACTGAGACAGACGGTCTGAGACAGGCGGTCTGGGACAGACGCTCTGAGACAGGCCGTCTGAGACAGACGGTCTGAGACAGACGCTCTGAGACAGACAGTCAGAGACGGACGCTCTGAGACAGACGGATTGAGACAGACGGTCTGAGACACACGGTCCGAGACAGACGGTCTGAGACAGACGGACTGAAACAGACCGTCTGAGACAGACGGTTTGAGACAGACGGATTGAGACAGACGGACTGAGACAGACCGTCTAAGACAGACGGACTGAGACAGACCGTCTAAGACAGACGGACTGAGACAGACGGTCTGAGACAGGCGGTCTGAGACAGACTGTCTGAGACAGACGCTCTGAGACAGACGGTCTGAGACAGACGTTGTGAGACAGACGGATTGAGACAGACGGACTGAGACAGACTGTCTGAGACAGACGTACTGAGACAGGCGGTCTGAGACATACGGCTGGAGACAGACGGTCTGAGACAGGCGGTCTGAGACAGACGGTCTGAGACAGGCGGACTACGACAGACGGTCTGAGACAGGCGTACTGAGACAGACGGTCTGAGACAGACGGTCTGAGACGGACGCTCTGAGACAGATGGATTGAGACAGACGGACTGAGACAGACCGTCTAAGACAGACGGACTGAGACAGACGGTCTGAGACAGGCGGTCTGAGACAGACGGTTTGAGACAGACGGTCTGAGACAGACGGTCTGAGACAGACGGTCAGAGACAGACGGTCCGAGACAGACGGTCTGAGACAGACGGATTGAGACAGACGGACTGAGACAGACTGTCTAAGACAGACGGACTGAGACAGACGGTCTGAGACAGGCGGTCTGAGGCAGACGGTCTGAGACAGACGCTCTGAGACAGACGGTCTGAGACAGACGGTTTGAGACAGACGGATTGAGACACACGGACTGAGACAGACCGTCTAAGACAGACGGACTGAGACAGACGGTCTGAGACAGGCGGTCTGAGACAGACTGTCTGAGACAGACGCTCTGAGACAGACAGTCAGAGACAGATGGTCTGAGACAGACGGTCTGAGACGGACGCTCTGAGACAGACGGATTGAGACAGACGGCCTAAGACAGGCGGTCTGAGACAGACGGTCTGAGACGGACGCTCTGAGACAGACGGATTGAGACAGACGGACTGATACAGACCGTCTGAGACAGACGGACTTAGACAGACGGTCTGAGACAGGCGGCCTGAGACAGACGGTCTGAGACAGGCGGACTACGACAGACGGTCTGAGACAGGCGGACTGAGACAGACGGTCTGAGACAGGCGGTCTGGGACAGACGCTCTGAGACAGACAGTCAGAGACGGACGCTCTGAGACAGACGGATTGAGACAGACGGTCTGAGACAGACGGACTGAGACAGACCGTCTGAGACAGACGGTCTGAGACAAACGGTCTGAGACAGACGGTCTGAGACAGACGGTCTGAGACAGACGGTCTGAGACAGACGGTCCGAGACAGACGGTATGAGACAGACGGTCTGAGACAGACGGTCTGAGACGGACGCTCCGAGACAGACGTATTGAGACAGACGGAGTGAGACAGACCGTCTAAGACAGACGGACTGAGACAGACGGTCTGAGACAGGCCGTCTGAGACAGACGGTCTGAGACAGACGCTCTGAGACAGACAGTCAGAGACGGACGCTCTGAGACAGACGGATTGAAACAGACGGTCTGAGACACACGGTCCGAGACAGACGGTCTGAGACAGACGGACTGAAACAGACCGTCTGAGACAGACGGTTTGAGACAGACGGATTGAGACAGACGGACTGAGACAGACCGTCTAAGACAGACGGACTGAGACAGACCGTCTAAGACAGACGGACTGAGACAGACGGTCTGAGACAGGCGGTCTGAGACAGACTGTCTGAGACAGACGCTCTGAGACAGACGGTCTGAGACAGACGGTGTGAGACAGACGGATTGAGACAGACGGACTGAGACAGACTGTCTGAGACAGACGTACTGAGACAGGCGGTCTGAGACATACGGCTGGAGACAGACGGTCTGAGACAGGCGGTCTGAGACAGACGGTCTGAGACAGGCGGACTACGACAGACGGTCTGAGACAGGCGTACTGAGACAGACGGTCTGAGACAGACGGTCTGAGACGGACGCTCTGAGACAGACGGATTGAGACAGACGGACTGAGACAGACCGTCTAAGACAGACGGACTGAGACAGACGGTCTGAGACAGGCGGTCTGAGACAGACGGTTTGAGACAGACGGTCTGAGACAGACGGTCTGAGACAGACGGTCTGAGACAGACGGTCTGAGACAGACGGTCTGAGACAGACGGTCAGAGACAGACGGTCCGAGACAGACGGTCTGAGACAGACGGATTGAGACAGACGGACTGAGACAGACTGTCTAAGACAGACGGACTGAGACAGACGGATTGAGACAGACGGACTGAGACCGACCGTCTGAGACAGGCGGTCTGAGGCAGACGGTCTGAGACAGACGCTCTGAGACAGACAGTCAGAGACAGACGCTCTGAGACAGACGGATTGAGACAGACGGGCTGAGACAGATGGTCTGAGATAGACGGGTGAGACAGACGGAAAGAGACAGACGGTCTGAGACAGACGGTCTGAGACAGACGGGCTGAGACAGATGGTCTGAGATAGACGGGTGAGACAGACGGAAAGAGACAGACGGTCTGAGACAGACGGTCTGAGACAGACGGTCTGAGACAGACGGTCAGAGACGGACGCTCTGAGACAGACGGATTGAGACAGACGGACTGAGACAGACTGTCTGAGACAGACGGACTGAGACAGACGGTCTGAGACAGACGGCTGGAGACAGACGGGCTGAGACAGACGGTCTGAGACAGACGGTCTGAGACAGACGGTCAGAGACAGACGGTCCGAGACAGACGGTCTGAGACAGACGGATTGAGACAGACGGACTGCGACAGACCGTCTGAGACAGACCGTCTGAGACAGACGGTCTGAGACAGACGGTCTGAGACAGACGGTCTGAGACAGACGGTCTGAGACAGGCGGTCTGAGACAGACGGTCTGAGACAGACGGTCTGAGACGGACGCTCTGAGACAGACCGATTGAGACAGACGGATTGAGACAGACGGACTGAGACAGACCGTCTAAGACAGACGGACTGAGACAGACGGTCTGAGACAGGCGCTCTGAGACAGACGCTCTGAGACAGACAGTCAGAGACGGACGCTCTGAGACAGACGGATTGAGACAGACGGTCTGAGACAGACAGTCAGAGACAGACGCTCTGAGACAGACGGATTGAGACAGACGGGCTGAGACAGACTGCCTGAGACAGACGGTCCGAGACAGACGGTCTGAGACAGACGGATTGAGACAGACGGACTGTGACAGACCGTCTGAGACAGACGGCCTAAGACAGGCGGTCTGAGACAGACGGTCTGAGACGGACGCTCTGAGACAGACGGATTGAGACAGACGGACTGATACAGACCGTCTGAGACAGACGGACTGAGACAGACGGTCTGAGACGGCGGTCTGAGACAGACGGTCTGAGACAGGCGGACTACGACAGACGGTCTGAGACAGGCGGACTGAGACAGACGGTCTGAGACAGGCGGTCTGAGACAGACGGTCTGAGACAGACGGTCTGAGACAGATGGTCTGAGACAGACGGTCTGAGACAGACGGTCTGAGACAGACAGTCTGAGACAGACGGTCAGAGACAGACGGTCCGAGACAGACGGTCTGAGACAGACGGATTGAGACAGACGGACTGTGACAGACCGTCTGAGACAGACGGTCTGAGACAGACGGTCTGAGACAGACAGTCAGAGACAGACGCTCTGAGACAGACGGATTGAGACAGACGGTCTGAGACGGACGCTCTGAGACAGACACTCAGAGACGGACGCTCTGAGACAGACGGATTGAGACAGACGGATTGAGACAGACGGTCTGAGACACACGGTCCGAGACAGACGGTCTGAGACAGACGGATTGAGACAGACGGTCTGAGACGGACGCTCTGAGACAGACGGATTGAGACAGACGGATTGAGACAGACGGACTGAGACAGACCGTCTAAGACAGACGGACGCAGACAGACGGTCTGAGACAGGCGGTCTGAGACAGACGGTCTGAGACAGACGGTCTGAGACAGACGGTCTGAGACAGACGGATTGAGACAGACGGACTGAGACAGACCGTCTGAGACAGACGGTCTGAGACAGACGGATTGAGACAGACGGGCTGAGACAGATGGTCTGAGATAGACGGGTGAGACAGACGGAAAGAGACAGACGGTCTGAGACAGACGGTCTGAGACAGACGGGCTGAGACAGATGGTCTGAGATAGACGGGTGAGACAGACGGAAAGAGACAGACGGTCTGAGACAGACGGTCTGAGACAGACGGTCAGAGACGGACGCTCTGAGACAGACGGATTGAGACAGACGGACTGAGACAGACTGTCTGAGACAGACGGACTGAGACAGACGGTCTGAGACAGACGGCTGGAGACAGACGGATTGAGACAGACGGACTGAGACAGACCGTCTAAGACAGACGGACTGAGACAGACGGTCTGAGACAGGCGCTCTGAGACAGACGCTCTGAGACAGACAGTCAGAGACGGACGCTCTGAGACAGACGGATTGAGACAGACGGTCTGAGACAGACAGTCAGAGACAGACGCTCTGAGACAGACGGATTGAGACAGACGGGCTGAGACAGACGGTCTGAGACAGACGGTCTGAGACAGACGGTCTGAGACAGACGGTCTGAGACAGACGGTCAGAGACAGACGGTCCGAGACAGACGGTCTGAGACAGACGGATTGAGACAGACGGACTGAGACAGACTGTCTAAGACAGACGGACTGAGACAGACGGATTGAGACAGACGGACTGAGACAGACCGTCTGAGACAGGCGGTCTGAGGCAGACGGTCTGAGACAGACGCTCTGAGACAGACAGTCAGAGACAGACGCTCTGAGACAGACGGATTGAGACAGACGGACTGAGACAGACTGTCTGAGACAGACGGACTGAGACAGACGGTCTGAGACAGACGGCTGGAGACAGACGGGCTGAGACAGACGGTCTGAGACAGACGGTCTGAGACAGACGGTCAGAGACAGACGGTCCGAGACAGACGGTCTGAGACAGACGGATTGAGACAGACGGACTGCGACAGACCGTCTGAGACAGACCGTCTGAGACAGACGGTCTGAGACAGACGGTCTGAGACAGACGGTCTGAGACAGACGGTCTGAGACAGGCGGTCTGAGACAGACGGTCTGAGACAGACGGTCTGAGACGGACGCTCTGAGACAGACCGATTGAGACAGACGGATTGAGACAGACGGACTGAGACAGACCGTCTAAGACAGACGGACTGAGACAGACGGTCTGAGACAGGCGCTCTGAGACAGACGCTCTGAGACAGACAGTCAGAGACGGACGCTCTGAGACAGACGGATTGAGACAGACGGTCTGAGACAGACAGTCAGAGACAGACGCTCTGAGACAGACGGATTGAGACAGACGGGCTGAGACAGACTGCCTGAGACAGACGGTCCGAGACAGACGGTCTGAGACAGACGGATTGAGACAGACGGACTGTGACAGACCGTCTGAGACAGACGGCCTAAGACAGGCGGTCTGAGACAGACGGTCTGAGACGGACGCTCTGAGACAGACGGATTGAGACAGACGGACTGATACAGACCGTCTGAGACAGACGGACTGAGACAGACGGTCTGAGACGGCGGTCTGAGACAGACGGTCTGAGACAGGCGGACTACGACAGACGGTCTGAGACAGGCGGACTGAGACAGACGGTCTGAGACAGGCGGTCTGAGACAGACGGTCTGAGACAGACGGTCTGAGACAGATGGTCTGAGACAGACGGTCTGAGACAGACGGTCTGAGACAGACAGTCTGAGACAGACGGTCAGAGACAGACGGTCCGAGACAGACGGTCTGAGACAGACGGACTGAGACAGACGGACTGTGACAGACCGTCTGAGACAGACGGTCTGAGACAGACGGTCTGAGACAGACAGTCAGAGACAGACGCTCTGAGACAGACGGATTGAGACAGACGGTCTGAGACGGACGCTCTGAGACAGACACTCAGAGACGGACGCTCTGAGACAGACGGATTGAGACAGACGGATTGAGACAGACGGTCTGAGACACACGGTCCGAGACAGACGGTCTGAGACAGACGGATTGAGACAGACGGTCTGAGACGGACGCTCTGAGACAGACGGATTGAGACAGACGGATTGAGACAGACGGACTGAGACAGACCGTCTAAGACAGACGGACGCAGACAGACGGTCTGAGACAGGCGGTCTGAGACAGACGGTCTGAGACAGACGGTCTGAGACAGACGGTCTGAGACAGACGGATTGAGACAGACGGACTGAGACAGACCGTCTGAGACAGACGGTCTGAGACAGACGGATTGAGACAGACGGGCTGAGACAGATGGTCTGAGATAGACGGGTGAGACAGACGGAAAGAGACAGACGGTCTGAGACAGACGGTCTGAGACAGACGGGCTGAGACAGATGGTCTGAGATAGACGGGTGAGACAGACGGAAAGAGACAGACGGTCCGAGACAGACGGTCTGAGACAGACGGTCTGAGACAGACGGTCAGAGACGGACGCTCTGAGACAGACGGATTGAGACAGACGGACTGAGACAGACTGTCTGAGACAGACGGACTGAGACAGACGGTCTGAGACAGACGGCTGGAGACAGACGGGCTGAGACAGACGGTCTGAGACAGACGGTCTGAGACAGACGGTCAGAGACAGACGGTCCGAGACAGACGGTCTGAGACAGACGGATTGAGACAGACGGACTGAGACAGACCGTCTGAGACAGACCGTCTGAGACAGACGGTCTGAGACAGACGGTCTGAGACAGACGGTCTGAGACAGACGGTCTGAGACAGGCGGTCTGAGACAGACGGTCTGAGACAGACGGTCTGAGACGGACGCTCTGAGACAGACCGATTGAGACAGACGGATTGAGACAGACGGACTGAGACAGACCGTCTAAGACAGACGGACTGAGACAGACGGTCTGAGACAGGCGCTCTGAGACAGACGCTCTGAGACAGACAGTCAGAGACGGACGCTCTGAGACAGACGGATTGAGACAGACGGTCTGAGACAGACAGTCAGAGACAGACGCTCTGAGACAGACGGATTGAGACAGACGGGCTGAGACAGACTGCCTGAGACAGACGGTCCGAGACAGACGGTCTGAGACAGACGGATTGAGACAGACGGACTGTGACAGACCGTCTGAGACAGACGGCCTAAGACAGGCGGTCTGAGACAGACGGTCTGAGACGGACGCTCTGAGACAGACGGATTGAGACAGACGGACTGATACAGACCGTCTGAGACAGACGGACTGAGACAGACGGTCTGAGACGGCGGTCTGAGACAGACGGTCTGAGACAGGCGGACTACGACAGACGGTCTGAGACAGGCGGACTGAGACAGACGGTCTGAGACAGGCGGTCTGAGACAGACGGTCTGAGACAGACGGTCTGAGACAGATGGTCTGAGACAGACGGTCTGAGACAGACGGTCTGAGACAGACAGTCTGAGACAGACGGTCAGAGACAGACGGTCCGAGACAGACGGTCTGAGACAGACGGATTGAGACAGACGGACTGTGACAGACCGTCTGAGACAGACGGTCTGAGACAGACGGTCTGAGACAGACGGTCTGAGACAGACAGTCAGAGACAGACGCTCTGAGACAGACGGATTGAGACAGACGGTCTGAGACGGACGCTCTGAGACAGACGGATTGAGACAGACGGACTGAGACAGACTGTCTGAGACAGACGGACTGAGACAGACGGTCTGAGACAGACGGATTGAGACAGACGGGCTGAGACAGACGGTCTGAGACAAACGGTCTGAGACAGACGGTCTGAGACAGACGGTCTGAGACAGACGGATTGAGACAGACGGGCTGAGACAGACGGTCTGAGACAAACGGTCTGAGACAGGCGGTCTGAGACAGACGGTCTGAGACGGACGCTCTGAGACAGACGGATTGAGACAGACGGACTGAGACAGACCGTCTAAGACAGACGGACTGAGACAGAGGGTCTGAGACAGGCGGTCTGAGACAGACGGTCTGAGACAGACGGTCTGAGACAGACGGTCTGAGACAGACGGATTGAGACAGACGGACTGAGACAGACCGTCTGAGACAGACGGTCTGAGACAGACGGTCTGAGACAGACGGTCCGAGACAGACGGTATGAGACAGACGGTCTGAGACAGACGGTCTGAGACGGACGCTCTGAGACAGACGTATTGAGACAGACGGAGTGAGACGGACCGTCTAAGACAGACGGACTGAGACAGACGGTCTGAGACAGGCCGTCTGAGACAGACGGTCTGAGACAGACGCTCTGAGACAGACAATCAGAGACGGACGCTCTGAGACAGACGGATTGAGACAGACGGATTGAGACAGACGGTCTGAGACACACGGTCCGAGACAGACGGTCTGAGACAGACGGATTGAGACAGACGGTCTGAGACGGACGCTCTGAGACAGACGGATTGAGACAGACGGATTGAGACAGACGGACTGAGACAGACCGTCTAAGACAGACGGACTGAGACAGACGGTCTGAGACAGACGGTCTGAGACAGACGGTCTGAGACAGACAGTCTGAGACAGACGGTCAGAGACAGACGGTCCGAGACAGACGGTCTGAGACGGACGGATTGAGACAGACGGACTGTGACAGACCGTCTGAGACAGACGGTCTGAGACAGACGGTCTGAGACAGACAGTCAGAGACAGACGCTCTGAGACAGACGGATTGAGACAGACGGTCTGAGACGGACGCTCTGAGACAGACGGATTGAGACAGACGGACTGAGACAGACTGTCTGAGACAGACGGACTGAGACAGACGGTCTGAGACAGACGGATTGAGACAGACGGGCTGAGACAGACGGTCTGAGACAAACGGTCTGAGACAGACGGTCTGAGACAGACGGATTGAGACAGACGGGCTGAGACAGACGGTCTGAGACAAACGGTCTGAGACAGACGGTCTGAGACAGACGGTCTGAGACAAACGGTCTGAGACAGACGGTCTGAGACAGACGGTCTGAGACGGACGCTCTGAGACAGACGGATTGAGACAGACGGACTGAGACAGACGGTCTGAGACAGACGGATTGAGACAGACGGACTGAGACAGACCGTCTGAGACAGACGGTCTGAGACAGACGGTCCGAGACAGACGGTATGAGACAGACGGTCTGAGACAGACCGTCTGAGACAGACGGTCTGAGACAGACGGTCCGAGACAGACGGTATGAGACAGACGGTCTGAGACAGACGGTCTGAGACGGACGCTCTGAGACAGACGCTCTGAGACAGACGTATTGAGACAGACGGAGTGAGACAGACCGTCTAAGACAGACGGACTGAGACAGACGGTCTGAGACAGGCCGTCTGAGACAGACGGTCTGAGACAGACGCTCTGAGACAGACACTCAGAGACGGACGCTCTGAGACAGACGGATTGAGACAGACGGATTGAGACAGACGGTCTGAGACACACGGTCCGAGACAGACGGTCTGAGACAGACGGATTGAGACAGACGGTCTGAGACGGACGCTCTGAGACAGACGGATTGAGACAGACGGATTGAGACAGACGGACTGAGACAGACCGTCTAAGACAGACGGACGCAGACAGACGGTCTGAGACAGGCGGTCTGAGACAGACGGTCTGAGACAGACGGTCTGAGACAGACGGTCTGAGACAGACGGTCTGAGACAGACGGATTGAGACAGACGGACTGAGACAGACCGTCTGAGACAGACGGTCTGAGACAGACGGTCCGAGACAGACGGTATGAGACAGACGGTCTGAGACAGACGGTCTGAGACGGACGCTCTGAGACAGACGTATTGAGACAGACGGAGTGAGACAGACCGTCTAAGACAGACGGACTGAGACAGACGGTCTGAGACAGGCCGTCTGAGACAGACGGTCTGAGACAGACGCTCTGAGACAGACACTCAGAGACGGACGCTCTGAGACAGACGGATTGAGACAGACGGATTGAGACAGACGGTCTGAGACACACGGTCCGAGACAGACGGTCTGAGACAGACGGATTGAGACAGACGGTCTGAGACGGACGCTCTGAGACAGACGGATTGAGACAGACGGATTGAGACAGACGGACTGAGACAGACCGTCTAAGACAGACGGACGCAGTCAGACGGTCTGAGACAGGCGGTCTGAGACAGACGCTCTGAGACAGACAGTCAGAGATGGACGCTCTCAGACAGACGGATTGAGACAGACGGACTGAGACAGACTGTCTAAGACAGACGGACTGAGACAGACGGTCTGAGACAGGCGGTCTGAGGCAGACGGTCTGAGACAGACGCTCTGAGACAGACAGTCAGAGACAGACGCTCTGAGACAGACGGATTGAGACAGACGGGCTGAGACAGATGGTCTGAGATAGACGGGTGAGACAGACGGAAAGAGACAGACGGTCTGAGGCAGACGGATTGAGACAGACGGGCTGAGACAGATGGTCTGAGATAGACGGGTGAGACAGACGGAAAGAGACAGACGGTCTGAGACAGACGGTCTGAGACAGACGGTCTGAGACAGACGGTCTGAGACAGACGGTCTGAGACAGGCGGTCTGAGACAGACGGCCTAAGACAGGCGGTCTGAGACAGGCGGTCTGAGACAGACGGCCTAAGACAGGCGGTCTGAGACAGACGGTCTGAGACAGACGGATTGAGACAGACGGACTGATACAGACCGTCTGAGACAGACGGACTGAGACAGACGGTCTGAGACAGGCGGTCTGAGACAGTCGGTCTGAGACAGGCGGACTACGACAGACGGTCTGAGACAGGCGGACTGAGACAGACGGTCTGAGACAGACGGTCTGAGACAGGCGGTCTGAGACAGACGGCCTAAGACAGGCGGTCTGAGACAGGCGGTCTGAGACAGACGGCCTAAGACAGGCGGTCTGAGACAAACGGTCTGAGACAGACGCTCTGAGACAGACGGATTGAGACAGACGGACTGATACAGACCGTCTGAGACAGACGGACTGAGACAGACGGTCTGAGACAGGCGGTCTGAGACAGTCGGTCTGAGACAGGCGGACTACGACAGACGGTCTGAGACAGGCGGACTGAGACAGACGGTCTGAGACAGACGGTCTGAGACAGACGGTCTGAGACAGACGGTCTGAGACGGACGCTCTGAGACAGACGTATTGAGACAGACGGAGTGAGACGGACCGTCTAAGACAGACGGACTGAGACAGACGGTCTGAGACAGGCCGTCTGAGACAGACGGTCTGAGACAGACGGTCTGAGACAGACGGTCTGAGACGGACGCTCTGAGACAGACGGATTGAGACAGACGGATTGAGACAGACGGTCTGAGACACACGGTCCGAGACAGACGGTCTGAGACAGACGGATTGAGACAGACGGTCTGAGACGGACGCTCTGAGACAGACGGATTGAGACAGACGGATTGAGACAGACGGACTGAGAGAGACCGTCTAAGACAGACGGACTGAGACAGACGGTCTGAGACAGACGGTCTGAGACAGACGGTCTGAGACAGACGGTCTGAGACAGACGGTCTGAGACAGACAGTCTGAGACAGACGGTCAGAGACAGACGGTCCGAGACAGACGGTCTGAGACAGACGGATTGAGACAGACGGACTGTGACAGACCGTCTGAGACAGACGGTCTGAGACAGACGGTCTGAGACAGACAGTCAGAGACAGACGCTCTGAGACAGACGGATTGAGACAGACGGTCTGAGACGGACGCTCTGAGACAGACGGATTGAGACAGACGGACTGAGACAGACTGTCTGAGACAGACGGACTGAGACAGACGGTCTGAGACAGACGGATTGAGACAGACGGGCTGAGACAGACGGTCTGAGACAAACGGTCTGAGACAGACGGTCTGAGACAGACGGATTGAGACAGACGGGCTGAGACAGACGGTCTGAGACAAACGGTCTGAGACAGACGGTCTGAGACAGACGGTCTGAGACAAACGGTCTGAGACAGACGGTCTGAGACAGACGGTCTGAGACGGACGCTCTGAGACAGACGGATTGAGACAGACGGACTGAGACAGACCGTCTAAGACAGACGGACTGAGACAGAGGGTCTGAGACAGGCGGTCTGAGACAGACGGTCTGAGACAGACGGTCTGAGACAGACGGTCTGAGACAGACGGATTGAGACAGACGGACTGAGACAGACCGTCTGAGACAGACGGTCTGAGACAGACGGTCCGAGACAGACGGTATGAGACAGACGGTCTGAGACAGACGGTCTGAGACGGACGCTCTGAGACAGACGTATTGAGACAGACGGAGTGAGACAGACCGTCTAAGACAGACGGACTGAGACAGACGGTCTGAGACAGGCCGTCTGAGACAGACGGTCTGAGACAGACGCTCTGAGACAGACACTCAGAGACGGACGCTCTGAGACAGACGGATTGAGACAGACGGATTGAGACAGACGGTCTGAGACACACGGTCCGAGACAGACGGTCTGAGACAGACGGATTGAGACAGACGGTCTGAGACGGACGCTCTGAGACAGACGGATTGAGACAGACGGATTGAGACAGACGGACTGAGACAGACCGTCTAAGACAGACGGACGCAGACAGACGGTCTGAGACAGGCGGTCTGAGACAGACGGTCTGAGACAGACGGTCTGAGACAGACGGTCTGAGACAGACGGATTGAGACAGACGGACTGAGACAGACTGTCTAAGACAGACGGACTGAGACAGACGGTCTGAGACAGGCGGTCTGAGGCAGACGGTCTGAGACAGACGCTCTGAGACAGACAGTCAGAGACAGACGCTCTGAGACAGACGGATTGAGACAGACGGGCTGAGACAGATGGTCTGAGATAGACGGGTGAGACAGACGGAAAGAGACAGACGGTCTGAGGCAGACGGTCTGAGACATTCGGTCTGAGACAGACGGTCTGAGACAGACAGTCAGAGACAGACGCTCTGAGACAGACGGATTGAGACAGACGGGCTGAGACAGATGGTCTGAGATAGACGGGTGAGACAGACGGAAAGAGACAGACGGTCTGAGACAGACGGTCTGAGACAGACGGTCTGAGACAGACGGTCAGAGACAGACGGCCCGAGACAGACGGTCGGAGACAGACGGATTGAGGCAGACGGACTGAGACAGACCGTCTGAGACAGACGGTCTGAGACGGACCCTCTGAGTCAGACGGATTGAGACAGACGGACTGAGACAGACCGTCTAAGACAGACGGACTGAGACAGACGGTCTGAGACAGGCGGTCTGAGACAGACGGCCTAAGACAGGCGGTCTGAGACAGGCGGTCTGAGACAGACGGCCTAAGACAGGCGGTCTGAGACAGACGGTCTGAGACAGACGCTCTGAGACAGACGGATTGAGACAGACGGACTGATACAGACCGTCTGAGACAGACGGACTGAGACAGACGGTCTGAGACAGGCGGTCTGAGACAGTCGGTCTGAGACAGGCGGACTACGACAGACGGTCTGAGACAGGCGGACTGAGACAGACGGTCTGAGACAGACGGTCTGAGACAGACGGTCTGAGACAGACGGTCTGAGACGGACGCTCTGAGACAGACGTATTGAGACAGACGGAGTGAGACGGACCGTCTAAGACAGACGGACTGAGACAGACGGTCTGAGACAGGCCGTCTGAGACAGACGGTCTGAGACAGACGGTCTGAGACAGACGGTCTGAGACGGACGCTCTGAGACAGACGGATTGAGACAGACGGATTGAGACAGACGGTCTGAGACACACGGTCCGAGACAGACGGTCTGAGACAGACGGATTGAGACAGACGGTCTGAGACGGACGCTCTGAGACAGACGGATTGAGACAGACGGATTGAGACAGACGGACTGAGACAGACCGTCTAAGACAGACGGACTGAGACAGACGGTCTGAGACAGACGGTCTGAGACAGACGGTCTGAGACAGACGGTCTGAGACAGACAGTCTGAGACAGACGGTCAGAGACAGACGGTCCGAGACAGACGGTCTGAGACAGACGGATTGAGACAGACGGACTGTGACAGACCGTCTGAGACAGACGGTCTTAGACAGACGGTCTGAGACAGGCAGTCAGAGACAGACGCTCTGAGACAGACGGATTGAGACAGACGGTCTGAGACGGACGCTCTGAGACAGACGGATTGAGACAGACGGATTGAGACAGACGGACTGAGACAGACCGTCTAAGACAGACGGACGCAGTCAGACGGTCTGAGACAGGCGGTCTGAGACAGACGCTCTGAGACAGACAGTCAGAGATGGACGCTCTCAGACAGACGGATTGAGACAGACGGACTGAGACAGACTGTCTAAGACAGACGGACTGAGACAGACGGTCTGAGACAGGCGGTCTGAGGCAGACGGTCTGAGACAGACGCTCTGAGACAGACAGTCAGAGACAGACGCTCTGAGACAGACGGATTGAGACAGACGGGCTGAGACAGATGGTCTGAGATAGACGGGTGAGACAGACGGAAAGAGAAAGACGGTCTGAGACAGACGGTCTGAGACATTCGGTCTGAGACAGACGGTCTGAGACAGACAGTCAGAGACAGACGCTCTGAGACAGACGGATTGAGACAGACGGGCTGAGACAGATGGTCTGAGATAGACGGGTGAGACAGACGGAAAGAGACAGACGGTCTGAGACAGACGGTCTGAGACAGACGGTCTGAGACAGACGGTCTGAGACAGACGGTCTGAGACAGACGGTCTGAGACAGACGGTCTGAGACAGACGGTCTGAGACAGACGGTCTGAGACAGACGGTCTGAGACAGACGGTCAGAGACAGACGGCCCGAGACAGACGGTCGGAGACAGACGGTCTGAGACAGACGGTCTGAGACAGACAGTCTGAGACAGACGGTCTGAGACAGGCGGTCTGAGACAGACGGTCTGAGACAGACGGTCCGAGACGGACGCTCTGAGACAGACGGATTGAGACAGACGGATTGAGACAGACGGACTGAGACAGACCGTCTAAGACAGACGGACTGAGACAGACGGTCTGAGACAGGCGGTCTGAGACAGACGCTCTGAGACAGACAGTCAGAGACGGACGCTCTGAGACAGACGGATTGAGACAGACGGACTGAGACAGACTGTCTAAGACAGACGGACTGAGACAGACGGTCTGAGACAGGCGGTCTGAGGCAGACGGTCTGAGACAGACGCTCTGAGACAGACAGTCAGAGACAGACGCTCTGAGACAGACGGATTGAGACAGACGGGCTGAGACAGATGGTCTGAGATAGACGGGTGAGACAGACGGAAAGAAACAGACGGTCTGAGACAGACGGACTGAGACAGACAGTCAGAGACAGACGCTCTGAGACAGACGGATTGAGACAGACGGGCTGAGACAGATGGTCTGAGATAGACGGGTGAGACAGACGGAAAGAGACAGACGGTCTGAGACAGACGGTCTGAGACAGACGGTCTGAGACAGACGGTCTGAGACGGACGCTCTGAGACAGACGGATTGAGACAGACGGACTGAGACAGACTGTCTGAGACAGACGGACTGAGACAGACGGTCTGAGACAGACGGATTGAGACAGACGGGCTGAGACAGACGGTCTGAGACAAACGGTCTGAGACAGACAGTCAGAGACGGACGCTCTGAGACAGACGGATTGAGACAGGCGGTCTGAGACACACGGTCCGAGACAGACGGTCTGAGACAGACGGTCTGAGACAGACGGTCTGAGACAGACGGTGTGAGACAGACGGATTGAGACAGACGGACTGAGACAGACCGTCTGAGACAGACGGTTTGAGACAGACGGATTGAGACAGACGGACTGAGACAGACCGTCTAAGACAGACGGACTGAGACAGACGGTCTGAGACAGACGGTCTGAGACGGACGGTCTGAGACAGGCGGACTACGACAGACGGTCTGAGACAGGCGGACTGAGACAGACGGTCTGAGACAGGCGGTCTGGGACAGACGCTCTGAGACAGACAGTCAGAGACGGACGCTCTGAGACAGACGGATTGAGACAGACGGTCTGAGACAGACAGTCAGAGACAGACGCTCTGAGAAAGACGGATTGAGACAGACGGGCTGAGACAGACTGCCTGAGACAGATGGTCTGAGATAGACGGGTGGGACAGACGGAAAGAGACAGACGGTCTGAGACAGACGGTCTGAGACAGACGGTCTGAGACAGACGGTCTGAGACAGACGGTCTGAGACGGACGCTCTGAGACAGACGGATTGAGACAGACGGACTGAGGCAGACCGTCTGAGAGAGACGGACTGAGACAGACGGTCTGAGATAGGCGGTCTGAGACAGACGGTCTGAGCAATACGGTCTGAGACAGACGGTCTGAGACAGGCGGACTGAGACAGACGGTCTGAGACAGACGGTCTGAGACAGGCGGACTACGACAGACGGTCTGAGACAGGCGGACTGAGACAGACGGTCTGAGACAGGCGGTCTGGGACAGACGCTCTGAGACAGACAGTCAGAGACGGACGCTCTGAGACAGACGGATTGAGACAGACGGTCTGAGACAGACAGTCAGAGACGGACGCTCTGAGACAGACGGATTGAGACAGACGGATTGAGACAGACGGTCTGAGACACACGGTCCGAGACAGACGGTCTGAGACAGACGGTCTGAGACAGACGGATTGAGACAGACGGACTGAGACAGGCGGCCTGAGACAGACGGTCTGAGACGGTCGGTCTGAGACAGACGGTCTGAGACGGACGCTCTGAGACCGACGGATTGAGACAGACGGACTGATACAGACCGTCTGAGACAGACGGACTGAGACAGACGGTCTGAGACAGGCGGTCTGAGACAGACGGTCTGAGACAGGCGGACTACGACAGACGGCCTGAGACAGGCGGACTGAGACAGACGGTCTGAGACAGACGGTCTGAGACAGACGGTGTGAGACAGACGGATTGAGACAGACGGACTGAGACAGACCGTCTGAGACAGACGGTTTGAGACAGACGGATTGAGACAGACGGACTGAGACAGACCGTCTAAGACAGACGGACTGAGACAGACGGTCTGAGACAGGCGGTCTGAGACAGACTGTCTGAGACAGACGCTCTGAGACAGACAGTCAGAGACAGACGGTCTGGGACAGACGGTCTGAGACGGACGCTCTGAGACAGACGGATTGAGACAGACGGCCTAAGACAGGCGGTCTGAGACAGACGGTCTGAGACGGACGCTCTGAGACAGACGGATTGAGACAGACGGACTGATACAGACCGTCTGAGGCAGACGGACTGAGACAGACGGTCTGAGACAGGCGGTCTGAGACAGACGGTCTGAGACAGGCGGACTACGACAGACGGTCTGAGACAGGCGGACTGAGACAGACGGTCTGAGACAGGCGGTCTGGGACAGACGCTCTGAGACAGACAGTCAGAGACGGACGCTCTGAGACAGACGGATTGAGACAGACGGTCTGAGACAGACAGTCAGAGACAGACGCTCTGAGAAAGACGGATTGAGACAGACGGGCTGAGACAGACTGCCTGAGACAGATGGTCTGAGATAGACGGGTGAGACAGACGGAAAGAGACAGACGGTCTGAGACAGACGGTCTGAGACAGTCGGTCTGAGACAGACGGTCTGAGACGGACGCTCTGAGACAGACGGATTGAGACAGACGGACTGATACAGACCGTCTGAGACAGACGGACCGAGACAGACGGTCTGAGACAGGCGGTCTGAGACAGACGGTCTGAGACAGGCGGACTACGACAGACGGCCTGAGACAGGCGGACTGAGACAGACGGTCTAAGACAGACGGTCTGAGACAGACGGTCTGAGACAGACGGTCTGAGACAGACGGTCTGAGACAGACGGTCTGAGACAGACGGATTGAGACAGACGGGCTGAGACAGACGGTCTGAGACAAACGGTCTGAGACAGACGGTCTGAGACAGACGGTGTGAGACAGACGGATTGAGACAGACGGTCTGAGACGGTCGGTCTGAGACAGACGGTCTGAGACGGACGCTCTGAGACCGACGGATTGAGACAGACGGACTGATACAGACCGTCTGAGACAGACGGACTGAGACAGACGGTCTGAGACAGGCGGTCTGAGACAGACGGTCTGAGACAGGCGGACTACGACAGACGGCCTGAGACAGGCGGACTGAGACAGACGGTCTGAGACAGACGGTCTGAGACAGACGGTGTGAGACAGACGGATTGAGACAGACGGACTGAGACAGACCGTCTGAGACAGACGGTTTGAGACAGACGGATTGAGACAGACGGACTGAGACAGACCGTCTAAGACAGACGGACTGAGACAGACGGTCTGAGACAGGCGGTCTGAGACAGACTGTCTGAGACAGACGCTCTGAGACAGACAGTCAGAGACAGACGGTCTGGGACAGACGGTCTGAGACGGACGCTCTGAGACAGACGGATTGAGACAGACGGCCTAAGACAGGCGGTCTGAGACAGACGGTCTGAGACGGACGCTCTGAGACAGACGGATTGAGACAGACGGACTGATACAGACCGTCTGAGGCAGACGGACTGAGACAGACGGTCTGAGACAGGCGGTCTGAGACAGACGGTCTGAGACAGGCGGACTACGACAGACGGTCTGAGACAGGCGGACTGAGACAGACGGTCTGAGACAGGCGGTCTGGGACAGACGCTCTGAGACAGACAGTCAGAGACGGACGCTCTGAGACAGACGGATTGAGACAGACGGTCTGAGACAGACAGTCAGAGACAGACGCTCTGAGAAAGACGGATTGAGACAGACGGGCTGAGACAGACTGCCTGAGACAGATGGTCTGAGATAGACGGGTGAGACAGACGGAAAGAGACAGACGGTCTGAGACAGACGGTCTGAGACAGTCGGTCTGAGACAGACGGTCTGAGACGGACGCTCTGAGACAGACGGATTGAGACAGACGGACTGATACAGACCGTCTGAGACAGACGGACCGAGACAGACGGTCTGAGACAGGCGGTCTGAGACAGACGGTCTGAGACAGGCGGACTACGACAGACGGCCTGAGACAGGCGGACTGAGACAGACGGTCTAAGACAGACGGTCTGAGACAGACGGTCTGAGACAGACGGTCTGAGACAGACGGTCTGAGACAGACGGATTGAGACAGACGGGCTGAGACAGACGGTCTGAGACAAACGGTCTGAGACAGACGGTCTGAGACAGACGGTGTGAGACAGACGGATTGAGACAGACGGACTGAGACAGACCGTCTGAGACAGACGGTTTGAGACAGACGGATTGAGACAGACGGACTGAGACAGTCCGTCTAAGACAGACGGACTGAGACAGACGGTCTGAGACAGGCGGTCTGAGACAGACTGTCTGAGACAGACGCTCTGAGACAGACAGTCAGAGACAGACGGTCTGGGACAGACGGTCTGAGACGGACGCTCTGAGACAGACGGATTGAGACAGACGGCCTAAGACAGGCGGTCTGAGACAGACGGTCTGAGACGGACGCTGTGAGACAGACGGATTGAGACAGACGGACTGATACAGACCGTCTGAGGCAGACGGACTGAGACAGACGGTCTGAGACAGGCGGTCTGAGACAGACGGTCTGAGACAGGCGGACTACGACAGACGGTCTGAGACAGGCGGACTGAGACAGACGGTCTGAGACAGGCGGTCTGGGACAGACGCTCTGAGACAGACAGTCAGAGACGGACGCTCTGAGAGAGACGGATTGAGACAGACGGTCTGAGACAGACAGTCAGAGACAGACGCTCTGAGAAAGACGGATTGAGACAGACGGGCTGAGACAGACTGCCTGAGACAGATGGTCTGAGATAGACGGGTGAGACAGACGGAAAGAGAAAGACGGTCTGAGACAGACGGTCTGAGACAGTCGGTCTGAGACAGACGGTCTGAGACGGACGCTCTGAGACAGACGGATTGAGACAGACGGACTGATACAGACCGTCTGAGACAGACGGACTGAGACAGACGGTCTGAGACAGGCGGTCTGAGACAGACGGTCTGAGACAGGCGGACTACGACAGACGGCCTGAGACAGGCGGACTGAGACAGACGGTCTAAGACAGACGGTCTGAGACAGACGGTCTGAGACAGACGGTCTGAGACAGACGGTCTGAGACAGACGGATTGAGACAGACGGGCTGAGACAGACGGTCTGAGACAAACGGTCTGAGACAGACGGTGTGAGACAGACGGATTGAGACAGACGGACTGAGACAGACCGTCTGAGACAGACGGTTTGAGACAGACGGATTGAGACAGACGGACTGAGACAGTCCGTCTAAGACAGACGGACTGAGACAGACGGTCTGAGACAGGCGGTCTGAGACAGACTGTCTGAGACAGGCGGACTGAGACAGACGGTCTGATACAGGCGGTCTGGGACAGACTCTCTGAGACAGACAGTCAGAGACGGACGCTCTGAGACAGACGGATTGAGACAGACGGTCTGAGACAGACAGTCAGAGACAGACGCTCTGAGACAGACGGATTGAGACAGACGGGCTGAGACAGACTGCCTGAGACAGATGGTCTGAGATAGACGGGTGAGACAGACGGAAAGAGACAGACGGTTTGAGACAGACGGTCTGAGACAGACTGTCTGAGACAGACGGTCTGAGACAGACGGTCTGAGACAGACGGTCTGAGACAAACGGTCTGAGACAGACGGTCTGAGACAGACGGTCTGAGACAGGCGGACTACGACAGACGGACTGAGAGAGACCGTCTGAGACAGACGGTCTGAGACAGACGGTCTGAGACAGACGGTCTGAGACAGACGGTCTGAGACAGACGGTCTGAGACAGACGGTCTGAGACAGACGGTCTGAGACAGACGGTCTGAGACAGACGGTCTGAGACAGACAGTCTGAGACAGACGGTCAGAGACAGACGGTCCGAGACAGACGGTCTGAGACAGACGGATTGAGACAGACGGACTGTGACAGACCGTCTGAGACAGACGGCCTAAGACAGGCGGTCTGAGACAGACGGTCTGAGACGGACGCTCTGAGACAGACGGATTGAGACAGACGGACTGATACAGACCGTCTGAGACAGACGGACTGAGACAGACGGTCTGAGACGGCGGTCTGAGACAGACGGTCTGAGACAGGCGGACTACGACAGACGGTCTGAGACAGGCGGACTGAGACAGACGGTCTGAGACAGGCGGTCTGAGACAGACGGTCTGAGACAGACGGTCTGAGACAGACGGTCTGAGACAGACGGTCTGAGACAGAGGGATTGAGACAGACGGACTGTGACAGACCGTCTGAGACAGACGGTCTGAGACAGACGGTCTGAGACAGACGGTCTGAGACAGACGGTCTGAGACACACGGTCTGAGACGGACGCTCTGAGACAGACGGATTGAGACAGACGGATTGAGACAGACGGACTGAGACAGACCGTCTAAGACAGACGGACGCAGACAGACGGTCTGAGACAGGCGGTCTGAGACAGACGCTCTGAGACAGACAGTCAGAGACGGACGCTCTGAGACAGACGGATTGAGACAGACGGACTGAGACAGACTGTCTAAGACAGACGGACTGAGACAGACGGTCTGAGACAGGCGGTCTGAGGCAGACGGTCTGAGACAGACGCTCTGAGACAGACAGTCAGAGACAGACGCTCTGAGACAGACGGATTGAGACAGACGGGCTGAGACAGATGGTCTGAGATAGACGGGTGAGACAGACGGAAAGAGACAGACGGTCTGAGACATTCGGTCTGAGACAGACGGTCTGAGACAGACAGTCAGAGACAGACGCTCTGAGACAGACGGATTGAGACAGACGGGCTGAGACAGATGGTCTGAGATAGACGGGTGAGACAGACGGAAAGAGACAGACGGTCTGAGACAGACGGTCTGAGACAGACGGTCTGAGACAGACGGTCAGAGACGGACGCTCTGAGACAGACGGATTGAGACAGACGGACTGAGACAGACTGTCTGAGACAGACGGACTGAGACAGACGGTCTGGGACAGACGGCTGGAGGCAGACGGGCTGAGACAGACGGTCTGAGACAGACGGTCTGAGACAGACGGTCTGAGACGGACCCTCTGAGTCAGACGGATTGAGACAGACGGACTGAGACAGACAGTGTAAGACAGACGGACTGAGACAGACGGTCTGAGACAGGCGGTCTGAGACAGGCGGCCTAAGACAGGCGGTCTGAGACAGGCGGTCTGAGACAGACGGTCTGAGACGGACGCTCTGAGACAGACGGATTGAGACAGACGGACTGAGACAGACCGTCTGAGACAGACGGTTTGAGACAGACGGATTGAGACAGACGGACTGAGACAGACCGTCTAAGACAGACGGACTGAGACAGACGGTCTGAGACAGGCGGTCTGAGACAGACTGTCTGAGACAGACGCTCTGAGACAGACAGTCAGAGACAGACGGTCTGGGACAGACGGTCTGAGACGGACGCTCTGAGACAGACGGATTGAGACAGACGGCCTAAGACAGGCGGTCTGAGACAGACGGTCTGAGACGGACGCTCTGAGACAGACGGATTGAGACAGACGGTCTGAGACAGACAGTCAGAGACAGACGCTCTGAGACAGACGGTCTGAGACAGGCGGTCTGAGACAGACGGTCTGAGACAGGCGGACTACGACAGACGGTCTGAGACAGGCGGACTGAGACAGACGGTCTGAGACAGGCGGTCTGGGACAACCGCTCTGAGACAGACAGTCAGAGACGGACGCTCTGAGACAGACGGATTGAGACAGACGGTCTGAGACAGACAGTCAGAGACAGACGCTCTGAGACAGACGGATTGAGACAGACGGGCTGAGACAGACTGCCTGAGACAGACGGATTGAGACAGACGGACTGAGAGAGACGGTCTGAGACAAACGGTCTGAGACAGACGGTCTGAGACAGACGGATTGAGACAGACGGACTGAGAGAGACCGTCTGAGACAGACGGTCTGAGACAGACGGTCTGAGACAGACGGTCTGAGACAGACGGTCTGAGACAGACGGTCTGAGACAGACGGTCTGAGACAGACGGTCTGAGACAGACGGTCTGAGACAGACGGTCTGAGACAGACGGTCTGAGACAGACGGTCTGAGACAGACGGTCTGAGACAGACAGTCTGAGACAGACGGTCAGAGACAGACGGTCCGAGACAGACGGTCCGAGACAGACGGATTGAGACAGACGGACTGTGACAGACCGTCTGAGACAGACGGCCTAACACAGGCGGTCTGAGACAGACACTCTGAGACGGACGCTCTGAGACAGACGGATTGAGACAGACGGACTGATACAGACCGTCTGAGACAGACGGACTGAGACAGACGGTCTGAGACGGCGGTCTGAGACAGATGGTCTGAGACAGGCGGACTACGACAGACGGTCTGAGACAGGCGGACTGAGACAGACGGTCTGAGACAGGCGGTCTGAGACAGACGGTCTGAGACAGACGGTCTGAGACAGACGGTCTGAGACAGACGGTCTGATACAGACGGTCTGAGACAGACAGTCTGAGACAGACGGTCAGAGACAGACGGTCCGAGACAGACGGTCTGAGACAGACGGATTGAGACAGACGGACTGTGACAGACCGTCTGAGACAGACGGTCTGAGACAGACGGTCTGAGACAGACGGTCTGAGACAGACGGTCTGAGACAGACGGTCTGAGACAGACGGTCTGAGACGGACGCTCTGAGACAGACGGATTGAGACAGACGGACTGAGACAGACCGTCTAAGACAGACGGACGCAGACAGACGGTCTGAGACAGGCGGTCTGAGACAGACGCTCTGAGACAGACAGTCAGAGACGGACGCTCTGAGACAGACGGATTGAGACAGACGGACTGAGACAGACTGTCTAAGACAGACGGACTGAGACAGACGGTCTGAGACAGGCGGTCTGAGGCAGACGGTCTGAGACAGACGCTCTGAGACAGACAGTCAGAGACAGACGCTCTGAGACAGACGGATTGAGACAGACGGGCTGAGACAGATGGTCTGAGATAGACGGGTGAGACAGACGGAAAGAGACAGACGGTCTGAGACAGACGGTCTGAGACATTCGGTCTGAGACAGACGGTCTGAGACAGACAGTCTGAGACAGACGGTCAGAGACAGACGGTCCGAGACAGACGGTCTGAGACAGACGGATTGAGACAGACGGACTGTGACAGACCGTCTGAGACAGACGGTCTGAGACAGACGGTCTGAGACAGACGGTCTGAGACAGACGGATTGAGACAGACGGGCTGAGACAGACGGTCTGAGACAAACGGTCTGAGACAGACGGTCTGAGACAGACGGTGTGAGACAGACGGATTGAGACAGACGGACTGAGACAGACCGTCTGAGACAGACGGTTTGAGACAGACGGATTGAGACAGACGGACTGAGACAGTCCGTCTAAGACAGACGGACTGAGACAGACGGTCTGAGACAGGCGGTCTGAGACAGACTGTCTGAGACAGACGCTCTGAGACAGACAGTCAGAGACAGACGGTCTGGGACAGACGGTCTGAGACGGACGCTCTGAGACAGACGGATTGAGACAGACGGCCTAAGACAGGCGGTCTGAGACAGACGGTGTGAGACGGACGCTGTGAGACAGACGGATTGAGACAGACGGACTGATACAGACCGTCTGAGGCAGACGGACTGAGACAGACGGTCTGAGACAGGCGGTCTGAGACAGACGGTCTGAGACAGGCGGACTACGACAGACGGTCTGAGACAGGCGGACTGAGACAGACGGTCTGAGACAGGCGGTCTGGGACAGACGCTCTGAGACAGACAGTCAGAGACGGACGCTCTGAGAGAGACGGATTGAGACAGACGGTCTGAGACAGACAGTCAGAGACAGACGCTCTGAGAAAGACGGATTGAGACAGACGGGCTGAGACAGACTGCCTGAGACAGATGGTCTGAGATAGACGGGTGAGACAGACGGAAAGAGAAAGACGGTCTGAGACAGACGGTCTGAGACAGTCGGTCTGAGACAGACGGTCTGAGACGGACGCTCTGAGACAGACGGATTGAGACAGACGGACTGATACAGACCGTCTGAGACAGACGGACTGAGACAGACGGTCTGAGACAGGCGGTCTGAGACAGACGGTCTGAGACAGGCGGACTACGACAGACGGCCTGAGACAGGCGGACTGAGACAGACGGTCTAAGACAGACGGTCTGAGACAGACGGTCTGAGACAGACGGTCTGAGACAGACGGTCTGAGACAGACGGATTGAGACAGACGGGCTGAGACAGACGGTCTGAGACAAACGGTCTGAGACAGACGGTGTGAGACAGACGGATTGAGACAGACGGACTGAGACAGACCGTCTGAGACAGACGGTTTGAGACAGACGGATTGAGACAGACGGACTGAGACAGTCCGTCTAAGACAGACGGACTGAGACAGACGGTCTGAGACAGGCGGTCTGAGACAGACTGTCTGAGACAGACGCTCTGAGACAGACAGTCAGAGACAGATGGTCTGAGACAGACGGTCTGAGACGGACGCTCTGAGACAGACGGATTGAGACAGACGGCCTAAGACAGGCGGTCTGAGACAGACGGTCTGAGACGGACGCTCTGAGACAGACGGATTGAGACAGACGGACTGATACAGACCGTCTGAGACAGACGGACTGAGACAGACGGTCTGAGACAGGCGGTCTGAGACAGACGGTCTGTGACAGGCGGACTACGACAGACGGTCTGAGACAGGCGGACTGAGACAGACGGTCTGATACAGGCGGTCTGGGACAGACTCTCTGAGACAGACAGTCAGAGACGGACGCTCTGAGACAGACGGATTGAGACAGACGGTCTGAGACAGACAGTCAGAGACAGACGCTCTGAGACAGACGGATTGAGACAGACGGGCTGAGACAGACTGCCTGAGACAGATGGTCTGAGATAGACGGGTGAGACAGACGGAAAGAGACAGACGGTTTGAGACAGACGGTCTGAGACAGACTGTCTGAGACAGACGGTCTGAGACAGACGGTCTGAGACAGACGGTCTGAGACAAACGGTCTGAGACAGACGGTCTGAGACAGACGGTCTGAGACAGACGGTCTGAGACGGCGGTCTGAGACAGACGGTCTGAGACAGGCGGACTACGACAGACGGTCTGAGACAGGCGGACTGAGACAGACGGTCTGAGACAGGCGGACTACGACAGACGGTCTGAGACAGGCGGACTGAGACAGACGGTCTGAGACAGGCGGTCTGAGACAGACGGTCTGAGACAGACGGTCTGAGACAGACGGTCTGAGACAGACGGTCTGAGACAGAGGGATTGAGACAGACGGACTGTGACAGACCGTCTGAGACAGACGGTCTGAGACAGACGGTCTGAGACAGACGGTCTGAGACAGACGGTCTGAGACAGACGGTCTGAGACGGACGCTCTGAGACAGACGGATTGAGACAGACGGATTGAGACAGACGGACTGAGACAGACCGTCTAAGACAGACGGACGCAGACAGACGGTCTGAGACAGGCGGTCTGAGACAGACGCTCTGAGACAGACAGTCAGAGACGGACGCTCTGAGACAGACGGATTGAGACAGACGGACTGAGACAGACTGTCTAAGACAGACGGACTGAGACAGACGGTCTGAGACAGGCGGTCTGAGGCAGACGGTCTGAGACAGACGCTCTGAGACAGACAGTCAGAGACAGACGCTCTGAGACAGACGGATTGAGACAGACGGGCTGAGACAGATGGTCTGAGATAGACGGGTGAGACAGACGGAAAGAGACAGACGGTCTGAGACATTCGGTCTGAGACAGACGGTCTGAGACAGACAGTCAGAGACAGACGCTCTGAGACAGACGGATTGAGACAGACGGGCTGAGACAGATGGTCTGAGATAGACGGGTGAGACAGACGGTCTGAGACAGACGGTCTGAGACAGACGGTCTGAGACAGACGGTCTGAGACAGACGGTCAGAGACGGACGCTCTGAGACAGACGGATTGAGACAGACGGACTGAGACAGACTGTCTGAGACAGACGGACTGAGACAGACGGTCTGGGACAGACGGCTGGAGGCAGACGGGCTGAGACAGACGGTCTGAGACAGACGGTCTGAGACAGACGGTCTGAGACGGACCCTCTGAGTCAGACGGATTGAGACAGACGGACTGAGACAGACAGTGTAAGACAGACGGACTGAGACAGACGGTCTGAGACAGGCGGTCTGAGACAGGCGGCCTAAGACAGGCGGTCTGAGACAGGCGGTCTGAGACAGACGGTCTGAGACGGACGCTCTGAGACAGACGGATTGAGACAGACGGACTGAGACAGACCGTCTGAGACAGACGGTTTGAGACAGACGGATTGAGACAGACGGACTGAGACAGACCGTCTAAGACAGACGGACTGAGACAGACGGTCTGAGACAGGCGGTCTGAGACAGACTGTCTGAGACAGACGCTCTGAGACAGACAGTCAGAGACAGACGGTCTGGGACAGACGGTCTGAGACGGACGCTCTGAGACAGACGGATTGAGACAGACGGCCTAAGACAGGCGGTCTGAGACAGACGGTCTGAGACGGACGCTCTGAGACAGACGGATTGAGACAGACGGTCTGAGACAGACAGTCAGAGACAGACGCTCTGAGACAGACGGTCTGAGACAGGCGGTCTGAGACAGACGGTCTGAGACAGGCGGACTACGACAGACGGTCTGAGACAGGCGGACTGAGACAGACGGTCTGAGACAGGCGGTCTGGGACAGACGCTCTGAGACAGACAGTCAGAGACGGACGCTCTGAGACAGACGGATTGAGACAGACGGTCTGAGACAGACAGTCAGAGACAGACGCTCTGAGACAGACGGATTGAGACAGACGGGCTGAGACAGACTGCCTGAGACAGACGGATTGAGACAGACGGACTGAGAGAGACGGTCTGAGACAAACGGTCTGAGACAGACGGTCTGAGACAGACGGATTGAGACAGACGGACTGAGAGAGACCGTCTGAGACAGACGGTCTGAGACAGACGGTCTGAGACAGACGGTCTGAGACAGACGGTCTGAGACAGACGGTCTGAGACAGACGGTCTGAGACAGACGGTCTGAGACAGACGGTCTGAGACAGACGGTCTGAGACAGACGGTCTGAGACAGACGGTCTGAGACAGACGGTCTGAGACAGACAGTCTGAGACAGACGGTCAGAGACAGACGGTCCGAGACAGACGGTCCGAGACAGACGGATTGAGACAGACGGACTGTGACAGACCGTCTGAGACAGACGGCCTAACACAGGCGGTCTGAGACAGACACTCTGAGACGGACGCTCTGAGACAGACGGATTGAGACAGACGGACTGATACAGACCGTCTGAGACAGACGGACTGAGACAGACGGTCTGAGACGGCGGTCTGAGACAGACGGTCTGAGACAGGCGGACTACGACAGACGGTCTGAGACAGGCGGACTGAGACAGACGGTCTGAGACAGGCGGTCTGAGACAGACGGTCTGAGACAGACGGTCTGAGACAGACGGTCTGAGACAGACGGTCTGATACAGACGGTCTGAGACAGACAGTCTGAGACAGACGGTCAGAGACAGACGGTCCGAGACAGACGGTCTGAGACAGACGGATTGAGACAGACGGACTGTGACAGACCGTCTGAGACAGACGGTCTGAGACAGACGGTCTGAGACAGACGGTCTGAGACAGACGGTCTGAGACAGACGGTCTGAGACAGACGGTCTGAGACGGACGCTCTGAGACAGACGGATTGAGACAGACGGACTGAGACAGACCGTCTAAGACAGACGGACGCAGACAGACGGTCTGAGACAGGCGGTCTGAGACAGACGCTCTGAGACAGACAGTCAGAGACGGACGCTCTGAGACAGACGGATTGAGACAGACGGACTGAGACAGACTGTCTAAGACAGACGGACTGAGACAGACGGTCTGAGACAGGCGGTCTGAGGCAGACGGTCTGAGACAGACGCTCTGAGACAGACAGTCAGAGACAGACGCTCTGAGACAGACGGATTGAGACAGACGGGCTGAGACAGATGGTCTGAGATAGACGGGTGAGACAGACGGAAAGAGACAGACGGTCTGAGACAGACGGTCTGAGACATTCGGTCTGAGACAGACGGTCTGAGACAGACAGTCAGAGACAGACGCTCTGAGACAGACGGATTGAGACAGACGGGCTGAGACAGATGGTCTGAGATAGACGGGTGAGACAGACGGAAAGAGACAGACGGTCTGAGACAGACGGTCTGAGACAGACGGTCAGAGACGGACGCTCTGAGACAGACGGATTGAGACAGACGGACTGAGACAGACTGTCTGAGACAGACGGACTGAGACAGACGGTCTGAGACAGACGGCTGGAGACAGACGGGCTGAGACAGACGGTCTGAGACAGACGGTCTGAGACAGACGGTCTGAGACGGACCCTCTGAGTCAGACGGATTGAGACAGACGGACTGAGACAGACAGTCTAAGACAGACGGACTGAGACAGACGGTCTGAGACAGGCGGTCTGAGATAGACGGCCTAAGACAGGCGGTCTGAGACAGGCGGTCTGAGACAGACGGCCTAAGACAGGCGGTCTGAGACAGACGGTCTGAGACGGACGGTCTGAGACAGACGGTCTGAGGCAGACGGTCTGAGACAGACGGTCTGAGACAGACGGTCTGAGACAGACGGTCTGAGACAGACGGTCTGAGACAGACGGTCTGAGACAGACGGTCTGAGACAGACGGTCTGAGACAGACAGTCTGAGACAGACGGTCAGAGACAGACGGTCCGAGACAGACGGTCCGAGACAGACGGATTGAGACAGACGGACTGTGACAGACCGTCTGAGACAGACGGCCTAAGACAGGCGGTCTGAGACAGACAGTCTGAGACGGACGCTCTGAGACAGACGGATTGAGACAGACGGACTGATACAGACCGTCTGAGACAGACGGACTGAGACAGACGGTCTGAGACGGCGGTCTGAGACAGACGGTCTGAGACAGGCGGACTACGACAGACGGTCTGAGACAGGCGGACTGAGACAGACGGTCTGAGACAGGCGGTCTGAGACAGACGGTCTGAGACAGACGGTCTGAGACAGACGGTCTGAGACAGACGGTCTGATACAGACGGTCTGAGACAGACAGTCTGAGACAGACGGTCAGAGACAGACGGTCCGAGACAGACGGTCTGAGACAGACGGATTGAGACAGACGGACTGTGACAGACCGTCTGAGACAGACGGTCTGAGACAGACGGTCTGAGACAGACGGTCTGAGACAGACGGTCTGAGACAGACGGTCTGAGACAGACGGTCTGAGACGGACGCTCTGAGACAGACGGATTGAGACAGACGGATTGAGACAGACGGACTGAGACAGACCGTCTAAGACAGACGGACGCAGACAGACGGTCTGAGACAGGCGGTCTGAGACAGACGCTCTGAGACAGACAGTCAGAGACGGACGCTCTGAGACAGACGGATTGAGACAGACGGACTGAGACAGACTGTCTAAGACAGACGGACTGAGACAGACGGTCTGAGACAGGCGGTCTGAGGCAGACGGTCTGAGACAGACGCTCTGAGACAGACAGTCAGAGACAGACGCTCTGAGACAGACGGATTGAGACAGACGGGCTGAGACAGATGGTCTGAGATAGACGGGTGAGACAGACGGAAAGAGACAGACGGTCTGAGACAGACGGTCTGAGACATTCGGTCTGAGACAGACGGTCTGAGACAGACAGTCAGAGACAGACGCTCTGAGACAGACGGATTGAGACAGACGGGCTGAGACAGATGGTCTGAGATAGACGGGTGAGACAGACGGAAAGAGACAGACGGTCTGAGACAGACGGTCTGAGACAGACGGTCAGAGACGGACGCTCTGAGACAGACGGATTGAGACAGACGGACTGAGACAGACTGTCTGAGACAGACGGACTGAGACAGACGGTCTGAGACAGACGGCTGGAGACAGACGGGCTGAGACAGACGGTCTGAGACAGACGGTCTGAGACAGACGGTCTGAGACGGACCCTCTGAGTCAGACGGATTGAGACAGACGGACTGAGACAGACAGTCTAAGACAGACGGACTGAGACAGACGGTCTGAGACAGGCGGTCTGAGATAGACGGCCTAAGACAGGCGGTCTGAGACAGGCGGTCTGAGACAGACGGCCTAAGACAGGCGGTCTGAGACAGACGGTCTGAGACGGACGGTCTGAGACAGACGGTCTGAGGCAGACGGTCTGAGACAGACGGTCTGAGACAGACGGTCTGAGACAGACGGTCTGAGACAGACGGTCTGAGACAGACGGTCTGAGACAGACGGTCTGAGACAGACGGTCTGAGACAGACGGTATGAGGCAGGCGGTCTGAGACAGACGGTCTGAGACCGACGGGCTGAGACAGACGGGCTGAGACAGACGGTCTGAGACAGACGGTCTGAGACAGACGGTCTGAGACAGACGGTCTGAGGCAGACGGTCTGAGACAGACGGTCTGAGACAGACGGTCTGAGACAGACGGTCTGAGACAGACGGTATGAGGCAGGCGGTCTGAGACAGACGGTCTGAGACCGACGGGCTGAGACAGACGGGCTGAGACAGACGGTCTGAGACAGACGGTCTGAGACAGACGGTCTGAGACAGACGGTCTGAGACAGACGGTCTGAGACAGACGGTCTGAGACAGACGGTCTGAGACAGGCGGTCTGAGACAGACGGTCTGAGACAGACAGAGAGCGACAGACGGACATAAACAGATGTACAGAGACAGACGGTCTGAGACAGACAGTCTGAGACAGACAGAGAGCGACAGACGGACATAGACAGATGTACAGAGACGGACGGTCTGAGACAGACGGTCTGAGACAGACGGTCTGAGACAGACGGTCTGAGGCAGACGGTCTGATACAGACGGTCTGAGACAGACTGTTTGAGACAGACGGTATGAGGCAGGCGGTCTGAGACAGACGGTCTGAGACCGACGGGCTGAGACAGACGGGCTGAGACAGACGGTCCGAGACAGACGGTCTGGGACAGACCGAGAGAGACAGACGGACTTAGACAGATGTATGGAGACAGACGGTCTGAGACAGACGGTATGAGTCAGACGGGCTGAGACAGACGGTCTGAGACAGACGGTCTGAGACAGACGGTCTGAGACAGACGGTCTGAGACAGACGGTCTGAGACAGACGGTCTGAGACAGACGGTCTGAGACAGACGGTCTGAGACAGGCGGTCTGAGACAGACGGTCTGAGACAGACGGTCTGAGACAGACGGTCTGAGACAGACGGTCTGAGACAGACGGTATGAGGCAGGCGGTCTGAGACAGACGGTCTGAGACCGACGGTCTGAGACAGACCGAGCGAGACAGACGGACTTAGACAGATGTATGGAGACAGACGGTCTGAGGCAGACGGTCTGAGACAGACGGTCTGAGACAGACGGTCTGAGGCAGACGGTCTGAGACAGACGGTCTGAGACAGCCGGTCTGAGACAGAAGGTCTGAGACAGAAGGTCTGAGACAGACGGGCTGCGACAGACGGTCTGAGACAGACGGTCTGACACAGACGGTCTGACACGGACGGTCTGAGACAGACGGTCTGAGACAGACAGTCTGAGACAGACAGAGAGCGACAGACGGTCTGAGACAGACGGTCTGAGACAGACGGTCTGAGACTAACGGTCTGAGACAGTCGGCCTGAGACAGACGGTCTGAGACAGACCGCCTGAGACAGACACACAGGCACTGACGGTCTGAGACAGTCGGCCTGAGACGGACGGTCTGAGACAGACGGTCTGAGACAGACGGTCTGAGGCAGACGGTCTGAGACAGACGGTCTGAGACAGACGGTCTGAGACAGACGGTACAGACGGTGTGAGACAGACGGTCTGAGAAAGACGGGCTGAGACAGACGGGCTGAGACAGACGGTCTGAGACAGACGGTCTGAGACAGACGGTCTGAGACAGGCGGTCTGAGACAGACGGGCTGAGACAGACGGGCTGAGACAGACGGTCTGAGACAGACGGTCTGAGACAGACGTTCTGAGACAGACGGTCTGAGACAGACAGAGAGCGACAGACGGACATAAACAGATGTACAGAGACAGACGGTCTGAGACAGACTGCCTGAGACAGACGGTCTGAGGCAGACGGTCTGAGACAGACAGTCTGAGACAGACAGAGAGCGACAGACGGACATAGACAGACGGACATAGACAGATGTACAGAGACAGACGGTCTGAGACAGACGGTCTGAGACAGACGGTCTGAGACAGACGGTCTCAGACAGACGGTCTGAGACAGACAGAGAGAGACAGACGGACTTAGACAGATGTATGGAGACAGACGGTCTGAGACAGACGGTATGAGTCAGACGGTCTGAGACAGACAGAGAGAGACAGACGGACTTAGACAGATGTATGGAGACAGACGGTCTGAGACAGACGGTATGAGTCAGACGGGCTGAGACAGACGGTTTGTGACAGACAGTCTGAGACAGACGGTCTGAGGCAGAAGGTCTGAGACAGACGGTCTGAGACAGACGGTCTGAGGCAGACGGTCTGAGACAGACGGTCTGAGGCAGACGGTCTGAGACAGACAGTCTGAGACAGACAGAGAGCGACGGACGGACATAGACAGATGTACAGAGACAGACAGTCTGAGACAGACTGCCTGAGACAGACGGTCTGAGACAGACGGTCTGAGACAGACGGTCTGAGACAGACGGTCTGAGACTAACGGTCTGAGACAGACGGTCTGAGACTAACGGTCTGAGACAGACGGTCTGAGAAAGACCGCCTGAGACAGACACACAGGCACTGACGGTCTGAGGCAGACGGTCTGAGACAGACGGTCTGAGACAGACGGTCTGAGACAGACGGTCTGAGGCAGACGGTCTGAGACAGACGGTCTGAGACAGACGGTCTCAGACAGACCGAGAGAGACAGACGGACTTAGACAGATGTATGGAGACAGACGGTCTGAGGCAGACGGTCTGACACAGACGGTCTGACACAGACGGTCTGACACAGACGGTCTGACACAGACGGTCTGGGACAGACCGAGAGAGACAGACGGTCTGAGACAGACGGTCTGAGACAGACGGTCTGAGACAGACGGTCTGAGACAGACGGTCTGAGACAGACGGTCTGAGACAGGTGGTCTGAGACAGACGGGCTGAGACAGACGGGCTGAGACAGACGGTCTGAGACAGACTGTCTGAGACAGACGGTCTGAGACAGACGGTCTGAGACAGACGGTCTGAGACAGACGGTCTGAGACAGACGGTCTGAGACAGACAGAGAGCGACAGACGGACATAAACAGATGTACAGAGACATACGGTCTGAGACAGACTGCCTGAGACAGACGGTCTGAGGCAGACGGTCTGAGACAGACAGTCTGAGACAGACAGAGAGCGACAGACGGACATAGACAGATGTACAGAGACAGACGGTCTGAGACAGACGGTCTGAGACAGACGGTCTGAGACTAACGGTCTGAGACAGACGGTCTGAGAAAGACCGCCTGAGACAGACACACAGGCACTGACGGTCTGAGACAGACGGCCTGAGACAGACGGTCTGAGACAGACGGTCTGAGACAGACGGTCTGAGGCAGACAGTCTGAGACAGACGGTCTGAGACAGACGGTCTGAGACAGACGGTCTGAGACAGACGGTCTGAGACAGACGGTCTGAGATAGACGGTCTGAGACAGACGGTCTGAGACAGACAGAGAGCGACAGACGGACATAAACAGATGTACAGAGACAGACGGTCTGAGACAGACTGCCTGAGACAGACGGTCTGAGGCAGACGGTCTGAGACAGGCAGTCTGAGACAGACAGAGAGCGACAGACGGACATAGACAGATGTACAGAGACGGACGGTCTGAGACAGACGGTCTGAGACAGACGGTCTGAGAAAGACCGCCTGAGACAGACACACAGGCACTGACGATCTGAGACAGACGGCCTGAGACAGACGGTCTGAGACAGACGGTCTGAGACAGACGGTCTGAGGCAGACGGTCTGAGACAGACGGTCTGAGACAGACGGTCTGAGACAGACGGTCTAAGACAGACGGTCTGAGACAGACAGAGAGAGACAGACGGACTTAGACAGATGTATGGAGACAGACGGTCTGAGACAGACGGTCTGAGACCGACGGGCTGAGACAGACGGGCTGAGACAGACGGTCTGAGACAGACGGTCTGGGACAGACGGTCTGAGACAGACGGTCTGAGACAGACGGTCTGAGACCGACGGGCTGAGACAGACGGGCTGAGACAGACGGTCTGAGACAAACGGTCTGAGACAGACGGTCTGAGGCAGACGATCTGAGACAGACGGTCTGAGACAGACGGTCTGAGACAGACGGTCTGAGACAGACGGTCTGAGACAGACGGTCTCAGACAGACGGCCTGAGACAGACAGAGAGAGACAGACGGACTTAGACAGATGTATGGAGACAGACGGTCTGAGACAGACGGTATGAGTCAGACGGCCTGAGACAGACAGAGAGAGACAGACGGACTTAGACAGATGTATGGAGACAGACGGTCTGAGACAGACGGTATGAGTCAGACGGGCTGAGACAGACGGTCTGTGACAGACAGTCTGAGACAGACGGTCTGAGGCAGACGGTCTGAGACAGACGGTCTGAGACAGACGGTCTGAGGCAGACGGTCTGAGACAGACGGTCTGAGACAGACGGTCTGAGACAGACGGTCTGAGAAAGACGGGCTGAGACAGACGGTCTGAGACAGACGGTCTGAGACAGACGGTCTGAGACAGGCGGTCTGAGACAGACGGGCTGAGACAGACGGGCTGAGACAGACGGTCTGAGACAGACGGTCTGAGACAGACGGTCTGAGACAGGCGGTCTGAGACAGGCGGTCTGAGACAGACGGTCTGAGACAGACGGTCTGAGACAGGCGGTCTGAGACAGACGGTCTGAGACAGACGGTCTGAGACAGGCGGTCTGAGACAGACGGGCTGAGACAGACGGGCTGAGACAGACAGAGAGCGACAGACGGACATAAACAGATGTACAGAGACAGACGGTCTGAGACAGACTGCCTGAGACAGACGGTCTGAGGCAGACGGTCTGAGACAGACGGTCTGAGACAGACGGTCTGAGACAGACGGTGTGAGACAGACAGGCTGAGACAGACGGTCTGAGACAGACGGTCTGAGACAGACGATCTGAGACAGACGGTCTGAGACAGACGGTCTGAGGCAGACGGTCTGAGACAGACGGTCTGAGACAGACAGAGAGCGACAGACGGACATAGACAGATGCACAGAGACAGACGGTCTGAGACAGACGGTCAGAGAAAGACCGTCTGAGACAGACACACAGACACTGACGGTCTGAGACAGACGGCCTGAGACAGACGGTCTGAGGCAGACGGTCTGAGACAGACAGTCTGAGACAGACAGAGAGCGACAGACGGACATAGACAGATGTACAGAGACAGACGGTCTGAGACAGACGGTCTGAGACAGACGGTCTGAGACTAACGGTCTGAGACAGACGGTCTGAGAAAGACCGCCTGAGACAGACACACAGGCACTGACGGTCTGAGACAGACGGCCTGAGACAGACGGTCTGAGACAGACGGTCTGAGACAGACGGTCTGAGGCAGACAGTCTGAGACAGACGGTCTGAGACAGACGGTCTGAGACAGACGGTCTGAGACAGACGGTCTGAGACAGACGGTCTGAGATAGACGGTCTGAGACAGACGGTCTGAGACAGACAGAGAGCGACAGACGGACATAAACAGATGTACAGAGACAGACGGTCTGAGACAGACTGCCTGAGACAGACGGTCTGAGGCAGACGGTCTGAGACAGGCAGTCTGAGACAGACAGAGAGCGACAGACGGACATAGACAGATGTACAGAGACGGACGGTCTGAGACAGACGGTCTGAGACAGACGGTCTGAGAAAGACCGCCTGAGACAGACACACAGGCACTGACGATCTGAGACAGACGGCCTGAGACAGACGGTCTGAGACAGACGGTCTGAGACAGACGGTCTGAGGCAGACGGTCTGAGACAGACGGTCTGAGACAGACGGTCTGAGACAGACGGTCTGAGACAGACGGTCTGAGACAGACGGTCTGAGACAGACGGTCTGAGACAGACAGAGAGAGACAGACGGACTTAGACAGATGTATGGAGACAGACGGTCTGAGACAGACGGTCTGAGACCGACGGGCTGAGACAGACGGGCTGAGACAGACGGTCTGAGACAGACGGTCTGGGACAGACGGTCTGAGACAGACGGTCTGAGACAGACGGTCTGAGATAGACGGTCTGAGACAGACGGTCTGAGACAGACAGAGAGCGACAGACGGACATAAACAGATGTACAGAGACAGACGGTCTGAGACAGACGGTCTGAGACAGACGGTATGAGTCAGACGGGCTGAGACAGACGGTCTGAGACAGACGGTCTGAGACAGACGGTCTGAGTCAGACGTTCTGAGACAGACGGTCTGAGACAGACGGTCTGAGACAGACGGTCTGAGACAGACGGTCTGAGACAGACGGTCTGAGACAGACAGAGAGCGACAGACGGACATAGACAGATGTACAGAGACAGACGGTCTGAGACAGACGGTCTGAGACAGACGGTCTGAGACTAACGGTCTGAGACAGACGGTCTGAGAAAGACCGCCTGAGACAGACACACAGGCACTGACGGTCTGAGACAGACGGCCTGAGACAGACGGTCTGAGACAGACGGTCTGAGACAGACGGTCTGAGGCAGACAGTCTGAGACAGACGGTCTGAGACAGACGGTCTGAGACAGACGGTCTGAGACAGACGGTCTGAGACAGACGGTCTGAGATAGACGGTCTGAGACAGACGGTCTGAGACAGACAGAGAGCGACAGACGGACATAAACAGATGTACAGAGACAGACGGTCTGAGACAGACTGCCTGAGACAGACGGTCTGAGGCAGACGGTCTGAGACAGGCAGTCTGAGACAGACAGAGAGCGACAGACGGACATAGACAGATGTACAGAGACGGACGGTCTGAGACAGACGGTCTGAGACAGACGGTCTGAGAAAGACCGCCTGAGACAGACACACAGGCACTGACGATCTGAGACAGACGGCCTGAGACAGACGGTCTGAGACAGACGGTCTGAGACAGACGGTCTGAGACAGACGGTCTGAGACAGACGGTCTGAGATAGACGGTCTGAGACAGACGGTCTGAGACAGACAGAGAGCGACAGACGGACATAAACAGATGTACAGAGACAGACGGTCTGAGACAGACTGCCTGAGACAGACGGTCTGAGGCAGACGGTCTGAGACAGGCAGTCTGAGACAGACAGAGAGCGACAGACGGACATAGACAGATGTACAGAGACGGACGGTCTGAGACAGACGGTCTGAGACAGACGGTCTGAGAAAGACCGCCTGAGACAGACACACAGGCACTGACGATCTGAGACAGACGGCCTGAGACAGACGGTCTGAGACAGACGGTCTGAGACAGACGGTCTGAGACAGACGGTCTGAGGCAGACGGTCTGAGACAGACGGTCTGAGACAGACGGTCTGAGACAGACGGTCTGAGACAGACGGTCTGAGACAGACGGTCTGAGACAGACGGTCTGAGACAGACAGAGAGAGACAGACGGACTTAGACAGATGTATGGAGACAGACGGTCTGAGACAGACGGTCTGAGACCGACGGGCTGAGACAGACGGGCTGAGACAGACGGTCTGAGACAGACGGTCTGGGACAGACGGTCTGAGACAGACGGTCTGAGACAGACGGTCTGAGATAGACGGTCTGAGACAGACGGTCTGAGACAGACAGAGAGCGACAGACGGACATAAACAGATGTACAGAGACAGACGGTCTGAGACAGACGGTCTGAGACAGACGGTATGAGTCAGACGGGCTGAGACAGACGGTCTGAGACAGACGGTCTGAGACAGACGGTCTGAGACAGACGTTCTGAGACAGACGGTCTGAGACAGACGGTCTGAGACAGACGGTCTGAGACAGACGGTCTGAGACAGACGGTCTGAGGCAGACGGTCTGAGACAGACGGTCTGAGACAGACGGTCTGAGACAGACGGTCTGAGGCAGACGGTCTGAGACAGACGGTCTGAGACAGACGGTCTGAGACAGACGGTCTGAGACAGACGGTATGAGGCAGGCGGTCTGAGACAGACGGTCTGAGACCGACGGGCTGAGACAGACGGGCTGAGACAGACGGTCTGAGACAGACGGTCTGAGACAGACGGTCTGAGACAGACGGTCTGAGACAGACTGTTTGAGACAGACGGTATGAGGCAGGCGGTCTGAGACAGACGGTCTGAGACCGACGGGCTGAGACAGACGGGCTGAGACAGACGGTCCGAGACAGACGGTCTGGGACAGACCGAGAGAGACAGACGGACTTAGACAGATGTATGGAGACAGACGGTCTGAGACAGACGGTATGAGTCAGACGGGCTGAGACAGACGGTCTGAGACAGACGGTCTGAGACAGACGGTCTGAGACAGACGGTCTGAGACAGACGGTCTGAGACAGACGGTCTGAGACAGACGGTCTGAGACAGACGGTCTGAGACAGACGGTCTGAGACAGGCGGTCTGAGACAGACGGTCTGAGACAGACGGTCTGAGACAGACGGTCTGAGACAGACGGTCTGAGACAGACGGTCTGAGACAGACGGTCTGAGACAGACGGTCTGAGACAGACGGTATGAGGCAGGCGGTCTGAGACAGACGGTCTGAGACCGACGGGCTGAGACCGACGGGCTGAGACAGACGGTCTGAGACAGACGGTCTGAGACAGACGGTCTGAGACAGACGGTCTGGGACAGACCGAGAGAGACAGACGGACTTAGACAGATGTATGGAGACAGACGGTCTGAGACAGACGGTATGAGTCAGACGGGCTGAGACAGACGGTCTGAGACCGACGGGCTGAGACAGACGGGCTGAGACAGACGGTCTGAGACAGACTGTCTGAGACAGACTGTCTGAGACAGACGGTCTGAGACAGACAGAGAGCGACAGACGGACATAAACAGATGTACAGAGACAGACAGTCTGAGACAGACTGCCTGAGACAGACGGTCTGAGGCAGACGGTCTGAGACAGACAGTCTGAGACAGACAGAGAGCGACGGACGGACATAGACAGATGTACAGAGACAGACAGTCTGAGACAGACTGCCTGAGACAGACGGTCTGAGACAGACGGTCTGAGACAGACGGTCTGAGACAGACGGTCTGAGACTAACGGTCTGAGACAGACGGTCTGAGAAAGACCGCCTGAGACAGACACACAGGCACTGACGGTCTGAGACAGACGGCCTGAGACAGACGGTCTGAGACAGACGGTCTGAGACAGACGGTCTGAGACAGACGGTCTGAGGCAGACGGTCTGAGACAGACGGTCTGAGACAGACGGTCTGAGACAGACGGTCTGAGACAGACGGTCTGAGATAGACGGTCTGAGACAGACGGTCTGAGACAGACAGAGAGCGACAGACGGACATAAACAGATGTACAGAGACAGACGGTCTGAGACAGACGGTCTGAGACAGACGGTCTGAGGCAGACGGTCTGAGACCGACGGGCTGAGACAGACGGGCTGAGACAGACGGTCTGAGACAGACGGTCTGAGACAGACGGTCTGAGACAGACGGTCTGGGACAGACCGAGAGAGACAGACGGACTTAGACAGATGTATGGAGACAGACGGTCTGAGACAGACGGTATGAGTCAGACGGGCTGAGACAGACGGTCTGAGACCGACGGGCTGAGACAGACGATCTGAGACAGACGGTCTGAGACAGACGGTCTGAGACAGGCGGTCTGAGACAGACGGGCTGAGACAGACGGGCTGAGACAGACGGTCTGAGACAGACTGTCTGAGACAGACGGTCTGAGACAGACGGTCTGAGACAGACAGAGAGCGACAGACGGACATAAACAGATGTACAGAGACAGACAGTCTGAGACAGACTGCCTGAGACAGACGGTCTGAGGCAGACGGTCTGAGACAGACAGTCTGAGACAGACAGAGAGCGACGGACGGACATAGACAGATGTACAGAGACAGACAGTCTGAGACAGACTGCCTGAGACAGACGGTCTGAGACAGACGGTCTGAGACAGACGGTCTGAGACAGACGGTCTGAGACTAACGGTCTGAGACAGACGGTCTGAGAAAGACCGCCTGAGACAGACACACAGGCACTGACGGTCTGAGACAGACGGCCTGAGACAGACGGTCTGAGACAGACGGTCTGAGACAGACGGTCTGAGGCAGACGGTCTGAGACAGACGGTCTGAGACAGACGGTCTGAGACAGACGGTCTGAGACAGACGGTCTGAGACAGACGGTCTGAGATAGACGGTCTGAGACAGACGGTCTGAGACAGACAGAGAGCGACAGACGGACATAAACAGATGTACAGAGACAGACGGTCTGAGACAGACGGTCTGAGACAGACGGTCTGAGGCAGACGGTCTGAGACAGACGGTCTGAGACAGACTGTCTGAGACAGACGGAATGAGGCAAGCGGTCTGAGACAGACGGTCTGAGACCGACGGGCTGAGACAGACGGGCTGAGACAGACGGTCTGAGACAGACGGTCTGAGACAGACGGTCTGGGACAGACGGAAAGAGACAGACGGACTTAGACAGATGTATGGAGACAGACGGTATGAGTCAGACGGGCTGAGACAGACGGTCTGAGACCGACGGGCTGAGACAGACGATCTGAGACAGACGGTCTGAGACAGACGGCCTGAGACAGACGGTCTGAGGCAGACAGTCTGAGACAGACGGTCTGAGACAGACGGTCTGAGACAGACGGTCTGAGACAGACGGTCTGAGACAGACGGTCTGAGATAGACGGTCTGAGACAGACGGTCTGAGACAGACAGAGAGCGACAGACGGACATAAACAGATGTACAGAGACAGACGGTCTGAGACAGACTGCCTGAGACAGACGGTCTGAGGCAGACGGTCTGAGACAGGCAGTCTGAGACAGACAGAGAGCGACAGACGGACATAGACAGATGTACAGAGACGGACGGTCTGAGACAGACGGTCTGAGACAGACGGTCTGAGAAAGACCGCCTGAGACAGACACACAGGCACTGACGATCTGAGACAGACGGCCTGAGACAGACGGTCTGAGACAGACGGTCTGAGACAGACGGTCTGAGACAGACGGTCTGAGGCAGACGGTCTGAGACAGACGGTCTGAGACAGACGGTCTGAGACAGACGGTCTGAGACAGACGGTCTGAGACAGACGGTCTGAGACAGACGGTCTGAGACAGACAGAGAGAGACAGACGGACTTAGACAGATGTATGGAGACAGACGGTCTGAGACAGACGGTCTGAGACCGACGGGCTGAGACAGACGGGCTGAGACAGACGGTCTGAGACAGACGGTCTGGGACAGACGGTCTGAGACAGACGGTCTGAGACAGACGGTCTGAGATAGACGGTCTGAGACAGACGGTCTGAGACAGACAGAGAGCGACAGACGGACATAAACAGATGTACAGAGACAGACGGTCTGAGACAGACGGTCTGAGACAGACGGTATGAGTCAGACGGGCTGAGACAGACGGTCTGAGACAGACGGTCTGAGACAGACGGTCTGAGACAGACGGTCTGAGACAGACGTTCTGAGACAGACGGTCTGAGACAGACGGTCTGAGACAGACGGTCTGAGACAGACGGTCTGAGACAGACGGTCTGAGGCAGACGGTCTGAGACAGACGGTCTGAGACAGACGGTCTGAGACAGACGGTCTGAGGCAGACGGTCTGAGACAGACGGTCTGAGACAGACGGTCTGAGACAGACGGTCTGAGACAGACGGTCTGAGACAGACGGTCTGAGACAGACGGTATGAGGCAGGCGGTCTGAGACAGACGGTCTGAGACCGACGGGCTGAGACAGACGGGCTGAGACAGACGGTCTGAGACAGACGGTCTGAGACAGACGGTCTGAGACAGACTGTTTGAGACAGACGGTATGAGGCAGGCGGTCTGAGACAGACGGTCTGAGACCGACGGGCTGAGACAGACGGGCTGAGACAGACGGTCCGAGACAGACGGTCTGGGACAGACCGAGAGAGACAGACGGACTTAGACAGATGTATGGAGACAGACGGTCTGAGACAGACGGTATGAGTCAGACGGGCTGAGACAGACGGTCTGAGACAGACGGTCTGAGACAGACGGTCTGAGACAGACGGTCTGAGACAGACGGTCTGAGACAGACGGTCTGAGACAGACGGTCTGAGACAGGCGGTCTGTGACAGACGGTCTGAGACAGACGGTCTGAGACAGACGGTCTGAGACAGACGGTCTGAGACAGACGGTCTGAGACAGACGGTCTGAGACAGACGGTATGAGGCAGGCGGTCTGAGACAGACGGTCTGAGACCGACGGGCTGAGACCGACGGGCTGAGACAGACGGTCTGAGACAGACGGTCTGAGACAGACGGTCTGGGACAGACGGTCTGGGACAGACCGAGAGAGACAGACGGACTTAGACAGATGTATGGAGACAGACGGTCTGAGACAGACGGTATGAGTCAGACGGGCTGAGACAGACGGTCTGAGACCGACGGGCTGAGACAGACGGGCTGAGACAGACGGTCTGAGACAGACTGTCTGAGACAGACTGTCTGAGACAGACGGTCTGAGACAGACAGAGAGCGACAGACGGACATAAACAGATGTACAGAGACAGACAGTCTGAGACAGACTGCCTGAGACAGACGGTCTGAGGCAGACGGTCTGAGACAGACAGTCTGAGACAGACAGAGAGCGACGGACGGACATAGACAGATGTACAGAGACAGACAGTCTGAGACAGACTGCCTGAGACAGACGGTCTGAGACAGACGGTCTGAGACAGACGGTCTGAGACAGACGGTCTGAGACTAACGGTCTGAGACAGACGGTCTGAGAAAGACCGCCTGAGACAGACACACAGGCACTGACGGTCTGAGACAGACGGCCTGAGACAGACGGTCTGAGACAGACGGTCTGAGACAGACGGTCTGAGACAGACGGTCTGAGACAGACGGTCTGAGACAGACGGTCTGAGACAGACGGTCTGAGACAGACGGTCTGAGACAGACGGTCTGAGATAGACGGTCTGAGACAGACGGTCTGAGACAGACAGAGAGCGACAGACGGACATAAACAGATGTACAGAGACAGACGGTCTGAGACAGACGGTCTGAGACAGACGGTCTGAGGCAGACGGTCTGAGACCGACGGGCTGAGACAGACGGGCTGAGACAGACGGTCTGAGACAGACGGTCTGAGACAGACGGTCTGAGACAGACGGTCTGGGACAGACCGAGAGAGACAGACGGACTTAGACAGATGTATGGAGACAGACGGTCTGAGACAGACGGTATGAGTCAGACGGGCTGAGACAGACGGTCTGAGACCGACGGGCTGAGACAGACGATCTGAGACAGACGGTCTGAGACAGACGGTCTGAGACAGGCGGTCTGAGACAGACGGGCTGAGACAGACGGGCTGAGACAGACGGTCTGAGACAGACTGTCTGAGACAGACGGTCTGAGACAGACGGTCTGAGACAGACAGAGAGCGACAGACGGACATAAACAGATGTACAGAGACAGACAGTCTGAGACAGACTGCCTGAGACAGACGGTCTGAGGCAGACGGTCTGAGACAGACAGTCTGAGACAGACAGAGAGCGACGGACGGACATAGACAGATGTACAGAGACAGACAGTCTGAGACAGACTGCCTGAGACAGACGGTCTGAGACAGACGGTCTGAGACAGACGGTCTGAGACAGACGGTCTGAGACTAACGGTCTGAGACAGACGGTCTGAGAAAGACCGCCTGAGACAGACACACAGGCACTGACGGTCTGAGACAGACGGCCTGAGACAGACGGTCTGAGACAGACGGTCTGAGACAGACGGTCTGAGGCAGACGGTCTGAGACAGACGGTCTGAGACAGACGGTCTGAGACAGACGGTCTGAGACAGACGGTCTGAGATAGACGGTCTGAGACAGACGGTCTGAGACAGACAGAGAGCGACAGACGGACATAAACAGATGTACAGAGACAGACGGTCTGAGACAGACGGTCTGAGACAGACGGTCTGAGGCAGACGGTCTGAGACAGACGGTCTGAGACAGACTGTCTGAGACAGACGGAATGAGGCAGGCGGTCTGAGACAGACGGTCTGAGACCGACGGGCTGAGACAGACGGGCTGAGACAGACGGTCTGAGACAGACGGTCTGAGACAGACGGTCTGGGACAGACCGAAAGAGACAGACGGACTTAGACAGATGTATGGAGACAGACGGTATGAGTCAGACGGGCTGAGACAGACGGTCTGAGACCGACGGGCTGAGACAGACGATCTGAGACAGACGGTCTGAGACAGACGGCCTGAGACAGACGGTCTGAGACAGACGGTCTGAGACAGACGGTCTGAGGCAGACGGTCTGAGACAGACGGTCTGAGTCAGACGGTCTGAGACAGACGGTCTGAGACAGACGGTCTGAGACAGACGGTCTGAGATAGACGGTCTGAGACAGACGGTCTGAGACAGACAGAGAGCGACAGACGGACATAAACAGATGTACAGAGACAGACGGTCTGAGACAGACTGCCTGAGACAGACGGTCTGAGGCAGACGGTCTGAGACAGACAGTCTGAGACAGACGGACATAGACAGATGTACAGAGACGGACGGTCTGAGACAGACGGTCTGAGACTAACGGTCTGAGACAGACGGTCTGAGAAAGACCGCCTGAGACAGACACACAGGCACTGACGGTCTGAGACAGACGGCCTGAGACAGACGGTCTGAGACAGACGGTCTGAGACAGACGGTCTGAGACAGACGGTCTGAGGCAGACGGTCTGAGACAGACGGTCTGAGACAGACGGTCTGAGACAGACGGTCTGAGACAGACGGTCTGAGACAGACGGTCTGAGACAGACGGTCTGAGACAGACGGTCTGAGACAGACGGTCTGAGACAGACGGTCTGAGACTAACGGTCTGAGACAGACGGTCTGAGAAAGACCGCCTGAGACAGACACACAGGCACTGACGGTCTGAGACAGACGGCCTGAGACAGACGGTCTGAGACAGACGGTCTGAGACAGACGGTCTGAGGCAGACGGTCTGAGACAGACGGTCTGAGACAGACGGTCTGAGACAAACGGTCTGAGACAGACGGTCTGAGACAGACGGTCTGAGATAGACGGTCTGAGACAGACGGTCTGAGACAGACAGAGAGCGACAGACGGACATAAACAGATGTACAGAGACAGACGGTCTGAGACAGACGGTCTGAGACAGACGGTCTGGGGCAGACGGTCTGAGACAGACGGTCTGAGACAGACGGTCTGAGACAGACGGTCTGAGACAGACGGTCTGAGACAGACGGTCTGAGACAGACGGTCTGAGACAGACGGTCTGAGATAGACGGTCTGAGACAGACGGTCTGAGACAGACAGAGAGCGACAGACGGACATAAACAGATGTACAGAGACAGACGGTCTGAGACAGACGGTCTGAGACAGACGGTCTGAGACAGACGGTCTGAGGCAGACGGTCTGAGACAGACGGTCTGAGACAGACTGTCTGAGACAGACGGTATGAGGCAGGCGGTCTGAGACAGACGGTCTGAGACCGACGGGCTGAGACAGACGGTCTGAGACAGACGGTCTGAGACTAACGGTCTGAGACAGACGGTCTGAGACAGACGGTCTGAGACAGACGGTCTGAGGCAGACGGTCTGAGACAGACGGTCTGAGACAGACGGTCTGAGGCAGACGGTCTGAGACAGACGGTCTGAGATAGACGGTCTGAGACAGACGGTCTGAGACAGACAGAGAGCGACAGACGGACATAAACAGATGTACAGAGACAGACGGTCTGAGACAGACTGCCTGAGACAGACGGTCTGAGGCAGACGGTCTGAGACAGACAGTCTGAGACAGACAGAGAGCGACAGACGGACATAGACAGATGTACAGAGACGGACGGTCTGAGACAGACGGTCTGAGACTAACGGTCTGAGACAGACGGTCTGAGAAAGACCGCCTGAGACAGACACACAGGCACTGACGGTCTGAGACAGACGGCCTGAGACAGACGGTCTGAGACAGACGGTCTGAGACAGACGGTCTGAGACAGACGGTCTGAGGCAGACGGTCTGAGACAGACGGTCTGAGACAGACGGTCTGAGACAGACGGTCTGAGACAGACGGTCTGAGACAGACGGTCTGAGACAGACGGTCTGAGACAGACGGTCTGAGACAGACGGTCTGAGACAGACGGTCTGAGACTAACGATCTGAGACAGACGGTCTGAGAAAGACCGCCTGAGACAGACACACAGGCACTGACGGTCTGAGACAGACGGCCTGAGACAGACGGTCTGAGACAGACGGTCTGAGACAGACGGTCTGAGGCAGACGGTCTGAGACAGACGGTCTGAGACAGACGGTCTGAGACAAACGGTCTGAGACAGACGGTCTGAGACAGACGGTCTGAGATAGACGGTCTGAGACAGACGGTCTGAGACAGACAGAGAGCGACAGACGGACATAAACAGATGTACAGCGACAGACGGTCTGAGACAGACGGTCTGAGACAGACGGTCTGAGACAGACGGTCTGAGACAGACGGTCTGAGATAGACGGTCTGAGACAGACGGTCTGAGACAGACAGAGAGCGACAGACGGACATAAACAGATGTACAGAGACAGACGGTCTGAGACAGACTGCCTGAGACAGACGGTCTGAGGCAGACGGTCTGAGACAGACAGTCTGAGACAGACAGAGAGCGACAGACGGACATAGACAGATGTACAGAGACGGACGGTCTGAGACAGACGGTCTGAGACTAACGGTCTGAGACAGACGGCCTGAGACAGACGGTCTGAGACAGACGGTCTGAGATAGACGGTCTGAGACAGACGGTCTGAGACAGACAGAGAGCGACAGACGGACATAAACAGATGTACAGAGACAGACGGTCTGAGACAGACGGTCTGAGACCGACGGGCTGAGACAGACGGGCTGAGACAGACGGTCTGAGACAGTCGGTCTGAGACAGACGGTCTGAGACAGACGGTCTGAGGCAGACGGTCTGAGACAGACGGTCTGAGACAGACTGTCTGAGACAGACGGTATGAGGCAGGCGGTCTGAGACAGACGGTCTGAGACCGACGGGCTGAGACAGACGGGCTGAGACAGACGGTCTGAGACAGACGGTCTGAGACAGACGGTCTGGGACAGACCGAAAGAGACAGACGGACTTAGACAGATGTATGGAGACAGACGGTCTGAGACAGACGGTATGAGTCAGACGGGCTGAGACAGACGGTCTGAGACCGACGGGCTGAGACAGACGATCTGAGACAGACGGTCTGAGACAGACGGTCTGAGACAGGCGGTCTGAGACAGACGGGCTGAGACAGACGGGCTGAGACAGACGGTCTGAGACAGACTGTCTGAGACAGACGGTCTGAGACAGACGGTCTGAGACAGACAGAGAGCGACAGACGGACATAAACAGATGTACAGAGACAGACAGTCTGAGACAGACTGCCTGAGACAGACGGTCTGAGGCAGACGGTCTGAGACAGACAGTCTGAGACAGACAGAGAGCGACGGACGGACATAGACAGATGTACAGAGACAGACGGTCTGAGACAGACGGTCTGAGACAGACGGTCTGAGACAGACGGTCTGAGACTAACGGTCTGAGACAGACGGTCTGAGAAAGACCGCCTGAGACAGACACACAGGCACTGACGGTCTGAGACAGACGGCCTGAGACAGACGGTCTGAGACAGACGGTCTGAGGCAGACGGTCTGAGACAGACGGTCTGAGACAGACGGTCTGAGACAGACGGTCTGAGACAGACGGTCTGAGACAGACAGAGAGCGACAGACGGACATAAACAGATGTACAGAGACAGACGGTCTGAGACAGACTGCCTGAGACAGACGGTCTGAGGCAGACGGTCTGAGACAGACAGTCTGAGACAGACAGAGAGCGACAGACGGACATAGACAGATGTACAGAGACGGACGGTCTGAGACAGACGGTCTGAGACTAACGGTCTGAGACAGACGGTCTGAGAAAGACCGCCTGAGACAGACACACAGGCACTGACGGTCTGAGACAGACGGCCTGAGACAGACGGTCTGAGACAGACGGTCTGAGACAGACGGTCTGAGACAGACGGTATGAGGCAGGCGGTCTGAGACAGACGGTCTGAGACAGACAGTCTGAGACAGACAGAGAGCGACGGACGGACATAGACAGATGTACAGAGACAGACGGTCTGAGACAGACGGTCTGAGACAGACAGTCTGAGACAGACAGAGAGCGACGGACGGACATAGACAGATGTACAGAGACAGACAGTCTGAGACAGACTGCCTGAGACAGACGGTCTGAGACAGACGGTCTGAGACAGACGGTCTGAGACAGACGGTCTGAGACTAACGGTCTGAGACAGACGGTCTGAGAAAGACCGCCTGAGACAGACACACAGGCACTGACGGTCTGAGACAGACGGCCTGAGACAGACGGTCTGAGACAGACGGTCTGAGACAGACGGTCTGAGACAGACGGTCTGAGACAGACGGTCTGAGACAGACGGTCTGAGATAGACGGTCTGAGACAGACGGTCTGAGACAGACAGAGAGCGACAGACGGACATAAACAGATGTACAGAGACAGACGGTCTGAGACAGACGGTCTGAGACAGACGGTCTGAGGCAGACGGTCTGAGACCGACGGGCTGAGACAGACGGGCTGAGACAGACGGTCTGAGACAGACGGTCTGAGACAGACGGTCTGAGACAGACGGTCTGGGACAGACCGAGAGAGACAGACGGACTTAGACAGATGTATGGAGACAGACGGTCTGAGACAGACGGTATGAGTCAGACGGGCTGAGACAGACGGTCTGAGACCGACGGGCTGAGACAGACGATCTGAGACAGACGGTCTGAGACAGACGGTCTGAGACAGGCGGTCTGAGACAGACGGGCTGAGACAGACGGGCTGAGACAGACGGTCTGAGACAGACTGTCTGAGACAGACGGTCTGAGACAGACGGTCTGAGACAGACAGAGAGCGACAGACGGACATAAACAGATGTACAGAGACAGACAGTCTGAGACAGACTGCCTGAGACAGACGGTCTGAGGCAGACGGTCTGAGACAGACAGTCTGAGACAGACAGAGAGCGACGGACGGACATAGACAGATGTACAGAGACAGACAGTCTGAGACAGACTGCCTGAGACAGACGGTCTGAGACAGACGGTCTGAGACAGACGGTCTGAGACAGACGGTCTGAGACTAACGGTCTGAGACAGACGGTCTGAGAAAGACCGCCTGAGACAGACACACAGGCACTGACGGTCTGAGACAGACGGCCTGAGACAGACGGTCTGAGACAGACGGTCTGAGACAGACGGTCTGAGGCAGACGGTCTGAGACAGACGGTCTGAGACAGACGGTCTGAGACAGACGGTCTGAGACAGACGGTCTGAGACAGACGGTCTGAGATAGACGGTCTGAGACAGACGGTCTGAGACAGACAGAGAGCGACAGACGGACATAAACAGATGTACAGAGACAGACGGTCTGAGACAGACGGTCTGAGACAGACGGTCTGAGGCAGACGGTCTGAGACAGACGGTCTGAGACAGACTGTCTGAGACAGACGGAATGAGGCAGGCGGTCTGAGACAGACGGTCTGAGACCGACGGGCTGAGACAGACGGGCTGAGACAGACGGTCTGAGACAGACGGTCTGAGACAGACGGTCTGAGACAGACGGTCTGGGACAGACCGAAAGAGACAGACGGACTTAGACAGATGTATGGAGACAGACGGTATGAGTCAGACGGGCTGAGACAGACGGTCTGAGACCGACGGGCTGAGACAGACGATCTGAGACAGACGGTCTGAGACAGACGGCCTGAGACAGACGGTCTGAGACAGACGGTCTGAGACAGACGGTCTGAGGCAGACGGTCTGAGACAGACGGTCTGAGTCAGACGGTCTGAGACAGACGGTCTGAGACAGACGGTCTGAGACAGACGGTCTGAGATAGACGGTCTGAGACAGACGGTCTGAGACAGACAGAGAGCGACAGACGGACATAAACAGATGTACAGAGACAGACGGTCTGAGACAGACTGCCTGAGACAGACGGTCTGAGGCAGACGGTCTGAGACAGACAGTCTGAGACAGACAGAGAGCGACAGACGGACATAGACAGATGTACAGAGACGGACGGTCTGAGACAGACGGTCTGAGACTAACGGTCTGAGACAGACGGTCTGAGAAAGACCGCCTGAGACAGACACACAGGCACTGACGGTCTGAGACAGACGGCCTGAGACAGACGGTCTGAGACAGACGGTCTGAGACAGACGGTCTGAGACAGACGGTCTGAGACAGACGGTCTGAGGCAGACGGTCTGAGACAGACGGTCTGAGACAGACGGTCTGAGACAGACGGTCTGAGACAGACGGTCTGAGACAGACGGTCTGAGACAGACGGTCTGAGACAGACGGTCTGAGACAGACGGTCTGAGACTAACGGTCTGAGACAGACGGTCTGAGAAAGACCGCCTGAGACAGACACACAGGCACTGACGGTCTGAGACAGACGGCCTGAGACAGACGGTCTGAGACAGACGGTCTGAGACAGACGGTCTGAGGCAGACGGTCTGAGACAGACGGTCTGAGACAGACGGTCTGAGACAAACGGTCTGAGACAGACGGTCTGAGACAGACGGTCTGAGATAGACGGTCTGAGACAGACGGTCTGAGACAGACAGAGAGCGACAGACGGACATAAACAGATGTACAGAGACAGACGGTCTGAGACAGACGGTCTGAGACAGACGGTCTGGGGCAGACGGTCTGAGACAGACGGTCTGAGACAGACGGTCTGAGACAGACGGTCTGAGACAGACGGTCTGAGACAGACGGTCTGAGACAGACGGTCTGAGACAGACGGTCTGAGATAGACGGTCTGAGACAGACGGTCTGAGACAGACAGAGAGCGACAGACGGACATAAACAGATGTACAGAGACAGACGGTCTGAGACAGACGGTCTGAGACAGACGGTCTGAGACAGACGGTCTGAGGCAGACGGTCTGAGACAGACGGTCTGAGACAGACTGTCTGAGACAGACGGTATGAGGCAGGCGGTCTGAGACAGACGGTCTGAGACCGACGGGCTGAGACAGACGGTCTGAGACAGACGGTCTGAGTCTAACGGTCTGAGACAGACGGTCTGAGACAGACGGTCTGAGACAGACGGTCTGAGGCAGACGGTCTGAGACAGACGGTCTGAGACAGACGGTCTGAGGCAGACGGTCTGAGACAGACGGTCTGAGATAGACGGTCTGAGACAGACGGTCTGAGACAGACAGAGAGCGACAGACGGACATAAACAGATGTACAGAGACAGACGGTCTGAGACAGACTGCCTGAGACAGACGGTCTGAGGCAGACGGTCTGAGACAGACAGTCTGAGACAGACAGAGAGCGACAGACGGACATAGACAGATGTACAGAGACGGACGGTCTGAGACAGACGGTCTGAGACTAACGGTCTGAGACAGACGGTCTGAGAAAGACCGCCTGAGACAGACACACAGGCACTGACGGTCTGAGACAGACGGCCTGAGACAGACGGTCTGAGACAGACGGTCTGAGACAGACGGTCTGAGACAGACGGTCTGAGGCAGACGGTCTGAGACAGACGGTCTGAGACAGACGGTCTGAGACAGACGGTCTGAGACAGACGGTCTGAGACAGACGGTCTGAGACAGACGGTCTGAGACAGACGGTCTGAGACAGACGGTCTGAGACAGACGGTCTGAGACTAACGATCTGAGACAGACGGTCTGAGAAAGACCGCCTGAGACAGACACACAGGCACTGACGGTCTGAGACAGACGGCCTGAGACAGACGGTCTGAGACAGACGGTCTGAGACAGACGGTCTGAGGCAGACGGTCTGAGACAGACGGTCTGAGACAGACGGTCTGAGACAAACGGTCTGAGACAGACGGTCTGAGACAGACGGTCTGAGATAGACGGTCTGAGACAGACGGTCTGAGACAGACAGAGAGCGACAGACGGACATAAACAGATGTACAGCGACAGACGGTCTGAGACAGACGGTCTGAGACAGACGGTCTGAGACAGACGGTCTGAGACAGACGGTCTGAGATAGACGGTCTGAGACAGACGGTCTGAGACAGACAGAGAGCGACAGACGGACATAAACAGATGTACAGAGACAGACGGTCTGAGACAGACTGCCTGAGACAGACGGTCTGAGGCAGACGGTCTGAGACAGACAGTCTGAGACAGACAGAGAGCGACAGACGGACATAGACAGATGTACAGAGACGGACGGTCTGAGACAGACGGTCTGAGACTAACGGTCTGAGACAGACGGCCTGAGACAGACGGTCTGAGACAGACGGTCTGAGATAGACGGTCTGAGACAGACGGTCTGAGACAGACAGAGAGCGACAGACGGACATAAACAGATGTACAGAGACAGACGGTCTGAGACAGACGGTCTGAGACAGACGGTCTGAGACAGACGGTCTGAGGCAGACGGTCTGAGACAGACGGTCTGAGGCAGACGGTCTGAGACAGACGGTCTGAGACAGACTGTCTGAGACAGACGGTATGAGGCAGGCGGTCTGAGACAGACGGTCTGAGACCGACGGGCTGAGACAGACGGGCTGAGACAGACGGTCTGAGACAGACGGTCTGAGACAGACGGTCTGAGACAGACGGTCTGAGGCAGACGGTCTGAGACAGACGGTCTGAGACAGACTGTCTGAGACAGACGGTATGAGGCAGGCGGTCTGAGACAGACGGTCTGAGACCGACGGGCTGAGACAGACGGGCTGAGACAGACGGTCTGAGACAGACGGTCTGAGACAGACGGTCTGGGACAGACCGAAAGAGACAGACGGACTTAGACAGATGTATGGAGACAGACGGTCTGAGACAGACGGTATGAGTCAGACGGGCTGAGACAGACGGTCTGAGACCGACGGGCTGAGACAGACGATCTGAGACAGACGGTCTGAGACAGACGGTCTGAGACAGGCGGTCTGAGACAGACGGGCTGAGACAGACGGGCTGAGACAGACGGTCTGAGACAGACGGTCTGAGACAGACGGTCTGAGATAGACGGTCTGAGACAGACGGTCTGAGACAGACAGAGAGCGACAGACGGACATAAACAGATGTACAGAGACAGACGGTCTGAGACAGACTGCCTGAGACAGACGGTCTGAGGCAGACGGTCTGAGACAGACAGTCTGAGACAGACAGAGAGCGACAGACGGACATAGACAGATGTACAGAGACGGACGGTCTGAGACAGACGGTCTGAGACTAACGGTCTGAGACAGACGGCCTGAGACAGACGGTCTGAGACAGACGGTCTGAGATAGACGGTCTGAGACAGACGGTCTGAGACAGACAGAGAGCGACAGACGGACATAAACAGATGTACAGAGACAGACGGTCTGAGACAGACGGTCTGAGACAGACGGTCTGAGACAGACGGTCTGAGGCAGACGGTCTGAGACAGACGGTCTGAGGCAGACGGTCTGAGACAGACGGTCTGAGACAGACTGTCTGAGACAGACGGTATGAGGCAGGCGGTCTGAGACAGACGGTCTGAGACCGACGGGCTGAGACAGACGGGCTGAGACAGACGGTCTGAGACAGACGGTCTGAGACAGACGGTCTGAGACAGACGGTCTGAGGCAGACGGTCTGAGACAGACGGTCTGAGACAGACTGTCTGAGACAGACGGTATGAGGCAGGCGGTCTGAGACAGACGGTCTGAGACCGACGGGCTGAGACAGACGGGCTGAGACAGACGGTCTGAGACAGACGGTCTGAGACAGACGGTCTGGGACAGACCGAAAGAGACAGACGGACTTAGACAGATGTATGGAGACAGACGGTCTGAGACAGACGGTATGAGTCAGACGGGCTGAGACAGACGGTCTGAGACCGACGGGCTGAGACAGACGATCTGAGACAGACGGTCTGAGACAGACGGTCTGAGACAGGCGGTCTGAGACAGACGGGCTGAGACAGACGGGCTGAGACAGACGGTCTGAGACAGACTGTCTGAGACAGACGGTCTGAGACAGACGGTCTGAGACAGACAGAGAGCGACAGACGGACATAAACAGATGTACAGAGACAGACAGTCTGAGACAGACTGCCTGAGACAGACGGTCTGAGGCAGACGGTCTGAGACAGACAGTCTGAGACAGACAGAGAGCGACGGACGGACATAGACAGATGTACAGAGACAGACGGTCTGAGACAGACGGTCTGAGACCGACGGGCTGAGACAGACGGTCTGAGACAGACGGTCTGAGACTAACGGTCTGAGACAGACGGTCTGAGACAGACGGTCTGAGACAGACGGTCTGAGGCAGACGGTCTGAGACAGACGGTCTGAGACAGACGGTCTGAGACAGACGGTCTGAGACAGACGGTCTGAGATAGACGGTCTGAGACAGACGGTCTGAGACAGACAGAGAGCGACAGACGGACATAAACAGATGTACAGAGACAGACGGTCTGAGACAGACTGCCTGAGACAGACGGTCTGAGGCAGACGGTCTGAGACAGACAGTCTGAGACAGACAGAGAGCGACAGACGGACATAGACAGATGTACAGAGACGGACGGTCTGAGACAGACGGTCTGAGACTAACGGTCTGAGACAGACGGTCTGAGAAAGACCGCCTGAGACAGACACACAGGCACTGACGGTCTGAGACAGACGGCCTGAGACAGACGGTCTGAGACAGACGGTCTGAGACAGACGGTCTGAGACAGACGGTCTGAGGCAGACGGTCTGAGACAGACGGTCTGAGACAGACGGTCTGAGACAGACGGTCTGAGACAGACGGTCTGAGACAGACGGTCTGAGACAGACGGTCTGAGACAGACGGTCTGAGACAGACGGTCTGAGACAGACGGTCTGAGACAGACGGTCTGAGACTAACGATCTGAGACAGACGGTCTGAGAAAGACCGCCTGAGACAGACACACAGGCACTGACGGTCTGAGACAGACGGCCTGAGACAGACGGTCTGAGACAGACGGTCTGAGACAGACGGTCTGAGGCAGACGGTCTGAGACAGACGGTCTGAGACAGACGGTCTGAGACAAACGGTCTGAGACAGACGGTCTGAGACAGACGGTCTGAGATAGACGGTCTGAGACAGACGGTCTGAGACAGACAGAGAGCGACAGACGGACATAAACAGATGTACAGCGACAGACGGTCTGAGACAGACGGTCTGAGACAGACGGTCTGAGACAGACGGTCTGAGGCAGACGGTCTGAGGCAGACGGTCTGAGACAGACGATCTGAGACAGACTGTCTGAGACAGACAGTCTGAGACAGACTGCCTGAGACAGACGGTCTGAGACAGACGGTCTGAGACTAACGGTCTGAGACAGACGGTCTGAGAAAGACCGCCTGAGACAGACACACAGGCACTGACGGTCTGAGACAGACGGCCTGAGACAGACGGTCTGAGACAGACGGTCTGAGGCAGACGGTCTGAGGCAGACGGTCTGAGACAGACGATCTGAGACAGACTGTCTGAGACAGACAGTCTGAGACAGACTGCCTGAGACAGACGGTCTGAGACAGACGGTCTGAGACTAACGGTCTGAGACAGACGGTCTGAGAAAGACCGCCTGAGACAGACACACAGGCACTGACGGTCTGAGACAGACGGCCTGAGACAGACGGTCTGAGACAGACGGTCTGAGACAGACAGTCTGAGGCAGACGGTCTGAGACAGACGGTCTGAGACAGACGGTCTGAGACAGACGGTCTGAGACAGACGGTCTGAGACAGACGGTCTGAGACAGACGGTCTGAGACAGACGGTCTGAGACAGACGGACTGAGAGAGATTGTATGAGAGAGGCGGTCTGAGACAGACGGTCTGAGACAGACGGTCTGGGACAGACGGTCTGAGACAGACCTACTGAGGCAGGCTGACTGAGACAGCCTGACTGAGACAGGCGGACTGAGACAGATGGACTGAGACAGACGGACTGAGTCAGACGGACTGAGACAGACGGACTGAAACAGATGGACTGAGACAGACGTACTGAGTCAGACGGGCTGAGACAGACGGTCTGAGACCGACGGGCTGAGACAGACGATCTGAGACAGACGGTCTGAGACAGACGGTCTGAGACAGACGGTCTGAGATAGACGGTCTGAGACAGACGGTCTGAGACAGACAGAGAGCGACAGACGGACATAAACAGATGTACAGAGACAGACGGTCTGAGACAGACGGTCTGAGACAGACGGTCTGAGACAGACGGTCTGAGGCAGACGGTCTGAGACAGACGGTCTGAGACAGACTGTCCGAGACAGACGGTATGAGGCAGGCGGTCTGAGACAGACGGTCTGAGACCGACGGGCTGAGACAGACGGGCTGAGACAGACGGTCTGAGACAGACGGTCTGAGACAGACGGTCTGGGACAGACCGAAAGAGACAGACGGACTTAGACAGATGTATGGAGACAGACGGTCTGAGACAGACGGTATGAGTCAGACGGGCTGAGACAGACGGTCTGAGACCGACGGGCTGAGACAGACGATCTGAGACAGACGGTCTGAGACAGACGGTCTGAGACAGGCGGTCTGAGACAGACGGGCTGAGACAGACGGGCTGAGACAGACGGTCTGAGACAGACTGTCTGAGACAGACGGTCTGAGACAGACGGTCTGAGACAGACAGAGAGCGACAGACGGACATAAACAGATGTACAGAGACAGACAGTCTGAGACAGACTGCCTGAGACAGACGGTCTGAGGCAGACGGTCTGAGACAGACAGTCTGAGACAGACAGAGAGCGACGGACGGACATAGACAGATGTACAGAGACAGACGGTCTGAGACAGACGGTCTGAGACAGACGGTCTGAGACAGACGGTCTGAGACAGACGGTCTGAGACAGACGGTCTGAGACTAACGGTCTGAGACAGACGGTCTGAGAAAGACCGCCTGAGACAGACACACAGGCACTGACGGTCTGAGACAGACGGCCTGAGACAGACGGTCTGAGACAGACGGTCTGAGACAGACGGTCTGAGGCAGACGGTCTGAGACAGACGGTCTGAGACAGACGGTCTGAGACAGACGGTCTGAGACAGACGGTCTGAGACAGACGGTCTGAGATAGACGGTCTGAGACAGACGGTCTGAGACAGACGGTCTGAGACAGACAGAGAGCGACAGACGGACATAAACAGATGTACAGAGACAGACGGTCTGAGACAGACTGCCTGAGACAGACGGTCTGAGGCAGACGGTCTGAGACAGACAGTCTGAAACAGACAGAGAGCGACAGACGGACATAGACAGATGAACAGAGACGGACGGTCTGAGACAGACGGTCTGAGACTAACGGTCTGAGACAGACGGTCTGAGAAAGACCGCCTGAGACAGACACACAGGCACTGACGGTCTGAGACAGACGGCCTGAGACAGACGGTCTGAGACAGACGGTCTGAGACAGACGGTCTGAGACAGACGGTCTGAGGCAGACGGTCTGAGACAGACGGTCTGAGACAGACGGTCTGAGACAGACGGTCTGAGACAGACGGTCTGAGACAGACGGTCTGAGACAGACGGTCTGAGACAGACGGTCTGAGACTAACGGTCTGAGACAGACGGTCTGAGAAAGACCGCCTGAGACAGACACACAGGCACTGACGGTCTGAGACAGACGGCCTGAGACAGACGGTCTGAGACAGACGGTCTGAGACAGACGGTCTGAGGCAGACGGTCTGAGACAGACGGTCTGAGACAGACGGTCTGAGACAGACGGTCTGAGACAGACGGTCTGAGACTGACGCTCTGAGACTGACGGTCTGAGACAGACGATCTGAGACAGACGGACTGAGAGAGATTGTATGAGAGAGGCGGTCTGAGACAGACGGTCTGAGACAGACGGTCTGGGACAGACGGTCTGAGACAGACCTACTGAGGCAGGCTGACTGAGTCAGACGGACTGAGACAGACGGACTGAAACAGATGGACTGAGCCAGACGGACTGAGTCAGACGGACTGAGACAGACGGACTGAAACAGACGGACTGAGACTAACGGTCTGAGACAGACGGTCTGAGAAAGACCGCCTGAGACAGACGGTCTGAGACAGAAGGTCTGAGACAGACGGTCTGAGACAGACGGTCTGAGGCAGACGGTCTGAGACAGACGGTCTGAGACAGACTGTCTGAGACAGACAGTCTGAGACAGACTGCCTGAGACAGACGGTCTGAGACAGACGGTCTGAGACTAACGGTCTGAGACAGACGGTCTGAGAAAGACCGCCTGAGACAGACACACAGGCACTGACGGTCTGAGACAGACGGCCTGAGACAGACGGTCTGAGACAGACGGTCTGAGACAGACGGTCTGAGGCAGACGGTCTGAGACAGACGGTCTGAGACAGACGGTCTGAGACAGACGGTCTGAGACAGACGGTCTGAGACAGACGGTCTGAGATAGACGGTCTGAGACAGACGGTCTGAGACAGGCGGACTGAGAGAGACGGACTGAGACAGACCGTCTGAGACAGACGGTCTGAGACAGACAGAGAGCGACAGACGGACATAAACAGATGTACAGAGACAGAATGTCTGAGACAGACTGCCTGAGACAGACGGTCTGAGGCAGACGGTCTGAGACAGACAGTCTGAGACAGACAGAGAGCGACAGACGGACATAGACAGATGTACAGAGACAGACGGTCTGAGACAGACGGTCTGAGACAGACGGTCTGAGACTAACGGTCTGAGACAGACGGTCTCGGGCAGACGGTCTGAGACAGACGGTCTGAGACAGACGGTCTGAGACAGACGGTCGGAGACAGACGGTCTGAGACAGACGGTCTGAGACTAACGGTCTGAGACAGACGGTCTGAGACAGACGGTCTGAGACAGACGGTCTGAGACAGACGGTCTGAGACAGACGGTCTGAGACAGACGGTCTGAGACTAACGGTCTGAGACAGACGGTCTGAGAAAGACCGCCTGAGACAGACACACAGGCACTGACGGTCTGAGACAGACGGCCTGAGACAGACGGTCTGAGACAGACGGTCTGAGACAGACGGTCTGAGGCAGACGGTCTGAGACAGACGGTCTGAGACAGACGGTCTGAGACAGACGGTCTGAGACAGACGGTCTGAGACTGACGCTCTGAGACTGACGGTCTGAGACAGACGATCTGAGACAGACGGACTGAGAGAGATTGTATGAGAGAGGCGGTCTGAGACAGACGGTCTGAGACAGACGGTCTGGGACAGACGGTCTGAGACAGACCTACTGAGGCAGGCTGACTGAGACAGCCTGACTGAGACAGGCGGACTGAGACAGATGGACTGAGACAGACGGACTGAGTCAGACGGACTGAGACAGACGGACTGAAACAGATGGACTGAGACAGACGGACTGAGTCAGACGGACTGAGACAGACGGACTGAAACAGATGGACTGAGCCAGACGGACTGAGTCAGACGGACTGAGACAGACGGACTGAAACAGACGGACTGAGACTAACGGTCTGAGACAGACGGTCTGAGAAAGACCGCCTGAGACAGACACACAGGCACTGACGGTCTGAGACAGACGGCCTGAGACAGACGGTCTGAGACAGACGGTCTGAGACAGACGGTCTGAGACAGACGGTCTGAGGCAGACGGTTCGAGACAGACGGTCTGAGACAGACGGTCTGAGACAGACGGTCTGAGAAAGACCGCCTGAGACAGACACACAGGGACTGACGGTCTGAGACAGACGGCCTGAGACAGACGGTCTGAGACAGACGGTCTGAGGCAGACGGTCTGAGACAGACGGTCTGAGACAGACGGTCTGAGACAGACGGTCTGAGACTGACGCTCTGAGACTGACGGTCTGAGACAGACGATCTGAGACAGACGGACTGAGAGAGATTGTATGAGAGAGGCGGTCTGAGACAGACGGTCTGAGACAGACGGTCTGGGACAGACGGTCTGAGACAGACCTACTGAGGCAGGCTGACTGAGACAGCCTGACTGAGACAGGCGGACTGAGACAGATGGACTGAGACAGACGGACTGAGTCAGACGGACTGAGACAGACGGACTGAAACAGATGGACTGAGACAGACGGACTGAGTCAGACGGACTGAGACAGACGGACTGAAACAGATGGACTGAGCCAGACGGACTGAGTCAGACGGACTGAGACAGACGGACTGAAACAGACGGACTGAGACAGACGGTCTGAAACAGACGGTCTGAGACAGACGGTCTGAGACAGACGGTCTGAGACAGAAGGTCTGAGACAGACGGTCTGAGACAGACGGTCTGAGGCAGACGGTCTGAGACAGACGGTCTGAGACAGACTGTCTGAGACAGACAGTCTGAGACAGACTGCCTGAGACAGACGGTCTGAGACAGACGGTCTGAGACTAACGGTCTGAGACAGACGGTCTGAGAAAGACCGCCTGAGACAGACACACAGGCACTGACGGTCTGAGACAGACGGCCTGAGACAGACGGTCTGAGACAGACGGTCTGAGACAGACGGTCTGAGGCAGACGGTCTGAGACAGACGGTCTGAGACAGACGGTCTGAGACAGACGGTCTGAGACAGACGGTCTGAGACAGACGGTCTGAGATAGACGGTCTGAGACAGACGGTCTGAGACAGGCGGACTGAGAGAGACGGACTGAGACAGACCGTCTGAGACAGACGGTCTGAGACAGACAGAGAGCGACAGACGGACATAAACAGATGTACAGAGACAGAATGTCTGAGACAGACTGCCTGAGACAGACGGTCTGAGGCAGACGGTCTGAGACAGACAGTCTGAGACAGACAGAGAGCGACAGACGGACATAGACAGATGTACAGAGACAGACGGTCTGAGACAGACGGTCTGAGACAGACGGTCTGAGACTAACGGTCTGAGACAGACGGTCTCGGGCAGACGGTCTGAGACAGACGGTCTGAGACAGACGGTCTGAGACAGACGGTCGGAGACAGACGGTCTGAGACAGACGGTCTGAGACTAACGGTCTGAGACAGACGGTCTGAGAAAGACCGCCTGAGACAGACACACAGGCACTGACGGTCTGAGACAGACGGCCTGAGACAGACGGTCTGAGGCAGACGGTCTGAGACAGACGGTCTGAGACTAACGGTCTGAGACAGACGGTCTGAGGCAGACGGTCTGAGACAGACAGTCTGAGACAGACAGAGAGCGACGGACGGACATAGACAGATGTACAGAGACAGACGGTCTGAGACAGACGGTCTGAGACAGACGGTCTGAGACAGACGGTCTGAGACAGACGGTCTGAGACAGACGGTCTGAGACAGACGGTCTGAGACTAACGGTCTGAGACAGACGGTCTGAGAAAGACCGCCTGAGACAGACACACAGGCACTGACGGTCTGAGACAGACGGCCTGAGACAGACGGTCTGAGACAGACGGTCTGAGACAGACGGTCTGAGGCAGACGGTCTGAGACAGACGGTCTGAGACAGACGGTCTGAGACAGACGGTCTGAGACAGACGGTCTGAGACAGACGGTCTGAGATAGACGGTCTGAGACAGACGGTCTGAGACAGACAGAGAGCGACAGACGGACATAAACAGATGTACAGAGACAGACGGTCTGAGACAGACTGCCTGAGACAGACGGTCTGAGGCAGACGGTCTGAGACAGACAGTCTGAGACAGACAGAGAGCGACAGACGGACATAGACAGATGTACAGAGACGGACGGTCTGAGACAGACGGTCTGAGACTAACGGTCTGAGACAGACGGTCTGAAAAGACCGCCTGAGACAGACACACAGGCACTGACGGTCTGAGACAGACGGGCTGAGACAGACGGTCTGAGACAGACGGTCTGAGACAGACGGTCTGGGACAGACCGAAAGAGACAGACGGACTTAGACAGATGTATGGAGACAGACGGTCTGAGACAGACGGTATGAGTCAGACGGGCTGAGACAGACGGTCTGAGACAGACGGTCTGAGACAGACGGTCTGAGACAGACGGTCTGAGACAGACGGTCTGAGGCAGACGGTCTGAGACAGACAGTCTGAGACAGACAGAGAGCGACGGACGGACATAGACAGATGTACAGAGACAGACGGTCTGAGACAGACGGTCTGAGACAGACGGTCTGAGACTAACGGTCTGAGACTAACGGTCTGAGACAGACGGTCTGAGAAAGACCGCCTGAGACAGACACACAGGCACTGACGGTCTGAGACAGACGGCCTGAGACAGACGGTCTGAGACAGACGGTCTGAGACAGACGCTCTGAGGCAGACGGTCTGAGACAGACGGTCTGAGACAGACGGTCTGAGACAGACGGTCTGAGACAGACGGTCTGAGACAGACGGTCTGAGATAGACGGTCTGAGACAGACGGTCTGAGACAGACAGAGAGCGACAGACGGACATAAACAGATGTACAGAGACAGACGGTCTGAGACAGACGGTCTGAGGCAGACGATCTGAGACAGACGGTCTGAGACAGACGGTCTGAGACAGACGGTCTGAGACAGACGGTCTGAGACAGACGGGCTGAGACAGACGGGCTGAGACAGACGGTCTGAGACAGACGGTCTGAGACAGACGGTCTGGGACAGACCGAAAGAGACAGACGGACTTAGACAGATGAATGGAGACAGACGGTCTGAGACAGACGGTATGAGTCAGACGGGCTGAGACAGACGGTCTGAGACAGACGGTCTGAGACAGACGGTCTGAGACAGACGGTCTGAGACAGGCGGTCTGAGACAGACGGTCTGAGACAGACAGGCTGCGACAGACGGTCTGAGACAGACGGTCTGACACAGACGGTATGACACAGACGGTCTGAGACAGACGGTCTGAGACAGACGGTCTGAGACAGACGGTCTGAGACAGACGGTCTGAGACAGACGGTCTGAGACAGACGGTCTGAGACAGACGGTCTGAGACAGACGGTCTGAGACAGACGGTCTGAGACAGGCGGTCTGAGACAGACGGTCTGAGACAGACTGTCTGAGACAGACGGTCTGAGACAGACGGTCTGAGACAGACAGAGAGCGACAGACGGACATAAACAGATGTACAGAGACAGACAGTCTGAGACAGACTGCCTGAGACAGACGGTCTGAGGTAGACGGTCTGAGACAGATGTACAGAGACAGACGGTCTGAGACAGACGGTCTGAGACAGACGGTCTGAGACAGACGGTCTGAGACAGACGGTCTGAGACTAACGGTCTGAGACAGACGGTCTGAGAAAGACCGCCTGAGACAGACACACAGGCACTGACCGTCTGAGACAGACGGCCTGAGACAGACGGTCTGAGACAGACGGTCTGAGACAGACGGTCTGAGGCAGACGGTCTGAGACAGACGGTCTGAGACAGACGGTCTGAGACAGACGGTCTGAGACAGACGGTCTGAGGCAGACGGTCTGAGACAGACGGTCTGAGACAGACTGTCTGAGACAGACAGTCTGAGACAGACTGCCTGAGACAGACGGTCTGAGACAGACGGTCTGAGACAGACGGTCTGAGACTAACGGTCTGAGACAGACGGTCTGAGAAAGACCGCCTGAGACAGACACACAGGCACTGACGGTCTGAGACAGACGGCCTGAGACAGACGGTCTGAGACAGACGGTCTGAGACAGACGGTCTGAGGCAGACGGTCTGAGACAGACGGTCTGAGACAGACGGTCTGAGACAGACGGGCTGAGACAGACGGGCTGAGACAGACGGTCTGAGACAGACGGTCTGAGACAGACGGTCTGAGACAGACGGTCTGAGACAGACGGTCTGGGACAGACCGAAAGAGACAGACGGACTTAGACAGATGTATGGAGACAGACGGTCTGAGACAGACGGTATGAGTCAGACGGGCTGAGACAGACGGTCTGAGACAGACGGTCTGAGACAGACGGTCTGAGACAGACGGTCTGAGACAGACGGTCTGAGACAGACGGTCTGAGACAGACGGTCTGAGACAGACGGTCTGAGACAGGCGGTCTGAGACAGACGGGCTGAGACAGACGGGCTGAGACAGACGGTCTGAGACAGACGGTCTGAGACAGACGGTCTGAGACAGACGGTCTTAGACAGACGGTCTGAGACAGACGGGCTGCGACAGACGGTCTGAGACAGACGGTCTGACACAGACGGTATGACACAGACGGTCTGAGACAGACGGTCTGAGACAGACGGTCTGAGACAGACGGTCTGAGACAGACGGTCTGAGACAGACGGTCTGAGACAGACGGTCTGAGACAGACGGTCTGAGACAGACCGTCTGAGACAGACGGTCTGAGACAGACGGTCTGAGACAGACGGTCTGAGACAGACGGTCTGAGACAGACAGTCTGAGACAGACGGTCTGAGACAGACGGTCTGAGACAGACGGTCTGAGACAGACGGTCTGAGACAGGCGGTCTGAGACAGACGGGCTGAGACAGACGGGCTGAGACAGACGGTCTGAGACAGACGGTCTGAGACAGACGGTCTGAGACAGACGGTCTGAGACAGACGGTCTGAGACAGACAGAGAGCGACAGACGGACATAAACAGATGTACAGAGACAGACAGTCTGAGACAGACTGCCTGAGACAGACGGTCTGAGGCAGACGGTCTGAGACAGACAGAGAGCGACGGACGGACATAGACAGATGTACAGATACAGACGGTCTGAGACAGACGGTCTGAGACAGACGGTCTGAGACAGACGGTCGGAGACAGACGGTCTGAGACAGACGGGCTGAGACAGACGGTCTGAGACAGGCGGTCTGAGACAGACGGGCTGAGACAGACGGGCTGAGACAGACGGTCTGAGACAGACGGTCTGAGACAGACGGTCTGAGGCAGACGGTCTGAGACAGACGGTCTGAGACAGACGGTCTGAGACAGACGGTCTTAGACAGACGGTCTGAGACAGACGGTCTGAGACAGACGGTCTGAGACAGACGGTCTGAGACGGACGGTCTGAGACAGACGGTCTGAGACAGACGGTCTGAGACAGACAGAGAGCGACAGACGGACATAAACAGATGTACAGAGACAGACGGTATGAGACAGACTGCCTGAGACACACGGTCTGAGGCAGACGGACTGAGACAGACAGTCTGAGACAGACAGAGAGCGACGGACGGACATAGACAGATGTACAGAGACAGACGGTCTGAGACAGACGGTCTGAGACAGACGGTCTGAGACTAACGGTCTGAGACAGACGGTCTGAGAAAGACCGCCTGAGACAGACACACAAGCACTAACGGTCTGAGACAGACGGTCTGAGACAGACGGTCTGAGACCGACGGGCTGAGACAGACGGGCTGAGACAGACGGTCTGAGACAGACGGTCTGAGACAGACGGTCTCGGACAGACCGAGAGAGACAGACGGACTTAGACAGATGTATGGAGACAGACGGTCTGAGACAGACGGTGTGAGTCAGACGGGCTGAGACAGACGGTCTGAGACAGACGGTCTGAGACAGACGGTCTGAGACAGACGGTCTGAGACAGACGGTCTGACACAGACGGTCTGAGACAGACGGTCTGAGACAGACGGTCTGAGACAGACGGTCTGAGACAGACCGAGAGAGACAGACGGGATTAGACAGATGTATGGAGACAGACGGTCTGAGGCAGACGGTCTGACACAGACGGTCTGAGACAGACGGTCGGAGACAGACGGTCTGAGACAGAAGGTCTGAGACAGACGGGCTGCGACAGACGGTCTGACACAGACGGTCTGACACAGACGGTCTGAGACAGACGGTCTGAGACAGACGGTCTGAGACTAACGGTCTGAGACAGACGGTCTGAGGCAGACGGTCTGAGACAGACGGACTGAGGCAGGCGGTCTGAGACAGACGTACTGAGACAGACGGACTGAGACAGGCGGTCTGAGACAGACGGTCCGAGACAGAAGGACTGAGACAGACGGTCTGAGACAGACGGTTTCAGACAGGCGGTCTGAGAAAGATGGTCTGAGACAGACGGTCTCAGACACACGGTCTGAGACAGACGGTCCGAGACAGACGGTCTGAGACAGGCGGTCTGAGGCAGACGGTCTGAGACAGACGTACTGAGACTGACGAACTGAGACAGACCTACTGAGACAGGCTGACTGAGACAGACGGTCTGAAACAGACGGTCAGGGACAGACGGTCTGACACAGGCCGTCTGAGCCAGGCGGTCTGAGACAGACGTACTGAGACAGACGGACTGAGACAGGCGGTCTGAGACAGACGGACTGAGACAGGCGGTCTGAGACAGGCGGACTGAGAGAGACGGACTGAGACAGACGGTCTGAGACAGACGGTCAGAGACAAACGGTCTGAGACAGACGGTCTGAGACTGACGCTCTGAGACTGACGGTCTGAGACAGACGATCTGAGACAGACGGACTGAGAGAGATTGTATGAGAGAGGCGGTCTGAGACAGACGGTCTGGGACAGACGGTCTGAGACAGACGATCTGAGACAGACGGACTGAGAGAGATTGTATGAGAGAGGCGGTCTGAGACAGACGGTCTGGGACAGACGGTCTGAGACAGACGGTCTGAGACAGACGGTCTGAGACAGACGGTCTGAGACAGACGGTCTGAGACAGACGGTCTGAGACAGACGGTCTGAGACAGACGGTCTGAGACAGACGGTCTGAGACAGACGGTCTGAGACAGACGGTCTGAGACAGACGGTCTGAGACAGACGGTCTGAGACAGACGGTCTGAGACAGACGGTCTGAGACAGACGGTCTGAGACAGGCGGTCTGAGACAGACGGGCTGAGACAGACGGGCTGAGACAGACGGTCTGAGACAGACGGTCTGAGACAGACGGTCTGAGACAGACGGTCTGAGACAGACAGAGAGCGACAGACGGACATAAACAGATGTACAGAGACAGACAGTCTGAGACAGACTGCCTGAGACAGACGGTCTGAGACAGACGGTCTGGGACAGACGGTCTGAGACAGACGGTCTGAGACAGACGGTCTGGGACAGACGGTCTGAGACAGACCTACTGAGGCAGGCTGACTGAGACAGCCTGACTGAGACAGGCGGACTGAGACAGATGGACTGAGACAGACGGACTGAGTCAGACGGACTGAGACAGACGGACTGAGACAGACGCACTGAAACAGACGGACTGAGTCAGACGGACTGAGACAGACGGACTGAAACAGACGGTCTGAGACAGACTGTCTGAGACAGACCTACTGAGACAGGCTGGCTGAGACAGGATGACTGAGACAGGCGGGATGAGACAGGCGGGATGAGACAGGCGGACTGAGACAGACGGTCTGAGACAGACTTACTGAGACAGGCTGACTGTGACAGACGGTCTGAGACAGACCTACTGAGACAGGCTGACTGAGACAGGCGGACTGAGACTGGCTGGATGAGACAGGTGGACTGAGACTGACGCACTGAGACAGGCGGTATGAGATAGGCGGAATGAGGCAGACGGGCTGAGACAGACGAACTAGAACAGACGGACTGAGATAGACGGACTGAGACAGAGGGACTGAGACAGACGGACTGAGACTGACGCACTGAGACAGGCGGGATGAGGCGGGCTGAATGAGGCAGACGGGCTGAGACAGTCGGACTGAAACAGGCGGACTGAGACAGACGGACAGAGACAGACCGGCTGAGACAGACAAACAGAGGCACACAGAGACAGACGGTCTGAGACAGACGGTCTGAGACAGACGGACTGAGACAGGCGGACTGAGGTAGGCGGACTGAGGCAGACGGTCTGAGACAGGCGGACTGAGACAGACGGACTGAGACAGGCGGACTGATATGGACGGTCTGAGACAGACGGTCTGAGACAGGCGGTCTGAGACAGACGGTCTGAGACAGGCGGTCTGATACAGACGGTCTGAGACAGGCGGTCTGAGACAGACGGTCTTAGACAGGTGGTCTGAGACAGGCGGACTGAGACAGACGGACTGAGACAGACGGTCTGAGACAGACGGTCTGAGACTGACGCTCTGAGACTGACGGTCTGAGACAGACGATCTGAGACAGACGGACTGAGAGAGATTGTATGAGAGAGGCGGTCTGAGACAGACGGTCTGGGACAGACGGTCTGAGACAGACGATCTGAGACAGACGGACTGAGAGAGATTGTATGAGAGAGGCGGTCTGAGACAGACGGTCTGGGACAGACGGTCTGAGACAGACGGTCTGAGACTAACGGTCTGAGACAGACGGTCTGAGAAAGACCGCCTGAGACAGACACACAAGCACTAACGGTCTGAGACAGACGGTCTGAGACAGACGGTCTGAGACAGACGGTCTGACACAGACGGTCTGAGACAGACGGTCTGAGACAGACGGTCTGAGACAGACGGTCTGAGACAGACGGTCTGAGACCGACGGGCTGAGACAGACGGGCTGAGACAGACGGTCTGAGACAGACTGCCTGAGACAGACGGTCTGAGGCAGACGGTCTGAGACAGACAGTCTGAGACAGACAGAGAGCGACAGACGGACATAGACAGATGTACAGAGACGGACGGTCTGAGACAGACGGTCTGAGAAAGACCGCCTGAGACAGACACACAGGCACTGACGGTCTGAGACAGACGGCCTGAGACAGACGGTCTGAGACAGACGGTCTGAGACAGACGGTCTGAGACAGACGGACTGAGACTAACGGTCTGAGACAGACGGTCTGAGAAAGACCGCCTGAGACAGACACACAAGCACTAACGGCCTGAGACAGACGGTCTGAGACAGGCGGTCTGAGACAGACGGTCTTAGACAGGTGGTCTGAGACAGGCGGACTGAGACAGACGGTCTGGGACAGACGGTCTGAGACAGACGATCTGAGACAGACGGACTGAGAGAGATTGTATGAGAGAGGCGGTCTGAGACAGACGGTCTGGGACAGACGGTCTGAGACAGACGGTCTGAGACTAACGGTCTGAGACAGACGGTCTGAGAAAGACCGCCTGAGACAGACACACAAGCACTAACGGTCTGAGACAGACGGTCTGAGACAGACGGTCTGAGACAGACGGTCTGACACAGACGGTCTGAGACAGACGGTCTGAGACAGACGGTCTGAGACCGACGGGCTGAGACAGACGAGCTGAGACAGACGGTCTGAGACAGACGGTCTGAGACAGACGGTCTGAGACAGACGGTCTGGGACAGACCGAGAGAGACAGACGGACTTAGACAGATGTATGGAGACAGACGGTCTGAGACAGACGCTGTGAGTCAGACGGGCTGAGACAGACGGTCTGAGACAGACGGTCTGAGACAGACGGTCTGAGACAGACGGTCTGAGACAGACGGTCTGAGACAGACGGTCTGACACAGACGGTCTGAGACAGACGGTCTGAGACAGACGGTCTGAGACAGACGGTCTGAGACAGACGGTCTGAGACAGACGGTCTGAGACAGACCGAGAGAGACAGACGGTATTAGACAGATGTATGGAGACAGACGGTCTGAGGCAGACGGTCTGACACAGACGGTCTGAGACAGACGGTCGGAGACAGACGGTCTGAGACAGAAGGTCTGAGACAGACGGGCTGCGACAGACGGTCTGACACAGACGGTCTGACACAGACGGTCTGAGACAGACGGTCTGAGACAGACGGTCTGAGACTAACGGTCTGAGACAGACGGTCTGAGGCAGACGGTCTGAGACAGACGGTCTGAGGCAGGCGGTCTGAGACAGACGTACTGAGACAGACGGACTGAGACAGGCGGTCTGAGACAGACGGTCCGAGACAGAAGGACTGAGACAGACGGTCTGAGACAGACGGTTTCAGACAGGCGGTCTGAGAAAGATGGTCTGAGACAGACGGTCTCAGACACACGGTCTGAGACAGACGGTCCGAGACAGACGGTCTGAGACAGGCGGTCTGAGGCAGGCGGTCTGAGACAGACGTACTGAGACTGACGAACTGAGACAGACCTACTGAGACAGGCTGACTGAGACAGACGGTCTGAAACAGACGGTCAGGGACAGACGGTCTGACACAGGCGGTCTGAGCCAGGCGGTCTGAGACAGACGTACTGAGACAGACGGACTGAGACAGGCGGTCTGAGACAGACGTACTGAGACAGGCGGTCTGAGACAGGCGGACTGAGAGAGACGGACTGAGACAGACGGTCTGAGACAGACGGTCAGAGACAAACGGTCTGAGACAGACGGTCTGAGACTGACGCTCTGAGACTGACGGTCTGAGACAGACGATCTGAGACAGACGGACTGAGAGAGATTGTATGAGAGAGGCGGTCTGAGACAGACGGTCTGGGACAGACGGTCTGAGACAGACGATCTGAGACAGACGGACTGAGAGAGATTGTATGAGAGAGGCGGTCTGAGACAGACGGTCTGGGACAGACGGTCTGAGACAGACGGTCTGAGACAGACGGTCTGGGACAGACGGTCTGAGACAGACCTACTGAGGCAGGCTGACTGAGACAGCCTGACTGAGACAGGCGGACTGAGACAGATGGACTGAGACAGACGGACTGAGTCAGACGGACTGAGACAGACGGACTGAAACAGACGGTCTGAGACAGACTGTCTGAGACAGACCTACTGAGACAGGCTGGCTGAGACAGGATGACTGAGACATGCGGACTGAGACAGGCGGGATGAGACAGGCGGACTGAGACAGACGGTCTGAGACAGACTTACTGAGACAGGCTGACTGTGACAGACGGTCTGAGACAGACCTACTGAGACAGGCTGACTGAGACAGGCGGACTGAGACTGGCTGGATGAGACAGGTGGACTGAGACTGACGCACTGAGACAGGCGGTATGAGACAGAGGGACTGAGACAGACGGACTGAGACTGACGCACTGAGACAGGCGGGATGAGGCAGGCTGAATGAGGCAGACGGGCTGAGACAGTCGGACTGAAACAGGCGGACTGAGACAGACGGACAGAGACAGACCGGCTGAGACAGACAAACAGAGGCACACAGAGACAGACGGTCTGAGACAGACGGTCTGAGACAGACGGACTGAGACAGGCGGACTGAGGTAGGCGGACTGAGGCAGACGGTCTGAGACAGGCGGACTGAGACAGACGGACTGAGACAGGCGGACTGATATGGACGGTCTGAGACAGACGGTCTGAGATAGGCGGTCTGAGACAGGCGGTCTGAGACAGGCGGACTGAGACAGACGGACTGAGACAGACGGTCTGAGACAGACGGTCTGAGACTGACGCTCTGAGACTGACGGTCTGAGACAGACGATCTGAGACAGACGGTCTGAGACAGACGGTCTGAGACTGACGGTCTGTCACACGCGGTCTGAGACTGACGCTCTGAGACTGACGGTTGCAGACAGGCGCTCTGAGAAAGATGGTCTGAGACAGACGGTTTCAGACACACTGACTGAGACAGACGGTCCGAGACAGACGGTCTGAGACAGGCGGTCTGAGGCAGGCGGTCTGAGACAGACGTACTGAGACAGACGGACTGAGAGAGACGGACTGAGACAGACGGTCTGAGACAGACGGTCTGTGACAGACGGTATGAGACAGACTGTCTGAGACAGACGGTCTGAGACAGACGGTCTGAGACAGACGGTCAGAGACAAACGGTCTGAGACAGACGGTCTGAGACAGACGGTCTGAGAAAGACGGTCTGAGACAGACGGTCTGAGACAGACGGTCTGAGACAGACGGTCTGAGACAGACGGTTGCAGACAGGCGCTCTGAGAAAGATGGTCTGAGACAGACGGTTTCAGACACACTGACTGAGACAGACGGTCCGAGACAGACGGTCTGAGACAGGCGGTCTGAGGCAGGCGGTCTGAGACAGACGTACTGAGACAGACGGACTGAGAGAGACGGACTGAGACAGACGGTCTGAGGCAGACGGTCTGTGACAGACGGTATGAGACAGACTGTCTGAGACAGACGATCTGAGACAGACGGTCTGAGACAGACGGTCTGAGACTGACGGTCTGTCACACGCGGTCTGAGACTGACGCTCTGAGACTGACGGTTGCAGACAGGCGCTCTGAGAAAGATGGTCTGAGACAGACGGTTTCAGACACACTGACTGAGACAGACGGTCCGAGACAGACGGTCTGAGACAGGCGGTCTGAGGCAGGCGGTCTGAGACAGACGTACTGAGACAGACGGACTGAGAGAGACGGACTGAGACAGACGGTCTGAGACAGACGGTCTGTGACAGACGGTATGAGACAGACTGTCTGAGACAGACGGTCTGAGACAGACGGTCTGAGACCGACGGGCTGAGACAGACGGGCTGAGACAGACGGTCTGAGACAGACTGCCTGAGACAGACGGTCTGAGGCAGACGGTCTGAGACAGACAGTCTGAGACAGACAGAGAGCGACAGACGGACATAGACAGATGTACAGAGACGGACGGTCTGAGACAGACGGTCTGAGAAAGACCGCCTGAGACAGACACACAGGCACTGACGGTCTGAGACAGACGGCCTGAGACAGACGGTCTGAGACAGACGGTCTGAGACAGACGGTCTGAGACAGACGGTCTGAGACAGACGGTCTGAGACTAACGGTCTGAGACAGACGGTCTGAGAAAGACCGCCTGAGACAGACACACAAGCACTAACGGCCTGAGACAGACGGTCTGAGACAGGCGGTCTGAGACAGACGGTCTTAGACAGGTGGTCTGAGACAGGCGGACTGAGACAGACGGTCTGGGACAGACGGTCTGAGACAGACGATCTGAGACAGACGGACTGAGAGAGATTGTATGAGAGAGGCGGTCTGAGACAGACGGTCTGGGACAGACGGTCTGAGACAGACGGTCTGAGACAGACGGTCTGAGACAGACGGTCTGAGACAGACGGTCTGAGACAGACGGTCTGAGACAGACGGTCTGACACAGACGGTCTGAGACAGACGGTCTGAGACAGACGGTCTGAGACCGACGGGCTGAGACAGACGAGCTGAGACAGACGGTCTGAGACAGACGGTCTGAGACAGACGGTCTGAGACAGACGGTCTGGGACAGACCGAGAGAGACAGACGGACTTAGACAGATGTATGGAGACAGACGGTCTGAGACAGACGCTGTGAGTCAGACGGGCTGAGACAGACGGTCTGAGACAGACGGTCTGAGACAGACGGTCTGAGACAGACGGTCTGAGACAGACGGTCTGAGACAGACGGTCTGAGACAGACGGTCTGACACAGACGGTCTGAGACAGACGGTCTGAGACAGACGGTCTGAGACAGACGGTCTGAGACAGACGGTCTGAGACAGACGGTCTGAGACAGACGGTCTGAGACAGACGGTTGCAGACAGGCGCTCTGAGAAAGATGGTCTGAGACAGACGGTTTCAGACACACTGACTGAGACAGACGGTCCGAGACAGACGGTCTGAGACAGGCGGTCTGAGGCAGGCGGTCTGAGACAGACGTACTGAGACAGACGGACTGAGAGAGACGGACTGAGACAGACGGTCTGAGGCAGACGGTCTGTGACAGACGGTATGAGACAGACTGTCTGAGACAGACGATCTGAGACAGACGGTCTGAGACAGACGGTCTGAGACTGACGGTCTGTCACACGCGGTCTGAGACTGACGCTCTGAGACTGACGGTTGCAGACAGGCGCTCTGAGAAAGATGGTCTGAGACAGACGGTTTCAGACACACTGACTGAGACAGACGGTCCGAGACAGACGGTCTGAGACAGGCGGTCTGAGGCAGGCGGTCTGAGACAGACGTACTGAGACAGACGGACTGAGAGAGACGGACTGAGACAGACGGTCTGAGACAGACGGTCTGTGACAGACGGTATGAGACAGACTGTCTGAGACAGACGGTCTGAGACAGACGGTCTGAGACAGACGGTCAGAGACAAACGGTCTGAGACAGACGGTCTGAGACAGACGGTCTGAGAAAGACGGTCTGAGACAGACGGTCTGAGACAGACGGTCTGAGACAGACGGTCTGAGACAGACGGTTGCAGACAGGCGCTCTGAGAAAGATGGTCTGAGACAGACGGTTTCAGACACACTGACTGAGACAGACGGTCCGAGACAGACGGTCTGAGACAGGCGGTCTGAGGCAGGCGGTCTGAGACAGACGTACTGAGACAGACGGACTGAGAGAGACGGACTGAGACAGACGGTCTGAGGCAGACGGTCTGTGACAGACGGTATGAGACAGACTGTCTGAGACAGACGATCTGAGACAGACGGTCTGAGACAGACGGTCTGAGACTGACGGTCTGTCACACGCGGTCTGAGACTGACGCTCTGAGACTGACGGTTGCAGACAGGCGCTCTGAGAAAGATGGTCTGAGACAGACGGTTTCAGACACACTGACTGAGACAGACGGTCCGAGACAGACGGTCTGAGACAGGCGGTCTGAGGCAGGCGGTCTGAGACAGACGTACTGAGACAGACGGACTGAGAGAGACGGACTGAGACAGACGGTCTGAGACAGACGGTCTGTGACAGACGGTATGAGACAGACTGTCTGAGACAGACGGTCTGAGACAGACGGTCTGAGACCGACGGGCTGAGACAGACGGGCTGAGACAGACGGTCTGAGACAGACTGCCTGAGACAGACGGTCTGAGGCAGACGGTCTGAGACAGACAGTCTGAGACAGACAGAGAGCGACAGACGGACATAGACAGATGTACAGAGACGGACGGTCTGAGACAGACGGTCTGAGAAAGACCGCCTGAGACAGACACACAGGCACTGACGGTCTGAGACAGACGGCCTGAGACAGACGGTCTGAGACAGACGGTCTGAGACAGACGGTCTGAGACAGACGGTCTGAGACTAACGGTCTGAGACAGACGGTCTGAGAAAGACCGCCTGAGACAGACACACAAGCACTAACGGCCTGAGACAGACGGTCTGAGACAGGCGGTCTGAGACAGACGGTCTTAGACAGGTGGTCTGAGACAGGCGGACTGAGACAGACGGTCTGGGACAGACGGTCTGAGACAGACGATCTGAGACAGACGGACTGAGAGAGATTGTATGAGAGAGGCGGTCTGAGACAGACGGTCTGGGACAGACGGTCTGAGACAGACGGTCTGAGACTAACGGTCTGAGACAGACGGTCTGAGAAAGACCGCCTGAGACAGACACACAAGCACTAACGGTCTGAGACAGACGGTCTGAGACAGACGGTCTGAGACAGACGGTCTGAGACAGACGGTCTGAGACAGACGGTCTGAGACAGACGGTCTGACACAGACGGTCTGAGACAGACGGTCTGAGACAGACGGTCTGAGACCGACGGGCTGAGACAGACGAGCTGAGACAGACGGTCTGAGACAGACGGTCTGAGACAGACGGTCTGAGACAGACGGTCTGGGACAGACCGAGAGAGACAGACGGACTTAGACAGATGTATGGAGACAGACGGTCTGAGACAGACGCTGTGAGTCAGACGGGCTGAGACAGACGGTCTGAGACAGACGGTCTGAGACAGACGGTCTGAGACAGACGGTCTGAGACAGACGGTCTGAGACAGACGGTCTGAGACAGACGGTCTGACACAGACGGTCTGAGACAGACGGTCTGAGACAGACGGTCTGAGACAGACGGTCTGAGACAGACGGTCTGAGACAGACGGTCTGAGACAGACGGTCTGAGACAGACGGTCTGAGACAGACGGTCTGAGACAGGCGGTCTGAGTCAGGCGGTCTGAGACAGACGTACTGAGACAGACGGACTGAGAGAGACGGACTGAGACAGACGGTCTGAGGCAGACGGTCTGTGACAGACGGTATGAGACAGACTGTCTGAGACAGACGATCTGAGACAGACGGTCTGAGACAGACGGTCTGAGACTGACGGTCTGTCACACGCGGTCTGAGACTGACGCTCTGAGACTGACGGTTGCAGACAGGCGCTCTGAGAAAGATGGTCTGAGACAGACGGTTTCAGACACACTGACTGAGACAGACGGTCCGAGACAGACGGTCTGAGACAGGCGGTCTGAGGCAGGCGGTCTGAGACAGACGTACTGAGAAAGACCGCCTGAGACAGACACACAAGCACTAACGGTCTGAGACAGACGGTCTGAGACAGACGGTCTGAGACAGACGGTCTGAGACAGACGGTCTGAGACAGACGGTCTGAGACAGACGGTCTGACACAGACGGTCTGAGACAGACGGTCTGAGACAGACGGTCTGAGACCGACGGGCTGAGACAGACGAGCTGAGACAGACGGTCTGAGACAGACGGTCTGAGACAGACGGTCTGAGACAGACGGTCTGGGACAGACCGAGAGAGACAGACGGACTTAGACAGATGTATGGAGACAGACGGTCTGAGACAGACGCTGTGAGTCAGACGGGCTGAGACAGACGGTCTGAGACAGACGGTCTGAGACAGACGGTCTGAGACAGACGGTCTGAGACAGACGGTCTGACACAGACGGTCTGAGACAGACGGTCTGAGACAGACGGTCTGAGACAGACGGTCTGAGACAGACGGTCTGAGACAGACGGTCTGAGACAGACCGAGAGAGACAGACGGTATTAGACAGATGTATGGAGACAGACGGTCTGAGGCAGACGGTCTGACACAGACGGTCTGAGACAGACGGTCGGAGACAGACGGTCTGAGACAGAAGGTCTGAGACAGACGGGCTGCGACAGACGGTCTGACACAGACGGTCTGACACAGACGGTCTGAGACAGACGGTCTGAGACAGACGGTCTGAGACTAACGGTCTGAGACAGACGGTCTGAGGCAGACGGTCTGAGACAGACGGTCTGAGGCAGGCGGTCTGAGACAGACGTACTGAGACAGACGGACTGAGACAGGCGGTCTGAGACAGACGGTCCGAGACAGAAGGACTGAGACAGACGGTCTGAGACAGACGGTTTCAGACAGGCGGTCTGAGAAAGATGGTCTGAGACAGACGGTCTCAGACACACGGTCTGAGACAGACGGTCCGAGACAGACGGTCTGAGACAGGCGGTCTGAGGCAGGCGGTCTGAGACAGACGTACTGAGACTGACGAACTGAGACAGACCTACTGAGACAGGCTGACTGAGACAGACGGTCTGAAACAGACGGTCAGGGACAGACGGTCTGACACAGGCGGTCTGAGCCAGGCGGTCTGAGACAGACGTACTGAGACAGACGGACTGAGACAGGCGGTCTGAGACAGACGGACTGAGACAGGCGGTCTGAGACAGGCGGACTGAGAGAGACGGACTGAGACAGACGGTCTGAGACAGACGGTCAGAGACAAACGGTCTGAGACAGACGGTCTGAGACTGACGCTCTGAGACTGACGGTCTGAGACAGACGATCTGAGACAGACGGACTGAGAGAGATTGTATGAGAGAGGCGGTCTGAGACAGACGGTCTGGGACAGACGGTCTGAGACAGACGATCTGAGACAGACGGACTGAGAGAGATTGTATGAGAGAGGCGGTCTGAGACAGACGGTCTGGGACAGACGGTCTGAGACAGACGGTCTGAGACAGACGGTCTGGGACAGACGGTCTGAGACAGACCTACTGAGGCAGGCTGACTGAGACAGCCTGACTGAGACAGGCGGACTGAGACAGATGGACTGAGACAGACGGACTGAGTCAGACGGACTGAGACAGACGGACTGTGACAGACGCACTGAAACAGACGGACTGAGTCAGACGGACTGAGACAGACGGACTGAAACAGACGGTCTGAGACAGACTGTCTGAGACAGACCTACTGAGACAGGCTGGCTGAGACAGGATGACTGAGACATGCGGACTGAGACAGGCGGGATGAGACAGGCGGACTGAGACAGACGGTCTGAGACAGACTTACTGAGACAGGCTGACTGTGACAGACGGTCTGAGACAGACCTACTGAGACAGGCTGACTGAGACAGGCGGACTGAGACTGGCAGGATGAGACAGGTGGACTGAGACTGACGCACTGAGACAGGCGGTATGAGATAGGCGGAATGAGGCAGACGGGCTGAGACAGACGAACTAGAACAGACGGACTGAGATAGACGGACTGAGACAGAGGGACTGAGACACACGGACTGAGACTGACGCACTGAGACAGGCGGGATGAGGCAGGCTGAATGAGGCAGACGGGCTGAGACAGTCGGACTGAAACAGGCGGACTGAGACAGACGGACAGAGACAGACCGGCTGAGACAGACAAACAGAGGCACACAGAGACAGACGGTCTGAGACAGACGGTCTGAGACAGACGGACTGAGACAGGCGGACTGAGGTAGGCGGACTGAGGCAGACGGTCTGAGACAGGCGGACTGAGACAGACGGACTGAGACAGGCGGACTGATATGGACGGTCTGAGACAGACGGTCTGAGATAGGCGGTCTGAGACAGACGGTCTGAGACAGGCGGTCTGAGACAGACGGTCTGAGACAGGCGGTCTGAGACAGACGGTCTGAGACAGGCGGTCTGAGACAGGCGGACTGAGACAGACGGACTGAGACAGACGGTCTGAGACAGACGGTCTGAGACTGACGCTCTGAGACTGACGGTCTGAGACAGACGATCTGAGACAGACGGTCTGAGACAGACGGTCTGAGACTGACGGTCTGTCACACGCGGTCTGAGACTGACGCTCTGAGACTGACGGTTGCAGACAGGCGCTCTGAGAAAGATGGTCTGAGACAGACGGTTTCAGACACACTGACTGAGACAGACGGTCCGAGACAGACGGTCTGAGACAGGCGGTCTGAGGCAGGCGGTCTGAGACAGACGTACTGAGACAGACGGACTGAGAGAGACGGACTGAGACAGACGGTCTGAGGCAGACGGTCTGTGACAGACGGTATGAGACAGACTGTCTGAGACAGACGGTCTGAGACAGACGGTCTGAGACAGACGGTCAGAGACAAACGGTCTGAGACAGACGGTCTGAGACAGACGGTCTGAGACAGACGGTCAGAGACATACGGTCTGAGACAGACGGTCTGAGACTGACGCTCTGAGACTGACGGTCTGAGACAGACCTACTGAGGCAGGCTGACTGAGACGGCCTGACTGAGACAGGCGGACTGAGACAGATGGACTGAGACAGACGGACTGAGTCAGACGGACTGAGACAGACGGACTGAAACAGATGGACTGAGACAGACGGACTGATTCAGACGGACTGAGACAGACGGACTGAAACAGATGGACTGAGCCAGACGGTCTGAGACAGACGGTCTGAGACAGACGGTCAGAGACAAACGGTCTGAGACAGACGGTCTGAGACTGACGCTCTGAGACTGACGGTCTGAGACAGACCTACTGAGGCAGGCTGACTGAGACGGCCTGACTGAGACAGGCGGACTGAGACAGATGGACTGAGACAGACGGACTGAGTCAGACGGACTGAGACAGACGGACTGAAACAGATGGACTGAGACAGACGGACTGAGTCAGACGGACTGAGACAGACGGACTGAAACAGATGGACTGAGCCAGACGGACTGAGTCAGACGGACTGAGACAGACGGACTGAAACAGACGGACTGAGACAGACGGTCTGAAACAGACGGTCTGAGACAGACCTACTGAGACAGGCTGACTGAGACAGACGGTCTGAAACAGACGGTCTGAGACAGACGGTCTGAGACAGACCTACTGAGACAGGCTGACTGAGACAGACGGTCTGAAACAGATGGTGAGGGACTGACGGTCTGACACAGGCGGTCTGAGGCAGGCGGTCTGAGACAGACGTACTGAGACAGACGGACTGAGACAGGCGGTCTGAGACAGACGGACTGAGACAGGCGGTCTGAGACAGGCGGACTGAGAGAGACGGACTGAGACAGACGGTCTGAGACAGGCGGTCTGTGACAGACGGTATGAGACAGACGGTCTGAGACAGGCGGTCTGAGACAGACGGTCTGAGACAGACGGTCAGAGACAAACGGTCTGAGACAGACGGTCTGAGACTGACGCTCTGAGACAGACGGTCTGAGACAGACGATCTGAGACAGACGGACTGAGAGAGATTGTATGAGAGAGGCGGTCTGAGACAGACGGTCTGAGACAGACGGTCTGGGACAGACGGTCTGAGACAGACCTACTGAGGCAGGCTGACTGAGACAGCCTGACTGAGACAGGCGGACTGAGACAGATGGACTGAGACAGACGGACTGAGTCAGACGGACTGAGACAGACGGACTGAAACAGATGGACTGAGACAGACGGACTGAGTCAGACGGACTGAGACAGACGGACTGAAACAGATGGACTGAGCCAGACGGACTGAGTCAGACGGACTGAGACAGACGGACTGAAACAGACGGACTGAGACAGACGGACTGAAACAGACGGTCTGAGACAGACGGTCTGAGACAGACCTACTGAGACAGGCTGACTGAGACAGACGGTCTGAAACAGACGGTCAGGGACAGACGGTCTGAGACAGGCGGTCTGAGGCAGGCGGTCTGAGACAGACGTACTGAGACAGACGGACTGAGACAGGCGGTCTGAGACAGACGGTCTGAGACAGACAGAGAGCGACAGACGGACATAAACAGATGTACAGAGACAGACGGTCTGAGACAGACTGCCTGAGACAGACGGTCTGAGGCAGACGGTCTGAGACAGACAGTCTGAGACAGACAGAGAGCGACAGACGGACATAGACAGATGTACAGAGACAGACGGTCTGAGACAGACGGTCTGAGACAGACGGTCTGAGACAGACGGTCTGAGACTAACGGTCTGAGACAGACGGTCTGAGGCAGACGGTCTGAGACAGACGGTCTGAGACAGACGGTCTGAGGCAGACGGTCTGAGACAGACGGTCTGAGACAGACAGAGAGCGACAGACGGACATAAACAGATGTACAGAGACAGACGGTCTGAGACAGACTGCCTGAGACAGACGGTCTGAGGCAGACGGTCTGAGACAGACAGTCTGAGACAGACAGAGAGCGACAGACGGACATAGACAGATGTACAGAGACGGACGGTCTGAGACAGACGGTCTGAGACTAACGGTCTGAGACAGACGGTCTGAGAAAGACCGCCTGAGACAGACACACAGGCACTGACGGTCTGAGACAGACGGCCTGAGACAGACGGTCTGAGACAGACGGTCTGAGACAGACGGTCTCAGACAGACGGTCTGAGGCAGACGGTCTGAGACAGACGGTCTGAGACAGACGGTCTGAGACAGACGGTCTGAGACAGACTGCCTGAGACAGACGGTCTGAGGCAGACGGTCTGAGACAGACAGTCTGAGACAGACAGAGAGCGACAGACGGACATAGACAGATGTACAGAGACAGACGGTCTGAGACAGACGGTCTGAGACAGACGGTCTGAGACAGACGGTCTGAGACTAACGGTCTGAGACAGACGGTCTGAGGCAGACGGTCTGAGACAGACGGTCTGAGACAGACGGTCTGAGACAGACGGTCTGAGACAGACGGTCTGAGACAGACGGTCTGAGACAGACGGTCTGAGACAGACGGTCTGAGACAGACGGTCTGAGACAGACGGTCTGAGACAGGCGGTCTGAGACAGACGGGCTGAGACAGACGGGCTGAGACAGACGGTCTGAGACAGACGGTCTGAGACAGACGGTCTGAGGCAGACGGTCTGAGACAGACGGTCTGAGACAGACGGTCTGAGACAGACGGTCTTAGACAGACGGTCTGAGACAGACGGTCTGAGACAGACGGTCTGAGACAGACGGTCTGTGACAGACGGTATGAGACTGACGGTCTGAGACAGGCGGTATAAGGCAGGCGGACTGAGACAGATGGACTGAGACAGACGGACTGAGTCAGACGGACTGAGACAGACGGACTGAAACAGATGGACTGAGACAGACGGACTGAGTCAGACGGACTGAGACAGACGGACTGAAACAGATGGACTGAGCCAGACGGACTGAGTCAGACGGACTGAGACAGACGGACTGAAACAGACGGACTGAGACAGACGGTCTGAGACTGACGGTCTGAGACAGACGGTTTCAGACAGGCGGTCTGAGAAAGATGGTCTGAGACAGACGGTTTCAGACACACTGACTGAGACAGACGGTCCGAGACAGACGGTCTGAGACAGGCGGTCTGAGGCAGGCGGTCTGAGACTGACGGTCTGAGACAGATGGACTGAGCCAGACGGACTGAGCCAGACGGACTGAGTCAGACGGACTGAGACAGACGGACTGAAACAGACGGACTGAGACAGACGGTCTGGGACAGACGGTCTGAGACAGACCTACTGAGGCAGGCTGACTGAGACAGCCTGACTGAGACAGGCTGACTGAGACAGGCGGACTGAGACTGGCTGGATGAGACAGGTGGACTGAGACTGACGCACTGAGACAGGCGGGATGAGGCAGGCTGAATGAGGCAGACGGGCTGAGACAGTCGGACTGAAACAGGCGGACTGAGACAGACGGACAGAGACAGACCGGCTGAGACAGACAAACAGAGGCACACAGAGACAGACGGTCTGAGACAGACGGTCTGAGACAGACGGTCTGAGACAGACGGTCTGAGACAGACGGACTGAGACAGGCGGACTGAGGTAGGCGGACTGAGGCAGACGGTCTGAGACAGGCGGACTGAGACAGACGGACTGAGACAGGCGGACTGATATGGACGGTCTGAGACAGACGGTCTGAGACAGGCGGTCTGAGACAGACGGTCTGAGACAGGCGGTCTGAGACAGACGGTCTGAGACTGACGCTCTGAGACTGACGGTCTGAGACAGACGGTCTGAGACAGACCTACTGAGGCAGGCTGACTGAGACAGCCTGACTGAGACAGGCGGACTGAGACAGATGGACTCAGACAGACGGACTGAGTCAGACGGACTGAGACAGACGGACTGAAACAGATGGACTGAGCCAGACGGACTGAGTCAGACGGACTGAGACAGACGGACTGAAACAGACGGACTGAGACAGACGGTCTGAAACAGACGGTCTGAGACAGACGGTCTGAGACAGACCTACTGAGACAGGCTGACTGAGACAGACGGTCTGAAACAGACGGTCTGAGACAGACGGTCTGAGACAGACCTACTGAGACAGGCTGACTGAGACAGACGGTCTGAAACAGATGGTGAGGGACTGACGGTCTGACACAGGCGGTCTGAGGCAGGCGGTCTGAGACAGACGTACTGAGACAGACGGACTGAGACAGGCGGTCTGAGACAGACGGACTGAGACAGGCGGTCTGAGACAGGCGGACTGAGAGAGACGGACTGAGACAGACGGTCTGAGACAGACGGTCTGTGACAGACGGTATGAGACAGACGGTCTGAGACAGACGGTCTGAGACAGACGGTCTGAGACAGACGGTCAGAGACAAACGGTCTGAGACAGACGGTCTGAGACTGACGCTCTGAGACAGACGTTCTGAGACAGACGATCTGAGACAGACGGACTGAGAGAGATTGTATGAGAGAGGCGGTCTGAGACAGACGGTCTGAGACAGACGGTCTGGGACAGACGGTCTGAGACAGACCTACTGAGGCAGGCTGACTGAGACAGCCTGACTGAGACAGGCGGACTGACACAGATGGACTGAGACAGACGGACTGAGTCAGACGGACTGAGACAGACGGACTGAAACAGATGGACTGAGACAGACGGACTGAGACAGACGGACTGAAACAGACGGACTGAGACAGACGGACTGAAACAGACGGTCTGAGACAGACGGTCTGAGACAGACCTACTGAGACAGGCTGACTGAGACAGACGGTCTGAAACAGACGGTCAGGGACAGACGGTCTGAGACAGGCGGTCTGAGGCAGGCGGTCTGAGACAGACGTACTGAGACAGACGGACTGAGACAGGCGGTCTGAGACAGACGGTCTGAGACAGACAGAGAGCGACAGACGGACATAAACAGATGTACAGAGACAGACGGTCTGAGACAGACTGCCTGAGACAGACGGTCTGAGGCAGACGGTCTGAGACAGACAGTCTGAGACAGACAGAGAGCGACAGACGGACATAGACAGATGTACAGAGACAGACGGTCTGAGACAGACGGTCTGAGACAGACGGTCTGAGACAGACGGTCTGAGACAGACGGTCTGAGACTAACGGTCTGAGACAGACGGTCTGAGGCAGACGGTCTGAGACAGACGGTCTGAGACAGACGGTCTGAGACAGACGGTCTGAGACAGACGGTCTGAGACAGACAGAGAGCGACAGACGGACATAAACAGATGTACAGAGACAGACGGTCTGAGACAGACGGTCTGAGGCAGACGGTCTGAGACAGACAGTCTGAGACAGACAGAGAGCGACAGACGGACATAGACAGATGTACAGAGACGGACGGTCTGAGACAGACGGTCTGAGACTAACGGTCTGAGACAGACGGTCTGAGAAAGACCGCCTGAGACAGACACACAGGCACTGACGGTCTGAGACAGACGGCCTGAGACAGACGGTCTGAGACAGACGGTCTGAGACAGACGGTCTGAGATAGACGGTCTGAGGCAGACGGTCTGAGACAGACGGTCTGAGACAGACGGTCTGAGACAGACGGTCTGAGACAGACTGCCTGAGACAGACGGTCTGAGGCAGACGGTCTGAGACAGACAGTCTGAGACAGACAGAGAGCGACAGACGGACATAGACAGATGTACAGAGACAGACGGTCTGAGACAGACGGTCTGAGACAGACGGTCTGAGACAGACGGTCTGAGACTAACGGTCTGAGACAGACGGTCTGAGGCAGACGGTTTCAGACACACTGACTGAGACAGACGGTCCGAGACAGACGGTCTGAGACAGGCGGTCTGAGGCAGGCGGACTGAGACAGACGGACTGAGACAGGCGGACTGATATGGACGGTCTGAGACAGACGGTCTGAGACAGGCGGTCTGAGACAGACGGTCTGAGACAGGCGGTCTGAGACAGACGGTCTGAGACAGGCGGTCTGAGACAGGCGGACTGAGAGAGACGGACTGAGACAGACGGTCTGAGACAGACGGTCTGTGACAGGCGGTCTGAGACAGGCGGACTGAGAGAGACGGTCTGAGACAGACGGTCTGAGACAGACGGTCTTAGACAGACGGTCTGAGACAGACGGTCTGAGACAGACGGTCTGAGACAGACGGTCTGAGACAGACGGTCTGAGACAGACGGTCTGTGACAGACGGTATGAGACACGCGGTCTGAGACTGACGCTCTGAGACTGACGGTCTGAGACAGGCGGTATAAGGCAGGCGGTCTGAGACAGACGGACTGAGAGAGATTGTATGAGAGAGGCGGTCTGAGACAGACGGTCTGGGACAGACGGTCTGAGACAGACGATCTGAGACAGACGGACTGAGAGAGATTGTATGAGAGAGGCGGTCTGAGACAGACGGTCTGGGACAGACGGTCTGAGACAGACGGTCTGAGACAGACGGTCTGGGACAGACGGTCTGAGACAGACCTACTGAGGCAGGCTGACTGAGACAGCCTGACTGAGACAGGCGGACTGAGACAGATGGACTGAGACAGACGGACTGAGTCAGACGGACTGAGACAGACGGACTGAAACAGATGGACTGAGACAGACGGACTGAGTCAGACGGACTGAGACAGACGGACTGAAACAGATGGACTGAGCCAGACGGACTGAGTCAGACGGACTGAGACAGACGGACTCAAACAGACGGACTGAGACAGACGGTCTGAGACTGACGGTCTGAGACAGACGGTTTCAGACAGGCGGTCTGAGAAAGATGGTCTGAGACAGACGGTTTCAGACACACTGACTGAGACAGACGGTCCGAGACAGACGGTCTGAGACAGGCGGTCTGAGGCAGGCGGTCTGAGACTGACGGTCTGAGACAGATGGACTGAGCCAGACGGACTGAGCCAGACGGACTGAGTCAGACGGACTGAGACAGACGGACTGAAACAGACGGACTGAGACAGACGGTCTGGGACAGACGGTCTGAGACAGACCTACTGAGGCAGGCTGACTGAGACAGCCTGACTGAGACAGGCTGACTGAGACAGGCGGACTGAGACTGGCTGGATGAGACAGGTGGACTGAGACTGACGCACTGAGACAGGCGGGATGAGGCAGGCTGAATGAGGCAGACGGGCTGAGACAGTCGGACTGAAACAGGCGGACTGAGACAGACGGACAGAGACAGACCGGCTGAGACAGACAAACAGAGGCACACAGAGACAGACGGTCTGAGACAGACGGTCTGAGACAGACGGACTGAGACAGGCGGACTGAGGTAGGCGGACTGAGGCAGACGGTCTGAGACAGGCGGACTGAGACAGACGGACTGAGACAGGCGGACTGATATGGACGGTCTGAGACAAACGGTCTGAGACAGGCGGTCTGAGACAGACGGTCTGAGACAGGCGGTCTGAGACAGACGGTCTGAGACAGGCGGTCTGAGACAGGCGGACTGAGAGAGACGGACTGAGACAGACGGTCTGAGACAGACGGTCTGTGACAGGCGGTCTGAGACAGGCGGACTGAGAGAGACGGACTGAGACAGACGGTCTGAGACAGACGGTCTGTGACAGACGGTATGAGACAGACGGTCTGAGACAGACGGTCTGAGACAGACGGTCTGAGACAGACCTACTGAGACAGGCTGACTGAGACAGACGGTCTGAAACAGATGGTCAGGGACAGACGGTCTGACACAGGCGGTCTGAGGCAGGCGGTCTGAGACAGACGTACTGAGACAGACGGACTGAGACTGGCTGGATGAGACAGGTGGACTGAGACTGACGCACTGAGACAGGCGGTATGAGATAGGCGGAATGAGGCAGACGGGCTGAGACAGACGAACTAGAACAGATGGACTGAGATAGACGGACTGAGACAGAGGGACTGAGACAGGATGACTGAGACATGCGGACTGAGACAGGCGGGATGAGACAGGCTGACTGAGACAGGCGGACTGAGACTGGCTGGATGAGACAGGTGGACTGAGACTGACGCACTGAGACAGACGGTCTGAGACAGACGGTCTGAGACAGACGGTCTGAGACAGACGGTCTGAGACAGACGGTCTGAGACAGACGGTCTGAGACAGACGGTCTGAGACAGACGGACTGAGACAGACGGTCTGAGACAGGCGGTTTCAGACAGGCGGTCTGAGAAAGATGGTCTGAGACAGACGGTTTCAGACACACGGTCTGAGACAGACGGTCCGAGACAGACTGTCTGAGACAGGCGGTCTGAGGCAGGCGGTCTGAGACAGACGTACTGAGACAGACGGACTGAGACAGGCGGTCTGAGACAGACGGACTGAGACAGGCGGTCTGAGACAGGCGGACTGAGAGAGACGGACTGAGACAGACGGTCTGAGACAGACGGTCTGTGACAGACGGTATGAGACAGACGGTCTGAGACAGGCGGTCTGAGACAGACGGTCTGAGACAGGCGGTCTGAGACAGACGGTCTGAGACAGGCGGTCTGAGACAGACGGTCTGAGACAGGCGGTCTGAGACAGGCGGACTGAGACAGACGGACAGAGACAGACGGTCTGAGACAGACGGTCTGAGACTGACGCTCTGAGACTGACGGTCTGAGACAGACGGTCTGAGACAGACCTACTGAGGCAGGCTGACTGAGACAGCCTGACTGAGACAGGCGGACTGAGACAGATGGACTGAGACAGACGGACTGAGTCAGACGGACTGAGACAGACGGACTGAAACAGATCGACTGAGCCAGACGGACTTATTCAGACGGACTGAGACAGACGGACTGAGACAGACCTACTGAGACAGGCTGACTGAGGCATGCGGAATGAGACAGACGGACTGAGGCAGGCGGACTGAGGCAGGCGGACTTAGGCAGGCGGGATGAGAGAGGCGGACTGAGACAGACGGACTGAGACTGACGGACTGAGACAGACGGACTGAGACTGACGCACTGAGACAGGCGGGATGAGGAAGGCGGAATGAGGCAGACGGGCTGAGACAGACGGTCTGACACAGACGGTGTGAGACATACCTACTGAGACAGGCTGACTGAGACAGCCGGGATGAGACAGGCGGAATGAGACAGACGGACTAATACAGACGGACTGAGACAGACGGACTGATACAGGCGGACTGAGACAGACAGACAGAGACAGACAGACAGAGACAGACAGACAGAGACAGACAGACAGAGAGAGACAGACAGAGACAGACAGACAGAGACAGACAGACAGAGACAGACATACAGAGACAGACAGACAGAGCAGGACAGACAGAGATAGACAGACAGAGACAGACAGACAGATACAGACAGAGAGAGATAGACAGACAGAGACAGACAGACAGACACAGACGGACTGAGACAGACAGACGGAGGCAGGCGGACTGAGGCAGACGGTCTGAGACAGACGGACTGAGACAGACGGACTGACACAGGCGGGATGAGACAGGCGGGATGAGACAGGCGGAATGAGACAGATGGTCTGAGACAGACCTACTGAGACAGGCGGACTGAGACAGGCGGACTGAGACAGATGGACTGAGACAGACGGACTGAGTCAGACGGACTGAGAGAGATTGTATGAGAGAGGCGGTCTGAGACAGACCTACTGAGGCAGGCTGACTGAGACAGCCTGACTGAGACGGACGGACTGAGTCAGACGGACTGAGACAGACGCACTGAAACAGACGGACTGAGTCAGACGGACTGAGACAGACGAACTGAAACAGACGGTCTGAGACAGACGGTCTGAGACAGGCGGTCTGAGACAGGCGGACTGAGAGAGACGGACTGAGACAGACGGTCTGAGACAGACGGTCTGTGACAGGCGGTCTGAGACAGGCGGACTGAGAGAGACGGACTGAGACAGACGGTCTGAGACAGACGGTCTGTGACAGACGGTATGAGACAGACGGTCTGAGACAGACGGTCTGAGACAGACGGTCTGAGACAGACCTACTGAGACAGGCTGACTGAGACGGACGGTCTGAAACAGATGGTCAGGGACAGACGGTCTGACACAGGCGGTCTGAGGCAGGCGGTCTGAGACAGACGTACTGAGACAGACGGACTGAGACTGGCTGGATGAGACAGGTGGACTGAGACTGACGCACTGAGACAGGCGGTATGAGATAGGCGGAATGAGGCAGACGGGCTGAGACAGACGAACTAGAACAGATGGACTGAGATAGACGGACTGAGACAGAGGGACTGAGACAGGATGACTGAGACATGCGGACTGAGACAGGCGGGATGAGACAGGCTGACTGAGACAGGCGGACTGAGACTGGCTGGATGAGACAGGTGGAATGAGACTGACGCACTGAGACAGACGGTCTGAGACAGACGGTCTGAGACAGACGGTCTGAGACAGACGGTCTGAGACAGACGGTCTGAGACAGACGGTCTGAGACAGACGGTCTGAGACAGACGGACTGAGACAGACGGTCTGAGACAGGCGGTTTCAGACAGGCGGTCTGAGAAAGATGGTCTGAGACAGACGGTTTCAGACACACGGTCTGAGACAGACGGTCCGAGACAGACTGTCTGAGACAGGCGGTCTGAGGCAGGCGGTCTGAGACAGACGTACTGAGACAGACGGACTGAGACAGGCGGTCTGAGACAGACGGACTGAGACAGGCGGTCTGAGACAGGCGGACTGAGAGAGACGGACTGAGACAGACGGTCTGAGACAGACGGTCTGTGACAGACGGTATGAGACAGACGGTCTGAGACAGACGGTCTGAGACAGACGGTCAGAGACAAACGGTCTGAGACAGACGGTCTGAGACTGACGCTCTGAGACTGACGGTCTGAGACAGACGATCTGAGACAGACGGACTGAGAGAGATTGTATGAGAGAGGCGGTCTGAGACAGACGGTCTGAGACAGACGGTCTGGGACAGACGGTCTGAGACAGACCTACTGAGGCAGGCTGACTGAGACAGCCTGACTGAGACAGGCGGACTGAGACAGATGGACTGAGACAGACGGACTGAGTCAGACGGACTGAGACAGACGGACTGAAACAGATGGACTGAGACAGACGGACTGAGTCGGACGGACTGAGACAGACGGACTGAAACAGATGGACTGAGCCAGACGGACTGAGTCAGACGGACTGAGACAGACGGACTGAAACAGACGGACTGAGACAGACGGACTGAAACAGACGGTCTGAGACAGACGGTCTGAGACAGACCTACTGAGACAGGCTGACTGAGACAGACGGTCTGAAACAGACGGTCAGGGACAGACGGTCTGAGACAGGCGGTCTGAGGCAGGCGGTCTGAGACAGACGAACTGAGACAGACGGACTGAGACAGGCGGTCTGAGACAGACGGTCTGAGACAGACAGAGAGCGACAGACGGACATAAACAGATGTACAGAGACAGACGGTCTGAGACAGACTGCCTGAGACAGACGGTCTGAGGCAGACGGTCTGAGACAGACAGTCTGAGACAGACAGAGAGCGACAGACGGACATAGACAGATGTACAGAGACAGACGGTCTGAGACAGACGGTCTGAGACAGACGGTCTGAGACTAACGGTCTGAGACAGACGGTCTGAGGCAGACGGTCTGAGACAGACGGTCTGAGACAGACGGTCTGAGACAGACGGTCGGAGACAGACTGTCTGAGACAGACGGGCTGAGACAGACGGTCTGAGGCAGACGGTCTGAGACAGACGGTCTGAGACAGACGGTCTGAGACAGACGGTCTGAGACAGACGGTCTGAGACAGACGGTCTGAGACAGACGGTCTGAGACAGACGGTCTGAGACAGACGGTCTGAGACAGGCGGTCTGAGACAGACGGGCTGAGACAGACGGGCTGAGACAGACGGTCTGAGACAGACGGTCTGAGGCAGACGGTCTGAGACAGACGGTCTGAGACAGACGGTCTGAGACAGACGGTCTTAGACAGACGGTCTGAGACAGACGGTCTGAGACAGACGGTCTGAGACAGACGGTCTGAGACAGACGGTCTGAGACAGACGGTCTGAGACAGACGGTCTGAGACAGACGGTCTGGGACAGACGGTCTGAGACAGACCTACTGAGGCAGGCTGACTGAGACAGCCTGACTGAGACAGGCGGACTGAGACAGATGGACTGAGACAGACGGACTGAGTCAGACGGACTGAGACAGACGGACTGAAACAGATGGACTGAGACAGACGGACTGAGTCGGACGGACTGAGACAGACGGACTGAAACAGATGGACTGAGCCAGACGGACTGAGTCAGACGGACTGAGACAGACGGACTGAAACAGACGGACTGAGACAGACGGACTGAAACAGACGGTCTGAGACAGACGGTCTGAGACAGACCTACTGAGACAGGCTGACTGAGACAGACGGTCTGAAACAGACGGTCAGGGACAGACGGTCTGAGACAGGCGGTCTGAGGCAGGCGGTCTGAGACAGACGAACTGAGACAGACGGACTGAGACAGGCGGTCTGAGACAGACGGTCTGAGACAGACAGAGAGCGACAGACGGACATAAACAGATGTACAGAGACAGACGGTCTGAGACAGACTGCCTGAGACAGACGGTCTGAGGCAGACGGTCTGAGACAGACAGTCTGAGACAGACAGAGAGCGACAGACGGACATAGACAGATGTACAGAGACAGACGGTCTGAGACAGACGGTCTGAGACAGACGGTCTGAGACTAACGGTCTGAGACAGACGGTCTGAGGCAGACGGTCTGAGACAGACGGTCTGAGACAGACGGTCTGAGACAGACGGTCGGAGACAGACTGTCTGAGACAGACGGGCTGAGACAGACGGTCTGAGGCAGACGGTCTGAGACAGACGGTCTGAGACAGACGGTCTGAGACAGACGGTCTGAGACAGACGGTCTGAGACAGACGGTCTGAGACAGACGGTCTGAGACAGACGGTCTGAGACAGACGGTCTGAGACAGGCGGTCTGAGACAGACGGGCTGAGACAGACGGGCTGAGACAGACGGTCTGAGACAGACGGTCTGAGGCAGACGGTCTGAGACAGACGGTCTGAGACAGACGGTCTGAGACAGACGGTCTTAGACAGACGGTCTGAGACAGACGGTCTGAGACAGACGGTCTGAGACAGACGGTCTGAGACAGACGGTCTGAGACAGACGGTCTGAGACAGACGGTCTGGGACAGACGGTCTGAGACAGACCTACTGAGGCAGGCTGACTGAGACAGCCTGACTGAGACAGGCGGACTGAGACAGATGGACTGAGACAGACGGACTGAGTCAGACGGACTGAGACAGACGGACTGAAACAGATGGACTGAGACAGACGGACTGAGTCGGACGGACTGAGACAGACGGACTGAAACAGATGGACTGAGCCAGACGGACTGAGTCAGACGGACTGAGACAGACGGACTGAAACAGACGGACTGAGACAGACGGACTGAAACAGACGGTCTGAGACAGACGGTCTGAGACAGACCTACTGAGACAGGCTGACTGAGACAGACGGTCTGAAACAGACGGTCAGGGACAGACGGTCTGAGACAGGCGGTCTGAGGCAGGCGGTCTGAGACAGACGAACTGAGACAGACGGACTGAGACAGGCGGTCTGAGACAGACGGTCTGAGACAGACAGAGAGCGACAGACGGACATAAACAGATGTACAGAGACAGACGGTCTGAGACAGACTGCCTGAGACAGACGGTCTGAGGCAGACGGTCTGAGACAGACAGTCTGAGACAGACAGAGAGCGACAGACGGACATAGACAGATGTACAGAGACAGACGGTCTGAGACAGACGGTCTGAGACAGACGGTCTGAGACTAACGGTCTGAGACAGACGGTCTGAGGCAGACGGTCTGAGACAGACGGTCTGAGACAGACGGTCTGAGACAGACGGTCGGAGACAGACTGTCTGAGACAGACGGGCTGAGACAGACGGTCTGAGGCAGACGGTCTGAGACAGACGGTCTGAGACAGACGGTCTGAGACAGACGGTCTGAGACAGACGGTCTGAGACAGACGGTCTGAGACAGACGGTCTGAGACAGACGGTCTGAGACAGACGGTCTGAGACAGACGGTCTGAGACAGACGGTCTGAGACAGACGGTCTGAGACAGACGGTCTGAGACAGACGGTCTGAGACAGACGGTCTGAGACAGACGGTCTGAGACAGGCGGTCTGAGGCAGACGGTCTGAGACAGACGGTCTGAGACAGACGGTCTGAGACAGACGGTCTTAGACAGACGGTCTGAGACAGACGGTCTGAGACAGACGGTCTGAGACAGACGGTCTGAGACAGACGGTCTGAGACAGACGGTCTGAGACAGACGGTCTGTGACAGACGGTATGAGACACGCGGTCTGAGACTGACGCTCTGAGACTGACGGTCTGAGACAGGCGGTATAAGGCAGGCGGTCTGAGACAGACGGACTGAGAGAGATTGTATGAGAGAGGCGGTCTGAGACAGACGGTCTGGGACAGACGGTCTGAGACAGACGATCTGAGACAGACGGACTGAGAGAGATTGTATGAGAGAGGCGGTCTGAGACAGACGGTCTGGGACAGACGGTCTGAGACAGACGGTCTGAGACAGACGGTCTGGGACAGACGGTCTGAGACAGACCTACTGAGGCAGGCTGACTGAGACAGCCTGACTGAGACAGGCGGACTGAGACAGATGGACTGAGACAGACGGACTGAGTCAGACGGACTGAGACAGACGGACTGAAACAGATGGACTGAGACAGACGGACTGAGTCAGACGGACTGAGACAGACGGACTGAAACAGATGGACTGAGCCAGACGGACTGAGTCAGACGGACTGAGACAGACGGACTGAAACAAACGGACTGAGACAGACGGTCTGAGACTGACGGTCTGAGACAGACGGTTTCAGACAGGCGGTCTGAGAAAGATGGTCTGAGACAGACGGTTTCAGACACACTGACTGAGGCAGACGGTCCGAGACAGACGGTCTGAGACAGGCGGTCTGAGGCAGGCGGTCTGAGACTGACGGTCTGAGACAGATGGACTGAGCCAGACGGACTGAGCCAGACGGACTGAGTCAGACGGACTGAGACAGACGGACTGAAACAGACGGACTGAGACAGACGGTCTGGGACAGACGGTCTGAGACAGACCTACTGAGGCAGGCTGACTGAGACAGCCTGACTGAGACAGGCTGACTGAGACAGGCGGACTGAGACTGGCTGGATGAGACAGGTGGACTGAGACTGACACACTGAGACAGGCGGCATGAGGCAGGCTGAATGAGGCAGACGGGCTGAGACAGTCGGACTGAAACAGGCGGACTGAGACAGACGGACAGAGACAGACCGGCTGAGACAGACAAACAGAGGCACACAGAGACAGACGGTCTGAGACAGACGGTCTGAGACAGACGGACTGAGACAGGCGGACTGAGGTAGGCGGACTGAGGCAGACGGTCTGAGACAGGCGGACTGAGACAGACGGACTGAGACAGGCGGACTGATATGGACGGTCTGAGACAGACGGTCTGAGACAGGCGGTCTGAGACAGACGGTCTGAGACAGGCGGTCTGAGACAGACGGTCTGAGACAGGCGGTCTGAGACAGGCGGACTGAGACAGACGGACTGAGACAGACGGTCTGAGACAGACGGTCTGAGACTGACGCTCTGAGACTGACGGTCTGAGACAGACGATCTGAGACAGACGGTCTGAGACAGACGGTCTGAGACTGACGGTCTGAGACACGCGGTCTGAGACTGACGCTCTGAGACTGACGGTCTGAGACAGGCGGTATAAGGCAGGCGGTCTGAGACAGACGGTCTGAGACAGACGGTCTGAGAAAGACGGTCTGAGACAGACGGTCTGAGACAGACGGACTGAGACCGGCGGTCTGAGACAGGCGGACTGAGAGAGACGGACTGAGACAGACGGTCTGAGACAGACGGTCTGAGACTGACGCTCTGAGACTGACGGTCTGAGACAGACGATCTGAGACAGACGGACTGAGAGAGATTGTATGAGAGAGGCGGTCTGAGAGAGACGGTCTGAGACAGACGGTCTGGGACAGACGGTCTGAGACAGACGGTCTGAGACAGACGGTCTGAGACAGACGGTCAGAGACAAACGGTCTGAGACAGACGGTCTGAGACTGACGCTCTGAGACTGACGGTCTGAGACAGACGATCTGAGACAGACGGACTGAGAGAGATTGTATGAGAGAGGCGGTCTGAGAGAGACGGTCTGAGACAGACGGTCTGGGACAGACGGTCTGAGACCGGCGGACTGAGAGAGACGGACTGAGACAGACGGTCTGAGACAGACGGTCTGTGACAGACGGTATGAGACAGACGGTCTGAGACAGACGGTCTGAGACAGACGGTCTGAGACAGACGGTCTGAGACTGACGCTCTGAGACTGACGGTCTGAGACAGACGATCTGAGACAGACGGACTGAGAGAGATTGTATGAGAGAGGCGGTCTGAGGCAGGCGGTCTGGGACAGACGGTCTGAGACAGACCTACTGAGGCAGGCTGGCTGAGACAGCCTGACTGAGACAGACGGACTGAGTCAGACGGACTGAGACAGACGCACTGAAACAGACGGACTGAGTCAGACGGACTGAGACAGGCGGTCTGAGACAGGCCTACTGAGACAGGCTGACTGAGACAGACGGTCTGAAACAGACGGTCTGAGACAGACGGTCTGAGACAGACCTACTGAGACAGGCTGACTGAGACAGACGGACTGAGTCAGACGGACTGAGACAGACGCACTGAAACAGACGGACTGAGTCAGACGGACTGAGACAGACGAACTGAAACAGACGGTCTGAGACAGACGGTCTGAGACAGGCGGTCTGAGACAGGCGGACTGAGAGAGACGGACTGAGACAGACGGTCTGAGACAGACGGTCTGTGACAGGCGGTCTGAGACAGGCGGACTGAGAGAGACGGACTGAGACAGACGGTCTGAGACAGACGGTCTGTGACAGACGGTATGAGACAGACGGTCTGAGACAGACGGTCTGAGACAGACGGTCTGAGACAGACGGTCTGAGACAGACGGTCTGAGACAGACGGTCTGAGACAGACGGTCTGAGACAGACGGTCAGAGACAAACGGTCTGAGACTGACGGTCTGAGACAGACCTACTGAGGCAGGCTGACTGAGACAGCCTGACTGAGACAGGCGGACTGAGACAGATGGACTGAGACAGACGGACTGAGTCAGACGGACTGAGACAGACGGACTGAAACAGATGGACTGAGACAGACGGACTGAGTCAGACGGACTGAGACAGACGGACTGAATCAGATGGACTGAGCCAGACGGACTGCGTCAGACGGACTGAGACAGACGGACTGAAACAGACGGACTGAGACAGACGGTCTGAAACAGACGGTCTGAGACAGACGGTCTGAGACAGACCTACTGAGACAGGCTGACTGAGACAGACGGTCTGAAACAGACGGTCTGAGACAGACGGTCTGAGACAGACGGACTGAGACAGGCGGTCTGAGACAGACGGACTGAGACCGGCGGTCAGAGACAGGCGGACTGAGAGAGACGGACTGAGACAGACGGTCTGAGACAGACGGTCTGTGACAGACGGTATGAGACAGACGGTCTGAGACAGACGGTCTGAGACAGACCTACTGAGACAGGCGGACTGAGAGAGATTGTATGAGAGAGGCGGTCTGAGACAGACGGTCTGGGACAGACGGTCTGAGACAGACCTACTGAGGCAGGCTGACTGAGACAGCCTGACTGAGACAGACGGACTGAGTCAGACGGACTGAGACAGACGCACTGAAACAGACGGACTGAGTCAGACGGACTGAGACAGACGAACTGAAACAGACGGTCTGAGACAGACTGTCTGAGACAGACCTACTGAGACAGGCTGACTGAGACAGGATGACTGAGACATGCGGACTGAGACAGGCGGGATGAGACAGGCGGGATGAGACAGGCGGACTGAGACAGACGGGCTGAGACAGACAAACTGAAACAGGCGGGATGAGACAGGCGTTCTTAGACAGCGGACTGAGACAGACGGTCTGAGACAGACATACTGAGACAGGCTGACTGTGACAGACGGTCTGAGACAGACCTACTGAGACAGGCTGACTGAGACAGGCGGACTGAGACTGGCTGGATGAGACAGGTGGACTGAGACTGACGCACTGAGACAGGCGGTATGAGATAGGCGGAATGAGGCAGACGGGCTGAGACAGACGAACTAGAACAGATGGACTGAGATAGACGGACTGAGACAGGATGACTGAGACATGCGGACTGAGACAGGCGGGATGAGACAGGCTGACTGAGACAGGCGGACTGAGACTGGCTGGATGAGACAGGCGGACTGAGACTGACGCACTGAGACAGACGGTCTGAGACAGACGGTCTGAGACAGACGGTCTGAGACAGACGGTCTGAGACAGACGGTCTGAGACAGGCGGTTTCAGACAGGCGGTCTGAGAAAGATGGTCTGAGACAGACGGTTTCAGACACACGGTCTGAGACAGACGGTCCGAGACAGACTGTCTGAGACAGGCGGTCTGAGGCAGGCGGTCTGAGACAGACGTACTGAGACAGACGGACTGAGACAGGCGGACTGAGAGAGACGGACTGAGACAGACGGTCTGAGACAGACGGTCTGTGACAGACGGTATGAGACAGACGGTCTGAGACAGACGGTCTGAGACAGACGGTCAGAGACAAACGGTCTGAGACAGACGGTCTGAGACTGACGCTCTGAGACTGACGGTCTGAGACAGACGATCTGAGACAGACGGACTGAGAGAGATTGTATGAGAGAGGCGGTCTGAGACAGACGGTCTGAGACAGACGGTCTGGGACAGACGGTCTGAGACAGACCTACTGAGGCAGGCTGACTGAGACAGCCTGACTGAGACAGGCGGACTGAGACAGATGGACTGAGACAGACGGACTGAGTCAGACGGACTGAGACAGACGGACTGAAACAGATGGACTGAGACAGACGGACTGAGTCAGACGGACTGAGACAGACGGACTGAAACAGATGGACTGAGCCAGACGGACTGAGTCAGACGGAATGAGACAGACGGACTGAAACAGACGGACTGAGACAGACGGTCTGAAACAGACGGTCTGAGACAGACGGTCTGAGACAGACCTACTGAGACAGGCTGACTGAGACAGACGGTCTGAAACAGACGGTCAGGGACAGACGGTCTGAGACAGGCGGTCTGAGGCAGGCGGTCTGAGACAGACGTACTGAGACAGACGGACTGAGACAGGCGGTCTGAGACAGACGGACTGAGACAGGCGGTCTGAGACAGGCGGACTGAGAGAGACGGACTGAGACAGACGGTCTGAGACAGACGGTCTGTGACAGACGGTATGAGACAGACGGTCTGAGACAGACGGTCTGAGACAGACGGTCTGAGACAGACGGTCTGAGACAGACGGTCTGAGACAGACGGTCAGAGACAAACGGTCTGAGACAGACGGTCTGAGACTGACGCTCTGAGACTGACGGTCTGAGACAGACGATCTGAGACAGACGGACTGAGAGAGATTGTATGAGAGAGGCGGTCTGAGACAGACGGTCTGAGACTGACAGTCTGAGACAGACGGTTCCAGACAGGCGGTCTGAGACAGACGGTCCGAGACAGAAGGACTGAGACAGACGGTCTGAGACAGACGGTTTCAGACAGGCGGTCTGAGAAAGACGGTCTGAGACAGACCTACTGAGACAGGCTGACTGAGACAGACGGTCTGAAACAGACGGTCAGGGACAGACGGTCTGAGACAGACCTACTGAGGCAGGCTGACTGAGACAGCCTGACTGAGACAGGCGGACTGAGACAGATGGACTGAGACAGACGGACTGAGTCAGACGGACTGAGACAGACGGACTGAAACAGATCGACTGAGCCAGACGGACTTAGTCAGACGGACTGAGACAGACGGACTGAGACAGACCTACTGAGACAGGCTGACTGAGGCATGCGGAATGAGACAGACGGACTGAGGCAGGCGGACTGAGGCAGGCGGACTTAGGCAGGCGGGATGAGAGAGGCGGACTGAGACAGACGGACTGAGACTGACGGACTGAGACAGACGGACTGAGACTGACGCACTGAGACAGGCGGGATGAGGAAGGCGGAATGAGGCAGACGGGCTGAGACAGACGGTCTGACACAGACGGTGTGAGACATACCTACTGAGACAGGCTGACTGAGACAGCCGGGATGAGACAGGCGGAATGAGACAGACGGACTAATACAGACGGACTGAGACAGACGGACTGATACAGGCGGACTGAAACAGACAGACAGAGACAGACAGACAGAGACAGACAGACAGAGACAGACAGACAGAGAGAGACAGACAGAGACAGACAGACAGAGACAGACAGACAGAGACAGACATACAGAGACAGACAGACAGAGCAGGACAGACAGAGATAGACAGACAGAGACAGACAGACAGATACAGACAGAGAGAGATAGACAGACAGAGACAGACAGACAGACACAGACGGACTGAGACAGACAGACGGAGGCAGGCGGACTGAGGCAGACGGACTGAGACAGGCGGACTGAGACAGACGGTCTGCGACAGACCTACTGAGACAGGCGACTGAGACAGGCGGACTGAGACAGACGGTCTGAGACAGCGGACTGAGACTGACGCACTGAGACAGGCGGGATGAGGCACGCGGAATGAGGCAGACGGACTGAGACAGACGGACTGAAACAGACGGACTGAGACAGACGGTCTGAGACAGACGGTCTGTGACAGACGGTATGAGACAGACGGTCTGAGACAGACGGTCTGAGACAGACGGTCTGAGACAGACGGTCTGAGACTGACGCTCTGAGACTGACGGTCTGAGACAGACGATCTGAGACAGACGGACTGAGAGAGATTGTATGAGAGAGGCGGTCTGAGGCAGACGGTCTGGGACAGACGGTCTGAGACAGACCTACTGAGGCAGGCTGGCTGAGACAGCCTGACTGAGACAGACGGACTGAGTCAGACGGACTGAGACAGACGCACTGAAACAGACGGACTGAGTCAGACGGACTGAGACAGACGAACTGAAACAGACGGTCTGAGACAGACTGTCAGAGACAGACCTACTGAGACAGGCTGACTGAGACAGGATGACTGAGACATGCGGACTGAGACAGGCGGGATGAGACAGGCGGGATGAGACAGGCGGACTGAGACAGACGGGCTGAGACAGACGAACTGAAACAGGCGGGATGAGACAGGCGTTCTTAGACAGCGGACTGAGACAGACGGTCTGAGACAGACATACTGAGACAGGCTGACTGTGACAGACGGTCTGAGACAGACCTACTGAGACAGGCTGACTGAGACAGGCGGACTGAGACTGGCTGGATGAGACAGGTGGACTGAGACTGACGCACTGAGACAGGCGGTATGAGATAGGCGGAATGAGGCAGACGGGCTGAGACAGACGAACTAGAACAGATGGACTGAGATAGACGGACTGAGACAGAGGGACTGAGACAGGATGACTGAGACATGCGGACTGAGACAGGCGGGAAGAGACAGGCTGACTGAGACAGGCGGACTGAGACTGGCTGGATGAGACAGGCGGACTGAGACTGACGCACTGAGACAGACGGTCTGAGACAGACGGTCTGAGACAGACGGTTTCAGACACACGGTCTGAGACAGACGGTCCGAGACAGACTGTCTGAGACAGGCGGTCTGAGGCAGGCGGTCTGAGACAGACGTACTGAGACAGACGGACTGAGACAGGCGGTCTGAGACAGACGGACTGAGACAGGCGGTCTGAGACAGGCGGACTGAGAGAGACGGACTGAGACAGACGGTCTGAGACAGACGGTCTGTGACAGACGGTATGAGACAGACGGTCTGAGACAGACGGTCTGAGACAGACGGTCTGAGTCAGACGGTCAGAGACAAACGGTCTGAGACAGACGGTCTGAGACTGACGCTCTGAGACTGACGGTCTGAGACAGACGATCTGAGACAGACGGACTGAGAGAGATTGTATGAGAGAGGCGGTCTGAGACAGACGGTCTGAGACAGACGGTCTGGGACAGACGGTCTGAGACAGACCTACTGAGGCAGGCTGACTGAGACAGCCTGACTGAGACAGGCGGACTGAGACAGATGGACTGAGACAGACGGACTGAGTCAGACGGACTGAGACAGACGGACTGAAACAGATGGACTGAGACAGACGGACTGAGTCAGACGGACTGAGACAGACGGACTGAAACAGATGGACTGAGCCAGACGGACTGAGTCAGACGGAATGAGACAGACGGACTGAAACAGACGGACTGAGACAGACGGTCTGAAACAGACGGTCTGAGACAGACGGTCTGAGACAGACCTATTGAGACAGGCTGACTGAGACAGACGGTCTGAAACAGACGGTCAGGGACAGACGGTCTGAGACAGGCGGTCTGAGGCAGGCGGTCTGAGACAGACGTACTGAGACAGACGGACTGAGACAGGCGGTCTGAGACAGACGGACTGAGACAGGCGGTCTGAGACAGGCGGACTGAGAGAGACGGACTGAGACAGACGGTCTGAGACAGACGGTCTGTGACAGACAGTATGAGACAGACGGTCTGAGACAGACGGTCTGAGACAGACGGTCTGAGACAGACGGTCTGAGACAGACGGTCTGAGACAGACGGTCAGAGACAAACGGTCTGAGACAGACGGTCTGAGACTGACGCTCTGAGACTGACGGTCTGAGACAGACGATCTGAGACAGACGGACTGAGAGAGATTGTATGAGAGAGGCGGTCTGAGACAGACGGTCTGAGACTGACAGTCTGAGACAGACGGTTCCAGACAGGCGGTCTGAGACAGACGGTCCGAGACAGAAGGACTGAGACAGACGGTCTGAGACAGACGGTTTCAGACAGGCGGTCTGAGAAAGATGGTCTGAGACAGACGGTCTCAGACACACGGTCTGAGACAGACGGTCCGAGACAGACGGTCTGAGACAGGCGGTCTGAGGCAGGCGGTCTGAAACAGACGGTCTGAGACAGACGGTCTGAGACAGACCTACTGAGACAGGCTGACTGAGACAGACGGTCTGAAACAGACGGTCAGGGACAGACGGTCTGAGACAGACCTACTGAGGCAGGCTGACTGAGACAGCCTGACTGAGACAGGCGGACTGAGACAGATGGACTGAGACAGACGGACTGAGTCAGACGGACTGAGACAGACGGACTGAAACAGATCGACTGAGCCAGACGGACTTAGTCAGACGGACTGAGACAGACGGACTGAGACAGACCTACTGAGACAGGCTGACTGAGGCATGCGGAATGAGACAGACGGACTGAGGCAGGCGGACTGAGGCAGGCGGACTTAGGCAGGCGGGATGAGAGAGGCGGACTGAGACAGACGGACTGAGACTGACGGACTGAGACAGACGGACTGAGACTGACGCACTGAGACAGGCGGGATGAGGAAGGCGGAATGAGGCAGACGGGCTGAGACAGACGGTCTGACACAGACGGTGTGAGACATACCTACTGAGACAGGCTGACTGAGACAGCCGGGATGAGACAGGCGGAATGAGACAGACGGACTAATACAGACGGACTGAGACAGACGGACTGAGACAGACGGACTGATACAGGCGGACTGAGACAGACAGACAGAGACAGACAGACAGAGACAGACAGACAGAGACAGACAGACAGAGAGAGACAGACAGAGACAGACAGACAGAGACAGACAGACAGAGACAGACATACAGAGACAGACAGACAGAGCAGGACAGACAGAGATAGACAGACAGATACAGACAGAGAGAGATAGACAGACAGAGACAGACAGACAGACACAGACGGACTGAGACAGACAGACGGAGGCAGGCGGACTGAGGCAGACGGACTGAGACAGGCGGACTGAGACAGACGGTCTGCGACAGACCTACTGAGACAGGCGACTGAGACAGGCGGACTGAGACAGACGGTCTGAGACAGCGGACTGAGACTGACGCACTGAGACAGGCGGGATGAGGCACGCGGAATGAGGCAGACGGACTGAGACAGACGGACTGAAACAGACGGACTGAGACAGACGGTCTGAAACAGACGGTCTGAGACAGACGGACTGAGACAGACGGACTGACACAGGCGGGATGAGACAGGCGGGATGAGACAGGCGGAATGAGACAGATGGTCTGAGACAGACCTACTGAGACAGGCGGACTGAGACAGGCGGACTGAGACAGATGGACTGAGACAGACGGACTGAGTCAGACGGACTGAGAGAGATTGTATGAGAGAGGCGGTCTGAGACAGACGGTCTGGGACAGACGGTCTGAGACAGACCTACTGAGGCAGGCTGACTGAGACAGCCTGACTGAGACAGACGGACTGTGTCAGACGGACTGAGACAGACGCACTGAAACAGACGGACTGAGTCAGACGGACTGAGACAGACGAACTGAAACAGACGGTCTGAGACAGACGGTCTGAGACAGGCGGTCTGAGACAGACGGACTGAGAGAGACGGACTGAGACAGACGGTCTGAGACAGACGGTCTGTGACAGGCGGTCTGAGACAGGCGGACTGAGAGAGACGGACTGAGACAGACGGTCTGAGACAGACGGTCTGTGACAGACGGTATGAGACAGACGGTCTGAGACAGACGGTCTGAGACAGACGGTCTGAGACAGACGGTCTGAGACAGACGGTCTGAGACAGACGGTCAGAGACAAACGGTCTGAGACAGACGGTCTGAGACTGACGCTCTGAGACTGACGGTCTGAGACAGACGATCTGAGACAGACGGACTGAGAGAGATTGTATGAGAGAGGCGGTCTGAGACAGACGGTCTGAGACTGACGCTCTGAGACTGACGGTCTGAGACAGACCTACTGAGGCAGGCTGACTGAGACAGCCTGACTGAGACAGGCGGACTGAGACAGATGGACTGAGACAGACGGACTGAGTCAGACGGACTGAGACAGACGGACTGAAACAGATGGACTGAGACAGACGGACTGAGTCAGACGGACTGAGACAGACGGACTGAAACAGATGGACTGAGCCAGACGGACTGAGTCAGACGGACTGAGACAGACGGACTGAAACAGACGGACTGAGACAGACGGTCTGAAACAGACGGTCTGAGACAGACGGTCTGAGACAGACCTACTGAGACAGGCTGACTGAGACAGACGGTCTGAAACAGACGGTCTGAGACAGACGGTCTGAGACAGACCTACTGAGACAGGCTGACTGAGACAGACGGTCTGAAACAGATGGTCAGGGACAGACGGTCTGACACAGGCGGTCTGAGGCAGGCGGTCTGAGACAGACGTACTGAGACAGACGGACTGAGACAGGCGGTCTGAGACAGACGGTCTGACACAGGCGGTCTGAGGCAGGCGGTCTGAGACAGACGTACTGAGACAGACGGACTGAGACAGGCGGTCTGAGACAGACGGACTGAGACCGGCGGTCTGAGACAGGCGGACTGAGAGAGACGGACTGAGACAGACGGTCTGACACAGACGGTCTGTGACAGACGGTATGAGACAGACGGTCTGAGACAGACGGTCTGAGACAGACCTACTGAGACAGGCTGACTGAGACAGACGGTCTGAAACAGATGGTCAGGGACAGACGGTCTGACACAGGCGGTCTGAGGCAGGCGGTCTGAGACAGACGTACTGAGACAGACGGACTGAGACAGGCGGTCTGAGACAGACGGACTGAGACCGGCGGTCTGAGACAGGCGGACTGAGAGAGACGGACTGAGACAGACGGTCTGAGACAGACGGTCTGTGACAGACGGTATGAGACAGACGGTCTGAGACAGACGGTCTGAGACTGACGCTCTGAGACTGACGGTCTGAGACAGACGATCTGAGACAGACGGACTGAGAGAGATTGTATGAGAGAGGCGGTCTGAGACAGACGGTCTGGGACAGACGGTCTGAGACAGACCTACTGAGGCAGGCTGACTGAGACAGCCTGACTGAGACAGACGGACTGAGTCAGACGGACTGAGACAGACGCACTGAAACAGACGGACTGAGTCAGACGGACTGAGACAGACGAACTGAAACAGACGGTCTGAGACAGACTGTCTGAGACAGACCTACTGAGACAGGCAGACTGAGACAGGATGACTGAGACATGCGGACTCAGACAGGCGGGATGAGACAGGCGGGATGAGACAGGCGGACTGAGACAGACGGGCTGAGACAGACAAACTGAAACAGGCGGGATGAGACAGGCGTTCTTAGACAGCGGACTGAGACAGACGGTCTGAGACAGACATACTGAGACAGGCTGACTGTGACAGACGGTCTGAGACAGACCTACTGAGACAGGCTGACTGAGACAGGCGGACTGAGACTGGCTGGATGAGACAGGTGGACTGAGACTGACGCACTGAGACAGGCGGTATGAGATAGGCGGAATGAGGCAGACGGGCTGAGACAGACGAACTAGAACAGATGGACTGAGATAGACGTACTGAGACAGAGGGACTGAGACAGGATGACTGAGACATGCGGACTGAGACAGGCGGGATGAGACAGGCTGACTGAGACAGGCGGACTGAGACTGGCTGGATGAGACAGGTGGACTGAGACTGACGCACTGAGACAGACGGACTGAGACAGGCGGTCTGAGACAGACGGACTGAGACAGGCGGTCTGAGACAGGCGGACTGAGAGAGACGGACTGAGACAGACGGTCTGAGACAGACGGTCTGTGACAGACGGTATGAGACAGACGGTCTGAGACAGACGGTCTGAGACAGACGGTCAGAGACAAACGGTCTGAGACAGACGGTCTGAGACTGACGCTCTGAGACTGACGGTCTGAGACAGACGATCTGAGACAGACGGACTGAGAGAGATTGTATGAGAGAGGCGGTCTGAGACAGACGGTCTGGGACAGACGGTCTGAGACAGACCTACTGAGGCAGGCTGACTGAGACAGCCTGACTGAGACAGGCGGACTGAGACAGATGGACTGAGACAGACGGACTGAGTCAGACGGACTGAGACAGACGGACTGAAACAGATGGACTGAGACAGACGGACTGAGTCAGACGGACTGAGACAGACGGACTGAAACAGATGGACTGAGCCAGACGGACTGAGTCAGACGGACTGAGACAGACGGACTGAAACAGACGGACTGAGACAGACGGTCTGAAACAGACGGTCTGAGACAGACGGTCTGAGACAGACCTACTGAGACAGGCTGACTGATACAGACGGTCTGAAACAGACGGTCAGGGACAGACGGTCTGAGACAGGCGGTCTGAGGCAGGCGGTCTGAGACAGACGTACTGAGACAGACGGACTGAGACAGGCGGTTTGAGACAGACGGACTGAGACAGGCGGTCTGAGACAGGCGGACTGAGAGAGACGGACTGAGACAGACGGTCTGAGACAGACGGTCTGTGACAGACGGTATGAGACAGACGGTCTGAGACAGACGGTCTGAGACAGACGGTCTGAGACAGACGGTCTGAGACAGACGGTCTGAGACAGACGGTCAGAGACAAACGGTCTGAGACAGACGGTCTGAGACTGACGCTCTGAGACTGACGGTCTGAGACAGACGATCTGAGACAGACGGACTGAGAGAGATTGTATGAGAGAGGCGGTCTGAGACAGACGGTCTGAGACTGACGCTCTGAGACTGACGGTCTGAGACAGACCTACTGAGGCAGGCTGACTGAGACAGCCTGACTGAGACAGGCGGACTGAGACAGATGGACTGAGACAGACGGACTGAGTCAGACGGACTGAGACAGACGGACTGAAACAGATGGACTGAGACAGACGGACTGAGTCAGACGGACTGAGACAGACGGACTGAAACAGATGGACTGAGCCAGACGGACTGAGTCAGACGGTTCCAGACTGGCGGTCTGAGACAGACGGTCCGAGACAGAAGGACTGAGACAGACGGCCTGAGACAGACGGTTTCAGACAGGCGGTCTGAGAAAGATGGTCTGAGACAGACGGTCTCAGACACACGGTCTGAGACAGACGGTCCGGGACAGACGGTCTGAGACAGGCGGTCTGAGGCAGGCGGTCTGAAACAGACGGTCTGAGACAGACCTACTGAGACAGGCTGACTGAGACAGACGGTCTGAAACAGACGGTCAGGGACAGACGGTCTGAGACAGACCTACTGAGGCAGGCTGACTGAGACAGCCTGACTGAGACAGGCGGACTGAGACAGATGGACTGAGACAGACGGACTGAGTCAGACGGACTGAGACAGACGGACTGAAACAGATCGACTGAGCCAGACGGACTTAGTCAGACGGACTGAGACAGACGGACTGAGACAGACGGACTGAGACAGACGGACTGAAACAGATCGACTGAGCCAGACGGACTTAGTCAGACGGACTGAGACAGACGGACTGAGACAGACCTACTGAGACAGGCTGACTGAGGCATGCGGAATGAGACAGACGGACTGAGGCAGGCGGACTGAGGCAGGCGGACTTAGGCAGGCGGGATGAGAGAGGCGGACTGAGACAGACGGACTGAGACTGACGGACTGAGACAGACGGACTGAGACTGACGCACTGAGACAGGCGGGATGAGGAAGGCGGAATGAGGCAGACGGGCTGAGACAGGCGGTCTGACACAGACGGTGTGAGACATACCTACTGAGACAGGCTGACTGTGACAGACGGTCTGAGACAGACCTACTGAGACAGGCTGACTGAGACAGGCGGACTGAGACTGGCTGGATGAGACAGGTGGACTGAGACTGACGCACTGAGACAGGCGGTATGAGATAGGCGGAATGAGGCAGACGGGCTGAGACAGACGAACTAGAACAGATGGACTGAGATAGACGTACTGAGACAGAGGGACTGAGACAGGATGACTGAGACATGCGGACTGAGACAGGCGGGATGAGACAGGCTGACTGAGACAGGCGGACTGAGACTGGCTGGATGAGACAGGTGGACTGAGACTGACGCACTGAGACAGACGGACTGAGACAGGCGGTCTGAGACAGACGGACTGAGACAGGCGGTCTGAGACAGGCGGACTGAGAGAGACGGACTGAGACAGACGGTCTGAGACAGACGGTCTGTGACAGACGGTATGAGACAGACGGTCTGAGACAGACGGTCTGAGACAGACGGTCAGAGACAAACGGTCTGAGACAGACGGTCTGAGACTGACGCTCTGAGACTGACGGTCTGAGACAGACGATCTGAGACAGACGGACTGAGAGAGATTGTATGAGAGAGGCGGTCTGAGACAGACGGTCTGGGACAGACGGTCTGAGACAGACCTACTGAGGCAGGCTGACTGAGACAGCCTGACTGAGACAGGCGGACTGAGACAGATGGACTGAGACAGACGGACTGAGTCAGACGGACTGAGACAGACGGACTGAAACAGATGGACTGAGACAGACGGACTGAGTCAGACGGACTGAGACAGACGGACTGAAACAGATGGACTGAGCCAGACGGACTGAGTCAGACGGACTGAGACAGACGGACTGAAACAGACGGACTGAGACAGACGGTCTGAAACAGACGGTCTGAGACAGACGGTCTGAGACAGACCTACTGAGACAGGCTGACTGAGACAGACGGTCTGAAACAGACGGTCAGGGACAGACGGTCTGAGACAGGCGGTCTGAGGCAGGCGGTCTGAGACAGACGTACTGAGACAGACGGACTGAGACAGGCGGTTTGAGACAGACGGACTGAGACAGGCGGTCTGAGACAGGCGGACTGAGAGAGACGGACTGAGACAGACGGTCTGAGACAGACGGTCTGTGACAGACGGTATGAGACAGACGGTCTGAGACAGACGGTCTGAGACAGACGGTCTGAGACAGACGGTCTGAGACAGACGGTCTGAGACAGACGGTCAGAGACAAACGGTCTGAGACAGACGGTCTGAGACTGACGCTCTGAGACTGACGGTCTGAGACAGACGATCTGAGACAGACGGACTGAGAGAGATTGTATGAGAGAGGCGGTCTGAGACAGACGGTCTGAGACTGACGCTCTGAGACTGACGGTCTGAGACAGACCTACTGAGGCAGGCTGACTGAGACAGCCTGACTGAGACAGGCGGACTGAGACAGATGGACTGAGACAGACGGACTGAGTCAGACGGACTGAGACAGACGGACTGAGTCAGACGGACTGAGACAGACGGACTGAAACAGATGGACTGAGCCAGACGGACTGAGTCAGACGGTTCCAGACTGGCGGTCTGAGACAGACGGTCCGAGACAGAAGGACTGAGACAGACGGCCTGAGACAGACGGTTTCAGACAGGCGGTCTGAGAAAGATGGTCTGAGACAGACGGTCTCAGACACACGGTCTGAGACAGACGGTCCGGGACAGACGGTCTGAGACAGGCGGTCTGAGGCAGGCGGTCTGAAACAGACGGTCTGAGACAGACGGTCTGAGACAGACCTACTGAGACAGGCTGACTGAGACAGACGGTCTGAAACAGACGGTCAGGGACAGACGGTCTGAGACAGACCTACTGAGGCAGGCTGACTGAGACAGCCTGACTGAGACAGGCGGACTGAGACAGATGGACTGAGACAGACGGACTGAGTCAGACGGACTGAGACAGACGGACTGAAACAGATCGACTGAGCCAGACGGACTTAGTCAGACGGACTGAGACAGACGGACTGAGACAGACGGACTGAGACAGACGGACTGAAACAGATCGACTGAGCCAGACGGACTTAGTCAGACGGACTGAGACAGACGGACTGAGACAGACCTACTGAGACAGGCTGACTGAGGCATGCGGAATGAGACAGACGGACTGAGGCAGGCGGACTGAGGCAGGCGGACTTAGGCAGGCGGGATGAGAGAGGCGGACTGAGACAGACGGACTGAGACTGACGGACTGAGACAGACGGACTGAGACTGACGCACTGAGACAGGCGGGATGAGGAAGGCGGAATGAGGCAGACGGGCTGAGACAGGCGGTCTGACACAGACGGTGTGAGACATACCTACTGAGACAGGCTGACTGAGACAGCCGGGATGAGACAGGCGGAATGAGACAGACGGACTAATACAGACGGACTGAGACAGACGGACTGATACAGGCGGACTGAGACAGACAGACAGAGACAGACAGACAGAGACAGACAGACAGAGACAGACAGACAGAGAGAGACAGACAGAGACAGACAGACAGAGACAGACAGACAGAGACAGACATGCAGAGACAGACAGACAGAGCAGGACAGACAGAGATAGATAGACAGAGACAGACAGACAGATACAGACAGAGAGAGATAGACAGACAGAGACAGACAGACAGACACAGACGGACTGAGACAGACAGACGGAGGCAGGCGGACTGAGGCAGACGGACTGAGACAGGCGGACTGAGACAGACGGTCTGCGACAGACCTACTGAGACAGGCGACTGAGACAGGCGGACTGAGACAGACGGTCTGAGACAGCGGACTGAGACTGACGCACTGAGACAGGCGGGATGAGGCACGCGGAATGAGGCAGACGGACTGAGACAGACGGACTGAAACAGACGGACTGAGACAGACGGTCTGAAACAGACGGTCTGAGACAGACGGACTGAGACAGACGGACTGACACAGGCGGGATGAGACAGGCGGGATGAGACAGGCCGAATGAGACAGATGGTCTGAGACAGACCTACTGAGACAGGCGGACAGAGACAGGCGGACTCAGACAGCCGGAATTAGACAGTTGACTGAGACAGACGGTCCCAGACAGACCTACTGAGACAGGCGGACTGAGACAGGCGGGCTGAGACAGACGGTCTGAGACAGACGGACTGACACAGGAGGGATGAGACAGGCGGAATGAGACAGGCGGCTGAGACAGGCGGACTCAGACAGCGGACTGACACACACGGACTGAGACAGACGGACTGAGACTGACGCACTGAGACAGGCGGGATGAGGCAGGCGGAATGAGGCAGACGGACTAATACAGACGGACTGAGACAGACGGACTGAGACAGGCGGACTGAGACAGACGGACTGAGACAGACGGACTGAGACAGGCGGACTGAGACAGGCGGACTGAGACAGACGGACTGAGGCAGGCGGACTGAGACATTCGGACTGAGACAGACGGTCTGCGACAGACCTACTGAGACAGACGGTATGAGACAGACCAACTGACACAGGCGCACTGAGACAGGCGGACTGACACAGGCGGGATGAGGCAGGCGGAATGAGGCAGACGTGCTGAGACAGACCGACTGAAACAGACGGACTGAGACAGACGGTCTGTAACAGACGGTCTGAGACAGACTTACTGAGGTAGGCTGACTGAGACAGCCTGACTGAGACAGGCGGACTGAGACAGATGGTCTGAGACAGACCTACTGAGACAGGATGACTGAGACAGGCGGACTGAGACTGACGGACTGAGACAGGCGTGGGTAGCTTCGCTGTATGCGCTCTACCGTGAGAGGGTAGTAGCGCTGCAGCGAGCCATCAAGGAGGCCAAAGCTCAGGCGTGGCGAGAGCTCCGCGATGCTCTAGGGAAGGACCCGTGGGGGCGCGCCTATAAGCTGGTGTTAGGCCGGCTTCGGTCATGGGCGCCCCCCGTTAAGGAGTCCTTAGACCACCCATTCCTCCGCCGTGTGGTGGACACCCTGTTTCCCCGTATTTCAAGCGGGGAGGGTGTGCCCACGGCGGAGGCATCGTCGGACACTTCCACCTGGTCCGACGCATGGGGGGTCACCTTCGAGGAGCTCGCCAGGGCTCTGCGTCGGCTCGGAGCACGCAACACCGCTCCGGGTCCCGACGGCATCCCTGGCAGGGCCTGGGTTTTGGCCTCGGACTTCCTTGGTCCAGCCATGATGGAGGCGTTCAACGCCTGTCTTCGGCGGGGCGAGTACCCCGTCGAGTGGAAGGAAGGACGGATGGTCCTCCTGAAGAAGGAAGGTAGACCCGGAGACTCCCCGTCTGCGTACCGGCCGCTGTGTTAGTTGGATGAGGCGGGCAAACTTTTCGAACGCATCATCGTTGCCCGCCTCACCAACCACCTGTCCGAGGTAGGCCCCAATTTGTCGGAGTGCCAGTACGGATTCCGCGAGAGGCGTTCGACTATAGACGCGATTAAGCGCGTCAAGTCCCTCGCGGAGAACGCCGTATCCCGGGGTGGGGTGTGCTGTGACGTCGGACGGACCTCCTCCGTATTGAATTAGCCGTTAATTTTAGTTCTTAATCATTTAATCGCTACGCTTAAAACCTACACCTTTTTTTTTTTTTTTTTTTTTAACGTGGGGGAAATCTTCGAAAGATACCCCGCTCCCCTGGGTGAGGGAGCGGGGTTATGCCGGATTCTTACCGGCTAAAACCCCCACGGTGGCCCTCTCTGGCGTTGCGGGGAGGCCCTGGGAACTCTGAAAAGAACGCCACCAGGACCTCCCCACGCCAACTGCCCCGGGTGTGGGGCACCATCACGGGGTGGAGTTTGAAGTTACTCCACCCCACACCCAAAACGAACTCCTCCGACAGCGTCCGGGCCACCGAGACGCTGTCGGCCCTCCTAGGGGACCGTTTCCCGGGACACTCTGGGCCACCACCCAGAGTGTCACGGTCCCCCCGCGGCGGCCAAGATGGAACGGGTGCGAAGTTGTCGCACCCGGGCCGCCGCCATCACACCGACTCGTGTCGGGAGACAGGCGGGTTGGTGGGTAAATCACACCAACCTGCCGGCCGACGTCCTCTAATGAGGGGTGGCACCGCCGCGGATTTGACGTCCGCGACGGCCACCCCTCGCTCATGGCGGGCGGGATTGCTCCCGTACCCGCTCCGCGGCCTCCTTCTGCAGCATAACTTGCTCGCAGAAGGATGCCACGGCCCTCCAATTCCTGTCGCTGTCCAGCAGGGCCCAAACACTGCTGGCAGCGACAGGTCGTGGCCAATCTGGCCAATAAGGACACGGCGCGGCGCTGAAAAGGCGGGGCATTCCTCCAGCGTATGCCGCGCCGTGTCCACCTCCTCGGGGCCGCAGTGATGACTCGCCGCCGTCGTCTCCTTCCCGATTCGACACAGGTACTCACCGAAGCAACCATGCCCGCTGAGCACCTGTGTCATCCGGTAGGTGAGCCTACCATGCCGCCGCTCCTGCCATTGATGGTAGAGAGGCAGGAGGGCCCCGACAACTGGCTTGGCGGAGAAACGCTGTAGCTCGTTCCTCCATCTGGAAACAGCCAGCTGCCGGGCCTGGCGCTTATAAACCTCGACCACCTCAGGCCCTGGCAGCTGCCCGTCCAGCTGCCGCCGCGCACGGATACGCGTGTAAACTAGCGCATCCGCCGCGGCCAACAGCTCAAACGGAACGAGCCCCGCCAGGACCATCGCCACCTCGTAGGAGATGGTGCGGTACCCACGAATGACCCGGATGGCCAGCCGGCGTTGCAAGCGATGGAGAAGTGCAACGCTTCGCCGGCTGGCCATCAGGGCATCGGCGAAAATTGCCGAGCCATAAAGGGTCATAGACCGCAACACCCCCGCATAGAGGTGGCGAACCCTCGAATCTGGTCCCCCGAGGTTGGGCATTATGCGGCCAAGGGCCGCAGCTGCCCGCTCAACTCGGGGGACGAGGTGGTCAAAGTGGACTTCGAAGCGCCAGGAGCAGTCGAGGACGAGACCCAAGTACTTCATAGTGGTCCCGACCTCGACCCAGGCATCACCTACCTTGATCCACGACTTGAGCAGACGCTGAGACCTCGGGAGGCCATGAAAGGCCATCGCCGAGGTCTTTTTCGCGTCGATGCGAAGCCCCAAGCCGTAGATCTCCGAGACAACGGCGGCCACTGCGGCCTCCGCTAGACGGATGGCCCTCCTGAGGGTTAACCCGACGGCAAGAATGTAAGTGTCGTTTGCATAGCAGACGACATACGTGCCGTCGGGCAACCGGACCCGCAGGACCCGGTCGTACCGCATGTTCCAAAGGGTTGGGCCAACGGCCGAACCCTGGGGTACGCCGAGATCCACTCCCCGTCGAACTCTGCCGTCCCGGCCGCTGTAATGGATCCACCTGTCCTGCAGGTAGGCCCCCACCACCGCCTTTAAGTAGGGAGGCACCTGGTGATAGTCCAGGGCCTCCCTGATGGCGGCCCAGGGCAGGGTGTTAAATGCGTTGGTGATGTCAAGAGACACCGCCACGCACAACCCACCCGGGGATACGGCATTCTCCGCGAGGGACTGGACACGCTTAATCGCGTCTATAGTCGAACGCCCCTCGCGGAAGCCGTACTGGTTCTCCGACAAATCGGGACCTACCTCGGACAGGTGGTTCATGAGGCGGGCAACGATGATACGTTCGAAAAGTTTGCCCGCCTCATCCAACAAGCACAACGGCCGGTACGCAGACGGGGAGTCTGCGGGTCTTCCATCCTTCTTCAGGAGGACCATCCGCCCGTCCTTCCACTCGGCGGGGAACTCGCCCCGCCGAAGACAGGCGTTGAACGCCTCCACCATGGCTGGACCAAGGACGTCCGAGGCCAAAACCCAGGCCCTGCCAGGGATGCCGTCGGGACCCGGAGCGGTATTGCGTGCTCCGAGCCGACGCAGAGCCCTGGCGAGCTCCTCGAAGGTGACCCCCCATGCGTCGGACCAGGTTGGAACTTCCGACGGTGCCACCGCCGTGCGCTCAATTTCCCCGCCTGAAGTGCGAGGGAAAAGAGTGTCCACCACACGGCGGAGGAATGGGGGGTCGAGGGTCTCCGTGACGGGGGGCGCCCAAGGCCTGAGCCGGCCTAAAACCAGCTTGTAGGCGCGCCCCCACGGATCCCTCCCGAGAGCTTCGAGGAGCTCTAGCCACGCCTGAGCTTTGGCCTCCTTGATGGCTCGCTGCAGCGCTACTACTTGTTGCCTGTAGAGCGCATACAGCTCGGCTACCCACGCCGGATCCGTATCGCTGCGCCGACGGCCGCGGGTGTACCGGCGGCGCGCCCGCACGCACAAGGTGCGTAACTCTGCAATTGCGGGCGACCACCAGTACACCGAGGACTTAATGCGTGGACCCGCTCTAGGCATCGCCGCGTCGCAAATCTGCGTCATTACGCGGCGAAGCCAGCGGGCCCACGCGCGCCCGTCTGCTGGCCCGGAGCTGGCAATGCTCCAGGCCACGGCGTGAGCAGCAGCCACCAGGACGTCCTTGTCCAGCCTCTATAGGTTCCACCGCGGTGGTGGACGCTCCCCTTCTGGGCGGCCTCGGGGCTCGTCCGGAGGGGCAGAGGAGAGGGTCATCGTAATGTAACGATGATCTGACAACGTCTCGACCCCCTCCGCCACCCTCCGCCCCGAGATACGGCGCGCAGCAGCAGGCGAGGCAAAGGAAAGATCGACGATGGATCCTCCCTGCTGCCGCACGCACGTATGGACGGTACCTGTATTTAAAAGACACAGCTCCAGTCCCGCCGCCCAATCTAGCAGCGCTGAACCCCTCGCGTCCGTCCTGGGGGAACCCCAGGCCGTGGCCTTGGAGTTGAAATCCCCCAGGACGATAACAGGACGGGGCCGGCAAGGAACAATGGAACACCGGACCCCGTCCAGAAACTCCTCGAACGACGCGAGGGGCCAGCTGGGGGGAGCGTAAGCTCCCACCACCGCGGTGCCACCCCAATCGACGGCGACATATCCGCGCTCTATCAGCGAGCACGCCGGGGAGTTCTGTCGGCCGCCCCAAATTATCGTGACGGAGCCCCGCTCGTCACCGATCCACGACGGGTGGACCGGGACGGCGTAGGGCTCCGCCACGACAGCCAGTCCTACTTGCCGCTCGGCCAGGGCCTGCGAGAGAAGATCCTGTGCCCTGGCCGAGCGATTCAAGTTTGCTTGGAGGAGGGGACCGGACGGAGCGAATCCTAGGCCGTGTCCGTCCGGCCCTCCGAAGCCAAGCCCTCCTTGATTAGGTTGGGCGTCGCCGGGGTCGTCACTCCCGGCGCCGCCTCAACCTCCATGGGAGTCTCGGCAGAGACTCCCGATGCCGCAGCGGTTGACGGAGTGGCACGCCGCGCGGGAGGCGCTGGACGAGCGCCGGATACAGTGGCCTTAGTGGCCACTGACGTGGAAAACTGCTGCGATGCAGCAGCAGGTCCTTTTGCCGCTCCGCCCTTACGGCGGCGGCGACCCCCACGATGTTTCGTGGCCCTGGCCGCTGGGCACTCTTTGGTGCCCGGTCGATGGTTGGCCGCCCGGCCCGCACCTGCACAAACTGTGCAATTAGGCGGGGCGGTGCACTGCGACGAGCGGTGTCCTGTCTCGCCGCAAAGGAAGCACCGCCCCGTCCTATCCTCCTGTGCAGTGCACCGCTGCCTCGTGTGACCGAAATCGAGGCAGCGGTAGCACTGCATGGGCCGGGCGTCAAGGTCATCGACGGGGACCTCCGTCCACCCGTCGATGACCAATTTCCTGGCCAGGGCCAACTTCCGGGCCGCCGCCACAGGGCAGCGGACCCAGAGGTACCGAGACCCGAGGAGTTCGGGCGGATATCGCCCGCCTTCACCTCCTCGGGTCGGCACAGTCCCTCCTTACAGAGATTGTCCTTGGTGATTTAACGTGCGGTTCCCGCAAATAGCTCTACCACACGGCCCCCATGGGCGCGGGATTGGGATACGCCCAATCAGCGCGTCCCCGCCACTGCAGGGGACTACCAGAGTGGCGCAGGGTCTTGCGGGCCCTGATACCAGACTTCTGGTGGAGCCGAGTGCCTTTCCAACACTCTACCAGCTATGCAGGCTGGTTCCCGAGCTGTTGGGACGCAGCTCACCCGCCGAAGGCCCGACTAGCAGGCCCTCTGGCCAGCATGCGGCCTAACCACTGCCCCCGCGATGGTCCTTCCCATGACCGGGCCAGGACAATGTCCTGTGGGCCCCCGGTCCCCGCGGTACCAGTCTTGATCACTGGTGGGAACTACGCGACGAAAGCCGCTCCCAAGTTGGGGGCCCCGCAGCCCCCAGCATTGGTCGGCTAGCGACTCGGGTACGTGGAGACGCTACCCTCCAAAGGACACAAGACAGGAATCGATCAATTGATCTTTCTACCTGCTTGGGCCCCCCCTGCGCACCTCCCACACCTATACACTCACACTACACATTCACACTAACTCTCCTCCTCTCAAACACACGTCTCGCATACACACAAAAACATTTATACTTCTCCTTGCATTCCAACACACCACTCACATCCACACTACCATCCTCTCTCCTTGTCACTCCACACGCATTCAGATCTCGGAGATCATCATACAACACACATTCAGCCAACACATGTTTCCAATCCTCACGCACAGCACCACACATACAACGCTCAGTTTCACACAACCCACGCTCGCACAAAAACGCATTCATACTTCCATGACCGGTCAGCAGAAAACATGCATACACACTCGGCTCAAACGCACCACTCCTTTCAGCAAACCTTACATTCTTGATATATTCATACGTCACACGTCCTTTCTCACTCTGCTCCCATCTACTCTGCCAACATTCATACGCTCTATCATTCACAAATTCTACACATTCATCCACCGTCATTCCATTCAATGCACTCGAAGCGGCGATCTCATTCGCACACACACTCACACCTTTCTTCACTCTGGCACACACACCCCTCCTTACACACTCTAGGTCCCAAGGTAGGACACCCATCAGCACTTGCATACTCTCAGTCGAAACAGTTCTACACACATTCAAACACGCATGCAACACAACACGCTGACATCTATTCATCAATTCCCTTGCCTACCCAAACTGCATCACATCATACCACACACTCGCTCCATACATGACACACGCAACAAACAAACCCTTATACAACACTCTCACCGCTCTCCGTCTCATACTCCACTCACACTTCAACACTCTCCTCATTGCACACACAACATTCAATATCTTCTTCCTCAAGTATTCCAGATGCACTTTAAAATTCATTCGCTCGCTCACCCATATACCCAAATATTTCACTTGCACAACATACTTGAGGGACACTCCATTCATACGCACAATTGGTCTTCTATTCTCAGACATACTACCTTTCAACAACATTGTTACACTCTTACTCTCAGACACACTAACACCTACTTCCGCACCCCACTCACACACAATTTCCATCCACTCAGTTCCAATTCGCTCAATTTCCATTCGGCTCTGTCCTTCAACCATCAAATACAAATCATCCGCAAATGCAACACACTTACATCCACATTCTCTCAAGCGCCGCAGAAGCCTGTCCATGCGCCCTGTCCAGAGGAAAGGACCAGAGACAGACCCCTGCGGACACCCACGCTCAACATTCTTCCACACAACATCATTCACACCGCACATACACGCTGCCCTCCTCTGGAAATAACTTTTCCAGAGGGGCATCTCTTCACATCCTGTTTCATTCAACCACTCAATCACACTATCCCACTCAAGATTGTCAAACGCTCCTTTAAAATCCACAAATATTCCCAATACATACTTTTTGTCACTCTCTTGCACATACTCTCTCACTTCCATCCAGGCACTCTCCGTCGATCGTCCCCTGCGAAAACCATGCTGCGCTTCATCCATACTATCACACACTCTCCGTTCATGCCGTTTAACCAACATTCGCTCTAACACTTTCCCAAGCACAGACAGCAAGCTGATTGGTCTATAAGACGCAGGGTCCGATCGCGGTTTTCCAGGGGACTTCAGCAAGACTACCACACACGCTTTCTTCCACTCATTGGGGAAACATCCAGTTTTCAGACACTTACAAACGGAGGCCATAATGCCGCGCACGCGGAGGTCCGCCGTCTTGCAGGGACGGGCGATTTTCACGCCCGTCCCCTCCAACACTACGGCCATCTTCGCCGCCAAAAGATCCGCCTTAGCGGCACGGTCGGGGCCAGGGACCTCCAAAATGAGCGACCCCGTGGCCCCTCGCCGTGGTCGCAGCGGTGGCACCCCTAATTCGGCAAGGTTAATCGATGTCCTTGCCTTTAACATCGCGTCCGCGTACGTTAATTTGCAGCCGTCCGGCACTGTTACCGAGACGGCTGCTGTACGAGGAGCACGGGACGGTACAACCTTCGCCCGTTCCACCGCTGCACCACCCTTCACATGCCCCATGGCCTTCGTTGGGGCTTTAGTCGCTGGCCTTTTAGGCGCCGGGGCAGCTCCCTTCTTAATGGCCTCATTGGCCTCGTGCTTGGCCTTTCGGCCGACCACCTGCGACCAGGGTGTTTCCACCGTGGCCGCCTTCTTCGTCGCCGGAGCCAATCCTCCAGCTGAAGGCCCGGTCGCCTTCCGCCCGCTTTGCTTAGAACCCGCTCGCGTAGGTGGAGTAGCGGCAGCGGACGCAGTCTTCTTCGCCGCGGGAGCTCCTACCTTCTTCTTGGAAGGGGGAGCAGACGCCGGCAGACCCGCACGCGGGCTAGGGCCCGGTGCCGCACGAGGTGGGCGCCTTGCCGCATCCACGAAGGGCAACTTGGCCCGTATCTCGGACCTAATGTCCGACAGCCGGCTGTCGATCAGCCTCGAAATCCTCTCAAAGAGAGCATCTTCGAGGGCCGGCTGTGACTCCAATTCACCGGGACCCTCGGCCGTCGCCGCCACTCCCCGAATCGGCGAAAAGCCGTCCCCGGGGAGGATACGCGGCGACGGGACGGGGGAAACCCGTTGCGGCAAAGGCGCCGCAGATACCGGAGAGGAAGTACCCCGACGGTCGCGCGCCTGACCCTCTCGGAGGGCCCGAAGGTCCTCCTCGAGTTGGTCCCCCGCCGCTTAAGTTCGCGGTTCTCCGCCTCTAATGCAGAGGCGGCCGCGGTAGCGGAGCGGGTGGCCAGCTCGGCCTCCGCAACTTGTACTTCGTGCGATGCCAACCGCAGGGCGCGTACGAAACGACCCTGCAAGTTCTTTGAATTGGCGGCAACTTTATCGACGGTCTCCATATGTTTATGGACGACCGCGACAATATCCGCAGTGGGCAGTCGCCGGAATTCCCGAGCGAGAGATCCCTCGTCCGGGAGCGGCACACTGCCTTTGGACGGTGGACGTGCAGCAATGGATGGGTCGAGAACTGCTTTCGCAGCCTCGACCAATGCGGCCTGCTCTTCTACTTCTAGCAGCTGCTTTTTAGCAGCCGCTAACTGCACGTACTCGCCCGTGGTGGGCGGACGTCCACGTTTCCTGGTTGGAATGGCTGGAAGGGAGGAGGACGTCGAAGCGTCCGACTCCAACCCTTCCATCTCATCGGTCGTATCAAAGGGTCCCCGCCCCCCGCCAATAGTCGCCGCTGATTCCACGGAGGACGATCTCGATGGTTGGCGCGAGACGCCCGGCCGCGGTGTTGATCGACCTGGACCTGCACGCTCGGGGCTGCGCGGGCGAGCGAAGGTGGAATCTCGCTCAGCCTCCCGCGATCCGTCCTGAGACTTCTGTCTCAGAGCCGCCTCGACTGTCGCCGCGTTAATATGTACGCGGGGCGTCCCAGGCGGAAGCCGGATGTTGAGCAGCCGGCCTCTCGATAGTTTCGCCGACGGGGAGGCCGACCGTGAAGTCGCCTCCTCTCCCGCCGAAGCGCTCGAGGCGCTTGTAGAGCGCGCGCGGCAAGCCGCGACACGTGTATCATCCCCCCCATCCCCAAAAGGTTTTGTTTGTTTGTTTAAGTTAGAAATCTCGATAACAGTCCCACGAGCGTGGTCGGAAATGAAGTCCGCCATGGCAGAGCCGCCTTACCATGGTAAGCCTAGTTACTCGGGGGTGTCGGCAGGTTCCCCCGAGGGACCGTTCAAGACTGCACCTATTTAAAGACCACGCAGCCATGCACCCATCGGCACGGTTATCCTTCACACCTTGGGTTTGGTCTCTCCTAACCCGCTCCGATCGCCTCTGTTTCAGTCCTCCGTGCGAGCCTTACCGGCAAGGGAGGCCCTGCCGGGGTCCGAAGACCCCACCGGCATCGCCTCGCACATCATCGGACCTACTTTGAAAACGACCGGAGCAATCCCTTTTAGTCGCCTCGTACGACAGGCAGGGAATACCGTGGCCGTATTCTGCCCCCCGGCCACAGAGCGGATTTTTTATAGAGGTTTACTCCTCGCGGTCCGGCCGGTTAAGGCAAGACCCCCGTTCCTGCGAAACATGACCACAGGCTTACGGTATGGTTGGCTCGGGTAGCTCGGGATCGCCAAATCCCGTACTGTGGGTAATGAGTCCACAGCCCCTGAGGGACCCTGAGGGAACTCCTTTTTTTTTTTTTTTTTTTTAACGTGGGGGAAATCTTCCAAAGATACCCCGCCCCCTGGGGGGAGGAGGCGGGGTTATGCCGGATTTCTACCGGCTAAAACCCCCACGGTGGCCCTCTATGGCGTGCTGGGGAGGCCCTGGGAACTCTGAGAAGAACGCCACCAGGACCTCCCCACGCCAATTGCCCCGGGTGTGGGGCACCATCACGGGGTGGAGTTATGCACTACTCCACCCCACACCCAAAACGAACTCCTCCGACAGCGTCCGGGCCACCGAGACGCTGTCGGCCCTCCTGGGGGACCGTTTCTCGGGACACTCTGGGACCCCACCCAGAGTGTCACGGTCCCCCCGCGGCGGCCAAGATGGAATGGGTGCGAAGTTGTCGCACCCGGGCCGCCGCCATCACACCGACTCATGTCGGGAGACGGGCGGGTTGGTGGGTAAATCACACCAACCCGCCGGCCGACGTCCTCTAATGAGGGGCGGCACCGCCGCTGATTTGACGTCCGCGACGGCCACCCCTCGCTGATGGCGGGCGGGATTGCTCCCGAACCCGCTCCGCGGCCTCCTTCTGCAGCATAACCTGCTCGCAGAATGAGGCCACATCCCTCCAATACCATCCACCTAACATATTATAACTTTTCTACTAATTTTCTTTCCACTATATAACATACACTTTCTTCAAGCATATTCACCACATATCTTAATCATTTTATTCTATCTAACCCTAACACGACCTAACCTGGCTACGCCTACCCTAACCTAGCCCTAACCTCCCTCTATCAACCTAACATACTATCACTCCCCTATTAATTTTCTCTACCTTTCATATTTTACACTTTCTCTGAACATATCACTACATCATACTTACCTTATTATATACTCACCCGTTATACTTACCGTACATCTAAGACCTCGTACCGCACCGACAACCTGTAGACAACATAATAATGTACTAAATACTCACCCGTTATACCGCAAGCGAACCGCGATTACGTAACTTGTACTCTGCGAACTTCGAACATATTACTCACCTCTCGTTCTCATCAGCGCTCACCCTATCTCATAATACATCCATCGACCTTCGTTATAAATATTCAGCGACCAAATTCTTTCTTATCTTGTACACATCCGCCGAGCCTAGATATCTAAGTCACCGAGCCAAATTCTTTCTTATCTTATAAACATCCGTCGAACCGCGTTATCTATGTCGCCGAGCCAAATTCTTCCTTATCTTATAAACATCCGCCAACCGAAATTCGTTATCTGAATCTTATAAACATCCTTCGACCGAACTCTGTTATCTCGATACTCTAAACATCCTCCGACCGAACTTCGATATCTTAATCTTATAAACATCCTCCGACCGAAATTCTTTATCTCGACGTTGTAAACACCCTGCGAGCGAACCTCATTATCTAATCTTTATAAACATCCGCTGACCGGGACCTCCGGCCAACACGTAACCCAAATATTGTAACGAACATCCGTGCGACCAAAATCTCTAACTACCGATAAGATCAACCCCCAATCGATATTTTAACCATATAAAAGACCCTGCGAACAAGCAGCTTCACGCCAGTCTTCACTCCGAGCTCCGACGCTCCGGAGCTGTTCATCGACGCGATACTTTGTCAAGGGTTAGAGCCCCTCTATACTTAGCAATTATTAGTAAAGTACCAAGTCTCATAGCGAGCATTAGTGATAGAATTTGTACTTAGTTATATTCTTATACTTATAATAAAACCAGTATTTAATCGTTCATAGTTATACTTATACTTAAACTCACCTTCATTCATCTCATACGAGCCATCACATATAAGGTAATTACCCTCGTTCTAAGTTGATTCAGAGGTGCGAGAATCCGCCGCACGGGATCATTATAGCTTAAAACGAGTTCAGCAAGGCCTACGTAGTAATCGGAGGTGCGTGAATCAGCCGCACAGGTTATAATACGTACTTGGCAAATTATATTTTTAGTACAATACTCGGTGGTGCGTGAATCAGCCGCACAGAGGACTTGTACCTTTTTCCTTGGATTACAACCGGCTCATGGGACGTAAACGCCACGGTGGGCGTAGATATCACTTGCGGAAGATACATCGCGAATTCTACGCGTCTCTAAGTGTCAACCGCGCACCTGTACAACGTGTAACACCGACACAACCTGCCAACGACGAGTGGAAGTTGACACCCGTCGACGTACCTGCACAACCGTTCATCGTGCAAGACATTCATCCTGCGGACCCGAGACGTCCAGTTGTCAAGGACAAATAGAGTCAGAACATTTGGTGAGTACATACATCGAGTCACGCGCGGATCCCTGGCATACGACGGGCGCATGTACCGCGTGGCCAAAAAGATTGCAATACAACCGCGAACCGGGTACATAACCATAAACTCGCTACGTACGCGAAGGTCAGCCTGGGACGTAACAAATTTGGTGGCAGCGGTGGGATTCACTGCAATCACCGTGCTTACTCTCGAATATTGCTCACCCGGTATTAAGGGAATCTCGAAGGAACCGTTATCTGGGATACCCCCTCTCGCGAACCATACTCATTGACACACCGTGTCCCCACTACACGCGACGCGTAACCCTTCCATACCGCGTCCCCACTACTCGTTCTCACATACCGCGTGCTAAGCCGTGTCCGGACCTCAGTCTCTGACGAAACGTGAACCCGACAAGTCGTACTCCGCGAATATATTTCAAGTGCAAATAATCAAAGGTGTTAGGAAATAACGAGTGAACTGTCGGTACGGTCCCTTTCTAAACGCGAAGCTGTTACAATTTAAAATTTCGGCTCACTAATTTTTATTAAACTTTCTTACCAGATTTTTGAGGAGATCTTCCTACCACTCGCTGGAAACTACACTGCGACTTGCGCGAAATATCGTTGCATAATGCAGGTAAGTCAAAGCGTTTAAATTCAGACTAATTGCGCTAGTGACATTTTGCGCTTCGAGAAGTTGCAAAAGCGTCGGTGCCGCAAGACGTCATTTCAATAATCAAAATTTTTATTTAAGCCTAAAAACAAGACTCGCAAACGCGGATGCCGCGCAGGAAAGCGAGTGCAAATAGCGAGATTGCGAGCAAGACTTGCTCTACTCTTAGGAGAAACCCTAGCGCGTAATTTCGCGTCTAAACAAGCTGAGAGCGCAGGAATTGATCCGGCGATAACCCTCCAGACTACAGTAACTGAACTCATCGAAAATAACATTAACACAGAAGAACCAGAATTAATAGACTTGTGCGTCAGCGACGACGAGTCGGATACCGAGACCATCCCGTACAGCGAACCCTTAGAGATAATTGACACAGATAACGCAATAAAAGTTCATAATCACTCGTTTATTCCCCATACCGTACTCTTAGCACACGTAAGACATAAGGATAGGAATAGTATGCCGCGTATTGTGTACGACTGGTGCAAACACCAACACCAGTACGGCAATTTGTAAAAATATATATATATATAAATTTCTTATTTTCTTATAAAAAAATATATTTTATTTCCCTTCACAAAATGTCTACCGGTCCTGAACTCCGATCCGCTGCGAAAACCGCGCAATCCGACCTCTCCGAACACGAGTTGCGAACGTTACAGAAACAATTACAAGACCGCGAACGCCGAACCCGCGAAGAGCAACGGGCTCTGGAAAACGAACGCCGACAGATCGAACTAGAACGCCGCGAAAAAGATGAACTCCGCCGCGAGTTAGAAATCGCGCGCCGTGAACTCGAAAGAAACCTATCTTCGATCGCGACCCCCTCCCCCTCCGCCGCGCGAACATCAACACCTCCACCGTCGAATAATGAACCGTGGGAGTGTACCCTTAAGGAAGCCGTGAATACCGTTCCCACGTTTGACGGGAATAATCTCGCCGTGCTCCAGTTCACACGTGCTTGCCGACGAGCACGAGATATCGTCCCCCCCTCCGCGGAACGAACTCTAACGCGATTAATAATAACGCGATTACGCGGACGCGCCGCGACGGCCGTCGAAGACGAGCCTATAGATACCGTTACGTCACTCTGTAACCGTTTGAAAGATGTTTTCGGGCCTAATCGTACCGTGGATCATTATCGCGGCGAGATGGCCAATATCTACATGGGGATAAATGAACATATCCTCGATTATATAAGTCGAATAAAAGACTTGCGTGACGCAATCCTCGATTGCTCCAGAAGTCCCGCACCGGTCGGAAACGTGGACGACTTAACTATCAACAGCTTCATCGACGGATTGATACCGCGTATACGATCCGACATCCGGCCTTTCCGAGAGCATTCCTTATCTAGAGTATTCGACGAGGCAATACGCGCCTACAAGCAGCTCGAAGTAGATAAGCGCAGATACGAGAAGAATGCCGCTGACACCCGTCGCGTGCAATTCGCCGATAGAGATAAGGCTCCGGAACGCCGACCGATATCTCCGTACGACTCGTGGCGCTCCCCCTCCCCGCGACCCTTCACACGCGAGGAAAGATATTCCCCACGGCCAGACTCCACGCGCTACACGAAGGAGCGCAAATATCAGCCCGATTATCGCCGGGAGGAATCGCGTTACCAGCCACGAGCTGAAACCCCACGTTACACGCCGCCACAACGGCTAGAAGCTCCACGTTACCCGCCGCGAAACGAAGCTCCGCGTTACCTGCCGCGAAACGAAACCCCACGTTACCCACCGCGGAACGTAAACCCTCGATATGCACCGCCGCGTAGCGAATCCCCGCGTTACCAACAACGCTCCGATCAACCTCTAATAACTTGTAATTATTGCGGGAAACCAGGACACGACATTCACCAATGTCGGAAACGAGTTTTCAACAACTCCCAGCCGTCGGGAAACGGCCAGAGTCTCCCGCCGACCCAGGATCGCGGACGGGAGCAGGAAACAAAGCCGGTCCGCACTATAACCACAGCAACCCCCGAATCGCCGTCAGCAGGCTCGACGATGATATAATCCCGCGAATTAAAATTAATGCACCGGAATTGTTACGCGAAGGCACGTTCATGATCGATACAGGGGCCGAGCCCAATCTTATTAAAATAGGCGCGTTAAAACCGGACACGCAAATTAACATCAATGATACAAAGCGCATATCTGGAATAGGCAAAGATAGAGTCCCCACCATCGGCGCTACCGAATTAACATTGTTTGGAGTAACCTCCGATTTTTATGTGGTCGACGATGACCTTCCGATATCGATGGACGGGATACTTGGAAACACGTTCCTTCGAGAAGGAGCCGACATTTCCTACAAACAAAGTAGAATCACGTGGAAGGGGCACGAGATCCCTTTTGCGAACCGAATTCCCGTAACCGTCCTAAGCCGAACCGTCGCGACGATCAACGTGAAGACAACAGGGCCACGCGTTGGTTATATCCCGCGTCAGGAGATCGCGCCTGGCGTCATTGTATTGGATGGCCTTGTACGGAGTTACGGCGGCGAAACACGTATTCGTTGCATCAATGCGTCAGCAAACGACATAACCTTCCCCATGCCGATTATAGAGCTGGAGGAGGTCGAAAAAATAGCTAAGTGCGACGTTGACTTTTCAAATTTAGGCACCGAGCGTGTCCTTACCCCCAAATCCTGCGCCGAGCGCGCCGACTCCCTAACTAACCTCGAATCCCGGGATAATTCCCAAAACACTAACCTCGACGCAAAAAGCGCCAGCGGTCCTTCCGCATCTTTCCCATCCTACGCCGGCCCCGCCCAATCGAATGATAAAATAAATTTTGTAATAACTAAAACACTTGGGCAACGCGTAGAAGAAATTATGCAGACTTTGAATATTGAACATTTAAATGAAGAAGAGGTTGCCCATGTGCGCGGACTAGTGGAAGCTAACCACGACCTCTTCCACCTCGATGGTGACAAACTCACCAAAACCGACGTATTAGAACATAAGATACCTACCACCACCCCAGCACCCATACACGTTAAGCAGTATAGGTACCCGCCGATCCACAGGGAAGAAATTAACAAGCAAATGAAGGAATTACTTGATAATGATATCGTCCGACCTTCAACCTCACCTTACAATAGTCCCCTGTGGATCGTGCCGAAAAAACCTGACGAACATGGGAACAAACGCTGGAGGATGGTGATAGATTTCCGCGCTTTGAACGAGATATCCGTTCCCGATGCGTACCCGCTGCCCAGCATCATCGAGATTCTAGATCAGCTGGGTAGCGCAAAGTATTTCAGCGTATTCGATTTGAAGAGCGGTTTCCATCAGATCGGCATGGCCGAGGAAGATGCCGAGAAAACCGCCTTCTCGACACCGTATGGCCACTATCAATACAACCGTATGCCGTTCGGTTTGAAAAATGCACCAGCCACCTTCCAGAGATTGATGGATGCGGTGCTAATAGGCCTACAAGGTCATGAACTTTTCGTGTACCTAGACGATATCGTAATATACGCGCGCTCACTCGCAGAGCATCGAGACAAATTTAATAAATTAACCGAACGGCTACGACAAGCCAATTTAAAACTCGAACCCACGAAATGCGGGTTCCTTCATAAAGAGGTGGCATATCTAGGCCACATCATCGGACAGGATGGAGTCAAACCTTCTCCAAGTTTAACTTCCGCGGTAAAGAACTTTCCTGTCCCCAGAACAATAAAGAACGTCAGGGAATTCCTAGGCCTAACAGGATATTATCGACGATTTATTGACAAATTTTCACAAATTTCAAAACCCTTGACGTCACTACTGAAAAAGGACGCAAAATTCGCCTGGGGACCGGAACAACAGCGAGCCTTTGCCACACTCCACGACACACTATGCACCCGTCCCATCCTTCAATATCCTGACTTTTCTCAGCCATTCCACATAACCACCGACGCGTCCGGATACGCGATCGGAGCGATTCTCAGCCAAGGGGAAATAGGGAAAGATAGGCCAATCGCGTATGCATCCCGATTGTTACAAGGAGCTGAATTGAACTATTCAACGATAGAGAAGGAATGTCTGGCCATAATCTACGCAGTACAACATTTTCGATCCTACATCTATGGCCGCCAATTTAATCTAATCACCGACCATAGGCCTCTGGTTTGGATGCACTCGGTCCGAGACCCCACCTCGCGTTTGCTCCGCTGGAGGTTAAAATTGGCAGAATACGAATACAAAATAATTTATAAAGCAGGTAAGACCAACGTTAACGCCGACGCCCTTTCTCGTAACCCCGCAGTATTCCCTATAAGCTCTGATTCTTCCTACTACGAAACCTTGTACGACCCACCTACCACGTCGCAACCTACCCCATCCACGTCATCGCCACACCCAGTATCAGAGGTGCTCGCCGAGGCGACCCCCACTACCAACGTAACCGCAGACCCCCCACGACGAACCAGCACCGAGCAGGTCGCTGAAGATAACCACTCCCTACCGCTTGCAAACAACGACGACGATGACGATGACCACGACGACGGTCGTAGCGACGACAACAGCGATGACGACGACGGACCAAACATAACAAACCCCCCAGCCGGCATAACGACGCGAACGATAATCCACACACGGGACAGAATTACGATGAGGAAAGACAACATAGCATGTTTTGTTACACTCGACGGCCAGCCACTTGACCAGGGCGGCATCGACTTATCTCTACAAGGGAAACTAAAGACAACGAACGACATGATAGTGGGGCGAGCCAAGGTTAAAACTCTCGGTTCCTTCCGCCTGATATTACTCCCGGTTAAAACAACTCCCGCCGTATCCGCTACCCCCTCCGACCTCCTTGAATGCCTAAGGTCCCTCTACGACGTCTGCACCGAGCTGGAACTCGGCACGGTAAGTTTGACGAAAGGTGACATTGACGAAATCCCCTGGCACTATACGCAACGTATACTACTAGACTTATTCGCTTCAACAAATACACAGATCTTTGCGTGCTCGCACGGGGTCCGTATACCCCGTGACGAAGAGAAAACGGACATACTTCGCGAAAACCACGTTTCAGCCTACGCCGGACACAAGGGCATATCAAAGACTTACCGACGAATCCGTGAACGATACTATTGGACGACGATAAAGCAGGACGTGACGAATTACGTAAACTCGTGTGAAAGTTGCCAACTTCGGAAATTGACTCGCGTAAAAACACGACAACCGATGACATTAACGGACACACCCGGACAGGCTTTTGACAAAGTTTCCATGGACGTCGTAGGTCCTCTCCCGACAACCATTTCCGGTTATTCCTATATATTAACCATCCAAGACCTATTAACAAAATATTCCATAGCCGTACCCATAAAGAACGCGAACGCTGCCGAAACCGCCGACGCAATGATAAATCATCTGATCTGCAAATTCGGCGCACCAAAGGCTATCCTGACAGATCAGGGGTCAAATTTCACAAGCTATTTAATGAAGAGCGTTGCGCGTCGCTTTAAAATCACCCAACTCAAAACAACCGCATTCTATCCGCAAAGCAACGGCTCGATAGAACGATCCCACCATGTACTAACGGAATACTTAAAACAATTCGTCACCCGTAACAACTGGGATGAGTGGCTCAACATGGCGATGTTCTCCTACAATACCAGCGTGCATGAGGGCACCCTACATACCCCGCACGAGCTCGTATTCGGACGCCTCGCGCGTGTCCCCTCCGCCGATTCCTACATCCTTGACACCCCCGACGACACGTATAACCAGTATCTCCGAAACTTACAAACAAAAATTACATCCACCGTCGCAAAGGCACGCGAAAATTTAAATCAAGCTAAGGCAAGGTCTAAAACTTATTACGACAGAAAGTTAAACACTCAGGTCTTTTCCGTTGATGATATGGTACTGCTCTTGAAGGAACCACGCAAAGGCAAGTTCGACGACGAATACACCGGCCCGTACAAGGTCATCGAGGTACTCTCTAACCAAAATGTAAAGATTCTATTTAAAGGTCGACCGAGGGTTGTGCACACGAACAAGTTAAAACGAGCAAGAATATCTACGTCACACGTACACGCGATGAACATTGTATCATCCCCACTCTCTGTAAAACCATTATATATAAGCGCGAGCGAACTCCAGGAGAAGCAGAACCACAGCAGAAATCATCGTGGAAACACCGAGCTACGAAACACCCGGTACACCAGCGAAAAACATCAAGGTAAACATCGAGGAAACATGTGTGCCGTCTACGCAGCAGTCGTCATACTCTGCCTGTCGCCAGCGGCAGCCCTTATCGGATACGACTGCGGAAGTCAGTCGGTCAACGTAACTACGTTATCTACCGTCAACATCATGGACTGTGACGCAACCGACATCGAACCGACCAGCGAGGTCAAAGACGTCCAGCTGTTACAACTAAGTGAGTACAACGAGGCCACCGTTACACAGTGCAAAATTGAAATAGACCGCACGATATATTATTGCGGTATGCACTCGCATACCTCGGTTGTACAAAATGGGCGACAGCAGTACCTGTTCCCCATCTCACGCGAAACCTGCCAAAAACTACAAGCTACGGGAGTCATTTATGTCTCACCATCCGTGCAAATCACTGGCGTCAGGAAAATCGCCACCACCGTATACAGTATTACCCTAGCCGGAACGCTGAGTATGGACGGAACGTGCTCGGGAACCACATACGCAGATCTTTTCGGCTCATGGACAAACGTCATTGTCCAAGCCGTCGTCAAAATCACTTTGCGCTCATATGCTGCAAACATAAAATTATCTACCGGACAAATTCTTTTACAATCGGGACACCGCTGCCCGTTACAAGACGAGAACTGCCTCGACCCCGAAGGAGGATATACCTTCTGGAACGGAATTCCCACGGATTATTGCCGTTTCAACCGTTACGATGTCCTTTACGATGGACGAGCCACGAAATTGTATCCACATGGAGCACACGGGCCAACGATATATACGGTCACGTCAGAAGATATTACCTTCGCACTCACCACAACCAACGCAATAACGGTCTGTGGCTACTCTTTAATAAAAACCGAACATCCGAAACTGCTAATCCTGGAAACGCAAAACGGACGATTTAAGACTCAAGGAAACATACCGGTTAACAACCTAGATATTTTTACGCATATAAACTCAAAATTCATTTATGTGGAAAAACACTTAAGGACACAAATGACACAACTATACCGAGACATCATGGCGCAAAAATGTATTATCGAAAAACAAGTAATACAAAATGCCTTAAACTTAATACATCTTTCCCCGGAGGAAGTTGCACTCTCCATAACCAAGCAAGAAGGCTACATGGCTGTCCCAGCAGGTGAAGCCGTTCACATCATCAAATGCATCCCGGTAACGTGCCGTGTCCGCCAAACGAAGGAGTGTTACAACGAACTACCTGTAACACACAACAACGTGTCCTATTTCCTGACACCTAAAACGCGTATACTCACCACCGTTGGTACTCGTCGAACATGTTCTCCTATCATGCCGACGATGTACGAACTCCACGGAAACTGGTACCACATATCTCCAAAATTAATCGAAACCATAGCTCCACAGAAACTCCAACCTCTCACCTCTCCTAAATGGAACTACATAGATCCTCAACACCTCGCAAACGGTGGTATCTATTCCTCCGATGACCTGACAAAATTAAAAGATCATATAATGTTTCCAGTTGAGAAGGTTGCGATAGTCAATTCCATAGCTCAAGGAGCGACCGGCCGTGATTTCCATCAAGGTACCTTGCGACTGGACAACCTCCTGGATGAAGCGTCTTTGGGCCGCATCGTAGAGTCGGCCACCAAACGAATCTGGAACGGGTTCATGACTTTCGGATCGGCAACCGCTGGCGTCATTGGCATCTACATCGTACTGCGGATACTCAAGGCCACGATCAACACGATCCTCAAAGGCATCGCCCTCCATGCAGCCTACGGATGGAGCTTCGGCCTCGCTGCAGCCATATGGAGTTCCCTGGCTCATTTCTGCATCTACCTGAAGACCAAGACCCCCGAAGTGAAAGAGTGCATTCCCTTGCCAGAAAATCCGGTGCTACTACCACCCCACGTGAGTGATAACAGACACCGTGCAAATACCCCACATTACTCGCCTGTGCGTCGTGAACTCTTCCACGACGACCGCCGATCCCTTGACAGTGAATAGACACTCAAACCCCGCCCAAGTTAAAGACATTTAAGGACATTGCGTCATTACACGAACCCCGCGAACAAATTTACTCCGTTTCTCGTCGTAAATTTGTTATCCCAGGGGGGGAGGTGTGACGTCGGACGGACCTCCTCCGTATTGAATTAGCCGTTAATTTTAGTTCTTAATCATTTAATCGCTACGCTTAAAAACCTACTCCTTTTTTTTTTTTTTTTTTTTTTTTAACGTGGGGGAAATCTTCCAAAGATACCCCGCCCCCCTGGGGGAGGGGACGGGGCTATGTCGGATTCTTACCGACTAAAACCCCCACGGTGGCCCTCTCTGGCGTGCTGGGGAGGCCCTGGGAACTCTGAAAAGAACGCCACCAGGACCTCCCCACGCCAACTGCCCCGGGTGTGGGGCACCATCACGGGGTGGAGTTTGATATTTCTCCACCCCACACCCAAAACTAACTCCTCCGACAGCGTCCGGGCCACCGAGACGCTGTCGGCCCTCCTGGGGGACCGTTTCTCGGGACACTCTGGGCCCCCACCCAGAGTGTCACGGTCCCCCTGCGGCGGCCAAGATGGAACGGGTGCGAGGTTGTCGCACCCGGGCCGCCGCCATCACTCCGGCTGGTGCCGGAAGACCGGCGGGAAGGTGGATAAGCACACCCTCCCGCTGGCCGACGTCCTCTAAGTTGGGGTGGTGCCGCCGCGGTTTCGGCGTCCGCGACGGCCACCCCTCGCTGATGGCGGGCGGGATTGTTCCCGAACCCGCTCCGCGGCCTCCTTCTGCAGCATGACTTGCTCGCAGAAGGAGGCCACGGCCACCCAATTCCTGCCGCTGCTCAGCAGTGCCCCAAATACTGCTGGCAGCGACAGGTCCCAGCCTATTTGGCTGTGAAGGACACGGCGCGGCGCTGAAAAGGCGGGGCATTCCTCCAGCGTATGCCGCGCCGTGTCCACCTCCTCGAGGCCGCAGTGATGGCAGGCCGCCGTCGTCTCCTTCCCTATTCGACACAGGTACTCACCGAAGCAACCATGCCCGGTGAGCACCTGTGTCATCCGGTAGGTGAGCCTACCGTGCCGCCGCTCCTGCCACTGATGGAATAAAGGCAGGAGGGCCCCGACAACTGGCTTCGTGGCGGACCGTTGGAGTTCGCTCCGCCAACGAGAAACAGCCAGCTTCCGGGCCTGGCGCTTATAACCTTCGACCACCTCTGATCCTGGCGGCTGCCCGTCGAGCTGCCGCCGCGCACGGACGCGAGTGTAAACAAGTGCGTCCGCCGCGGCGAGCAGCTCGAAAGGAATGAGCCCCGCCAGGACCATCGCCACCTCGTAGGAGATGGTGCGGTATCCTCGAATGACTCTGATGGCCAGCCTACGCTGCAATCTGTGCAGCAGCGCTATACTGCGCCGGCTGGCCATCAGGGCATCGGCAAACACTGCCGCACCGTAAAGAGTTATAGACCGCACCACCCCCACATAGAGGTGGCGAACCCTCGAGTCTGGTCCCCCGAGGTTGGGCATTATGCGGCCAAGGGCCGCAGCTGCCCGCTCAACCCGGGGGACGAGGTGGTCGAAATGGACCTCAAAGCGCCAGGAGCAGTCGAGGACGAGACCCAAGTACTTCATACTGGTCCCGACCTCGACCCAGGCATCACCTACCTTGATCCACGACTGGGGCAGACGCTGAGACCTCGGGAGGCCATGAAAGGCCATCGCCAAGGTCTTTTTCGCGTCAATGCGTAGCCCCAAGCCGTGGATCTCCGCGACGACGGCGGCCACTGCGGCCTCCGCTAGACGGATGGCCCTCCTGAGGGTTAACCCGACGGCAAGTATGTAGGTGTCGTCTGCATAGCAGACGACATAAGTGCCGCCGGGCAACCGGACCCGCAGGACTCGGTCGTACCCCATGTTCCACAAGGTTGGGCCAACGGCCGAACCCTGGGGTACGCCGAGATCCACTCCCCGTCGAACTTTGCCGTCCCGGCCGTTGTAATGGATCCACCTGTCCTGCAGGTAGGCCCCAACCACCGCCTTTAAGTAGGGAGGCACCTGGTGATAATCCAGGGCCTCCCTGATGGCGGCCCAGGGCAGGGTGTTAAATGCGTTGCAAATATCTAAAGAAACTGCAACGCACATCCCGCCCCGGGATACGGCATTCTCCGCGAGGGACTTGACGCGCTTTATCGCGTCGATGGTCGAACGCCCCTCGCGGAAGCCGTAATGGTTCTCCGACAAATCGGGACCTAACTCGGACAGGTGGTTGGTGAGGCGGGCAACGATGATTCGTTCGAAAAGCTTGCCCGCCTCATCCAACAAGCACAACGGCCGGTACGCAGACGGGGAGTCTGCGGGTCTCCCATCCTTTTTCAGGAGGACCATCCGCCCTTCCTTCCACTCGGCGGGGAACTCGCCCCGCCGAAGACAGGCGTTGAACGCCTCCACCATGGCTGGACCAAGGACGTCCGAGGCCAAAACCCAGGCCCTGCCAGGGATGCCGTCGGGACCCGGAGCGGTATTGCGTGCTCCGAGCCGACGCAGAGCCCTGGCGAGCTCCTCGAAGGTGACCCCCCATGCGTCGGACCAGGTGGAAGTGTCCGACGATGCCTCCGCCGTGGTTTCACCCTCCCCGCTTGAAATACGGGGAAACAGGGTGGCCACCACACGGCGGAGGAATGGGGGGTCGAGGGTCTCCGTGACGGGAGGCGCCCAAGGCCTAAGCCGGCCTAAAACGAGCCGGTAGGCGCGCCCCCACGGATCCCTCCCGAGAGCGTCGAGGAGCTCTTGCCACGCCTGAGCTTTGGCCTCCTTGATGGCTCGCTGCAGCGCTACTACACGTTCTCTGTAGAGCGCATACAGCTCGGCTACCCACGCCGGATCCGGATCGCTACGCCGACGGGCGCGGGTGTACCGGCGGCGCGCCCGCACGCACAAGGTGCGTAACTCCGCAATTGCGGGCGACCACCAGTACACCGAGGTCTTAATGCGTGGACCCGCTCTAGGCATCGCCGCGTCGCAAATCTGCGTCATTACGCGGCGAAGCCAGCGGGCCCACGCGCGCCCGTCGGCTGGCCCGGAGCTAGCAATGCTCCTGGCCACGGCGTGGGCAGCAGCCATCAGGACGTCCCTGTCCAGCCTTTTGAGGTTCCACCGCGGTGGTGGACGCTCCCCTTCTGGGCGGCCTCGGGGCTCTTCCAGAGGGGAGAGGAGAGGGTCATCGTGACATAACGATGATCGGAAAGAGTTTCGACCCCCTCCTCCACCCTCCACCCCGAGATACGGCGCGCAGCAGCAGGCGAGGCAAAGGAAAGATCGACGATGGATCCTCCCTGCTGCCGCACGCACGTATGAGTGGTACCTGTGTTTAACAGACACAGGTCCAATCCCGCCGCCCAATCGAGCAACGCTGAACCCCTCGCGTCCGTCCTGGGGGAACCCCAGGCCGTGGCCTTGGAGTTGAAGTCCCCCAGGACAATAACTGGACGGGGCCGGCAACGAACAATGGAACGCCGAACCCCGTCCAGAAACTCCTCGAACGACGCGAGGGGCCAGTTGGGGGGAGCGTAAACTCCCACCACCGCGGTGCCACCCCAATCGACGGCGACATAACCCCGGCCGCGCTCTAACAGCGAGCACGCCGGGGAGTTATGCCGACCGCCCCAAATAATCGTGACGGAGCCCCGCTCGTCACCGATCCACGACGGATGGAGCGGGACGGCGTAGGGCTCCGCCACGACTGCAAGTCCTACTTGCCGCTCGGCCAGGGCCTGCGAGAGGAGATCTTGTGCCCTGGCCGAGCGGTTTAAGTTCGCTTGCAGGAGGGGACCGGACGGAGCGAATTCTAGGCCGTGTCCGTCCGGCCCTCCGAAGCCAAGCCCTCCTGAATATGGTTGGGCGTCGCCGGGGTCGTCACTCCCGGCGCCGCCTCAACCTCCATGGGAGCCTCAGTGGAGGCTCCCCTTGCCGCTGCGGGTGCTGAAACGGCACCCTTAGCGGAAGACGCGTCTGACGTCTTAGAAACTGTGACTTTTGTAGTCACTATTGAAAGACGCTGCTGCGAAGGCGCAGCAGCTCCGTTGGCCGCTACGCCCTTCTGGCGGCGGCGACCCCCGCGATGTTTCGTGGCCCTGGCCGCTGGGCACTCTTTGGTGCCCAGTCGATGGTTGGCCGCCCGGCCCGCACTTGCACAAACTGTGCAGTTAGGCGGAGCGGTGCACTGGGAAGAACGGTGGCCATCGCCACCGCACAAAAAGCACCGCCCCGTCCTATCCTCCTGTGCAGTGCACCGCTGCCTCGTGTGACCGAAGTCGAGGCAGCGGTAGCACTGCATGGGCCGGGCGTCTAGGCCATCGACGGGGACCTCCGTCCACCCGTCGATGACCAATTTCCGGGCCAGGGCCAACTTCCGGGCCGCCGCCACAGGGCAGCGGACCCAACATGTTCCAAGACCCGAGGGGTTCGGGCGGATATCACCCGCCTTCACCTCCTCGGGTCGACAAAGTCCCTCCTTGCAAATGGCGGCCATAATGACCTCTCGCGATACTCCAGACATAATGCCGCGCACGCGGAGGTCAGCCGTCTTGCACGGACGGGCGATTCTCACGCCCGTTCCCTCCAATACTTCGGCCATCTTCGCCGCCAGAATGTCCGCTTTCGCGGCTCTCTCAGGCCCGGGGACCTCCAAAATGAGGGACCCCGTGGCCCCTCGTCTTGGGCGCAGCGGCGGGACTCCAAGCTCGGCGAGGTTGATGCTCTGCCGAGCCTTGGACATCGCCTCCGCGTACGACATCTTGCAGCCGTCTGGCACAGTCACCGAGACGGCTGCCGTACGCGGAGGACGGGGCGGGACGATCTTCGCCCGTTCCGCCACTGCACCAGGTTTCACGTGCCCCGCGGACTTGACGCGGGCAGGGACAGCGGCTGGAGCCTTAGGTGCGTGGCCGGCAGCATTCTTCGTGGCCTTCTTGTTCTGCTGTTTCGCCTTCCGGCCGACCACTTGAGACCACGAAGTCTCCACCGTGGCTTTCTTCGCTGCAACCGGAGCTGGACCTCCTGCAGGAGGCCCGGTCGGCTTCCGCCCGCTTTGCTTGAGAGCCGGAACAGCGGGAACCGCCGGAGTTTTCAACGCCGCGGGAGCTCCACCTCTCTTCTTTTTGGAAGAAGCAGCGGGTGCAGGTGGACCCGCACGCGGACTGGCTCCCGATGAGACAGCTCTGGACCTCCTCGCCAGATCCTCGGATGGAAGCTTAGCCCGCATCTCCGACCGGATCTCCTTGAATCGGCTGTCAATTAGCCGGGAGATCCGGTCGAAGAGGGCGTCCACCTGAACCGGCTGTGTCGCCGAAACAACGGGCCCCGCGCCCGCCATCGCCACTCGCCGTATCGGCGGAGAGCCGTCCCTGGGGAGGGTGCGCGATGACGGGACGGGGGAAACCCGGTCCGGCGCCGCAACTACAGTCGGGGGAGAATCCCGGCTGAGGTGCGACTGTCCTTCTCGGAGGGTACGAAGGTCCTCCTCTAACTGATCGACACGCCGCTTAAGTTCGCGGTTCTCCGCCTCCAAGGCGGAGGCGGCCGCGGTAGCGGAGCGTGTCGCCAACTCCGACTCAACGATGCGCACCTCGTGCGAGGCTAATCGGAGCGCGTGGACAAAACGGCCCTGCAGATTCCTGGAGTTGGCCGCAACCTTCTCCACGGTCTCCATATGCTTATTAGCCAAAGCAACAAGGTCCGCCGTCGGGAGCCGCCTGAAATCCCTGGCGAGTGCAGACTCGTCAGGGAGCGACACGCTCCCTTTCGAAGGGGGTCGAGCGGAGATGTTCGGATCGAGGACAGCCTTCGCTGCCTCGACCTCCGCCACCCTTTCCTCCACATCCAAAAGTTGTTTCTTCGCAGCGGCGAGTCGGACGTACTCCCCGGTAGTCGGGGGACGTCCTCGCTTACGGGAAGCGACAGACGAAACGTAGGAGGACCTTGACACGTCCGACCCTATCTCCATCTCGTCAATCATAGAAACGAGCTCCCGCCCGTTACCAATAGTCGCCCGCGAGTCCACGGAGGACGACCTAGAGGAGTCGTGGGAAGGGCTCAGCCGCGATGATCGTTGGCTGGCATCAGCACGGTCCGGGCTGCGGGGGCGAGCGAACGTCGTGTCTCGCTCAGCCTCCCGCGAAGCCGATTGAGGCTTCTGCCTCAGCGCTGCCTCGACCGTCGCCGCGTCAATATGAACGCGCGGCGTTCCAGGCTGAAGCCGGATGTTTAACACCCGGCTCCTTCCCCTCCTCACCGACGGGGAGGAAGACCGAGAGGTCTCCTCACTCGCCTCAACGCGCGAAGAACTCACAGAGCGAGCGCGGCGAGCCGCACTACGCTCGAAATCCCCCCCATTCCCCGAGTTTTGTTTTGTAAGTGAATCATCCATAATGAGTCCCACGAGTAGGTCGGAAAAGAAGTCCGCCTAGGCAGAGCCGCCTTACCTAGGTAAGCCTAGTTACTCGGGGGTGTCGGCAGGTTCCCCCGAGGGACCGTTTGAGACTGCCCTATTTATAGACCAGGCAGCCATGCACCCATCGGCACGGTTATCCTTCACACCTTGGGTTTGGTCTCTCCCACACGCTCCCGATCGCCTCTGTTTCAGTCCTCCATGCGAGCCTTACCGGCAAGGGAGGCCCTGCCGGGGTCAGAAGACCCCACCGGCATCGCCTCGCACGTCATCGGATCTACTTTGGAAAACGAGCGGAGCCATCCCTTTTAGTCGCCTCGTACGACAGGCAGGGAATACCGTGGCCGTATTCTGCCCCCCGGCCACAGAGCGGATTTATTATAGAGGTTTACTCCTCGCGGTCCGGCCGGTTAAGGCAAGACCCCCGTTCCTGCGAAACATGACCACAGGCTTACGGTATGGTTGGCTCGGGTACCTCGGGATCGCCAAATCCCGTACTGTGGGTAAAGAGCCCACAGCCCCTGAGGGGAAAAAAAAAACCTACTCCTAGCTTAACCTTTTTTTTTTTTTTTTTTTTAACCTGGGGGAAATCTTCGAAAGATACCCCGCCCCCCTGGGGGAGGGAGCGGGGTTATGCCGTATTCTTACCGGCTAAAACCCCCACGGCGGCCCTCTCTGGCGTTGCGGGGAGGCCCTGGGAACTCGTTAGAACACAACCAGGACCTCCCCTCGCCAATTGCCCCGGGTGTGGGGCACCTATCCCGGGAGGGAGAGACATCTCCCCCCCACACCCGAACCTAACTCCTCCGACAGCGTCCGGGCCACCGAGACGCTGTCGGCCCACACGGGGACCGCTTTTATGGACACCCTGGGCCCCCACCCAGGGTGTCGCGGTCCCCTGCGGCGGCCAAGATGAAAACAGGTCGTGACAAACGTCACGTCTGGGCCGCCGCCATCAACCGGCAGGGCCGGAAGACCGACGGTCAGTGCAAAACGCACTCGACCGCCGGCCGTACCCCCCAAGAAATCGAGGGTGGTGCTGCCGCTAAACGCGGGCTTTGCGCCGTCCCCTCGCGCTATGCGTGCCCGCTTTGGCGCGGGCACGCTCCGCAGCCTCCCACTGGAGCATTGCTGCCTCACAGAGGGAGGCTGCGTCCTCCTCCTCCATGGGAACCTCGTCCGAGGCTCCCTGGAGCGTTGTGGGTGCCTGAGTGGCACCCGATGATGAGGGCGCTACAGAAGCGCGACACATGTCGACCTCGGTGGTCGCGGCAGACACGGGCGCCGAAGAGGCTACCCGTGCCGCCGGAGCCACCGAGGCCGCGGCCGAATCCGCCACTTTTCGTTGGCGGCGGCCCCCTCCACGCCGGGAGGCTCTGACCGCTGGGCACTCTTTAGTGCCCAGACGGTGATTAGACGCCCGGCCTGCGTCCGCACAAACTGTGCAACGCGGCGGGGCGGTGCACCGTGACGCGCGGTGTCCGCCTACGCCACAAAGGAAGCACCGCCCCGAGCGATCCACCTCAGCAGTGCACCGCTGCCTCGTATGTCCAAAATCGAGGCAGCGGTAACACTGCATTGGCCGGGCGTCTAGGGCATCGACGGGGACCACCGTCCATCCGTCGATGACCAACTTGCCGGCCAGAGCCACCCTACGGGCCGCCGCCACCGGGCAGCGCACCCAACATGTTCCCAGGCCCGAAGGATGCGGGCGGACATCTCCCGCCCTCACATCCTCGGGCCTGCAACCTCCTTCCTTCGCCAAGGCGGCAATCACCACCTCGCGCGAAACCCCCGCTACGAGGCCCCTGACCCTAAGGTCGGCCGTTTTGCAGGGACGGGCAATCCTCACACCCGTCCCCTGCAAGACCTCTCCCATCCTCTCGGCGAGGAGGTCCGCTTTCGCAGACCTGTCCTGGCCGGCGACCTCCAAAATGATGGAGCCCGTCGCTCCTCGCCGCGGCCGCAGCGGCGGCACGCCCAATTCGGCGAGGTCGATGTTCTTCCTCGCCTTCAACATCGCCTCCGCGTACGTGGTTTTGCAACCGTCTGGTACTGAGACCGAGACGGCCGCCGTACGCGGAGGACGAGGCGGGGCCACCTTGGGCCGCACCGCCGCCGCTGCGACAACTGCCACCTGCCCCGCGACCTTCGCGCGGGCAGTGGCTGAACCTGCAGCCCTAGAAGCCGGAATAGCCGCCTTCCTAGTGGCCTTCGTGGCCTGTTTTTTCGCCTTCCGGCCAAGCACCTGAGACCACGGAGTTTCCTCCGTGGCCGCACTATTCGGAGCCGGAACCGTACCTCCTGCAGGGGGCCCGGACGGCTTACGCACGGCCTTCACAGGGGCCGGACGCGGAGCAGATGGAGGCGCTGTGGCCTTGCGCGCCGCGGAATCCCGTCTCTTCTTGCCCTTCGCCGACTGTGAAGGGGCCCTCGAGACCCCACTCGGACCAGAGCCCGATGGGGCAGCCGGAGAACGCCTATCCGCGTCCCTGATGGTCTGGGACGCTAGGAACTCCGACCGGATCTCGGAAAACCGACTTTCAAGAAGCCGGGAGATCCGGTCGAAAATGGCGTCCTCCGGCGCCGTCTGTAAAGCCACTGTCTGAGGCCCCTCGCCCGCCGCCGCCAACCCCCGCATCGGCGAAAAGCCGTCCCGCGGGAGGGTACGCGGCGACGGAACGGGGGAACCCCGTGGCGGTGAAGGCGTCGTAACGACCGGCGGAGAAGTCCCCCGGCGTTGGCGCAACTGTCCCTCACGAAGGACTCTAAGGTCCTCCTCGAGCTGGTCTACCCGCCTCTTCAATTCGCGGTTCTCTGCCTCCAAGGCGGAGGCAGCCGCAGTAGAAGAGCGGGTAGCCAGCTCGGCCTCAACAACCCTGACCTCATGAGAGGCAAGGCGCAAGGCGCGCACGAACGTCCCCTGTAGATTGCGAGAGTTCGCCGCCACCTTGTCCACCATCTCCATGTGGCCGTAAACTTTGGCCACCAGATCGGCCGTAGGGAGCCTCCGAAACTCCCTGGCCAATGCCGCCTCGTCCGGCAGCGGCACACTTCTTTTCGAGGGGGGACGCGGCGCGATGGTCGGGTCGAGCACTGCTTTAGCACGCTCGACCTCCGCCAGGCAATCCTCCACCTCGAGCAGCCGCTTCTTGGCCTCCGCCAACCTCACGTACTCCCCCGTGGTTGGGGGACGTCCGCGTTTCCTGGACGCGAAGGACGGCAGGGAGGAGGACGTCGACGCGTCCGACTCAACTCCCGCCATCATGCACGTCGTCACGAGTGACTCCCGCACATCGCCGATGGTCGCCGCCGAATCGACGGACGACGCTCGCGACGAGGCACGGGAGAGACTCAGCCTCGATGTCGAACGGCTATGTCCCGCCTCTTCCTGGTCGCGAGGACGAACAAAGACGACGTCATCGTCGTCCTCCCGCGCACCAGTACTCGCACTGTGCCATCGGGCCAGTGCCTCGTCCGCCGCGTCAAGCACGACGCGGGGACTCCCAGAACGGGGCCGTGCCAGCGGCACCCGTGGCTCCCTCGATGCTGCCGACGGGGTGGAAGACCTGCTGGTCCCCTCCACGCCTACCCGTGCGCCAGTAGCGCTCGAAGAGCGGAAACGCCCACGCGAATCTCGCCCTGTATCCCCCCCAACCCCAGTGTTTAGTGTTTTTAAAGTTAGAGCATCCATAAGTGGTCCCACGAGAAGGTCGGAAATGAAGTCCGCCCAGGCAGAGCCGCCATACCTAGGTAAGCCTAAATACTCGGGGGTTTCGGCAGGTTCCCCCGAGGGACCGTTCAAGACTGCACCTATTTATAGACCAGGCAGCCATGCACCCATCGGCACGGTTATCCTTCACACCTTGGGTTTGGTCTCTCCTAACCCGCTCCCGGTCGCCTCTGTTTCAGTCCTCCGTGCGAGCCTTACCGGCAAGGGAGGCCCTGCCGGGGTCCGAAGACCCCACCGGCATCGCCTCGCACATCATCGGACCTACTTTGGAAAACGACCGGAGCAATCCCTTTTAGTCGCCTCGTACGACAGGCAGGGAATACCGTGGCCGTATTCTGCCCCCCGGCCACAGAGCGGATTTATTATAGAGGTTTACTCCTCGCGGCCCAGCCGGTTAAGGCAAGACCCCCGTTCCTGCGAAACATGACCACAGGCTTACGGTATGGTTGGCTCGGGAACCTCGGGATCGCCAAATCCCGTACTGTGGGTAATGAGCCCACAGCCCCTGAGGGAAACCTGAGGGGACTCCTTTTTTTTTTTTTTTTTTTTTTTTTAACGTGGGGGAAATCTTCCAAAGTTACCCCGCCCCCCTGGGGGAGGGGGCGGGGTTATGCCGGATTCTTACCGGCTAAAACCCCCACGGTGGCCCTCTCTGGCGTGCTGGGGAGGCCCTGGGAACTCTAAAAAGAACGCCACCAGGACCTCCCCACGCCAACTACCCCGGGTGTGGGGCACCATCACGGGGTGGAGTTTCAACTACTCCACCCTACACCCGAACCTAACTCCTCTGACAGCGTCCGGGCCACCGGGACGCTTTCGGCCCTCCTGGGGGACCGTTTCTCGGGACACCCTGGGCCCCCACCCAGAGTGTCACGGTCCCCCCGCGGCGGCCTAGATGGAAACGGGCGTGAACATCACGCCCGAGCCGCCGCCATCAATCCGACTAATGTCGGAAGACCGGCGGGTTGGTGGGTAAATCACACCAACCCGCCGGCCGACGTCTCCTAATGTGGGGTAAAACCGCCGCGGTTTCGGCGTCCGCGGCGGCCACCCCTCGCTGAAAGCGGGCGGGATTGCTCCCTGACCCGCTCCGCGGCCTCCTTCTGCAGCATAACCAGCTCGCAGAAGGAGGCCACAGCCCTCCAGTTCCTGTCGCTGTCCAGCAGTGACCCAAAGACTGCTGGCAGCGACAGGTCATGGCCAATTTGGCCACTTAGGACACGGCGCGGCGCTGAAAAGGCGGGGCATTCCTCCAGCGTATGCCGCGCCGTGTCCACCTCCGCGGGGCCGCAGTGGTGGCAGGCCGCCGTCGTCTCCTTTCCAATTCGACACAGGTACTCACCGAAACAACCATGTCCGGTGAGCACCTGTGTCATCCGGTAGGTGAGCCTACCGTGCCGCCGCTCCTGCCACTGATGGAAGAAAGGCAGGAGGGCCCCGACAACTGGCTTGGCGGAGGAGCGCTGTAGCTCGCTCCTCCATCTGGAAACAGCCAGCTGCCGGGCCTGGCGCTTATAACCCTCGACCACCTCAGGTCCTGGCGGCTGCCCGTCGAGCTGCCGCCGCGCACGGACGCGAGTGTAAACAAGTGCGTCCACCGCGGCGAGCAGCTCGAAAGGAATGAGCCCCGCCAGGACCATCGCCACCTCGTAGGAGATGGTGCGGTACCCACGAATGACCCGGATAGCCAGCCGGCGTTGCAAACGATGGAGAAGTGCAACGCTTCGCCGGCTGGCCATCAGGGCATCGGCGAAAATTGCCGAGCCATAAAGGGTCATAGACCGCACCACCCCCACATAGAGGTGGCGAACTCTCGAATCTGGTCCCCCGAGGTTGGGCATTATGCGGCCGAGGGCCGCAGCTGCACGCTCAACCCGGGGGACGAGGTGGTCGAAATGGACCTCGAAGCGCCATGAGCAGTCGAGGACGAGACCTAAGTACTTCATACTGGTCCCGACCTCGACCCAGGCATCACCTACCCTGATCCACGACTGGGGCAGACGCTGGGACCTCGGGAGGCCATGAAAGGCCATCGCCGAGGTCTTTTTCGCGTCTATGCGTAGCCCCAAGCCGTGGATCTCCGCGACGACGGCGGCCACTGCGGCCTCCGCTAGACGGATGGCCCCCTGAGGGGACTCCTTTTTTTTTTTTTTAACGTGGGGGAAATCTTCCAAAGATACCCCGCCCCCCTAGGGGAGGGGACGGGGTTATGCCGGATTTCTACCGGCTAAAACCCCCACGGTGGCCCTCTCTGGCGTGCTGGGGAGGCCCTGGGAACTCTGAAAAGAACGCCACCAGGACCTCCCCACGCCAACTGCCCCGGGTGTGGGGCACCATCACGGGGTGGAGTTTGAAATTACTCCACCCCACACCCGAACCAAACTCCTCCGACAGCGTCCGGGCCACCGAGACGCTGTCGGCCCTCCTGGGGGACCGTTTCTCGGGACACTCTGGGCCCCCACCCAGAGTGTCACGGTCCCCCCGCGGCGACCAAGATGGAACGGGTGTGAAGACATCACACCCGGGCCGCCGCCATAACTCCGGCTCGTGCCGGGAAACCTGCGGGTTGGTGGGTGAATCACACCAACCCGCCGGCCATCGTCCTCTAAATTGGGGTGGCGCCGCCGCGGTTTCGGCGTCCGCGGCGGCCACCCCTTGCTGAAAGCGGGCGAGATTGTTCTCTCGCCCGCTCCGCGGCCTCCTTCTGCAGCATGACTTGTTCGCAGAAGGAGGCCACGGCCACCCAATTCCTGTCGCTGCTCAGCAGTGCCCCAAAGACTGCTGGCAGCGACAGGTCCCAGCCTATTTGGCTGTGAAGGACACGGCGCGGCGCTGAAAAGGCGGGGCATTCCTCCAGCGTATGCCGCGCCGTGTCCACCTCCTCGAGGCCGCAGTGATAACACGCCGCCGTCGTCTCCTTCCCGATTCGACACAGGTACTCACCGAAGCAACCATGCCCGGTGAGCACCTGTGTCATCCGGTAGGTGAGCCTACCATGCCGCCGCTCCTGCCATTGATGGTAAAGAGGCAGGAGGGCCCCGACAACTGGCTTGGCGGAGGAACGCTGTAGCTCGTTCCTCCATCTGGAAACAGCCAGCTGCCGGGCCTGGCGCTTATAACCCTCGACCACCTCAGGTCCTGGCGGCTGCCCGTCGAGCTGCCGCCGCGCACGGACGCGAGTGTAAACAAGTGCGTCCGCCGCGGCGAGCAGCTCGAAAGGAATGAGCCCCGCCAGGACCATCGCCACCTCGTAGGAGATGGTGCGGTACCCACGAATGACCCGGATGGCCAGCCGGCGTTGCAAACGATGGAGAAGTGCAACGCTTCGCCGGCTGGCCATCAGGGCATCGGCGAAAATTGCCGAGCCATAAAGGGTCATAGACCGTACCACCCCCACATAGAGGTGGCGAACCCTCGAATCTGGTCCCCCGAGGTTGGGCATTATGCGGCCGAGGGCTGCCGCGGCCCGCTCAACTCGGGGGACCAGGTGGTCGAAGTGGACTTCGAAGCGCCAGGAGCAGTCGAGGACGAGACCCAAGTACTTCATACTGGTCCCGACCTCGACCCAGGCATCACCTACCTTGATCCACGACTGGGGCAGACGCTGAGACCTCGGGAGGCCATGAAAGGCCATCGCCGAGGTCTTTTTCGCGTCAATGCGTAGCCCCAAGTCGTGGATCTCTGAGACGACGGCGGCCACTGCGGCCTCCGCCAGACGGATGGCCCTCCTGAGGGTTAACCCGACAGCAAGAATGTAAGTGTCGTCTGCATAGCAGACGACATACGTGCCGTCGGGCAACCGGACCCGCAGGACCCGGTCGTACCCCATGTTCCAGAGAGTTGGGCCAACGGCCGAACCCTGGGGTACGCCGAGATCCACTCCCCGTCGAACTTTGCCGTCCCGGCCGCTGTAATGGATCCACCTGTCCTGCAGGTAGGCCCCCACCACCGCCTTTAAGTAGGGTGGCACCTGGTGATAATCCAGGGCCTCCCTGATGGCGGCCCAGGGCAGGGTGTTAAATGCGTTGCAAATGTCTAAGGAAACTGCAACGCACACCCCACCCCGGGATACGGCATTCTCCGCGAGGGACTTGACGCGCTTGATGGCGTCAATGGTCGAACGCCCCTCGCGGAAGCCGTACTGGTTCTCCGACAAATCGGGACCTACCTCGGACAGGTGGTTGGCGAGGCGGGCAACGATGATTCGTTCGAAAAGTTTGCCCGCCTCATCCAACAAGCACAACGGCCGGTACGCAGACGGGGAGTCTGCGGGTCTTCCATCCTTTTTCAGGAGGACCATCCGTCCTTTTTTCCACTCGGCGGGGAATTCTCCCCGCCGCAGGCATGATGTAAATGCCTCCCTAATGGCTGGACCAAGGACGTCCGAGGCCAAAACCCAGGCCCTGCCAGGGATGCCGTCGGGACCCGGAGCGGTGTTACGTGCTCCGAGCCGACGCAGAGCCCTGGCGAGCTCCTCGAAGGTGACCCCCCATGCGTCGGACCAGTTGGAAGCGTCCGACGATGCCTCCGCCGTGGGCTCACCCTCCCCGCTTGAAGTACGGGGAAACAGGGTGTCCACCACACGGCGGAGGAATGGGGGGTCGAGGGTCTCCGTGACGGGGGGCGCCCAAGGCCTAAGCCGGCCTAAAACCAGCCTGTAGGCGCGCCCCCACGGATCCCTCCCGAGAGCTTCGAGGAGCTCTTGCCACGCCTGAGCTTTGGCCTCCTTGATGGCTCGCTGCAGCGCTACTACTTGTTGCCTGTAGAGCGCATACAGCTCAGCTACCCACGCCGGGTCCGGATTACTGCGCCGACGGGCGCGGGTGTACCGGCGGCGCGCCCGCACGCACAAGGTGCGTAAGTCCGCAATTGCGGGCGACCACCAGTACACCGAGGTCTTAACGCGTGGACCCGCTCTAGGCATCGCCGCGTCGCAAATCTGCGTCATGACGCGGCGAAGCCAGCGGGCCCACGCGCGCCCGTCGGCTGGCCCGGAGCTAGCAATGCCCCAGGCCACGGCGTGAGCAGCAGCCATCAGGACGTCCCTGTCCAGCCGCTTCAAATTCCACCGCGATGGTGGACGCTCCCCTTCTGGGTGGCCTCGGGGCTCGTCCGGAGGGGTAGAGGAGAGGGTCATCGTGATGTACCGATGGTCCGACAAGGTCTCGACCCCCTCCTCCACCCTCCACCCCGAGATACGGCGCGCGACAGCAGGCGAGGCGAAAGAAATATCGACGATGGAGCCTCCCTGCTGCCGCACGCACGTATGGGTGGTACCTGTGTTTAAGAGACACAGGTCCAATCCCGCCGCCCAATCGAGCAGCGCTGCACCCCTCGCGTCCGTCCTGGGGGAACCCCAGGCCGCGGCCTTGGAGTTGAAGTCCCCCAGGACGATAACAGGACGGGGCCGGCAACGAACAATGGAACGCCGGACCCCGTCCAGAAACTCCTCGAACGACGCGAGGGGCCAGCTGGGGGGAGCGTAAACTCCCACCACCGCGGTGCCACCCCAATCGACGGCGACATATCCCCGGCCGCGCTCTATAAGCGAGCACGCCGGGGAGTTCTGTCGGCCGCCCCAAATTATCGTGACGGAGCCCCGCTCGTCACCGATCCACGACGGGTGGACCGGCACGGCGTAAGGCTCCGCCACGACTGCAAGTCCCACTTGCCGCTCGGCCAGGGCCTGCGAAAGAAGATCCTGAGCCCTGGCCGAGCGGTTCAAGTTTGCTTGGAGGAGGGGACCGGACGGGGCGAAATCTAGGCCGTGTCCGTCCGGCCCTCCGAAGCCAAGCCCTCCTTGGTTGGTTGGACATCAACCTCCATGGGTGCCTCAGTGGAGGCTGCCCTTGCTGCAGCGGGTGCCGAAGCGGCACCCTTAGCGGTAGGCGCGCGCGGCGCGCCAGAAGAACTGGCCTTCTCGGGCACTGAAGTGGGAGAACGCTGCTGCATGGAAGGAGGAGCTCCCTGGGCCGCACCGCCCTTCTGGCGGCGGCGGCCCCCTCGATGTTTTGAGGCCCTGGCCGCTGGGCACTCTTTGGTGCCCAGTCGATGATTGGACGCCCGGCCCGCACCTGCACAAACTGTGCAGTTAGGCGGAGCGGTGCATTGTGAAGAGCGGTGGCCATCGCCACCGCACAGGAAGCACCGCCCCGTCCTATCTTCCTGCGCAGTGCACCGCTGCCTCGTGTGACCGAAGTCAAGGCAGCGGTAGCACTGCATTGGCCGGGCGTCAAGGCCATCGACGGGGACCTCAGTCCATCCGTCGATGACTAGCTTACGGGCCAGGGCCAACTTGCGGGCCGCCGCCACAGGGCAGCGGATCCAACAGGTTCCGAGTTCCGAGGGGTTGGGGCGAATGTCGCCCGCCTTGACCTCCTCGGGTCGGCACCCACCCTCCTTAATTACTGCGGCCAACACGATCTCGCGCGTGATGCCGGCCATGAGGCCACGCACCCGCAGATCGGCCGTCTTGCAGGGACGGGCAATTTTTACGCCCGTCCCATCCAGAACCTCCGACATCTTGGCCGCCAAAATGTCCGCCTTCGCGGCTCTCTCCGGACCGGGGACCTCTAAAATGAGGGACCCCGTGGCCCCTCGTCTTGGGCGCAGCGGCGGGACACCAAGCTCGGCAAGGTTAATGCTCTGCCGAGCCTTGGACATCGCCTCCGCGTACGTCATTTTGCAACCGTCTGGTACGGTCACAGAGACGGCTGCCGTACGCGGAGGGCGAGGTGGAACACCTTTCTTTTTCTGCGCCGCTGCGCCTGCCTTCTCCTTTCCGGCGCCCTTCACAGGGGCTTTAGGGGCCGTCCCTTTAGGGGTCTGGCCGGGCGCCTTCTTGTTGGCCTTGTTGGCCTGTACTTTGGCTTTTCGGCCGACGACCTGCGACCACGGTGTTTCCACCGTAGCCGCCTTCTTCGTAGCTGGGACAGAACCTCCAGCCGCTGGTCCGATTGGCTGCTTCCCACTTGATTTGGGAGCTGTGGGAGGAGCAGCAGGAGCTGCTGAGGCTCTCGGCGACGCGGGAACACCGCCCTTCTTTCCCTTCGAGGAGGGAGCTGCGGCCGGCGTGACAACACGCCTGCCATGGCCAGGTGGAGCGGCCTGAGGAGGCTTCCCTGCGCCACGACCAGGCTTGGGCACCTGGAGCTCCGAACGTATTTCGACGAAGCGGCTATCGATAAGCCGGGAGATCTGGTCCAGCAAATCCTCTTGCGACGCCGGTCGCGCCGCTGTAACGACGGGGCCCTCGCCCGCCGCCGCTACTCCCCGTATCGGCGGAAAGCCGTCCCCGGGGTGGGTACGCGGCGACGGGACGGGGGAAACCCGTTGCGGCAAAGGTGCCGCAGATACCGTCGGGGAAGAACCCCGACGGACGCGCGCCTGGCCCTCTCTGAGGACACGGAGGTCCTCCTCCAATTGGTCGACCCGCCGCTTGAGCTCCCGGTTCTCCGCCTCTAAAGCAGAGGCGGCCGCGGTAGCGGAGCGGGTTGCCAACTCGGATTCCGCGATCCTGACCTCGTGTGAGGCGAGGCGAAGGGCGCGGACGAATCGTCCCTGCAAATTCCGCGAGTTGGCGGCAACTTTATCGACGGTCTCCATATGTTTATGGACGACCGCGACAATGTCCGCAGTAGGCAGACGCCTAAACTCGCGGGCAAGAGAGCCCTCATCCGGGAGCGGCACACTCCCTTTGCACGGTGGACGTGCAGCAGTGGATGGGTCGAGAGCTGCTTTCGCAGCCTCGACCAATGCCGCCTGCTCTTCCACTCCTAGCAGCTGCTTTTTAGCAGCCGCCAACTGCACGTATTCGCCCGTTGTGGGCGGACGTCCACGCTTCCTCGTTGGGAGCGATGGAAGGGAGGAGGACGTGGAAGCGTCCGACTCCAGCCCTTCCATCTCATCGGCTGTCTCGAGTGGCTCTCGACCCTCGCCGATTGTCGCCGCTGAGTCAGCGGACGACGAACGGGAAGAGGGACGGGACTGGGCCAGCCTGGGTGTCGGTCGGCTAGGACCCGCTCGATCAAGACTGCGGGGACGGGCGAAGACCTCATCCCCGCTGTCCTCCCGAGTGACTGGCTGAGGCTTCCTCCGAAGAGCCTCCTCTACTGCCGACGCGTCGATGTGCACGCGCGGGCAGCCAGGCTGAAGCCGGATGTTAAGAACGCGGCTTCTGCCCCTCCTCGCCGACGGAGAGGAAGACCGCGAGGTCCCCTCCTCTCCCGCCGAAGCGCTCGAAGCGCTTGTAGAGCGCGCGCGGCTAGCCGCGACACGCGAATCATCCCCCCCATCCCCAAAAGGTTTTGTTTGTTTTTGTAAATTAGAAATCTCCATAACTGTCCCACGAGCGTGGTCGGAAGAGAAGTCCGCCTAGGCAGAGCCGCCTTACCTAGGTAAGCCTACTTACACGGGGGTGTCGGCAGGTTCCCCCGAGGGACCGTTTGAGACTGCCCTATTTAAAGACCAGGCAGCCTTGCACCCATCGGCACGGTTATCCTTCACACCTTGGGTTTGGTCTCTCCTAACCCGCTCCGATCGCCTCTGTTTCAGTCCTCCGTGCGAGCCTTACCGGCAAGGGAGGCCCTGCCGGGGTCAGAAGACCCCACCGGCATCGCCTCGCACATCATCGGACCTACTTTGGAAAACGACCGGAGCAATCCCTTTTAGTCGCCTCGTACGACAGGCAGGGAATACCGTGGCCGTATTCTGCCCTCCGACCACAGAGCGGATTTATTATAGAGGTTTACTCCTCGCGGTCCGGCCGGTTAAGGCAAGACCCCCGTTCCTGCGAAACATGACCACAGGCTTACGGTATGGTTGGCTCGGGTACCTCGGGATCGCCAAATCCCGTACTGTGGGTAATGAGCCCACAGCCCCTGAGGGAAACCTGAGGGGACTCCTTTTTTTTTTTTTTTTTTTTTTTTTTAACGTGGGGTAAATCTTCCAAAGATACCCCACCCCCTGGGGGAGGGGGCGGGGTTATGCCGGATTCTTACCGGCTAAAACCCCCACGGTGGCCCTCTCTGGCGTTGCGGGGAGGCCCTGGGAACTCTGAAAAGAACGCCACCAGGACCTCCCCACGCCACTTGCCCCGGGTGTGGGGCACCTACACGGGGTGGAGTTTGAAATTACTCCACCCCACACCCGAACCAAACGCCTCCGACAGCGCCCGGGCCACCGAGACGCTGTCGGCCCTCCTGGGGGACCGTGTCTCGGGAGACCCTGGGCCCCCACCCAGGGTGTCACGGTCCCCCCGCGGCGGCCAAGATGGAACGGGTGCGAAGTTGTCGCACCCGGGCCGCCGCCATCACTCCGGCTGTTGCCGGAGGACCGGCGGGAAGGTGGGTGAGCACACCCTCCCGCCGGCCAACGTGGACTAAGTACGGGTGGCGCCGCCGCGGTTTTGTCTGCCGCGGCACCCACCCCTGATGTTTGGTGGGCGAGATTGCTCCCTCGCCCGCTCCGCGGCCTCCTTCTGCAGCATAACCTGCTCGCAGAAGGAGGCCACGGCCACCCAATTCCTGTCGCTGCTCAGCAGTGCCCCAAAGACTGCTGGCAGCGACAGGTCCCAGCCTATTTGGCTGTGAAGGACACGGCGCGGCGCTGAAAAGGCGGGGCATTCCTCCAGCGTATGCCGCGCCGTGTCCACCTCCTCGGGGCCGCAGTGATGACACGCCGCCGTCGTCTCCTTCCCGATTCGACACAGGTACTCACCGAAGCAACCATGCCCGGTGAGCACCTGTGTCATCCGGTAGGTGAGCCTACCATGCAGCCGCTCCTGCCACTGATGGAAGAAAGGCAGGAGGGCCCCGACAACTGGCTTGGCGGAGGAGCGCTGTAACTCGCTCCTCCATCTGGAAACAGCCAGCTGCCGGGCCTGGCGCTTATAAACTTCGACCACCTGCGCTTCCGGCGGCTGCCCATCCAGCTGCCGCCGCGCACGGATACGCGTATAAACGAGCGCATCCGCCGCGGCCAACAGCTCGAAAGGGACAAGCCCCGCCAGAACCATCGCCACCTCAGGAGATGGTGCGGTACCCACGAATGACCCGGATGGCCAGCCGGCGTTGCAAACGATGGAGAAGTGCAACGCTTCGCCGGCCGGCCATCAGGGCATCGGCAAAGACTGCCGAGCCATAAAGGGTCATAGACCGCACCACCCCCACATAGAGGTGGCGAACCCTCGAATCCGGTCCCCCGAGGTTGGGCATTATGCGGCCTAAGGCAGCCGCGGCCCGCTCAACTCGGGGGACCAGGTGGTCGAAGTGGACTTCGAAGCGCCAGGAGCAGTCGAGGACGAGACCCAAGTATTTCATTGAAGTCCCGACCTCGACCCAGGCATCACCTACCCTGATCCACGACTGGGGCAGACGCTGAGACCTCGGGAGGCCATGAAAGGCCATCGCCGAGGTCTTTTTAGCGTCGATACGCAGCCCCAAGTCGTGGATCTCTGAGACGACGGCGGCCACTGCGGCCTCCGCCAGACGGATGGCCCTCCTGAGGGTTAACCCGACGGCAAGTATGTAGGTGTCGTCTGCATAGCAGACGACATAAGTGCCGTCGGGCAACCGGACCCGCAGGACTCGGTCGTACCCCATGTTCCAGAGGGTTGGCCCAACGGCCGAACCCTGGGGAAACCTGAGGGGACTCCTTTTTTTTTTTTTTTTTTTTTTAACGTGGGGGAAATCTTCGAAAGATACCCTGCCCCCCTGGGGGAGGGGGCAGGGTTATGCCGGATTCTTACCGGCTAAAACCCCCACGGTGGACCTCTCTGGCTTTGCGGGGAAGCCCTGGGAACTCTGAAAAGAACGCCACCAGGACCTCCCCACGCCAATTGCCCCGGGTGTGGGGCACCATCACGGGGTGGAGTTTGAACTACTCCACCCCACACCCGAACCTAACTCCTCCGACAGCGTCCGGGCCACCGAGACGCTGTCGGCCCTCTTGGGGGACCGTTTCTCGGGACACTCTGGGCCCCCACCCAGAGTGTCACGGTCCCCCTGCGGCGGCCAAGATGGAACGGGCGTGAAACTTCACGCCCGGGCCGCCGCCATCAATCCGACTGATGTCGGAAGACCGGCGGGTTGGTGGGTAAATCACACCAACCCGCCGGCCGACGTCCTCTAATGAGGGGTGGCACCGCCATGGATTTGACGTCCGCGGCGGCCACCCCTCGCTGAAGGCGGGCGGGATGCCTCCCTAGCCCGCTCCGCGGCCTCCTTCTGCAGCATAACCTGCTCGCAGAAAGAGGCCACGGCCCTCCAATTCCTGTCGCTGTCCAGCAGGGCCCCAAAGACTGCTGGCAGCGACAGGTCGTGGCCAATCTGGCCAATAAGGACACGGCGCGGCGCTGAAAAGGCGGGGCATTCCTCCAGCGTATGCCGCGCCGTGTCCACCTCCTCGGGGCCGCAGTGATGACACGCCGCCGTCGTCTCCTTCCCGATTCGACACAGGTACTCACCGAAGCAACCATGCCCGGTGAGCACCTGTGTCATCCGGTAGGTGAGCCTGCCATGCCGCCGCTCCTGCCACTGATGGAAGAAAGGCAGGAGGGCCCCGACAACTGGCTTGGCGGAGGAGCGCTGTAACTCGCTCCTCCATCTTGAAACAGCCAGCTGCCGGGCCTGGCGCTTATAAACTTCGACCACCTGCGGTTCCGGCGGCTGCCCATCCAGCTGCCACCGCGCACGGATACGCGTATAAACGAGCGCATCCGCCGCGACCAACAGCTCGAAAGGGACGAGCCCCGCCAGAACCATCGCCACCTCATAGGAGATGGTGCGGAACCCACGAATGACCCGGATGGCCAGCCGGCGTTGCAAACGATGAAGAAGTGCAACGCTTCGCCGGCCGGCCATCAGGGCATCGGCAAAGACTGCCGAGCCATACAGGGTCATAGACCGCACCACCCCCACATAGAGGTGGCGAACCCTCACGTCCGGTCCCCCGAGATTGGGCATAATGCGGCCTAAAGCTGCCGCGGCCCGCTCAACTCGGGGGACCAGGTGGTCGAAGTGGACTTCGAAGCGCCAGGAGCAGTCGAGGACGAGACCCAAGTATTTCATTGAAGTCCCGACCTCGACCCAGGCATCACCTACCTTGATCCACGACTGGGGCAGACGTCGGGAGGCCATGAAAGGCCATCGCCGAGGTCTTTTTCGCGTCAATGCGTAGCCCCAAGCCGTGGATCTCCGCGACGACGGCGGCCACTGCGGCCTCCGCTAGACGGATGGCCCTCCTGAGGGTTAACCCGACGGCAAGTATGTAGGTGTCGTCTGCATAGCAGACGACATACGTGCCGTCGGGCAACCGGACCCGCAGTACTCGGTCGTACCCCATGTTCCAGAGGGTTGGGCCAACGGCCGAACCCTGGGGTACGCCGAGATCCACTCCCCGTCTCACTTTCCCGTCCCGGCCGGTGTAGTGTATCCACCTGTCCTGCAGGTAGGCCCCTACCACCGCCTTAAGGTAGGGAGGCACCTGGTGGTAATCCAGGGCCTCCCTGATGGCGGCCCAGGGCAGGGTGTTAAAGGCGTTGGTTATGTCAAGAGACACAGCAACACACACCCCACCCCGGGATACGGCATTTTCCGCGAGGGACCGGACACGCTTGATAGCGCCCACGGTAGAACGGCCCTCGCGGAAACCGTACTGGTTATCGGACAAGTCGGGACCTACCCCGGACAGGTGTCTGGTGAGGCGGGAAGCGATGATACGCTCAAAGAGCTTACCCGCCTCATCCAGAAGACACAACGGCCGGTACGCAGACGGGGAGTCTGCGGGTCTTCCATCCTTCTTAAGGAGGACCATCCGTCCTTCTTTCCACTCGGCGGGGAATTCTCCCCGCCGTAGGCACGTATCAAATGCCTTCTTCACGGCTGGCCCAAGGACGCCAGAGGCCAAGACCCAGGCCCTGCCAGGGATGCCATCCGGTCCCGGGGCAGTGTTGCGTGCCCCGAGCCGGTGCAGAGCCCTGGCGAGCTCCTCGTAAGTGACCCCCCAATCGTCAGACCAGATGGAAATGTCCGACGCCTCCGCCGTGGGTTCACTCTCCCCGCTTGAAGTGTGCGGGAAGAGGGTGTCCACCACACGGCGGAGGAATGGGGGGTCGAGAGTCTCCGTCACGGGGGGCGCCCATGGCCTAAGTCGGCTTAAGACCAACTTATAGGCGCGCCCCCACGGATCTCCATCGAGCGAATCGAGGAGCTCCTGCCATGCCTGAGCCTTGGCCTCCTTGATGGCCCGCTGCAGCGCTACTACCCTCTCACGGTAGAGCGCGTACAGCGAAGCTACCCACGCCGGGTCGGCATCTCTGCGCCGACGGGCGCGGGTGTACCGGCGGCGCGCCCGCACGCACAAGGTGCGAAGTTCCGCAATTGCGGGCGACCACCAGTACACCTATGTCTTCACGCGCGGGCCCGATCTGGGCATCGCCGCGTCGCAAATGTGCGTCATATTGCGGCGAAGCCAGCGGGCCCACGCGCGCCCGTCGGCTGGCCCGGAGCAAGCTATACCCCAGGCCACCGCGTGAGCAGCGGCCACCAGGACGTCCTTGTCCAGCCGTTTCAGATTCCACCGCGGTGGTGGACGCTCCCCCCCTGGGCGGGCTCGGGGCTCGTCTGGAGGGGTGGAAGAGAGGGTCATGGAGATATACCTATGATCTGAAAGGGTCTCGACCCCCTTCTCCACCCTCCACCCCGAGATACGGCGCGCAGCAGCAGGCGAGGCAAAGGAAAGATCGACGATGGATCCTCCCTGCTGCCGCACGCACGTATGGACGGTACCTGTGTTTAAAAGACACAGGTCCAGTCCCGCCGCCCAATCGAGCAACGCTGAACCCCTCGCGTCCGTCCTGGGGGAACCCCAGGCCGTGGCCTTGGAGTTGAAATCCCCCAGGACGATAACAGGAAGGGGCCGGCAACGCTCGATGCAACGCCGGACCCCGTCCAGGAACACCTCGAAAGACGCGAGGGGCCAGCTGGGGGGAGCGTAGACTCCCACCACCGCGGTACCTCCCCAGTCGACGGCCACGTAGCCCCGGCCGCGCTCTAATAGCGCGCACGCCGGGGAATTACTGCGGCCGCCCCAAATTATCGTGACGGAGCCCCGCTCGTCACCGATCCACGACGGGTGGACCGGGACGGCGTAAGGCTCCGCCACGACTGCAAGTCCCACTTGTCGCTCGGCCAGGGCCTGCGAAAACAGGTCCTGAGCCCTGGCCGAGCGATTCAAGTTCGCTTGGCGGAGGGGACCGGACGGAGCGAATTCTAAGCCGTGTCCGTCCAGCCCTCCGAAGCCAAGCCCTCAGAAGATTGGTTGGGCTTCGCCGGGGTCGTCACTCCCGGCTCCGCCTCAACCTCCATGGGAGTCTCAGTGGTGGCTCCCCTTGCTGCAGCAGGTGCCGAAGAGGCGACCCGCGCAGGAGACGCTCTAGGAGCGCCACTCGTAGTAGACTTAATGGCCACTACTGCTGGCGGCTGCTGCGCTGTGGCACCAGCTACCAGGGCCGCACCACCTTTCTGTCGGCGGCGACCCCCACGATGTTTGGTGGCCCTGGCCGCTGGGCACTGTTTTGTGCCCAGACGATGGTTGGCCGCCCGGCCCGCATCTGCACAAACTGTGCAATTAGGCGGGGCGGTGCACTGAGAAGAGCGGTGGCCATTACCACCGCACAAAAAGCACCGCCCCGTCCGATCCTCCTGTGCAGTGCACCGCTGCCTGGTATGACCGAAGTCCAGGCAACGGTAGCACTGCATAGGCCGGGCGTCCAGGCCATCGACGGGGACCTCCGTCCACCCGTCGATGACCAATTTCCTGGCCAGGGCCAACTTTCGGGCCGCCGCCACAGGGCAGCGGACCCAGCAAGTTCCAAGACCCGAGGGGTTCGGGCGGATATCACCCGCCTTCACCTCCTCGGGTCGGCAAATTCCCTCCTTACAAACTGCGGCCAAGATCACGTCGCGCGTTACGCCGGCCATAATACCGCGCACGCGGAGGTCTGCCGTCTTGCAGGGACGGCCGATTTTGACGCCCGTCCCTTCCAACACTTCCGCCATTCTCGCCGCCAGAATGTCCGCTTTGGCGGCTCTCTCAGGTCCTGGGACCTCCAGTATGAGGGACCCGGTGGCCCCTCTTCGTGGGCGCAGCGGCGGTACTCCAAGCTCGGCGAGGTTGATGCTCTGCCGAGCCTTGGACATCGCCTCCGCGTACGACATATTGCAGCCGTCTGGCACAGTCACCGAGACGGCAGCCGTACGCGGAGGGCGAGGAGGGACTACTTTTGTCCTCTCCGCCGCTGCGCCTGCCTTTGCCTGAACCGCGACCTTCTCACGTACAGGTCCTGAGCCCTGGGTTCCGGTCGCCGGGCCAACCGCCTTCTTTGCGCCCTTCCTTTCTTGAAGTTTGGCCTTGCGGCCAACAACTTTCGACCAGGAGGTCGTCTCCGTGGTCTTATTAACCACTACCGGAGCCGGCGGCCCAGCTTGCTTGCGCCCACTCGACTTGCTGGTCGAGCGCGGCTGCGAAGCAGCAGGGGCAGCTGGGGCTCTTGGTGCTGCGGGAGCCCTACCCTTCTTCTTTTTAGAGGAAAGGGCAGGGGCCGCGTGCTCCTCTCGCGGGCTAGGGCCCGGAGCAGCGGCCGCGGGCGGCCTCACATCGTTCCTGGCCGACAATTTAGCCAACAGCTCCGACCGGATCTCCGTAAATCGGCTGTCAATCAGCCGGGAGATCCGGTCGAAGAGGGCGTCTTCACTAACCCGCTGTGCCGCCGAAGTTACGGGACCCTCGCCCGCCGCCGCCACTCCCCGTAATGGCGAAAAGCCATCCCCGTGGAGGGTCCGCGGCGGCGGGACGGGGGAGACCCGCAGCGGCGAAGGCGCCGAGTCTCTCGTCGGAGAAGACAATCGGCGCCGGCTCGACCGATCCTCTCGAAGGGATCTTAAATCCTCTTCGAGCTGGTCCACCCGCCGCTTGAGTTCGCGGTTTTCCGCCTCCAACGTGATGGCGGCCGCGGTAGCGGAGCGGGTGGCCAGCTCGGCCTCTGCAATCCGAACCTCGTGCGAAGCGAGGCGCAGGGCACGGACAAAGCGCCCCTGCAAGTTGCGCGAGTTGGCAGCAACTTTATCCACCATCTCCATGTGCGCATGGACCTTGGCGACGATGTCTGCCGTGGGCAACCGCCGAAACTCCCTGGCGAGAGTCGCCTCGTCGGGCAGAGGAACGCTGCCCTTGGAGGGCGGGCGGGCTCCGATTGTAGGGTCGAGCACCGCTTTCGCGGCCTCGACCAGCGCCGCCTGTTCCTCCACCTCCAGCAGCTGCCGCTTAGCTGCAGCCAACTGCACGTACTCTCCCGTCGTGGGTGGCCTGCCCCTCTTACGGGACGCGAAAGATTTGGCGGAGGAGGATGTTGTCGTCGACGCGTCTGACTCCATCGCCGCCTCCTCCACAATCGCTGAATCCTCGCGCTGCTCGCCAGCAGTCGCCCACGATTCGACAGATGCCGAGCGTGATGACGCGCGAGACTCATCCAACCGCGGTGGTGGCCGGTTGGACTCCGTCCTCTCAATACTGCGGGGACGAACAAACACGTCGTCCTCCGCAACCTCCCGCGCGCTCGGCTGGATCGTTGGCCGCAGCGCCTGTTCAAAAGCCACCGCGTCGATTTCGACGCGGGGACTGCCAGGTCGAAGCCGGACGCTAAGCACCCGACTTCTTCCTCTCCTCGCCGACGGGGAGGAAGACCGTGAGGTCCCCTCCTCCGCCACCTCAGCGCCCGAAGCGCTAGCAGAACGAGTGCGGCGTGCCGCACTACGCTCAATATCCCCCCCAACCCCATTGTTTTGTTTGTTTAAATGATCAGCTTCCATAATTGGTCCCACGAGCGTGGTCGGAAAAAAGGTCCGCCTAGGCAGAGCCGCCATACCTAGGTAAGCCTGGTTACTCGGGGGTGTCGGCAGGTTCCCCCGAGGGACCGTTTGAGACTGCCCTATTTAAAGACCAGGCAGCCATGCAACCATCGGCACGGTTATCCTTCACACCTTGGGTTTGGTCTCTCCTAACCCGCTCCGATCGCCTCTGTTTCAGTCCTCCGTGCGAGCCTTACCGGCAAGGGAGGCCCTGCCGGGGTCCGAAGACCCCACCGGCATCGCCTCGCACATCATCGGACCTACTTTGGAAAACGACCGGAGCAACCCCTTTTAGTCGCCTCGTACGACAGGCAGGGAATACCGTGGCCGTATTCTGCCCCCCGGCCACAGAGCGGATTTATTATAGAGGTTTACTCCTCGCGGTCCAGCCGGTTAAGGCAAGACCCCCGTTCCTGCGAAACATGACCACAGGCTTACGGTATGGTTGGCTCGGGAACCTCGGGATCGCCAAATCCCGTACTGTGGGTAATGAGCCCACAGCCCCTGAGGGAAGCCTGAGGGGACTCCTTTTTTTTTTTTTTTTTTTTTTAACGTGGGGGAAATCTTCCAAAGATACCCCGCCCCCCTGGGGGAGGGGGCGGGGGTATGTCGGATTCTTACCGACTAAAACCCCCACGGTGGTCCTTCCTGGCGTTGAGGGGAGGCCCCGGGTACTCTATAAGAACTCGTCCGGGACCTCCCCGCGCCCTTGCCCCCGATGCGGGGCACCTACTTCGGGGGGAGAATACTCCCCCCGCATCCGAAACACCTCCGACAGCGCTCGGACCACCGAAGCGCTGTCGGCCCTCCTGGGGGACCGTTTCTCGGGACACCCCGGGCCCCCACCCGGAGTGTCACGGTCCCCCCGCGGCGACCATCATGGTCATGATGATGGTCGCCGCCATCACCCGGTCAGGCCGGAGGGCCGACGGGGTGTGGTGGGTGAACTACACACCACCCCCGTCGGCCGGATTCCTCGAAGATGGGGCGGCACCGCCACGGGTTCCTGACCCGCGGCGGCTGCCCCTCACGGTGCGCGGTCGGGAAATCTCCCTCTCGCGCTCGGCGGCCTCCTTCTGGAGCATAACCTGCTCACAGAAGGAGGCCACCGCCCTCCAATTCCTGTCGCTGCTCAGCAGTGCCCCAAAGACTGCCGGCAGCGACAGGTCCTGGCCAATTTGGCCTATTAGGACACGACGCGGCGCTGAAAAGGCGGGGCAAACCTCCAGCGTATGCCGCGCCGTGTCCACCTCCCCGGAGCCGCAGTGGCAACATGCCGCCGTCGCTTCTTTCCCTATTCGACACAGGTACTCACCGAAGCAACCATGCCCGGTGAGTACCTGTGTCATACGGTAGGTGATCCTGCCGTGCCGCCGCTCCTGCCACTGTTGGAGAATGGGCAGGAGGGCCCCGACAACTGGCTTGTAGGCGGAACGCTGCAAAACGTTCCACCAACGAGACAAAGCCAGCTGCCGGGCCTGACGCTTATATGCTTCGACCGCCATCGGCTCTGGCGGGCGCCCGTCCAGCTGCCGCCGCGCGCGGACGCGTGTATAAACGAGCGCGTCCGCCGCAGCGAGCAGCTCGAAGGGGATGAGCCCCGCCAGAGCCATCGCCACCTCATAGGAGATGGTACGGTAACCCCTAATTACCCTGATGGCCAGCCTTCTCTGCAGCCTGTGGAGTGCAGAAATGCTGCTCCGGCTGGCCATCAGGGCTCTAGCAAATACTGCTGACCCGTAAAGGGTCATGGACCGTACCACCCCCACATAGAGGTGGCGAACCCTCGCATCAGGTCCCCCGGTATTGGGCATTATGCGGCTAATTCTAGCCGCAGCCCGATCTACACGGGGGACCAGGCGGTCGAAGTGGACTTCAAAGCGCCAGGAGCTGTCGAGGACGAGACCCAGATATTTCATCGAGGTCCCGACCTCGACCCAGGCATCACCTACCCGGACCCACGACTGGGGCAGACGCTGGGACCTCGGGAGGCCATGAAAGGCCATCGCCGAGGTCTTTTTCGCGTCAATACGCAGCCCCAAGTCGTGGATCCGCGCGACGACGGCGGCCACCGCGGCCTCCGCAAGGCGGATGGCCCTCCTGAGGGTTAGCCCGACGGCCAGTATGAAAGTGTCGTCTGCGTAGCAGACGACATACGAACCGTCGGGCAACCGGACCCGCAGAACCCGGTCGTACCCCATATTCCACAGGGTTGGGCCAACAGCCGAACCCTGGGGTACGCCGGCGTCAACTCCCCGTCTCTCTTTACCGTCCCGGCCGTTGTAGGTTATCCACCTGTCCTCCAGGTAGGCCCCTACCACCGCCTTGAGATAGGGAGGCACCTGGTGATAATCCAGGGCCTCCCTAATGGCGGCCCAGGACAGGGTGTTTAATGCGTTGCTGATGTCTAACGAAACAGCAACGCACACCCCGCCCCGGGATACGGCATTCTCCGCGAGGTACTTGACGCGATTGATCGCGTCAATCGTGGAGCGTCCCTCGCGGAAGCCGTATTGGCTATCCGACAAATCGGGACCTACCTCGGACAGGTGTCTGGAGAGGCGGGAAGCTATGATACGCTCAAAGAGCTTGCCCGCCTCATCCAACAGACACAACGGCCGGTACGCAGACGGGGAGTCTGCGGGTCTTCCCTCTTTTTTCAGGAGGACCATCCGCCCCTCCTTCCATTCGGCGGGGAAAATTCCCCGCCGCAGGCATTGATTAAATGCCTCCACCATGGCTGGACCAAGGACGTCCGAGGCCAAGACCCAGGCTTTGCCAGGGATGCCATCCGGACCCGGGGCCGTGTTGCGTGCCCCGAGCCGGTGCAGAGCCCTGGCCAGCTCCTCGTACGTGACCCCCCACTCGTCGGACCACGGTGGTGGGTCCGACGCCTCCGCCGCTGGTCCACCCACCCCTGAACGGGGGAAAAGGGTGTCGACCACGCGACGGAGGAACGGGGGGTCAAGGGTTTCCGTAATAGGGGGCGCCCACGGCCTAAATCGGCTTAGAACAAGCCTGTAGGCGCGCCCCCAAGGATCCCTATCCAGAGCTACTAGGAGCTCTTGCCATGCCTGGGCTTTGGCCTCCTTGATGGCCTGCTGTAGCGCTACTACACGTTGCCTGTAGAGTGCGTACAGCTCGGCTACCCACGCCGGATCCGGGTCACTGCGCCGACGGGCGCGGGTGTACTAGCGGCGCGCTCGCACGCACGCAGTGCGTAAGTCCGCAATAGCGGGCGACCACCAGTACACCGAATCCCTAACGGGAGGGCCCGATCTTGGCATCGCCGCGTCACAAATGTGTGACATGTTGCGGCGAAACCATCGGGCCCACTCGCACCCGTCGGCAGGCCCGGAGCATGCAATGCCCCAGGCCACGGCGTGGGCAGCGGCCACCAGGACGTCCTTGTCCAGCCGCTTCAAGTTCCACCGCGGCGGTGGACGCTCCCCCTCAGGGCGGCCTCGGGGCTCGTCCGAAGGGGCGGAGGAGAGGGTCATTGAGATATATCTATGGTCTGATAATGTCTCGACCCCCACCTCCACCCTCCACCCCGAGATACGTCGCGCAGCAGCAGGAGAGGCTAGGGAAATGTCGACGATCGAGCCTCCCTGCTGCCGCACGCACGTATGGGCGGAGCCTGTGTTCAGAATGCACAGGCCCAAGCCCGCCGCCCAATCGAGCAGCGCTGACCCCCTCGCGTCCGTCCTGGGGGACCCCCAGGCCGTAGCCTTGGCGTTGAAGTCCCCCAGGACAATGACGGGACGGGGTTGGCAGCGATCAATCGCCAAACGGACCCCGTCCAAGAACTCCTCGAACGACGCGAGGGGCCAGCTGGGGGGAGCGTATACTCCCACCACCGCGATGCCACCCCAATCGGCGACCACGAATCCCCTGTCGCGCTCAAGGAGCGAGCACGACGGGGGCCCGCGGCCGCCCCAGATTATTGTGACGGAGCCCCCCACGTCACCGATCCATGAAGGGTGGACCGGGACGCGGTAGGGCTCCGCCACAACTGCCAGACTCACCCTCCGCTCGGCTAGGGCCTGCGAGAACAGATCTTGTGCCCTAGCCGAGCGGTTCAGGTTGGCCTGCAGCAAGGGGCCGGATGGCGGCATGAAGATTATGCCGTGTCCATCCGGCCCTCCGCGGCCATCTCCTCCTGAGTGAGGCGGGGCGTTGCCGGCGTCGTCGCCGCCGGCTCAGCCTCCGCCTCCATGGGGACCTCCGTGGAGGCCCCCTTTGCCGCTCCGGACGCTTGAGAGGCGCCCCGGGCGGCTGGCGCCTTCACGGCGCTGGACCCAGCAGCTTTGCGGGCCTCTGCCGGGGTTTGCTGCTGCGGCACAGCAGCAGCACCCTGGGCCGCGCCGCCCTTTTTGCGGCGGCGGCCACCCCTATGTTTGGCGGCCTTGGCCGCTGGGCAGTCCTTGGTGCCTAGCCTATGGCTAGCCGCCCGGCCTGCACTGGCGCAAACGGCACAGTGCGGCGGGGAGGTGCATTGCGAGGACTTATGTCCCGCTTCTCCGCAGAGGAAGCACCTCCCCGACCGATCTTCGTCTGCAGTGCACCGCTGCCTAACGTGACCGAAGTCAAGGCAGCGGAAACACTGCAGAGGCCGGGCGTCAAGGGCGTCGACGGGGACCTCGGTCCACCCGTCGACGACCAGTTTGCCCGCCAAGGCCACCTTCCGGGCCGCCGCCGCAGGGCAGCGGACCCAGCACGTGCCGAGTCCGGAGGGGCTCGGGCGGATATCACCCGCCCTCACCTCCTCGGCTCGGCACCCCCCGCTGGAACTAATGGCGGCCATGACCGCCTCCCGGGTTACTCCGGACATGAGTCCGCGGACCCTTAAGTCCGCGGATTTGCAGGGACGGGCTATTTTAACGCCCGTCCCCTTCAATACCTCCGCCATTTTGATGGCCAGGAGGTCGGCCTTGGCCGATCTCTCGGGTCCGGGGACTTCGAGGATCAGTGACCCCGTGGCCCCCTGCCGCGGGCGTAGCGGAGGCACGCCGAGCTCGGCAAGATTAATATTCTGCCGGGCTCGGGACATTGCCTCCGCGTAGGACAAGGCGCACCCCTCCGGTACGGTCACGGACACCGCCGCCGTACGGGGGGGGGGCGCGGTGGGATTGGCTTGGGCTTTCGCCCGGCCTTTTCGCCCGCTTTTCCCTGCCCCGCGTTCGCCGCGCGGGCAGAGCTCGGGCCAGCCTGTTTGGCTGGTGCCGCCGAGCTCTTGGCGGCCCGCCCTGCCTGGCTTTTGGCCTTGCGGCCTACAACCTTCGACCACGTTTCCGTGGTCGAGATCCTCGCCGCCTACGCCGGGGGGCGAGACTGCGTCGCACTCGAAGGTGCGGCCGCAGGTGCGGCCCCGGATCTTGGAGCGACAGGGGCGACCTTACCCTTTTTCCCCCGCGTCTGTGCGGGGGAGGGTTGCGCCCCTGCTCGAGGACTTGGCCCGGTGGCAGCCGATGAGGGACCTTTACTGGGCCCCCCGGCTGACCACAGGCCGGCCAGCTCGGACCGCATGTCCCGGAAGCGACTCTCCATGAGTCGGGAGATGCGGTCCACCAGGACTTCCTCCGTGGCAGGTGACGCCACGGGGGCGGCGGGGCTCCCACTCCCTGCGGCAACACCCCCTTGCGGGGAAAGGCCGGCCCTAGGCGAGGGAGCGGGAGACCGCCGCGGAGGCGACGGTGGCACCACCACCGTGGGGGAAGGCCCCTGGCGGTGGCGGGCCAGCTCCTCCCGAAGGAGGCGAACATCCTGCTCGAGCTGGTCCACCCGTTGCTTTAACACGCGGTTCTCCTCCTCCAAGGCGGAGGAGGCCGCGGTAGCAGACCGGGTGGCCAGCTCGGCTTCGATGACCCGCCCCTCGTGCGCGGCCACCCTGAGGGCCCGCACGAAGCGGCCTTGAAGGTTACGGCTACTAGCCGCAACCTTCTCCACAATATCCATGTGGCCGTCGAGTTTGGCCACAAGGTCTGCGGTGGGGAGGTTCCTAAATTCCCTTGCCAGGGCGCCCTCATCGGGGAGTGGCAGGGAGGTTTTGGAGGGTGGAGGCGGCGCGATCGTAGGGTCCAAGACCGCCTTGGCGGCCTCGACCATCAACGCCTTCTCCTCCACCTCCAAAAGCTGCCTCTTGGCAGCGGCGAGGCGCACGTACTCCCTCGTAGTGGGGGGTCGCCCTCTCTTCCGGGACACGCCCGAAAATACCGAGGAGGACGTGGACGCGTCAGATTCGGCGCCCCCCGCCTCGTCGGCGGTCTCCATGGCGCTCCGGCCCGCGGCCGAGGACGCCCGCGATGAAGCGCAGGACGTATCGGGCCGCGAGACCGAGCGACTGGGACCAGCGCGGTCGGGACTTAATGGGCGGGCGAAGAGTTCCCCTTCGCCACCGCCGTCCCGCGATGTCGGTGTAGGTTCCCTCCGACGAACCTCAACCGCGGCCGCTGCGCTATCGTGCGCAGGCGAGCCGCTTGATAGTAGCCGCGAACTACGGTCGCGGCTGCGCCCTCTCCTTGCCGACGGAGTGGCCGCCCGCGAGGGGGCCTCCTCCGCCGACACGCTAGAAATGCTAGCAGCGCGAGCACGCCGAGGCGTGCTACGCGCATTCTCCTTACCGTCTCCAAGGTTTAAATTTGTTCGAGAATCCATAGATATCCCACGAGTAAGGTCGGAAAGAAGGTCCGCCCAGGCAGAGCCGCCATACCTGGGTAAGCCTAAATACTCGGGGGGGTCGGCAGGTACCCCCGAGGGACCGTTTGAGACTGCCCTATTTATAGACCAGGCAGCCATGCACCCATCGGCACGGTTATCCTTCACACCTTGGGTTTGGTCTTCCCCCCGCCCCGTACCGCAGACGTTTCAGTCCTCAGTGCGAGCCTTACCGGCTAGGGAGACCCTGCCAGGGCCCGAAGGCCCCGCCGGCATCGCCTCGCACCTCATCGGACCTACTTTGCCCGCGGCCGGAGCACCCCTTTTAGTCCCCTCGTACGACAGGCAGGGGATACCGTGGCCATATTCTGCCCCCCGGCCACAGGGCGGATTTTTTATAGAGGTTTACTCCTCGCGGTCCGGCCGATTAAGGCAAGACCCCCGTTCCTGCGAAACATGACCACAGGCTTCCGGTATGCTAGGGCTCGGGAAACCTCGGGATGGCCAGATCCCGAACCGTGGGTAGTAGCCCACGGTCCCTGAGCCGCCGTTCTCCCGTTAGCATGGAGGACCCACCCTCGGGCACCTGTTGGTAAGCAGATGCCAGAGGGCATAGAGTCCTCCATCCCAGCGACCACCACGAGGAGGTGGGAGATCCGACTTGTGACGAAGCACCATTCGGCCGCCACCTGAGGGGACTCCTTTTTTTTTTTTTTTTTTTTTTTTTTTTTTACGTGGGGGAAATCTTCGAAAGATTCCCCGCCCCCCTGGGGGAGGGGGCGGGGGTATGTCGGATTCCTACCGACTAAAACCCCCACGGTGGTCCTTCCTGGCGTTGAGGGGAGGCCCCGGGTACTCTATAAGAACTCGTCCGGGACCTCCCCGCGCCCTTGCCCCGGATACGGGGCACCTACTTCGGGGGGAGGAATACTCCCCCCGCATCCGAAACACCTCCGACAGCGCTCGGACCACCGAAGCGCTGTCGGCCCTCCTGGGGGACCGTTTCTCGGGACACTTCGGGCCCCCACCCGGAGTGTCACGGTCCCCCCGCGGCGACCATCATGGTCATGATGATGGTCGCCGCCATCACCCGGTCAAGCCGGGAGGCCGACGGGGTGTGGTGGGTGAACTACGCACCACCCCCGTCGGCCGGATTCCTCGAAGATGGGGCGGCACCGCCACGGGTTCGTGACCCGCGGCGGCTGCCCCTCACGGTGCGCGGTCGGGAAATCTCCCTCTCGCGCTCGGCGGCCTCCTTCTGGAGCATAACCTGCTCACAGAAGGAGGCCACCGCCCTCCAATTCCTGTCGCTGCTCAGCAGTGCCCCAAAGACTGCCGGCAGCGACAGGTCCTGGCCAATTTGGCCTATTAGGACACGACGCGGCGCTGAAAAGGCGGGGCAAACCTCCAGCGTATGCCGCGCCGTGTCCACCTCCCCTGAGTCACAATGGTGGCACGCCGCCGTCGCCTCCCTCCCTATTTGACACAGGTACTCACCGAAGCAACCGTGCCCGGTGAGCACCTGTGTCATCCGGTAGGTGAGCCTACCATGCCGCCGCTCCTGCCATTGATGGTAAACAGGCAGGAGGGCCCCGACAACTGGCCTCCCTGCGAAGCGTTGAAGATCGCTTCGCCACCGGGAAGCAGCCAGCTGCCGGGCCTGGCGCTTATAAACTTCGACCACCTCAGGTCCCGGCGGCTGCCCGTCGAGCCGCCGCCGCGCGCGGATGCGGGTGTAAACGATCGCATCCGCCGCGGCCAGCAGCTCGAAAGGAACGAGCCCCGCCAGGACCATCGCCACCACGTAGGAGATGGTGCGGTATCCACGAATGACCCTGATGGCCAGCCGTCGCTGCAGACTGTGCAAAAGCGCAATACTGCGCCGGCTGGCCACCAGGGCATCGGCAAAGACTGCCGATCCGTACAACGTCATGGACCGCACCACCCCCACGTAGAGGTGGCGAACCCTCGCATCCGGTCCCCCGAGGTTGGGCATAATGCGGCCTAAGGCTGCCGCGGCACGCCCAACCCGGGGGACGAGGTGGTCGAAATGAACCTCAAAGCACCAGTGGCAGTCGAGGACGAGACCCAAGTATTTCATTGAAGTCCCGACCTCGACCCAGGCGTCACCTACCCGGATCCACGACTGGGGCAGACGCTGGGACCTCGGGAGGCCATGAAAGGCCATCGCCGAGGTCTTTTTCGCGTCAATACGAAGCCCCAGTTCGTGGATCCTCGCGACGACGGCGGCCACCGCGACCTCCGCCAGACGGATGGCCCTCCTGAGGGTTAACCCGACGGCAAGTATGCATGTGTCGTCTGCGTAGCAGACGACATACGTGCCGTCGGGCAACCTGACCCGCAGTACTCGGTCGTACCCCATGTTCCAAAGGGTTGGGCCAACAGCCGAACCCTGGGGTACGCCGAGATCAACTCCCCGTCGAACCTTGCCGTCCCGGCCGGTGTAGTGGATCCACCTGTCCTGCAGGTAGGCCCCAACCACCGCCTTTAAGTAGGGAGGCACCTGGTGGTAGTCCAGGGCCTCCCTGATGGCGGCCCAGGGCAGGGTGTTAAATGCGTTCGTGATGTCTAACGACACAGCCACGCACACCCCACCCCGGGATACGGCATTCTCCGCGAGGGACTTGACTCGCTTGATCGCGTCTATAGTCGAGCGCCCCTCGCGGAAGCCGTATTGGCAGTCCGACAAGTCAGGACCTATCTCGGACAGGTGTTTCATGAGGCGGGCAGCGATTATACGCTCGAATAGTTTGCCCGCCTCATCCAACAGGCACACCGGCCGGTATGCAGACGGGGAGTCTGCGGGTCTTCCATCCTTCTTCAGGAGGACCATCCGTCCCTCCTTCCACTCGGCGGGAAATTCTCCCCGCCGCAGGCACTCCGTGAATGCCTCCATCATGGCTGGACCAAGGACGTCCGAGGCCAAAACCCAGGCCCTGCCAGGGATGCCGTCGGGACCCGGAGCAGTGTTGCGTGCTCCGAGCCGACGGAGAGCCCTGGCGAGCTCCTCGCAGGTGACCCCCCGTTCGTCGGACCAGATGTCCGAGGCCTCCGCCGTGGGCTCAGCTTCCCCGCCTGAAGTGCGGGGGAAGAGAGTTTCCACCACACGGCGGAGTGTTGGGGGGTCTAGGGACTCCGTAACTGGGGGCGCCCAAGGCCTAAGCCTGCCTAAAACAAGCTTGTAGGCGCGCCCCCACGGATCCTTCCCTAGAGCATCGAGGAGCTCTTGCCACGCCTGAGCTTTGGCCTCCTTGATGGCCCGCTGCAGCGCTACTACCCTCTCACGGTAGAGCGCATACAGCGAAGCTACCCACGCCGGGTCCGGATCGCTGCGCCGACGGGCGCGGGTGTACCGGCGGCGCGCCCGCACGCACAAGGTGCGTAACTCCGCAATTGCGGGCGACCACCAGTACACCGAGGTCTTAATGCGTGGACCCGATCTGGGCATCGCCGCGTCGCAAATCTGCGTCATGACGCGGCGAAGCCAGCGGGCCCACGCGCGCCCGTCGGCTGGCCCGGAGCTAGCGATGCTCCAGGCCACGGCGTGAGCAGCAGCCACCAGGACGTCCTTGTCCAGCCTCTTGAGGTTCCACCGCGGTGGTGGACACTCACCTTCTGGGCGGCCTCGGGGCTCGTCCGGTGGGGCAGAGGAGAGGGTCATCGTAATGTAGCGATGATCGGAAAGAGTTTCGACCCCCTCCTCCACCCTCCACCCCGAGATACGGCGCGCAGCAGCAGGCGAGGCAAAGGAAAGATCGACGATGGATCCTCCCTGCTGCCGCACGCACGTATGGGTGGTACCTGTGTTTAACAGACACAGGTCCAATCCCGCCGCCCAATCGAGCAACGCTGAACCCCTCGCGTCCGTCCTGGGGGAACCCCAGGCCGTGGCCTTGGAGTTAAAGTCCCCCAGGACGATAACCGGACGGGGCCGGCAACGTTCGACGCAACGCCGGACCCCGTCCAAGAACACCTCGAAGGACGCGAGGGGCCAGCTGGGGGGAGCGTAAACTCCCACCACCGCGGTACCTCCCCAGTCGGCGGCGACATAACCCCGGCCGCGCTCTAACAGCGTGCAGGCCGGGGAATTATGTCGCCCGCCCCAAACTATCGCGACGGAGCCCCGCTCGTCACCGATCCACGACGTGTGGACCGGTACGGCGTAGGGCTCCGCCACGATTGCAAGCCCGGCTGACCGCTCGGCCAGGGCCTGCGAAAGCAGATCCTGTGCCCTGGCCGAGCGGTTCAGATTCGCCTGCAGGAGGGGACCGGACGGAGGCATTATTCGGCCTTATCCGTCCGGCCCTCCGAAGCCGGGTCCTTAACAACTTGGTTGGGCGTCGCCGGTGTCGTCGTCACCGGCTCCGCCACAACCTCCATGGGAGCCTCTGTGGAGGCTCCCCGTGCCGCCGCGGGTGCTGAAGCGGCACCCTTGGCGGATGGCGCGATTGGCGCGCCGGACGAAGTGGCCTTCGTGGCCACTGCTTTTGAAGGCTGCTGCTTCCCAGCAGCAGCTCCCTTGGCCGCGCCACCCTTATGGTGGCGACGGCCACCACGGTGCTTTGAGGCTCTGGCCGCTGGGCACACTTGGGTGCCCAGCCGGTGGTTGGATGCCCGGCCTGCGTCCGCACAGACTGTGCAACGAGGCGGGGCGATGCATTGCGACGAGCGATGACCGCCCTCGCCGCAGAGGAAGCACCGCCCCGACCTATCTTCGTCTGCGGTGCACCGCTGCCTCGTATGGCCAAAATCTAGGCAGCGGTAGCACTGCATCGGCCGGGCATCCAGTGCAGACACCGGGACCTCGGTCCAGCCGTCTATCACTAATCGGCCGGCCAGAGCCACCTTCCTGGCCGCCGCCACCGGGCAGCGGACCCAGCAGGTGCCGAGACCCGAGGGGTTGGGGCGAATGTCGCCAGCCTTTACCTCCTCGGGTCGGCACCCGCCCTCCTTCGCCAAAGCGGCGATCACGACCTCGCGTGAGACCCCAGCCATAAGGCCTCTCACGCGAAGGTCGGCGGTCTTGCATGGGCGCGCTATTTTTACACCCGTGCCCTGCAAAACCTCCTCCATCTTTGCGGCCAGAACATCGGCCTTGGCAGACCTGTCAGCGCCAGGCACCTCCAGGATGAGGGACCCGGTGGCCCCTCGACGCGGACGCAGCGGCGGAACACCCAACTCAGCGAGATTTATCGATGTTCTCGCTTTCAACATCGCCTCCGCGTACGTCAGCTTGCAGCCGTCCGGTACTGTGACCGAGACTGCTGCCGTACGCGGAGGCAACAGTTTCGGCCTCTCTGCCGCCGCTGCGCCAGCTCTCGCCTGCCCCGCAGATTTCCCGCGTTCACCGTTAGCGGTTGACCCCTTAGCCGCTTGACCGGCCGCCTTTTTGGCGGCCTTCTTCCCCTGCTGGGACGCCTTACGGCCGACCACCTTCGACCACGGAGTTTCCTCCGTGGTCTGGGTCGACGGGACCGGAGCCGGACCTCCAGCGAGAGGCCCGGTCGGCTTTTTCCCGCTCGGCTTGGGAGCCGGGCGCGAAGTATTAGCAGCCGAAACAGTTGGCGGTTTCGGCGCCGCTGAAGCCCCTCCCGTACCCTTCTTTTTGGCTGGCGCAGAGGCAGCTGAACCTGCACGCTGGGCAGAGGCCGAGGGCTTGGTCGACGGACGCCTCTCCGCGTCACGGTTCGCCTTTGCCGCCTGGAGCTCCGACCGCATCTCGGCAAACCGGCTATCTATAAGCCGGGAGATGCGGTCGAGCAGATCGTCCTCCAGCGCCGGCTGTGCCGCCACATTGCGGGGCACCCCGCTCGCCACCGCCACTCCCCGCACAGGCGAAAAGCCTTCCCTGGGGAGGGTCCGCGGTAACGCGACGGGTGAACCCCGTGGCGGTACCTGAGGGGACTCCTTTTTTTTTTTTTTTTTTTTTTTTTAACGTGGGGGAAATCTTCCAAAGATACCCCGCCCCCCTGGGGGAGGGGGCGGGGTTATGCCGGATTCTTACCGGCTAAAACCCCCACGGTGGCCCTCTCTGGCGTGCTGGGGAGGCCCTGGGAACTCTGAAAAGAACGCCACCAGGACCTCCCCACGCCAATTGCCCCGGGTGTGGGGCACCATCACGGGGTGGAGTTTGAAATTTCTCCACCCCACACCCGAACCTAACACCTCCGACAGCGTCCGGGCCACCGAGACGCTGTCGGCCCTCCTGGGGGACCGTTTCTCGGGACACCCTGGGCCCCCACCCAGGGTGTCACGGTCCCCCCGCGGCGGCCAAGATGGAAACGGGCGTGACAATCACGCCCGGGCCGCCGCCATCACTCCGACCGATGTCGGAAGACCGGCGGGTTGGTGGGTAGATCACACCAACCCGCCGGCCAACGTCTCCTAACGTGGGGTAAAACCGCCGCGGTTTCGGTGTCCGAGGCGGCCACCCCTCGCTGAAAGCGGGCGATCACTTTCCCTCGCCCGCTCCGCGGCCTCCTTCTGCAGCATGACTTGCTCGCAGAAGGAGGCCACGGCCCTCCATTTCCTGTCGCTGTCCAGCAGAGCCCCAAACACCGCTGGCAGCGACAGGTCGTGGCCAATTTGGCCAATGAGGACACGGCGCGGCGCTGAAAAGGCGGGGCATTCCTCCAGCGTATGCCGCGCCGTGTCCACCTCCGCGGGGCCGCAATGATGGCAGGCCGCCGTCGTCTCCTTCCCTATTCGACACAGGTACTCACCGAAGCAACCATGCCCGGTGAGCACCTGTGTCATTCGGTAGGTGAGCCTACCATGCCGCCGCTCCTGCCATTGATGGAAAAGAGGCAGGAGGGCCCCGACAACTGGCTTGGCAGAGGAACGTTGTAGGTTGTTCCTCCATCTGGACACAGCCAGCTGCCGGGCCTGGCGCTTATATGCTTCGACCACCTGAGGCTCTGGCGGCTGCCCGTCGAGCCGCCGCCGCGCACGGATGCGAGTATAAACTAAAGCATCCGCCGCGGCCAGCAGCTCGAAAGGAATGAGCCCCGCCAGAGCCATCACCACCTCATAGGAGATGGTGCGGTACCCTCGAATCACCCTGATGGCCAGCCGTCTTTGCAGACGATGAAGGAGCGCAATACTGCGCCGGCTGGCCACCAGGGCATCGGCAAAAACTGCCGACCCGTATAACGTCATGGACCGCACCACCCCCACATAGAGGTGGCGAACCCTCGAATCCGGTCCCCCGAGATTGGGCATAATGCGGCCAAGGGCCGCAGCTGCCCGCTCAACTCGGGGGACCAGGTGGTCGAAGTGGACTTCGAAGCGCCAGGAGCAGTCGAGGACGAGACCCAAGTATTTCATACTGGTCCCGACCTCGACCCAGGCATCACCTACCTTGATCCACGACTGGGGCAGACGCTGAGACCTCGGGAGGCCATGAAAGGCCATCGCCGAGGTCTTTTTCGCGTCGATACGCAGCCCCAAGTCGTGGATCTCTGAGACGACGGCGGCCACTGCGGCCTCCGCCAGACGGATGGCCCTCCTGAGGGTTAACCCGACGGCCAATATATATGTGTCGTCTGCGTAACAGACGACATATGTGCCGTCGGGCAACCGGACCCGCAGGACTCGGTCGTACCCCATGTTCCAGAGGGTTGGCCCAACGGCCGAACCCTGGGGTACGCCGAGATCCACTCCCCGTCGAACTTTGCCGTCCCGGCCGTTGTAATGAATCCACCTGTCCTGCAGGTAGGCCCCCACCACCGCCTTTAAGTAGGGAGGCACCTGGTGATAGTCCAGGGCCTCCCTGATGGCGGCCCAGGGTAGGGTGTTAAATGCGTTGCAGATGTCCAACGAAACTGCAACGCACACCCCACCCCGGGATACGGCATTCTCCGCGAGGGACTTGACGCGCTTTATCGCGTCGACAGTCGAACGCCCCTCGCGGAAGCCGTACTGGCACTCCGACAAATTGGGGCCTACCTCGGACAGGTGGTTGGTGAGGCGGGCAACGATGATGCGTTCGAAAAGTTTGCCCGCCTCATCCAACAAGCACAACGGCCGGTACGCAGACGGGGAGTCTGCGGGTCTACCTTCCTTCTTCAGGAGGACCATCCGTCCTTCCTTCCACTCGGCGGGGAACTCGCCCCGCCGAAGACAGGCGTTGAACGCCTCCATCACGGCTGGACCAAGGACGTCCGAGGCCAAAACCCAGGCTCTGCCAGGGATGCCGTCGGGACCCGGAGCAGTGTTGCGTGCTCCGAGCCGACGCAGAGCCCTGGCGAACTCCTCGTAGGTGACCCCCCACTCGTCGGACCAGGATGGAATGTCCGACGGTGCCTCCGCCGTGGGCTCACCCTCCCCGCTTGAAATACGGGGAAATAGGGTGTCAACCACACGGCGGAGGAATGAGGGGTCTAGGGACTCCGTAACTGGTGGCGCCCAGGGCCTAAGCCTGCCTAAAACAAGCTTATAGGCGCGCCCCCACGGATCCTTCCCTAGAGCGTCGAGGAGCTCTTGCCACGCCTGAGCTTTGGCCTCCTTGATGGCTCGCTGCAGCGCTACTACCTGTTGTCTGTAGAGCGCATACAGCTCGGCTACCCACGCCGGATCCGGATCACTGCGCCGACGGGCGCGGGTGTACCGGCGGCGCGCCCGCACGCACAAGGTGCGTAACTCCGCAATTGCGGGCGACCACCAGTACACCGATGTCTTAATGCGTGGACCCGCTCTAGGCATTGCCGCGTCGCAAATCTGCGTCATTACGCGGCGAAGCCAGCGGGCCCACGCGCGCCCGTCGGCTGGCCCGGAGCTGGCTATGCTCCAGGCCACGGCGTGGGCAGCAGCCACCAGGACGTCCTTGTCCAGCCGCTTCAAATTCCACCGCGGTGGTGGACGCTCCCCATCAGGGCGGCCTCGGGGCTCGTCCGGAGGGGCAGAGGAGAGGGTCATCGTTATGTAACGATGGTCAGACAACGTCTCGACCCCCTCCTCCACCCTCCACCCCGAGATACGGCGCGCAGCAGCAGGCGAGGCAAAGGAAAGATCGACGATTGATCCTCCCTGCTGCCGCACGCACGTATGGGTGGTACCTGTGTTTAACAGACACAGGTAGCACGCACGTATGGGTGGTACCTGTGTTTAACAGACACAGGTCCAATCCCGCCGCCCAATCGAGCAACGCTGAACCCCTCGCGTCCGTCCTGGGGGAACCCCAGGCCGTGGCCTTGGAGTTAAAGTCCCCCAGGACGATAACGGGACGGGGCCGGCAACGAACAATGGAACGCCGAACCCCGTCCAGAAACTCCTCGAACGACGCGAGGGGCCAGCTGGGGGGAGCGTAAACTCCCACCACCGCGGTGCCACCCCAATCGACGGCGACATAACCCCGGCCGCGCTCTAACAGCGAGCACGCCGGGGAGTTATGCCGACCGCCCCAGATAATCGTGACGGAGCCCCGCTCGTCACCGATCCACGCCGGGTGGACCGGGACGGCGTAGGGCTCCGCCACGACAGCCAGTCCTACTTGCCGCTCGGCCAGGGCCTGCGAAAGAAGATCCTGAGCCCTGGCCGAGCGATTCAAGTTTGCTTGGAGGAGGGGACCGGACGGGGCGAATTTTAAGCCGTGTCCGTCCGGCCCTCCGAAGCCAAGCCCTCCTTAATTTGGTTGCGCGTCGCCGGGGTCGTCACTCCCGGCGCCGCCTCAACCTCCATGGGAGCCTCGGATGAAGCTCCCCGTGTCGCAGTGGGAGCCGAGGAGGCACCACGCGAGGGAGACAGGCGTGGTGCGCCGGAAGCAGCGGCCTTAACGGCCACTGCAGAAGAACGCTTCTGTGGTGCAGAAGCGGATGCCTGAGCCGCACCACCCTTCTGGCGGCGACGGCCCCCTCGATGCTTCGAGGCCCTGGCCGCTGGGCACTCTTTCGTGCCCAGCCGATGACTGGCCGCCCGGCCCGCACCTGCACAAACTGCGCAATTAGGTGGGGCGGTGCACTGCGAAGACCGGTGGCCATCGCCACCGCACATAAAGCACCGCCCCGTCCTATCCTCCTGTGCAGTGCACCGCTGCCTCGTGTGACCGAAATCGAGGCAGCGGTAGCACTGCATGGGCCGGGCGTCAAGGCCATCGACGGGGACCTCCGTCCACCCGTCGATGACCAATTTCCTGGCCAGGGCCAACTTCCGGGCCGCCGCCACTGGGCAGCGGACCCAGCAGGTGCCGAGTCCCGAGGGGTTCGGGCGAATATCGCCCGCCTTAACCTCCTCGGCTCGGCACCCACCCTCCTTTATAACAGCGGCCAACACAATCTCGCGTGTTATCGAGGCCATAAGGCCCCTCACACGGAGATCGGCCGTTTTGCACGGGCGTGCAACTTTTACGCCCGTGCCCTCTAGAACTTCCGCCATCTTGGCGGCAAGTAAATCCGCCTTAGCGGCGCGTTCGGTGCCGGGGACCTCTAAAATGAGGGACCCCGTAACCCCTCGTCGTGGGCGCAGCGGCGGCACCCCTAATTCCTCGAGCTTAATGCTCGACCTCGCCTTGGACATCGCCTCCGCGTACGACATCTTACAGCCTTCCGGAACTGTTATGGAGATGGCTGCCGTACGCGGAGGGCGAGGCGGGACCACCTTTGGTCGTTCCACCGCTGCACCCGCCTTCACCTGACCCGTGGCTTTCGCCCGAGCTTGTCCTGGGCCCAGGGATTTTGTCGCCGGGCCAGCCGCATTCTTTGCGGCTTTCTTCTCCTGGTGTTTGGCCTTTCGGCCTACCACTTTTGACCAGGAGGTCTCCTCCGTGACCGTATTCTTAGGAGCCGGAGCCGGACCACCAACAGGTGGTCCGGTCGGCTTACGCCCGCTCTTGATAGGAGCCTCTCGCGAAACAGCGGGCCTCGCAGTAGCTCTTGGTGCCACTGCAGCCCCTCCTTTCTTCCCCCTAACTGAAGAAGCTGGAACGGGCGGTCTTGCACGCTGGTTAGGGCCAGGCGCGGCCACCGAGGGACGCTCGACCGTTTCCCGAGGCCTCTTTGCCGCCTGCAGCTCCGACCGCATCTCGGCAAACCGGCTGTCTATAAGCCGTGAGATGCGGTCGAGCAGTGCTTCCTCCGGCACGGACTGCGCCGCCACATTGCGGGGCCCCTCGCGGGCCACCGCCACTCCCCGTACAGGCGAAGAGCCGTCCCGGGGGAGGGAACGCGGTGACGCAACGGGGGAACCCCGTGGCGGCGAAGGCGCCGCAACAGCCACCGGGGAAGTTTCCCGGCGAAAGCGGGCCTGACCCTCTCGAAGGGCTCGAAGGTCCTCTTCGAGCTGGTCTACTCGCCTTTTCAGGTCGCGGTTCTCCGCTTCAAGAGCGGAGGCCGCGGCAGTGGCTGAGCGAGTAGCCAGCTCGGACTCCACAAGTCTCACCTCATGAGAGGCAAGGCGCAAGGCGCGGACGAACCTCCCCTGCAAATTACGGGAGTTCGCCGCCACCTTATCTATCATGGCCATATGACCATTGACCTTGGCGACCAGGTCCGCTGTTGGTAGTCGCCTATATTCCCGTGCCAGCTCCGATTCATCCGGCAACGGGACACTCGACTTCGAAGGGCGAGGCGCGGCTACGGACGGATCCAGTACCGCCCTCGCTGCCTCGACCTCCGCCAGGTGGTCCTCCACCTCGAGTAGTTGACGCTTCGCTGCGGCCAGCTTAACGTATTCCCCCGTGGTTGGGGGCCTGCCCCTCTTCCTGGAAACGAAGGACGTACAGGACGCGGACGTCGTCGTCGATGCGTCGGAGTCCATCTCCTCCGCCTCCTCCAACATCACCGAATCTTCCCGTTCTTCCCCCGCGGTCGCCCACGATTCGACTGATGTCGACCGCGACGACACGCAGGACGAGTCCAACCTAGGTGTCTGTCGGTTGGCGTCCGTCCTATCAACGCTGCGGGGACGGGCGAATACCGCGTCTCCCGAGCTATCCCTCGCGCTCGGCTGGATCTTTGGCCGAAGCGCCTCTTCGACAGCCGTCGCGTCGATTTCCACGCGAGGACTGCCGGGTCGCAGCCGGACGCTGAGCGCCCGACTTCTTCCCCTCCTGGCCGACGGGGAGGAAGACCGTGAGGTCTCCTCCTCAGCCGACTGCGCGCCCGAAGCACTAGAAGAGCGAGCGCGGCAAGCCGCCCTGCGCTCGTAATCCCCCCCATCCCCATTGTTTTTTGATTTTAAGAGTGACAATTCCATGAGTGTCCCACGAGTAGGTCGGAAATAATGTCCGCCATGGCAGAGCCGCCTTACCATGGTAAGCCTAGTTACTCGGGGGTGTCGGCAGGTTCCCCCGAGGGACCGTTTGAGACTGCCCTATTTAAAGACCAGGCAGGCATGCACCCATCGGCACGGTTGTCCTTCACACCTTGGGTTTGGTCTCTCCCAACACGCTCCCGTTTCGGTCCTCCGTGCGAGCCTTACCGGCAAGGGAGGCCCTGCCGGGGTCCGAAGACCCCACCGGCATCGCCTCGCACATCATCGGACCTACTTTGGAAAACGACGGGAGCCATCCCTTTTAGTCGCCTCGTACGACAGGCAGGGAATACCGTGGCCGTATTCTGCCCCCCGGCCACAGAGCGGATTTATTATAGAGGTTTACTCCTCGCGGTCCGGCCGGTTAAGGCAAGACCCCCGTTCCTGCGAAACATGACCACAGGCTTACGGTATGGTTGGCTCGGGTACCTCGGGATCGCCAAATCACGTACTGTGGGTAATGAGCCCACAGCCCCTGAGGGAAAAAAAAAAAAAAAAAAAAAAAAAAAAAAAAAAAAAAAAAAAAAAAAAAAAAACCTACTCCTTTTTTTTTTTTTTTAACGTGGGGGAAATCTTCCAAAGATACCCCACCCCCCTGGGGGAGGGGGCAGGGTTATGTCGGATTTTTACCGACTAAAACCCCCACGGTGGCCCTCTCTGGCGCTGCGGGGAAGCCCTGGGAACTCTGAAAAGAACGCCACCAGGACCTCCCCACGCCAACTGCCCCGGGTGTGGGGCACCTACACGGGGTGGAGTTTTCCTACTCCACCCCACACCCAAAACGAACTCCTCCGACAGCGTCCGGGCCACCGAGACGCTGTCGGCCCTCCTGGGGGACCGTTTCTCGGGACACCCTGGGCCCCCACCCAGGGTGTCACGGTCCCCCCGCGGCGGCCAAGATGGAACGGGTGCGAAGATGTCGCACCCGGGCCGCCGCCATCACTCCGGCCGATGCCGGGAGGCCGGCGGGAAGGTGGGTAGACACACCTCCCCGCCGGCCGACGTCCTCTAAGAACGGGTGGCGCCGCCGCGGTTATGTCGGCCGCGGCGCCCACCCCTGATGTTTCGCGGGCGAGATAACTCTCTCGCCCGCTCCGCGGCCTCCTTCTGCAGCATGACTTGCTCGCAGAAGGAGGCCACGGCCCTCCAATTCCTGTCGCTGTCCAGCAGGGCCCCAAACACTGCTGGCAGCGACAGGTCGTGGCCAATCTGGCCAATGAGGACACGGCGCGGCGCTGAAAAGGCGGGGCATTCCTCCAGCGTATGCCGCGCCGTGTCCACCTCCTCGGGGCCGCAGTGGTGACATGCCGCCGTCGTCTCTTTCCCTATTCGAGACAGGTACTCACCGAAGCAACCATGCCCGGTGAGCACCTGTGTCATCCGGTAGGTGAGCCTACCATGCCGCCGCTCCTGCCACTGATGGAATAAAGGCAGGAGGGCCCCGACAACTGGCTTGGCGGAGGAGCGTTGTAACAAGCTCCTCCATCTGGAAACAGCCAGCTGCCGGGCCTGGCGCTTATAACCTTCGACCACCTGTGGTTCCGGCGGCTGCCCATCCAGCTGCCGCCGCGCACGGATACGCGTGTAAACAAGCGCATCCGCCGCGGCCAACAGCTCGAAAGGGACGAGCCCCGCCAGAACCATCGCCACCTCATAGGAGATGGTGCGGTACCCTCGAATCACCCTGATGGCCAGCCGTCTTTGCAGACGATGAAGGAGCGCAATACTGCGCCGGCTGGCCACCAGGGCATCGGCAAAGACTGCCGATCCGTATAAAATCATTGACCGCACCACCCCCACATAAAGGTGGCGAACCCTCGAATCTGGTCCCCCGAGATTGGGCATAATGCGGCCAAGGGCCGCAGCTGCCCGCTCAACTCGGGGGACCAGGTGGTCGAAGTGGACTTCGAAGCGCCAGGAGCTGTCGAGGACGAGACCCAAGTATTTCATACTGGTCCCGACCTCGACCCAGGCATCACCTACCCTGATCCACGACTGGGGCAGACGCTGAGACCTCGGGAGGCCATGAAAGGCCATCGCCGAGGTCTTTTTCGCGTCGATGCGAAGCCCCAAGTCGTGGATCTCTGAGACGACGGCGGCCACTGCGGCCTCCGCCAGACGGATGGCCCTCCTGAGGGTTAACCCGACGGCCAATATATAAGTGTCGTCTGCGTAACAGACGACATATGTGCCGTCGGGCAACCGGACCCGCAGTACTCGGTCGTACCCCATGTTCCATAAGGTTGGGCCAACGGCCGAACCCTGGGGTACGCCGAGGTCTACTCCCCGTCGAACTTTCCCGTCCCGGCCGTTATAGGTGACCCACCTGTCCTGCAGGTAGGCCCCCACCACCGCCTTAAGGTAGGGAGGCACCTGGTGGTAATCCAGGGCCTCCCTGATGGCGGCCCAGGGCAGGGTGTTAAAGGCGTTGGTAATATCCAACGACACAGCAACACACACCCCACCCCGGGATACGGCATTTTCCGCGAGGGACCGGACGCGCTTAATCGCGTCCACAGTGGAACGGCCCTCGCGGAAACCGTACTGGTTGTCCGACAGGTCGGGACCTACCCCGGACAGGTGTCTGGTGAGGCGGGAAGCGATGATTCGCTCAAAGAGCTTACCCGCTTCATCCAGAAGACACAACGGCCGGTACGCTGACGGGGAGTCTGCGGGTCTTCCATCCTTCTTCAGGAGGACCATCCGTCCTTCTTTCCACTCGGCGGGGAATTCTCCCCGCCGTAGGCACACGTCAAATGCCTCCTTCACGGCTGGCCCAAGGACGCCAGAGGCCAAGACCCAGGCCCTGCCAGGGATGCCATCCGGACCCGGGGCGGTGTTGCGTGCCCCGAGCCGGTGCAGAGCCCTGGCGAGCTCCTCGTAAGTGACCCCCCAATCGTCGGACCAGATGGGAATGTCCGACGCCCCCGCCGTGGGCCCACCCTCCCCGCTAGAAGTGCGGGGAAATAGGGTGTCCACCACACGGCGGAGGAATGGGGGGTCGAGAGTCTCCGTCACGGGGGGCGCCCATGGCCTAAGTCGGCTTAAGACCAACTTATAGGCGCGCCCCCACGGATCTTCATCGAGCGAATCGAGGAGCTCCTGCCATGCCTGAGCCTTGGCCTCCTTGATGGCCCGCTGCAGCGCTGCTACCCTCTCACGGTAGAGCGCATACAGCGAAGCTACCCACGCCGGGTCGGGATCGCTGCGCCGACGGGCGCGGGTGTACCGGCGGCGCGCCCGCACGCACAAGGTGCGAAGTTCCGCAATTGCGGGCGACCACCAGTACACCGAGGTCTTAATGCGTGGACCCGATCTGGGCATCGCCGCGTCGCAAATCTGCGTCATAACGCGGCGAAGCCAGCGGGCCCACGCGCGCCCGTCGGCTGGCCCGGAGCAAGCAATACCCCAGGCCACGGCGTGAGCAGCGGCCACCAGGACGTCCTTGTCCAGCCGTTTAAGATTCCACCGCGGTGGTGGACGCTCCCCCTCTGGGCGGGCTCGGGGCTCGTCTGGAGGGGTGGAAGAGAGGGTCATGGAGATATACCGATGGTCTGATAAAGTCTCGACCCCCTCCTCCACCCTCCACCCCGAGATACGGCGCGCGACAGCAGGCGACGCGAAAGAAATGTCGACGATAGAGCCGCCATGCTGCCGCACGCACGTATGGACGGTACCTGTGTTTAAAAGACACAGGTCCAATCCCGCCGCCCAATCGAGCAACGCTGAACCCCTCGCGTCCGTCCTGGGGGAACCCCAGGCCGTGGCCTTGGAGTTGAAGTCCCCCAGGACAATAACAGGACGGGGCCGGCAACGAACAATGGAACGCCGGACCCCGTCCAGAAACTCCTCGAACGACGCGAGGGGCCAGCTGGGGGGAGCGTAAACTCCCACCACCGCGGTGCCACCCCATTCGACGGCGACATAACCCCGGCCGCGCTCTAACAGCGAGCACGCCGGGGAATTATGCCGACCGCCCCAAATAATCGTGACGGAGCCCCGCTCGTCACCGATCCACGACGGGTGGACCGGGACGGCGTAAGGCTCCGCCACGACAGCCAGTCCTACTTGCCGCTCGGCCAGGGCCTGTGAAAGAAGATCCTGAGCCCTGGCCGAGCGGTTCAAGTTTGCTTGGAGGAGGGGACCGGACGGAGCGAAATCTAGGCCGTGTCCGTCCGGCCCTCCGAAGCCAAGCCCTCGTTAATTAAGTTGGGCGTCGCCGGGGTCGTCACTCCCGGCGCCGCCTCAACCTCCATGGGAGCCTCCGACGGGGCTCCCCGTGCCGCTGCGGGTGCTGAAATGGCACCCTTAGCGGAAGACGCGTCCGACGTGTTAGAAACTGTGGCCTGTGTGGCCACTTTTGAAGGACGCTGCTGCGGAAGAGCAGCAGCTTCTTTGGCCGCTCCGCCCTTCCGCCGGCGGCGACCCCCACGGTGTTTCGTGGCCCTGGCCGCTGGGCACTCTTTGGTGCCCAGACGATGGTTGGCCGCCCGGCCCGCACCTGCACAAACTGTGCAGTTAGGCGGGGCGGTGCACTGGGAAGAACGGTGGCCATCGCCACCGCACAAGAAGCACCGCCCCGTCCTATCCTCCTTTGCAGTGCACCGTTGCCTGGTATGACCGAAGTCCAGGCAACGGTAGCACTGCATAGGCCGGGCGTCAAGGCCATCGACGGGGACCTCCGTCCACCCGTCGATGACCAATTTCCTGGCCAGGGCTAACTTCCGGGCCGCCGCCACAGGGCAGCGGACCCAACAGGTGCCGAGTCCCGAGGGGTTCGGGCGAATGTCGCCCGCCTTCACCTCCTCGGGTCGGCACCCACCCTCCTTGATTACAGCGGCCAACACTATCTCTCGTGTTATTGAGGCCATAAGGCCTCTCACACGGAGATCGGCCGTTTTACACGGACGTGCAACCCGCACGCCTGTGCCCTCCAGAACTTCCGCCATCTTGGCGGCGAGCAAGTCCGCCTTTGCGGCACGTTCGGGGCCGGGGACCTCTAAAATGAGGGACCCCGTAACCCCTCTACGTGGGCGCAGCGGTGGCACACCCAATTCGTCGAGCTTGATGCTCGCCCTCGCCTTCGACATCGCCTCCGCGTACGACATCTTACAGCCCTCCGGCACCGTAACGGAGATGGCTGCCGTACGCGGAGGACGAGGCGGAACAACCTTTGTTCGAACCACCGCCGCGCCCGCCTTCGCCTGCCCCGCAGACTTCGCGCGGGTAGGAGCAGAGGCCTGGGCTTGAGGCGCTGGAACAACCGCCTTTTTCGAGGCCTTCTGCTGCTGCTTGGTCTTTCGGCCTACCACTTTGGACCACGGAGTTTCCCCCGTGGTCTGTTTCGCTGCAGCCGAAGCCGGACCTCCTGTCTGCTTCTTCCCACTTGGCTTGGCAGCCGGAACAATGGGAATCGCCGAAGTTTTCGGCGCTGCAGGAGTCCCACCTCTTTTCTTCATAGAAGGAGCAGCAGAGGGAGGCGGTCCTGCACGTGTCCTGGTGGCCGATGAGACGGCCGTGGGGCGCCTCACAGCATCCCCGGATGCTAACTTCACCCGCATCTCCGACCGGATCTCACTAAGCCGGCTGTCAATCAGCCGGGAGATCCGGTCGAAGAGGGCATCCTCCTGAACCGGCTGTGGCGCCGTGACAACGGGCCCCTCGCCCGCCACCGCCGCCCCCCGTTTCGGTGAAAAACCGCTCACGGGGAGAGTTCGCGGTGACGGAACGGGGGAAACCCGTCCCGGCATAGGCGCCACAACCACCGGCGGGGACGAACCCTGGTGTTTGCGCGCCTGAGTCTCCCGAATGGCTCGGAGATCCTCCTCGAGCTGGTCAACCCGCCGCTTAAGTTCGCGGTTCTCCGCCTCTAAAGCAGAGGCGGCCGCGGTAGCGGAGCGGGTTGCCAGCTCGGACTCCACGATGCGAACTTCGTGAGAGGCTAATCGGAGCGCCCGAACAAAGCGGCCCTGGAGGTTCCGGGAGTTGGCCGCAACCTTCTCCACGGTCTCCATGTGCTTGTTGACTACTGCAACAAGGTCCGCCGTTGGGAGCCGCCGGAACTCCCTGGCGAGTTGCGACTCGTCAGGGAGTGGCACGCTTCCCTTTGAGGGAGGAGGGGCGGCGATGTTGGGGTCCAGCACCGCCTTGGCGGCCTCGACCAACGCCGCCTGCTCTTCAACCTCCAGCAACTGCTTTTTAGCAGCTGCCAGTTGAACATACTCCCCCGTGGTTGGTGGACGTCCACGTTTACGGGAACTAATGGTTGGGATGGAGGACGACGTTGAAGCGTCGGACTCCACAAACTCCATCTCATCCGCCGTCTCCAACGGTTCTCGCTCTTCGCCGATCGTCCGCGCTGAGTCGGCGGACGAAGACCTTGATGGCGGGCGAGAAAGACCCAGCCGCGTTGTTGTTCGGCTGGGTCCCGGGGGCTCGGGACTGCGGGGGCGAGCAAACTTGGTCTCCTGCTCAGCCTCCCGAGAAACCGGCTGAGACTTCCGTCTCAGCGCCTCCTCCACCGCCGCCGCGTCAATATGCACACGGGGCGTTCCTGGTTGAAGCCGGATGCCGAGCACCCGGCTTCTGCTCCTCCTAGCCGACGGAGAGGCAGACCGTGAGGTAGCCTCCTCTGCCGCCGAAACGCTCGAAACACTAGCAGAGCGAGCGCGGCAAGCCGCCTCTCGCACATTATCCCTCCCATTCACATCATTGGTTTGTTTTAAGTTTGAGTAGTCATCCATAATGAGTCCCACGAGTAGGTCGGAAAAAAGGTCCACCATGCCAGAGCCGCCTTAACATGGTAAGCCTAAATACTCGGGGGTGTCGGCAGGTTCCCCCGAGGGACCGTTTGAGACTGCCCTATTTAAAGACCAGGCAGCCATGCACCCATCGGCACGGTTGTCCTTCACACCTTGGGTTTGGTCTCTCCCACACGCTCCCGGTCGCTCCCGTTTCGATCCTCCGTGCGAACCTTACCGGCAAGGGAGGCCCTGCCGGGGTCCGAAGACCCCACCGGCATCGCCTCGCACATCATCGGACCTACTTTGGAAAACGACCGGAGCAATCCCTTTTAGTCGCCTCGTACGACAGGCAGGGAATACCGTGGCCGTATTCTGCCCCCCGGCCACAGAGCGGATTTATTATAGAGGTTTACTCCTCGCGGTCCGGCCGGTTAAGGCAAGACCCCCGTTCCTGCGAAACATGACCACAGGCTTACGGTATGGTTGGCTCGGGTACCTCGGGATCGCCAAATCCCGTACTGTGGGTAATGAGCCCACAGCCCCTGAGGGAAAAAAAAAAAAAAAAAAAAAAAAAAAAAAAACCTACTCCTAGCTTAACCTAACCTAACCTGACCTAACCTAACTAAGCCTAACCGAGCATAGCCCTACTCCGCCTAAACCCACCTAACATATTATAACTTTTCTACTAATTTTCTTTCCACTATATAACATACACTTTCTTCGAGCATATTCACCACATATCTTAATCATTTTATTCTATCTAACCCTAACACGACCTAACCTGGCTACGCCTACCCTAACCTAGCCCTAACCTCCCTCTATCAACCTAACATACTATCACTCCCCTATTAATTTTCTCTACCTTTCATATTTTACACTTTCTCTGGACATACCACTACATGATACTTACTGTTAACGCTCGTGGTTGAAATAAATTCTTTCGAGCTTGGTTGAATATTGCACGGGGTGTGCCGACTAGGTTTTATTTTTCACAATCTCGAAGGACCACCCGATTACTCGGGACTATACAAATAATCTATGTTTAACAATATACTAGATACTAGGTTCGAGATTCTAATGCTATTACTCTTTCAAATACTATTTTTTTAACTGAATACTATTTCTAGCTAACTATCCGATGTCACCTCGGTCGGGGAAACTTGACGGGGGTGCATCGTTCTAATTGGCGAAGTACAAAGTACAAATTGTGGAAGGGCAACAAAGTTGACGCCCTACGTGGGCCCCTCCACTCGCAAATATTCTACGTTTTGCGACTGTACCGTGGCAGGTAATAAGGGTCAGGAAGCGCGCTGACTTTGGCTAATCATGCTAGAAGTAACGGGATCAAAAAAGGTAAAATATTAATCTGTCGACCAAATGCGAACAATGACTCGAAAACTACATGGAAAACGCGCGGGTCTTTATGGCTTCTTGAGTTTATAGCTGCCACGGAACGGTCCGTGAACCCTTCGATGGGACGACGGTGCTATTTCTAATTGCTATGTAGAAATTCTAAACCTATTGTTAATGTAAGGGCACTGGTGGCCTTAACATACCGCCCACCTTGAACGTCTTGCGTTCAACAGAACTAATCGCAATTTCCAGTTCGTGTGACCAACGCTATTGAAATAATTACATTACAAAGTATTCGATAATATGAAACGCAACTGTAGATATTTGACACTCAGTCGAAATCTATGCGCAATCAATAATACTAATCTATGAGTAAATATTTTACATTGATGCTTAATTATACATAATTCAGATTACACACTATATACAACAAATTGATTGTTCTTAATCAAAGTTTTCTGCGTTTGGCAAAATGCAAATTTTCGTTACGGATCTCTTAGTAACGCCGTCTACTGTCTTTAGTGTCACCACTCGAGTGATGTTGTCTGGTCCATGATGAAGCTCAATTATTCTACCGAGTCGCCATCTCATTGGTGGGATGTTGTCCTCCTTGATCAGGACTAAGGCACCAATCTGGACATCTCCAGAAGAATCAAATTTCCATTTGTGTCTCTGTTGTAACTCGTGAAGGTACTCTTGGTGCCATCGCTTCCAAAAATGTTGCACCATTTGTTGAATGAGCTGGAACCTGTTCAATCTATTTTGGTTTATATGTGTTACATCTGGTTGAGGAATTGCCATTAGCGCATCGCCAATTAAAAAATGGCCTGGAGTTAGAGGGGTAAGGTCGGTTGGATCACTGGACAAAGGATGTAGAGGACGGGAATTTAGACAAGCCTCAATTTGCGTAAGAATCGTATATAGTTCCTCGTATGTCAGACGTTGTTCACCAATAACTCTCTTTAAATGCGTTTTTACCTGTTTAACACCTCCCTCCCATAAACCACCAAAATGTGGTGCGTAGGGTGGTATCAGATGCCACTCTATACCTTCCTGAGCTAAGGTACGTTGAATCTTAGTGTTGTGATCCGGGCTATTTATCAAGAACCCTAGCTCCCTTAATTGATTTTTCGCGCCAATAAAATTTTTTCCATTGTCAGAATGGATCGAATGGCATCTGCCACGACGAGATATAAACCGATAGAGACAGTTAAGGAAGGCGTCGGTCGATAGATCAGTAGCAAGTTCGATGTGAATAGCCTTAGTTGAGAAACAAACAAATAAACATATATAAGTTTTTTGTGCTACGCGACCACGTCCCCTTTCCTGTATTAGCACGGGACCTGCGTAGTCTACTCCGCAGGTAAAAAAGGGCCGAGTTGGAGTAACCCTTTCGGCAGGCAGGTCACCCATTCTATAAGAAATGCTAGTGGGATTCACGCGAAAGCAATTTATGCACTGGCGCACAATTTTTCTAACGGTCCGCCTACCGGACAATATCCAAAATCTATTTCTTAAGGACGCAAGTGTTCGTTGAGAACCGGCATGCAACAATCTAACGTGTTCATTTTTTACGACTAAAGTAGTGAACGGATGCGACGGAGGGAGAACCATTGGATGTTTTTGATCGTAAGCGATTTTAGCATGTTTCAGTCTACCGCCCACCCTGATTAAACCACCATCATCCAAGAAGGGATTCAGACTGGTTAGTCGACCTTGAGAACATGCAGGTTTATTTTGTGTGAGGGATTCGAGTTCTACAGCGAAATGACTGCGTTGCACAATACCCACGAGGACCCTTTCTGCCTTGAGTAGTTCAGTCGTGGTTATTAAATTACTATTCGGATTTTCAGTGATTCTATTCGAGGGAATCTTCCTTTGGAGATTTGTTATAAACCGAAGACAACATGCGGTCACTCGAAGTAATTTCGGATATGAGGAATATCGCGAAATTAAGTCGAATGAATCAATTGCTGGGGAATTAGACGCGCACACTATCAATGCGTGGGTCTGCCTTGCTTCAGGCACGGATTCCGTCATAGGTTCGGAAGAAGGCCATACGTGCGATTCTTCCGAAAGCCATAAGGGTCCGTGCCACCACAAGGAGCTATTCTTAATTGACGAGAGATTTGCACCTCGTGATATCAAATCCGCTGGATTGTCACCGGACGCTACATGTTTCCAATGGTGAACTGATGTAAGTTGCTGAATCTCTGATACTCGGTTCGCAACAAACGTTTTCCATCTACCTGGTTCATTTCTAATCCACGCTAACACTATCGTGGAGTCGGTCCAATAATACTCGTGCAGATTAGGAATTTTTAATGCCTTTTTTGCCTTGTCTGCTAATAGTGATAATAAAAGTGTGCCGCACAACTCTAGACGGGGCAAACTAGTGGTCTTGAGCGGTGCAGCACGTGACTTAGCACATAGCAATTGTGTTTGCCAAGACCCTTCGTTGGTTCGGGTGCGCAGGTAGACTGCGGCCCCGTACGCCTTTTCCGATGCGTCCGAAAACCCGTGTAGCTCTATTGTCTGTTTTATATCGCTCACTACCCGACGCGGAATTGTCAATGACGAAAGATCCCGTAATTCGTTTCGAAAGTCATCCCAGCGTGTATGAATGTCTTGCGGCAGACTTTCATCCCAACTGACTCGAATTTGCCAAAGTTCTTGCATGATTAGCTTTGCTTTAACAATTACAGGACCAATAAGACCGAGAGGATCAAAAATTTGTGCTATCTCTGATAATATGCTACGTTTTGTGATTTTGCTCGATCGAGAACCTACAAGCGAGTATCGAAGCTCATCTAATTCAGCTACCCATGTTAGACCTAAAATCTTGGATTCTCTGTCAATTGGCTTAATCTCAACTTGGCAAATCGAATTATTTTGTTGATTACTAACTATTCTCGAGTCGTTGCTAGCCCACTTACGAAGATGAAATCCAGCCTGGGCTAAAACCGATGTCAGTGATTGACGCAACTCGATGGCTTGTTCAACGCTATCGGATCCTGACAGTAGGTCGTCAACATAAAAATCACTCGAGATTATTGTACTAACATGAGGAAATGATTGCGAGCAATCTTCTGCGATCTGCTTAAGAGTTCGCGTAGCCAGAAAGGAAGAAGATGCTGTGCCATATGTAACGGTATTTAGTTCGTAAGTTTGTATGGGTTTGTCCTCGCTATCTCGCCACAATATGCGCTGATATCGACGATCTTCTGCTCGGACTAAAACCTGCCTATACATTTTTTCAACGTCTGCAGAGATCACGACACAGTGTTTCCTAAACCGAATCAGAATACTAATGAGGTCACTCTGTACCGTCGGACCTACCAATTGCGCGTCATTTATTGAAATTCCAGATGTGGTTTTCGCGGAACCGTCGAATACAACGCGAATTTTGGTAGTTGTACTGGTATTTTTGAAGACAGCGTGGTGAGGCAAATAATATGCTGACTCGGATTCGAACGGATGTTCATTATTAAGTAAGGACATGTGGCTTAAGGCCTCATATTCATGCATGAATTCGATGTATTGTCTTTTAAGTTCAGGGTTTCTTCGGAATTTCGCTTCTAAATTAACAAATCGTTTTTCTGCCTGTGAGAAGGAATCGCCTAATTTAGCTAGCTGATTGTTAAAGGGTATAGCTACTACGAACCGACCGTCCTGATCGCGCGCGGTAGTATTCCTAAAATGTTCTTCGCAAGCATCTTTATGAACAATTGGCGTGGACGATTGAGACCGGGTAACTTCTTCTATTTCCCAGAAACTAGACAGGGACCTATGCAGTTCTGAATTCGTAATCGTGTGGCACGTTATATTGTTACGCCTAGGCTCGCTTGGCCAATTCAAAGTTCCACCTAAAACCCACCCAAGTCGCGTCTTTTGCCAAATTAGATCTCCTGACCTCGATTTATGTTGACCTATGCACAATAATTTCCAAAACAGACCTGCACCGATTAATAAATCAATTCGACCTGGCTGCTGGAAGTTGGGATCTGCAAGAGTGATGCCTGCGGGGATATCAATGTGGCTTCTATTTAGAGGAACATTAGGCATTTCTTCGGTTATGTTTCTAATAACAAGACAAGACAATTGCGATTGGAAATTATTGCATTGCGATATTATCGAGATGCACGTTTTCGATCGAATGGGATTGGCCGTTCTGCCTAGACCACCGACTGTCATATCTAATTCCGTGCGGGGGATGTTCAATCTATTGCAACATTCTTCCGTAATGAAATTCGCTTGTGATCCTACATCTAATAATGCGCGACATTCGTGATTGTCGCCCTTATTGTCTCGAACATAAACTATTGCGGTTGACAAAACAGTGTATTTTACGTGAGGAAGTGCTGAGTTTGAAATGCAAGCTTGAACTATATGTGATTGGGGAGTTTCCTGGTTGGTATTCGCGAAGTTTCCTACTACATCTATACTATCTTTATGCAATAATGTGTGATGAAGTTTACCACACTTTCTACAACCACCGCGGGTACAGTTTTTCACGCCATGTCCTAATTGCAAGCAGTTGAGACAGCATTGCAGCAGTTTGACTGTTTCATACCGTTCGGGTTGGGGCATTGCTGCTAATTTATTGCAATGCTGAAAGGCATGTTCAGCGTGACACAATGGACAAGGATATTTGTTTGTTGCAATATGTACCGATGGCATGTGTCGTTGCCGATTGTCCCATTGCTTAGGTTGAATCACGGGCTGCGCACTACCTGATTGCAACTTGTCGGAATGTTTTCGCGTAATATACCGTGCACGCTGCTCGATGAATTTTGAAAACTCGCGAAACGTAGCTCTTCGAGACGATTCCATAGTACGTTTTTCCCAATCGTCGAATGTTGCGGAATCAACCCGCTTAGACAAATGTAAAATAATAAACGTGTCCCATGCCTCGGCTGAACTCATGAGCGATTCTAAAGCGTTTACATGATTTGTAGCAGTATCTATAAATCGACGTAGTGAATCACCATTCTGCCTTTTTACAGGCGGAATCTCTAATAAGGCATTAGCGTGATGATGAGTTAACGCGTTAGGATCCTCATAACGTTCCTTCAGTCTGGACCACGCGATCGGATAATTGATTTCCGAAACACCCAATGATTCTAACATTTCGGCTGCACTGCCTTTCAATGACGACGTTAAATAGTTGAAGCGATCAATGTCCGTGAGTTTATCCGAATTGTGCACCAACGATATGAAAGTATCGCGGAAACGAATCCAGTGACTAAAATTGCCATCAAAGGTCGGCAAATTAACTACGGGAATTCGCGATGCGGATTGTACATCAGACGGTGTGGGAGTTCCACTCATACTAGGCGAGGGTACGGGTTGCTGCGGCCCTTTGGCGTTAGCGATATGTTTTTCCGCGATCGACATGATACTAAAATATGTACTTTCAAAGTTTTCACGTTCGTCTAACTGTGTTTGTTCCATTTCCTCGTCTAAATCTAAGGCTTCTATTTGGGATTGAACCCTATCAAACTTCTTAAATAAATCCTCATGCGCCAGAAGGCGTTTCTCAAATGCTCCAATATCGGTGTCACTGTCAAACGCGTTTACAAATTTTTTAAGGAGAGTTAATTTGGTTTTGACTCCCTTACGCTCGGCAATAAAACCCTTCAATTGAGGATCCATTATATACGAATTACGAAATTGAGACCAAGGAAGGACTTACAATTGGAAGATGGGACTAATCAGCGATGCTGGCTCCCAGGTGCGTGAGTAAGGTCCTTGTTGCTTGATGCTGCAGTCCGGTGTTGGATGCTGCAACCTCGATGTTGGATGATGCGACCTCGTCGCCAAAGATGTGGAAGATGCCTTGCCGTCTGCTTCTATCACGTCCAGAGGGGTGATGTCCTGTGATGTGACACGCACTGTCTCCTTCCTGGATGTCCAAACGGTGGCACAAACTTCCGTACGAGATAAATTCCTTGATTGCCAAGATGCTGGTATCCGGCTCGAACGACCAAAATGTTAACGCTCGTGGTTGAAATAAATTCTTTCGAGCTTGGTTGAATATTGCACGTGGTGTGCCGACTAGGTTTTATTTTTCACAATCTCGAAGGACCACCCGATTACTCGGGACTATACAAATAATCTATGTTTAACAATATACTAGATACTAGGTTCGAGATTCTAATGCTATTACTCTTTCAAATACTATTTTTTTAACTGAATACTATTTCTAGCTAACTATCCGATGTCACCTCGGTCGGGGAAACTTGACGGGGGTGCATCGTTCTAATTGGCGAAGTACAAAGTACAAATTGTGGAAGGGCAACAAAGTTGACGCCCTACGTGGGCCCCTCCACTCGCAAATATTCTACGTTTTGCGACTGTACCGTGGCAGGTAATAAGGGTCAGGAAGCGCGCTGACTTTGGCTAATCATGCTAGAAGTAACGGGATCAAAAAAGGTAAAATATTAATCTGTCGACCAAATGCGAACAATGACTCGAAAACTACATGGAAAACGCGCGGGTCTTTATGGCTTCTTGAGTTTATAGCTGCCACGGAACGGTCCGTGAACCCTTCGATGGGACGACGGTGCTATTTCTAATTGCTATGTAGAAATTCTAAACCTATTGTTAATGTAAGGGCACTGGTGGCCTTAACACTTACCTTATTATATACTCACCCGTTATACTTACCGTACATCTAAGACTTCGTACCGCACCGACAACCTATAGACAACATAATAATGTACTAATTACTCACCCGTTATACCGCAAGCGAACCACGATTACGTAACTTGTACTCTTCGAACTTCGAGCATATTACTCACCTCTTGTTCTCATCAGCGATCACCCTATCTCATAATACATCCGCCGACCTTCGTTATAAATATTCAGCGACCAAATTCTTTCTTATCTTATAAACATCCGTCGAACCGCGTTATCTATGTCACCGAGCCAAATTCTTTCTTATCTTATAAACATCCGCCAACCGAAATTCGTTATCTGAATCTTATAAACATCCTTCGACCAAACTCTGTTATCTCGATACTCTAAACATCCTCCGACCGAACTTCGATATCTTAATCTTATAAACATCCTCCGACCGAAATTCTTTATCTCGACGTTGTAAACACCCTGCGAGCGAACCTCACTATCTAATCTCTATAAACATCCGCTGACCGGGACCTCCGGCCAACACGTAACCCAAATATTGTAACGAACATCCGTGCGACCAAAAATCTCTAACTACCGATAAGATCAACCCCCACTCGATATTTTAACCATATAAAAGACCCTGCGAACAAGCAGCTTCACGCCAGTCTTCACTCCGAGCTCCGACGCTCCGGAGCTGTTCATCGACGCGATACTTTGTCAAGGGTTAGAGCCCCTCTATACTTAGCGAACATTAGTAATGTACCAAGTCTCATAGCGAGCATTAGTGATAGAATTTGTACTTAGTTATATTCTTATACTTATAATAAAACCAGTATTTAATCGTTCATAGTTATACTTATACTTAAACTCACCTTCATTCATCTCATACGAGCCATCATATATAAGGTAATTACCCTTGTTCTAAGTTGATTCAGAGGTGCGAGAATCCGCCGCACGGGATCATTATAACTTAAAACGAGCTCAGCAAAGCCTACGTAGTAATCGGAGGTGCGAGAATCCGCCGCACAGGTTATAATACGTACTTGGCTATTATATTTTTAGTACAATACTCGGTGGTGCGTGAATCAGCCGCACAGAGGACTTGTACCTTTCCTTGGATTATAACCGGCTCATGGGACGGAAACGCCACGGTGGGCGTAGATACCACTTGCGCAAGATATACCGTGAGTTCTACGCGTCTCTAAGTGCCAACCGTGCACCTGTACAAACTGCAACACCGGCACAACCTGTCAAGGACGAGTGGAGGTTAACACCCATCGACGTACCTGCACAACCGCTCATCGTGCAAGACCTTCATCCTGCGGACCCGAGACGTCCAGTTGTCAAGGACAAATAGAATCAGAACGTTTGGTGAGTACATACATCGAGTCACGCGCGGATCCCTGGCATACGACGGGCGCATGTACCGCGTGGCCAAAAAGATTGCAATACAACCGCGAACCGGGTACATAACCATAAACTCGCTACGTACGCGAAGGTCAGCCTGGGACGTAACAAATTTGGTGGCAGCGGTGGGATTCACTGCAATCACCGTGCTTACTCTCGAATATTGCTCACCCGGTATTAAGGGAATCTCGAAGGAACCGTTATCTGGGATACCCCCTCTCGCGAACCATACTCATTGACACACCGTGTCCCCACTACACGCGACGCGTAACCCTTCCATACCGCGTCCCCACTACTCGTTCTTACGCACCGCGTGCTAAGCCGTGTCCGGACCTCAGTCTCCGACGAAACGTGAACGCGACAAGTCGTACTCCGCGAATATATTTCAAGTGCAAATAATCAAAGGTGTTAGGAAATAACGAGTGAACTGTCGGTACGGTCCCTTTCTAAACGCGAAGCTGTTACAATTTAAAATTTCGGCTCACTAATTTTTATTAAACTTTCTTACCAGATTTTTTTGAGGAGATCTTCCTACCACTCGCTGGAAACTACACTGCGACTTGCGCGAAATATCGTTGCATAATGCAGGTAAGTCAAAGCGTTTAAATTCAGACTAATTGCGCTAGTGACATTTTGCGCTTCGAGAAGTTGCAAAAGCGTCGGTGCCACAAGACGTCATTTCAATAATCAAAATTTTTATTTAAGCCTAAAAACAAGACTCGCAAACGCGGATGCCGCGCAGGAAAGCGAGTGCAAATAGCGAGATTGCGAGCAAGACTTGCTCTACTCTTAGGAGAAACCCTAGCGCGTAATTTCGCGTCTAAACAAGCTGAGAGCGCAGGAATTGATCCGGCGACAACCCTCCAGACTACAGTAACTGAACTCATCGAAAATAACATTAACACAGAAGAACCAGAATTAATAGACTTGTGCGTCAGCGACGACGAGTCGGATACCGAGACCATCCCGTACAGCGAACCCTTAGAGATAATTGATACAGATAACGCAATAAAAGTTCATAATCACTCGTTTATTCCCCATACCGTACTCTTAGCACACGTAAGACATAAGGATAGGAATAGTATGCCGCGTATTGTGTACGACTGGTGCAAACACCAACACCAGTACGGCAATTTGTAAAAATATATATATATATAAATTTCTTATTTTCTTATAAAAAAATATATTTTATTTCCCTTCACAAAATGTCTACCGGTCCTGAACTCCGATCCGCTGCGAAAACCGCGCAATCCGACCTCTCCGAACACGAGTTGCGAACGTTACAGAAACAATTACAAGACCGCGAACGCCGAACCCGCGAAGAGCAACGGGCTCTGGAAAACGAACGCCGACAAATCGAACTGGAACGCCGCGAAAAAGATGAACTCCGTCGCGAGTTAGAAATCGCGCGCCGCGAACTCGAAAGAAATCTATCTTCGATCGCGACCCCCTCCCCTTCCGCCGCGCGAACATCGTCACCTCCACCGTCGAATAACGAACCGTGGGAGTGTACCCTTAAGGAAGCCGTGAATACCGTTCCCACGTTTGACGGGAATAATCTCGCCGTGCTCCAGTTCACACGTGCATGCCGACGAGCACGAGATATCGTCCCCCCCTCCGCGGAACGAACTCTAACGCGACTAATAATAACGCGATTACGCGGACGCGCTGCGACGGCCGTCGAAGACGAGCCTATAGATACCGTTACGTCACTCTGTAACCGTTTGAAAGATGTTTTCGGGCCTAATCGTACCGTGGACCATTACCGCGGCGAGATGGCGAATATCTACATGGGGATAAATGAACATATCCTCGATTATATAAGTCGAATAAAAGACTTGCGTGACGCAATCCTCGATTGCTCCAGAAGTCCCGCACCGGTCGGAAACGTGGACGACTTAACTATCAACAGCTTCATCGACGGATTGATACCGCGTATACGATCCGACATCCGGCCTTTCCGAGAGCATTCCTTATCTAGAGTATTCGACGAGGCAATACGCGCCTACAAGCAGCTCGAAGTAGATAAGCGCAGACACGAGAAGAATGCCGCTGACACCCGTCGCGTGCAATTCGCCGATAGAGATAAGGCTCCGGAACGCCGACCGATATCTCCGTACGACTCGTGGCGCTTCCCCTCCCCGCGGCCCTTCACACGCGAGGAAAGATATTCCCCACGGCCAGACTCCACGCGCTACACGGAGCAGCGCAAATATCAGCCCGACTATCGCCGGGAGGAATCGCGTTATCAGCCACGAGCCGAAACCCCACGTTACACGCCGCCACAACGGCTAGAAGCTCCGCGTTACCCGCCGCAAAACGAAGCTCCGCGTTACCCGCCGCGAAACGAAACCCCACGTTACCCACCACGGAACGAAAACCCTCGATATGCACCGCCGCGTAGCGAATCCCCGCGTTACCAACCACGCTCCGATCAACCTCTAATAACTTGTAATTATTGCGGGAAACCAGGACACGACATTCACCAATGTCGGAAACGAGCTTTCAACAACTCCCAGCCGTCGGGAAACGGCCAGAGTCTCCCGCCGACCCAGGATCGCGGACGGGAGCAGGAAACAAAGCCGGTCCGCACAATAACCACAGCAACCCCCGAATCGCCGTCAGCAGGCTCGACGATGATATAATCCCGCGAATTAAAATTAATGCGCCGGAATTGTTACGCGAGGGCACGTTCATGATAGATACAGGGGCCGAGCCCAACCTTATTAAAATAGGCGCGTTAAAACCGGACACGCAAATTAATATCAACGATACAAAGCGCATATCAGGAATAGGCAAAGATAGAGTCCCCACCATCGGCGCTACCGAATTGACATTGTTTGGAGTAACCTCCGATTTTTATGTGGTCGACGATGACCTTCCGATATCGATGGACGGGATACTTGGAAATACGTTCCTTCGAGAAGGAGCCGACATTTCCTACAAACAAAGTAGAATCACGTGGAAGGGGCACGAGATCCCCTTTGCGAACCGAATTCCCGTAACCGTCCTAAGCCGAACCGTCGCGACAATTAACGTCAAAACAACAGGGCCACGCGTTGGTTATATCCCGCGTCAGGAGATCGCGCCTGGCGTCATTGTATTGGATGGCCTTGTACGGAGCTACGGCGGTGAAACACGAATTCGTTGCATCAATGCGTCAGCAAACGATATAACCTTCCCCATGCCGATTATAGAGCTGGAGGAGGTCGAAAAAATAGCTAAGTGCGACATCGACTTTTCAAATTTAGGCACCGAGCGTGTCCTTACCCCCAAATCCTGCGCCGAGCGCGCCGGCTCCCTAACTAACCTCGACGCAAAAAGCGCCAGCGGTCCTTCCGCATCTTTCCCATCCTACGCCGGTCCCGCCCAGTCGAATGATAAAATAAATTTTGTAGTAACTAAAACACTTGGGCAACGCGTAGAAGAAATTATGCAGACTTTGAATATTGAACATTTAAATGAAGAAGAGGTTGCCCATGTGCGCGGACTAGTGGAAGCTAACCACGACCTCTTCCACCTCGATGGTGACAAGCTCACGAAAACCGACGTATTAGAACATAAGATACCTACCACCACCCCAGCACCCATACACGTTAAGCAGTACAGGTACCCGCCGATTCACAGGGAAGAGATTAACAAGCAAATGAAGGAGCTACTCGATAATGATATCGTCCGACCTTCAACTTCACCTTACAATAGCCCCCTGTGGATCGTGCCGAAAAAACCTGACGAACATGGGAACAAACGTTGGAGGATGGTGATAGATTTCCGCGCTTTGAACGAGATATCCGTTCCCGATGCGTACCCGCTGCCCAGCATCATCGAGATTCTAGATCAGCTGGGTAGCGCAAAGTATTTTAGCGTGTTTGATTTGAAGAGCGGATTCCATCAGATCGGCATGGCCGAGGAAGATGCCGAGAAAACCGCCTTCTCGACACCGTATGGCCACTATCAATACAACCGTATGCCGTTCGGTTTGAAAAATGCACCAGCCACCTTCCAGAGATTGATGGATGCAGTGCTAATAGGCCTACAAGGTCATGAACTTTTCGTGTACCTAGACGATATCGTAATATACGCGCGCTCACTCGCAGAGCATCAAGACAAATTTAATAAATTAACCGAACGGCTACGACAAGCCAACTTAAAACTCGAACCCACGAAATGCGGGTTCCTTCATAAAGAGGTAGCATATCTAGGCCACATCATCGGGCAGGATGGAGTCAAACCTTCTCCAAGTTTAACTTCCGCGGTAAAGAACTTTCCTGTCCCCAGAACAATAAAAAACGTAAGAGAATTTCTGGGCCTAACAGGATATTATCGACGATTTATTGACAAGTTTTCACAAATTTCAAAACCCTTGACATCACTACTGAAAAAGGACGCAAAATTCGCCTGGCGACCGGAACAACAGCGAGCCTTTGTCACACTCCGCGACACACTATGCACCCGTCCCATCCTTCAATATCCTGACTTTTCTCAGCCATTCCACATAACCACCGACGCGTCCGGATACGCGATCGGAGCGATTCTCAGCCAAGGGGAGATAGGGAAAGATAGGCCAATCGCGTATGCATCCCGATTGTTACAAGGAGCTGAATTGAACTATTCAACGATAGAGAAGGAATGTCTGGCCATAATCTACGCAGTACAACATTTTCGATCCTACATCTATGGCCGCCAATTTAATCTAATCACCGACCATAGGCCTCTGGTTTGGATGCACTCGGTCCGAGACCCCACCTCGCGTTTGCTCCGCTGGAGGTTAAAATTGGCAGAATACGAATACAAAATAATTTATAAAGCAGGTAAGACCAACGTTAACGCCGACGCCCTTTCCCGTAACCCCGCAGTATTTCCTATAAGCTCTGATTCTTCTTACTACGAAACCCTGTACGACCCGCCTACCACGTCGCAACCTACCCCATCCACGTCATCGCCACACCCAGTATCCGAGGTGCTCGCCGAGGCGACCCCCACTACCAACGTAACCGCAGACCCCCCACGACGAACCAGCACCGAGCAGGTCGCTGAAGATAACCACCCCCTACCGCTTGCAAACGACGACGACGATGACGATGACCACGACGACGGTCGTAGCGACGACAACAGCGATAACGACGACGGACCAAACACAACAAACCCCCCAGCCGGCATAACGACACGAACGATAATCCACACACGGGACAGAATTACGATGAGGAAAGACAACATAGCATGTTTTGTTACACTCGACGGCCAGCCACTTGACCAGGGCGGCGTCGACTTATCTTTACAAGGAAAACTGAAGACAACGAACGACATGATAGTGGGGCGAGCCAAGGTTAAAACTCTTGGTTCCTTCCGCCTAATACTACTCCCGGTTAAAACAACTCCCGCCGTATCTGCTACCCCCTCCGACCTCCTTGAATGCCTAAGGTCCCTCTACGACGTCTGCACCGAGCTAGAACTCGGCACGGTAAGTTTGACGAAAGGTGACATTGACGAAATCCCCTGGCACTATACGCAACGTATACTACTAGACTTATTCGCTTCAACAAATACACAGATCTTTGCGTGCTCGCACGGGGTCCGTATACCCCGTGACGAAGAGAAAACGGACATACTCCGCGAAAACCACGTTTCAGCCTACGCCGGACATAAGGGCATATCAAAGACTTACCGACGAATCCGTGAACGATACTATTGGACGACGATAAAGCAGGACGTGACAAATTACGTAAACTCGTGTGAAAGTTGCCAACTTCGGAAATTGACTCGCGTAAAAACACGTCAACCGATGACATTAACGGACACACCCGGACAGGCTTTTGACAAAGTTTCCATGGACGTCGTAGGTCCTCTCCCGACAACCATTTCCGGTTATTCCTATATATTAACCATCCAAGACCTATTAACAAAATATTCCATAGCCGTACCAATAAAGAACGCGAACGCTGCCGAAACCGCCGACGCAATGATAAATCATCTGATCTGCAAATTCGGCGCACCAAAGGCTATCCTGACAGACCAGGGGTCAAATTTCACAAGCTATTTAATGAAGAGCGTTGCGCGTCGCTTTAAAATCACCCAACTCAAAACAACCGCGTTCTATCCGCAAAGCAACGGCTCGATAGAACGATCCCACCATGTACTAACGGAATACCTAAAACAATTCGTCACCCGTAACAATTGGGATGAGTGGCTCAACATGGCGATGTTCTCCTACAATACCAGCGTGCATGAGGGCACCCTACATACCCCGCACGAGCTCGTATTCGGACGCCTCGCGCGTGTCCCCTCCGCCGATTCCTACATCCTTGACACTCCCGACGACACGTATAACCAGTATCTCCGAAACTTACAAACCAAAATCACATCCACCGTCGCAAAGGCACGCGAAAATTTAAATCAAGCTAAGGCAAAGTCTAAAACTTATTACGACAGAAAGTTAAACACTCAGGTCTTTTCCGTTGATGATATGGTACTACTCTTGAAGGAACCACGCAAAGGCAAGTTCGACGACGAATACACCGGCCCGTACAAGGTCATCGAGGTACTCTCTAACCAAAATGTAAAGATTCTATTTAAAGGTCGACCGAGGGTTGTGCACACGAACAAGTTAAAACGAGCAAGACTATCTACGTCACACGTACACGCGATAAACATTGTATCATCCCCACTCTTTGTAAAACCATTATATATAAGCGCGAGCGAACTCCAGGAGAAGCAGAACCACAGCAGAAATCATCGAGGAAACACCGAGCTACGCAACACCCGGTACACCAACGAAAATCACCGAGGTAAACATCGAGGAAACATGTGTGCCGTCTACGCAGCAGTCGTCATACTCTGCCTGTCGCCAGCGGCAGCCCTTATCGGATACGACTGCGGAAGTCAGTCGGTCAACGTAACTACGTTATCTACCGTCAACATCATGGACTGTGACGCAACCGACATCGAACCAACCAGCGAGGTCAAAGACGTCCAGCTGTTACAACTAAGTGAGTACAACGAGGCCACCGTTACACAGTGCAAAATTGAAATAGACCGCACGATATATTATTGCGGTATGCACTCGCATACCTCGGTTGTACAAAATGGGCGACAACAGTACCTGTTCCCCATCTCACGCGAAACCTGCCAAAAACTGCAAGCTACAGGAGTCATTTATGTCTCACCATCCGTGCAAATCACAGGCGTCAGGAAAAACGCCACCACCGTATACAGTACTACCCTAGCCGGAACGCTGAGCATGGACGGAACGTGCTCGGGAACCACATACGCAGACCTTTTCGGCTCATGGACAAACGTCATTGTCCAAGCCGTCGTCAAAATCACTTTGCGCACATATGCTGCAAACATAAAATTATCTACCGGACAAATTCTTTTACAATCTGGACACCGCTGCCCGTTACAAGACGAGAACTGCCTCGACCCCGAAGGAGGATATACCTTCTGGAACGGAATTCCCACGGATTATTGCCGTTTCAACCGTTACGATGTCCTTTACGATGGACGAGCCACAAAATTGTATCCACATGGAGCACACGGGCCAACGATATATACGGTCACATCAGAAGATATTACCTTCGCACTCACCACAACCAACGCAATAACGGTCTGTGGCTACTCTTTGATAAAAACCGAACATCCGAAACTGCTAATCCTGGAAACGCAAAACGGACGATTTAAGACTCAAGGAAACATACCGGTTAACAACCTAGATATTTTTACGTATATAAATTCAAAATTCATTTATGTGGAAAAACACTTAAGGACACAAATGACACAACTATACCGATACATCATGGCGCAAAAATGTATTATCGAAAAGCAAGTAATACAAAATGCCTTAAACTTGATACATCTTTCCCCGGAGGAAGTTGCACTCTCTATAACCAAGCAAGAAGGCTACATGGTTGTCCCAGCAGGTGAAGCCGTTCACATCATCAAATGCATCCCGGTAACGTGCCGTGTCCGCCAAACGAAGGAGTGTTACAACGAACTACCTGTAACACACAACAACGTGTCCTATTTCCTGACACCTAAAACGCGTATACTCACCACCGTTGGTACTCGTCGAACATGTTCTCCTATCATGCCGACGATGTACGAACTCCACGGAAACTGGTACCACATATCTCCAAAATTAATCGAAACCATAGCTCCACAGAAACTCCAACCTCTCACCTCTCCTAAATGGAACTACATAGATCCTCAACACCTCGCAAACGGTGGTATCTATTCCTCCGATGACCTGACAAAATTAAAAGATCATATAATGTTTCCAGTTGAGAAGGTTGCGATAGTCAATTCCATAGCTCAAGGAGCGACCGGCCGTGATTTCCATCAAGGTACCTTGCGACTGGACAACCTCCTGGACGAAGCGTCTTTGGGCCGCATCGTAGAGTCGGCCACCAAACGAATCTGGAACGGGTTCATGACTTTCGGATCAGCAACCGCTGGCGTCATTGGCATCTACATCGTACTGCGGATACTCAAGGCCACGATCAACACGATCCTCAACGGCATCGCCCTCCATGCAGCCTACGGATGGAGTTTCCGCCTCGTTGCAGCCATATGGAGTTCCCTGGCTCATTTCTGCATCTACCTGAAGACCAAGACCCCCGAAGTGAAAGAGTGCATTCCCTTGCCAGAAAATCCGGTGCTATTACCACCCCACGTGAGTGATAACAGACACCGTGCAAATACCCCACATTACTCGCCTGTGCGTCGTGAACTCTTCCACGACGACCGCCGATCCCTTGACAGTGAATAGACACTCAAACCCCGCCCAAGTTAAAGACATTTAAGGACATTGCGTCATCACACGAACCCCGCGAACAAATTTACTCCGTTTCTCGTCGTAAATTTGTTATCCCAGGGGGGGAGGTGTGACGTCGGACGGACCTCCTCCGTATTGAATTAGCCGTTAATTTTAGTTCTTAATCATTTAATCGCTACGCTTAAAAACCTACTCCTTTTTTTTTTTTTTTTTTTTTTTTTAACGTGGGGGAAATCTTCGAAAGATACCCCGCCCCCCTGGGGGAGGGTGCGGGGTTATGCCGGATTCTTACCGGCTAAAACCCCCACGGTGGCCCTCCCTGGCATGCTGGGGAGGCCCTGGGAACTCTGAAAAGAACGCCACCAGGACCTCCCCACGCCAACTGCCCCGGGTGTGGGGCACCATCACGGGGTGGAGTTTGAAATTTCTCCACCCCACACCCAAAACTAACTCCTCCGACAGCGTCCGGGCCACCGAGACGCTGTCGGCCCTCCTGGGGGACCGTTTCTCGGGACACCCTGGGCCCCCACCCAGGGTGTCACGGTCCCCCCGCGGCGGCCAAGATGGAATGGGTGTGAAGACATCACACCCGGGCCGCCGCCATCACTCCGGCTGTTGCCGGAAGACCGGCGGGAAGGTGGGTAAGCACACCCTCCCGCCGGCCAACGTCTCCTAACGTGGGGTAAAACCGCCGCGGTTTCGGTGTCCGCGGCGGCCACCCCTCGCTGAAAGCGGGCGAGAACTTTCCCTCGCCCGCTCCGCGGCCTCCTTCTGCAGCATGACTTGCTCGCAGAAGGAGGCCACGGCCCTCCATTTCCTGTCGCTGTCCAGCAGAGCCCCAAACACCGCTGGCAGCGACAGGTCGTGGCCAATTTGGCCAATGAGGACACGGCGCGGCGCTGAAAAGGCGGGGCATTCCTCCAGCGTATGCCGCGCCGTGTCCACCTCCGCGGGGCCGCAATGATGGCAGGCCGCCGTCGTCTCCTTCCCTATTCGACACAGGTACTCACCGAAGCAACCATGCCCGGTGAGCACCTGTGTCATTCGGTAGGTGAGCCTACCATGCCGCCGCTCCTGCCATTGATGGAAAAGAGGCAGGAGGGCCCCGACAACTGGCTTAGCGGAGGAGCGTTGTAAAATGCTCCTCCATCTGGAAACAGCCAGCTGCCGGGCCTGGCGCTTATATGCTTCGACCACCTGCGGTTCTGGCGGCTGCCCATCCAGCTGCCGCCGCGCACGGATACGCGTGTAAGCAAACGCATCCGCCGCGGCCAACAGCTCGAAAGGGACGAGCCCCGCCAGAACCATCGCCACCTCATAGGAGATGGTGCGGTACCCACGAATGACACGGACGGCCAGCCGGCGTTGCAACCGATGGAGAAGTGCAACGCTTCGCCAGCTGGCCATCAGGGCATCGGCAAAAACTGCCGAGCCATAAAGGGTCATAGACCGCACCACCCCCACATAGAGGTGGCGAACCCTCGAATCCGGTCCCCCGAGATTGGGCATAATGCGGCCAAGGGCCGCAGCTGCCCGCTCAACTCGGGGGACCAGGTGGTCGAAGTGGACTTCGAAGCGCCAGGAGCAGTCGAGGACGAGACCCAAGTATTTCATACTGGTCCCGACCTCGACCCAGGCATCACCTACCTTGATCCACGACTGGGGCAGACGCTGAGACCTCGGGAGGCCATGAAAGGCCATCGCCGAGGTCTTTTTCGCGTCAATGCGTAGCCCCAAGCCGTGGATCTCCGCGACGACGGCGGCCACTGCGGCCTCCGCTAGACGGATGGCCCTCCTGAGGGTTAACCCGACGGCCAAGATGTACGTGTCGTCTGCGTAACAGACGACATATGTGCCGTCGGGCAACCGGACCCGCAGGACCCGGTCGTACCCCATGTTCCACAAGGTTGGGCCAACGGCCGAACCCTGGGGTACGCCGAGGTCCACTCCCCGTCGAACTTTCCCGTCCCGGCCGTTATAGGTGACCCACCTGTCCTGCAGGTAGGCCCCTACCACCGCCTTAAGGTAGGGAGGCACCTGGTGGTAATCCAGGGCCTCCCTGATGGCGGCCCAGGGCAGGGTGTTAAAGGCGTTGGTAATGTCCAACGACACAGCAACACACACCCCACCCCGGGATACGGCATTTTCCGCGAGGGACCGGACGCGCTTAATCGCGTCCACAGTGGAACGGCCCTCGCGGAAACCGTACTGGTTGTCCGACAGGTCGGGACCTCCCCCGGACAGGTGTCTGGTGAGGCGGGAAGCGATGATTCGCTCAAAGAGCTTACCCGCCTCATCCAGAAGACACAACGGCCGGTACGCAGACGGGGAGTCTGCGGGTCTTCCATCCTTCTTCAGGAGGACCATCCGTCCTTCTTTCCACTCCGCGGGGAATTCTCCCCGCCGTAGGCACTCATTGAATGCCTCCCTAATGGCTGGACCAAGGACGTCCGAGGCCAAAACCCAGGCCCTGCCAGGGATGCCGTCGGGACCCGGTGCAGTGTTGCGTGCACCGAGCCGACGCAGAGCCCTGGCGAGCTCCTCGAAGGTGACCGCCCGATCGTCGGACCAGGTGGAATTGTCCGACGCCTCCGCCGTGGGCTCAACTTCCCCATCTGAAGTTCTGGGGAAGAGAGTATCCACCACACGACGGAGGAATGGGGGGTCTAAGGACTCCGTAACGGGGGGCGCCCATGGCCGAAGCCGGCCTAACACCAGCTTATAGGCGCGCCCCCACGGGTCCTTCCCTAGAGCATCGAGGAGCTCTTGCCAGGCCTGAGCTTTGGCCTCCTTGATGGCCCGCTGCAGCGCTACTACCCTCTCACGGTAGAGCGCATACAGCGAAGCTACCCACGCCGGGTCCGGATCGCTGCGCCGACGGGCGCGGGTGTATCGGCGGCGCGCCCGCACGCAATCGGCACGAAGGTCCGCAATTGCGGGCGACCACCAATACACCGAGGTCTTAGTGCGTGGACCCGATCTGGGCATCGCCGCGTCGCAAATCTGCGTCATGACGCGGCGAAGCCAGCGGGCCCACGCGCGCCCATCGGCTGGCTCGGAGCTAGCAATGCTCCAGGCCACGGCGTGGGCAGCAGCCATCAGGACGTCCTTGTCCAGCCTCTTGAGGTTCCACCGCGGTGGTGGACGCTCCCCATCAGGGCGGCCTCGGGGCTCGTCCGGAGGGTAGAGGAGAGGGTCATCGTGATGTAACGATGATCAGAAAGAGTTTCGACCCCCTCCTCCACCCTCCACCCCGAGATACGGCGCGCAGCAGCAGGCGAGGCAAAGGAAAGATCGACGATGGATCCTCCCTGCTGCCGCACGCACGTATGGGTGGTACCTGTGTTTAACAGACACAGGTCCAATCCCGCCGCCCAATCGAGCAACGCTGAACCCCTCGCGTCCGTCCTGGGGGAACCCCAGGCCGTGGCCTTGGAGTTAAAGTCCCCCAGGACAATAACGGGACGGGGCCGGCAGCGATCAATGGAACGCCGGACCCCATCCAGAAACTCCTCGAACGACGCGAGGGGCCAGCTGGGGGGAGCGTAAACTCCCACCACCGCGGTACCTCCCCAGTCGGCGGCGACATAACCCCGGCCGCGCTCTAACAGCGTGCAGGCCGGGGAATTATGCCGCCCGCCCCAAACTATCGCGACGGAGCCCAGCTCGTCACCGATCCACGACGTGTGGACCGGGACGGTGTAGGGCTCCGCCACGACGGCAATCCCTGCTGACCGCTCGGCCAGGGCCTGCGAAAGCAGATCCTGTGCCCTGGCCGAGCGGTTCAAATTGGCCTGAAGCAGAGGACCGGACGGAGGCATTATTGAGCCTTATCCGTCCGGCCCTCCGAAGCCGGGTCCTTCTGCGTTTGACTGGGCGTCACCGGTGTCGTCGTCACCGGCTCCGCCTCAGTCTCCATGGGAGTCTCAGTCGAGACTCCCCTCGCCGCTGCGGGTGCCGAAGAGGCAACCCGCGCGGAAGACGCGACTTGCGCGCCGGAAGAATTGGCCTTAGAGGCCACTGTTGGTGAGGGCTGCTGCGCCGTTGCAGCAGCACCCTGGGCCGCACCACCCTTCTTGCGGCGGCGGCCTCCGCGATTTTTGGAGGCCCTGGCAGCTGGGCACTCTTGCGTGCCCAGCCGGTGGTTGGATGCCCGGCCCTCGTCAGCACAAACCGTGCAACTCGGCGGGGCGGTGCACTGCGAAGAGCGATGGCCGCTCTCGCCGCAGATAAAGCACCGCCCCGACCTATCCTCGTCGGCGGTGCACCGCTGCCTCGTATGGCCAAAGTTGAGGCAGCGGTAGCACTGCATCGGCCGGGCATCCAGTGCGTCCACCGGGACCTCGGTCCAGCCGTCAATAACTAGGCGGCCGGCGAGAGCCACCTTCCTGGCCGCCGCCACCGGGCAGCGGGCCCAGCAGGTGCCAAGACCCGAGGGGTTGGGACGAATATCGCCCGCCTTCACCTCCTCGGGTCGGCACCCGCCATCCTTAGCCAAAGCTGCGATAATTGCCTCCCGCGTGATGCCCGCCATAAGGCCCCTCACACGGAGGTCCGCCGTCTTACAGGGACGGGCGATTTTTACGCCCGTCCCCTCCAAAACCTCAGCCATCTTCCCGGCGAGGATGTCTGCCTTATCAGCCCTGTCCGCGCCAGGAACTTCCAAGATGAGGGACCCGGTGGCCCCTCGTCGTGGCCGCAGCGGCGGTACCCCCAACTCAGCGAGATTAATGGAAGTCCTCGCTTTCAGCATCGCCTCCGCGTACGTCAGCTTGCAACCGTCCGGTACTGTGACCGTGACGGCTGCCGTACGCGGAGGACGAGGAGGCAGCACTTTGGGCCTCACCGCCGCCGCAGCGCCAGCTCTCGCCTGACCCGCGGATTTTCCGCGGGCAGCATTAGCAGCTTGTGGCTTTGGTGCCGGGCCAGCCGCCTTTTTAGCTGCCTTCTTGGCCTGCTGGTTCGCCTTACGACCGACCACCTTCGACCACGGAGTATCATCCGTGGCCACTGCCTTCGAGGCCGGAGTCGGACCTCCAGCGGGAGGCCCGTTCGGCTTTTTTGCGCTAACCTTTGGAGCAGGGCGCGAAGATGGCGCTGCGGGAGAGGCCGAAGGTTTCGGCACCGCTTGTCCGCCACCCTTAGCCTTCTTCTTGGAAGGCGCAGGAGCTGCTGGCCCGGCACGCTTGATAGTGCCGGATGTGACAGTCGGCAGTCGCTTCTCAACTACGCAGTTCTCCTTCGGCGCCTGGAGCTCGGACCGCATCTCGGCAAACCGGCTATCTATAAGCCGGGAGATGCGGTCGAGCAGGGCGTCCTCCGTCGCCAGCTGGACAGCCACTTTACGGGGCCCCTCGCACGCCACCGCCACTCCTCGTACCGGCGAACAGCCGTCCCGGGGGAGGGAACGCGGTGACGCGACGGGGGAAGACCGTGGCGGCGAAGACGCAGCAGCAGCCACAGGGGAAGACTCCCTGCGGAGGCGCGCCTGACCCTCGCGGAGGGCACGAATGTCCTGCTCGAGCTGATCTACTCGCCTCTTCAGCTCGCGGTTCTCCGCTTCAAGGGCGGAGGCCGCGGCGGTGGCTGAGCGAGTAGCCAGCTCGGACTCGACGAGCCTCACCTCGTGTGAGGCAAGGCGCAAGGCGCGGACGAACCTCCCCTGCAAATTGCGGGAGTTCGCCGCCACCTTATCTACCATGGCCATATGGCCATTGACCTTGGCGACCAGGTCAGCTGTCGGAAGTCGCCTATATTCCCGTGCCAGCTCCGATTCATCTGGCAACGGGACGCTCGACTTCGAGGGGGGACGTGGGGGCAAAGACGGATCGAGTACCGCCTTCGCGGCCTCGACCTCCGCCAGTTGGTCCTCCACCTCTAGCAATTGCCTTTTGGCAGCTGCCAATTTTACGTATTCCCCGGTTGTCGGGGGCCTACCTCTCTTTCGCGAACCCAGAGACGCGCAGGAGGCAGATGTCGTCGTCGAGGCGTCCGAGTCCATCTCCTCCGCCTCCTCCAGCATTGCCGCGTAATTCCGCTCTTCGCCCGCGGTCGCCCACGATTCGACGGAAGTCGACCGTGACGACACGCATGACGAGTCCAACGCAGGTGGTGGTGCGTTGGACTGCGTCCTCTCGACACTGCGGGGACGCACAAAAACAGCGTCACCCGCGCTCGGCTGGTTCTTCTGCCGCAATGCCTCTTCGACAACCGCCGCGTCAATATGAACGCGGGTGCATCCAGGCTGAAGCCGCACGCTTAAGACGCGGCTTCTTCCCCTCCTTGCCGATGGTGAGGAAGCCCGTGAGGTCCCCTCACCTACCTCTTCAACGCCCGAAGCGCTCATCGAGCGAGTGCGACTAGTCGCCTCTCGCCTATCATCCCCCCCATTCCCATTGTTTTTAGTTAAATTGTCAGTATCCATAGCTGGTCCCACGAGAAGGGTCGGAAAAAAGGTCCGCCATGGCAGAGCCGCCTTACCATGGTAAGCCTAGTTACTCGGGGGTGTCGGCAGGTTCCCCCGAGGGACCGTTCAAGACTGCACCTATTTATAGACCAGGCAGCCATGCACCCATCGGCACGGTTGTCCTTCACACCTTGGGTTTGGTCTCTCCCACACGCTCCCGATCGCCTCTGTTTCAGTCCTCCGTGCGAGCCTTACCGGCAAGGGAGGCCCTGCCGGGGTCCGAAGACCCCACCGGCATCGCCTCGCACATCATCGGACCTACTTTGGAAAACGACCGGAGCAATCCCTTTTAGTCGCCTCGTACGACAGGCAGGGAATACCGTGGCCGTATTCTGCCCCCCGGCCACAGAGCGGATTTATTATAGAGGTTTACTCCTCGCGGTCCGGCCGGTTAAGGCAAGACCCCCGTTCCTGCGAAACATGACCACAGGCTTACGGTATGGTTGGCTCGGGTACCTCGGGATCGCCAAATCCCGTACTGTGGGTAATGAGCCCACAGCCCCTGAGGGAAAAAAAAAAAAAAAAAAAAAAAAAAAAAAAACCTACTCCTAGCTTAACCTAACCTAACCTGACCTAACCTAACTAAGCCTAACCGAGCATAGCCCTACTCCGCCTAAACCCACCTAACATATTATAACTTTTCTACTAATTTTCTTTCCACTATATAACATACACTTTCTTCGAGCATATTCACCACATATCTTAATCATTTTATTCTATCTAACCCTAACACGACCTAACCTGGCTACGCCTACCCTAACCTAGCCCTAACCTCCCTCTATCAACCTAACATACTATCACTCCCCTATTAATTTTCTCTACCTTTCATATTTTACACTTTCTCTGGACATACCACTACATCATACTTACCTTATTATATACTCACCCGTTATACTTACCGTACATCTAAGACTTCGTACCGCACCGACAACCTATAGACAACATAATAATGTACTAATTACTCACCCGTTATACCGCAAGCGAACCACGATTACGTAACTTGTACTCTTCGAACTTCGAGCATATTACTCACCTCTTGTTCTCATCAGCGATCACCCTATCTCATAATACATCCGCCGACCTTCGTTATAAATATTCAGCGACCAAATTCTCTCTTATCTTATACACATCCGCCGAGCCTAGTTATCTAAGTCTCCGAGCCAAATTCTTTCTTATCTTATAAACATCCGTCGAACCGCGTTATCTATGTCACCGAGCCAAATTCTTTCTTATCTTATAAACATCCGCCAACCGAAATTCGTTATCTGAATCTTATAAACATCCTTCGACCAAACTCTGTTATCTCGATACTCTAAACATCCTCCGACCGAACTTCGATATCTTAATCTTATAAACATCCTCCGACCGAAATTCTTTATCTCGACGTTGTAAACACCCTGCGAGCGAACCTCACTATCTAATCTCTATAAACATCCGCTGACCGGGACCTCCGGCCAACACGTAACCCAAATATTGTAACGAACATCCGTGCGACCAAAAATCTCTAACTACCGATAAGATCAACCCCCACTCGATATTTTAACCATATAAAAGACCCTGCGAACAAGCAGCTTCACGCCAGTCTTCACTCCGAGCTCCGACGCTCCGGAGCTGTTCATCGACGCGATACTTTGTCAAGGGTTAGAGCCCCTCTATACTTAGCAATTATTAGTAAAGTACCAAGTCTCATAGCGAGCATTAGTGATAGAATTTGTACTCAGTTATATTCTTATACTTATAATAAAACCAGTATTTAATCGTTCATAGTTATACTTATACTTAAACTCACCTTCATTCATCTCATACGAGCCATCACATATAAGGTAATTACCCTCGTTCTAAGTTGATTCAGAGGTGCGAGAATCCGCCGCACGGGATCATTATAGCTTAAAACGAGTTCAGCGAGGCCTACGTAGTAATCGGAGGTGCGTGAATCAGCCGCACAGGTTATAATACGTACTTGGCAATTATATTTCTAGTACAATACTCGGTGGTGCGTGAATCAGCCGCACAGAGGACTTGTACCTTTTCCTTGGATTTTAACCGGCTCATGGGACGTAAACGCCACGGTGGACGTAGATACCACTTGCGCAAGATACATCGCGAATTCTACGCGTCTCTGAGTGTCAACCAAGCACCTGTACGAACTGTAACACCGGCACAACCTGTCCAAGACGAGTGGACATTAACACTCATCGACGTACCTGCACAACCGCTCATCGTGCAAGACCTTCATCCTGCGGACCCGAGACGTCCAGTTGTCAAGGACAAATAGAATCAGAACCTTTGGTGAGTACATACATCGAGTGACGCGCGGATCCCTGGCATACGACGGGCGCATGTACCGCGTGGCCAAAAAGATTGTAATACAAACGCGAACCGGGTATAACCATAAACTCGCTACGTACGCGAAGGTCAGCCTGGGACGTAACATTGGTATGGCATATAACTAGGTTCAGAGAGCTCTGTTCACAGCAACAACGAACATCGGAATAGCTCGAACAGTAACCGAGATACTAACATGGGTGGTCTGTATAAGCGCGGCTATGATACTTACAGCGACACTTGGTGTGGCATATAACTAGGTTCAGAGAGCTCTGTTCACAGCAACAACGAACGTCGGAATAGCTCGAACAGTAACCGAGATACTAAAATGGGTGGTCTGTATAAGCGCGGCTATGATACTTACAGCGACACTTAGTATGGCATATAACTAGGTTAAGAGAGCTCTGTTCACAGCAACAACGAACATCGGAATAGCTCCAACAGTAACCGAGATACTAACATGGGTGGTCTGTATAAGCGCGGCTATGATACTTACAGCGACACTTAGTATGGCATATAACTAGGTTCAGAGAGCTCTGTTCACAGCAACAACGAACATCGGAATAGCTCCAAGAGTAACCGAGATACTAACATGGGTGGTCTGTATAAGCGCGGCTATGATACTTACAGCGACACTTGGTATGGCATATAACTAGGTTCAGAGAGCTCTGTTCACAGCAACAACGAACATGGGAATAGCTCGAACAGTAACCGAGATACTAACATTGGTGGTCTGTATAAGCGCGGCTATGATACTTACAGCGACACTTGGTATGGCATATAACTAGGTTCAGAGAGCTCTGTTCACAGCAACAACGAACATCGGAATAGCTCGAACAGTAACCGAGATACTAACATGGGTGGTCTGTATAAGCGCGGCTATGATACTTACAGCGACACTTGGTATGGCATATAACTAGGTTCAGAGAGCTCTGTTCACAGCAACAACGAACGTCGGAATAGCTCGAACAGTAACCGAGATACTAACATTGGTGGTCTGTATAAGCGCGGCTATGATACTTACAGCGACACTTGGTATGGCATATAACTAGGTTCAGAGAGCTCTGTTCACAGCAACAACGAACATCGGAATAGCTCGAACAGTAACCGAGATACTAACATGTGTGGTCTGTATAAGCGCGGCTATGATACTTACAGCGACACTTGGTATGGCATATAACTAGGTTCAGAGAGCTCTGTTCACAGCAACAACGAACATCGGAATAGCTCGAACAGTAACCGAGATACTAACATGGGTGGTCTGTATAAGCGCGGCTATGATACTTACAGCGACACTTGGTATGGCATATAACTAGGTTCAGAGAGCTCTGTTCACAGCAACAACGAACGTCGGAATAGCTCGAACAGTAACCGGGATACTAACATTGGTGGTCTGTATAAGCGCGGCTATGATACTTACAGCGACACTTGGTATGGCATATAACTAGGTTCAGAGAGCTCTGTTCACAGCAACAACGAACATCGGAATAGCTCGAACAGTAACCGAGATACTAACATGGGTGGTCTGTATAAGCGCGGCTATGATACTTACAGCGACACTTGGTATGGCATATAACTAGGTTCAGAGAGCTCTGTTCACAGCAACAACGAACGTCGGAATAGCTCGAACAGTAACCGGGATACTAACATTGGTGGTCTGTATAAGCGCGGCTATGATACTTACAGCGACACTTGGTATGGCATATAACTAGGTTCAGAGAGCTCTGTTCACAGCAACAACGAACATCGGAATAGCTCGAACAGTAACCGAGATACTAACATGTGTGGTCTGTATAAGCGCGGCTATGATACTTACA